>JAMJFZ010003206.1:2442500-3042500 GCA_026225945.1 Cricetomys ansorgei
ACTTGCCAAACTTACCAGACACAGAGCATGAATTAAATCTGCGCCCTGTGCATCTTAGTCTTCAGCTCTTGCCTTAGACATTGTTTCCATCAAAAAGAGGTCTCCTTGCCAGTATCTCACATTTCATTTTGACAAACAGTGGTATAGAAGCTTAACTGCGAGGCCATATATTTCTTTGTGCTTACTACTTACCCACAATTGAACTGCATGCTTGGGAGCCGTTAAGTCGACCAGGATTCATAAGAGCCCTGCAAAGGCAGTTGTGATATTGAGTGTGATGTTGACTGTCAACGTGGCAGGATATAGAATAGTCACAGAAATGAACATCTGGGTACTTCTGTGAGGGAGTTTTTAGACTAGGTCAACTGAGGTGGGAAGACTCTCCCTAAGCGTGGGCAGTACCACTCCATGGGTTTCCAAGACTGCATAAAAGGGGAAAGGCAGCTGAGCACGGGCAGCCACTGCTCTCTGCTTACTGACTGGAGATGCTATATGACCAATTGCCTCAGGTCATTGCAGGCATAACTTCCCCCGACATGATGGACTGCATCTTTGAACTGTGAGCCAAAATAAACCCTTCTTGCACTAAACTATTTGGTGGTTATTTTGTCTCGCCGACAAGATAAACAATGAATACAATAGTTACTATTATTCACATTGCTGGATGAGGAAAAATGAAGCTCATTGGAAGGGCTGCTACCTCCTCTCACTCTACAGAGCTAAAGCCAAGTCCCAGAATCCATTTCTACCACAGTCCAGACCTCATTCTTCATGGTTCCATACCCTTGCTAGACAAGGACCAGCACTGGCTCCCCACTTCCAAGTCATCTTCTCCGGGAGCAGCTTTCACACAAAGCGGGTCACTCCCTGTGTGCCTGACCTCGGCCCCAAGTGCTTTGGTTGGTTTTTCTTTTGCTCAGAGTAGAAGTGGGAGGAAATTTAACCTCTTTGAAGTGGTCCTTAAAATCAGCAGTGCCTATTTTTCTTTCAGAGTCTATTGGCTTCTAAAAACAATGCAGGCTCTTTGGCACTTTCTAGGCACCAGTTGTCCCAGGCTGGGTTCTTCTTGGGTTTTCCTTCCCACTCTGTCTCCAGAGCCTCTCTTCTCAGCACCATGAATTGGGCCCTCATTCTCACTGCTTGGCAAGCTCTCTCCTGTCTTCTATAAATGAGTTTTATTTGAGAGGTGCCTGTCACTGCATTTTATTCCTCTGGGTTGCTGGCTCACAGAAGCAGTACATGGCAGAGATTCTTGCCTGTAAAATGCTCATGCTGGTAGTTTATGATTCTTATAATTTCATTGCACTTGAGTTTCATAGAATAACAGGTGGAGATGAATTGGAGATTGAGAGGCATGGGTTTAAAGGCAGCATGCACCATCAGTAAAGATATGTGGGATTTGGAGTAGCACCAGGCTATGTGGACAAGCCTCAGCTTATCCATTACTATTCCTAATAATAACTCCCCTTGCAGGACTATTTTCCAAATTAGCTTTAGTATATGTGCATAAACTGCCCAGCATAGTGGCTGGCATTCAGTAAGCACTTAATAAAGGAAGCACGAGTATATTTCTTATTACACATGATTAGGTGTAAATTAGCCAAGCAGTTCTTAACCTCAAAAAAATTCGAGTGTGGAGGAGAATTTATATGGTTCTCACATTCGCATTAGCCTCGTTTCCCTGAACAATCTGGTAGCTTGGTCTTCACAGACAGCTTCCCAGAGCAATTCCAATCCTGCACCCAGCCCACGGCGGCACACCTTCCTGTCACTCTTTCCCATGTCTCTTGTGTGTCTGCTGAGGAAACTAGAGCCCTGCAGTCTCCTCAGGAAGAGGCACCCATGCATCCAGTCTGCTAAGAACTCCGGTTGGTACGCATGCACTAGAATTGGGAGCGTGAAGGAAAAAGTGGTGAGCTTGGCTAGATGACTCAGGAAGATCCTCACTAAGGTGTCTGGAGAGTCATTAAGAGGAAGGGAACTAAAAAGAGGCTACCTGGAACCCAAGAAAGAAACCACATGTGCAGCAGCAGAGAGCCCTCTGGAGCCTGGTGGTAAAGTTCCACATCCACTAGGTAGGAGGATCCTCAAGGCAGAGAGGGCAGGTAGCTAAGCTAGAACACAGACAGGGTCTAACTCCAAGGCCTCACTGAATCCCTCACCAAAAATTTTGGATTAGAAGCCATGGAGACAGGTCAGTCAGTAAGGTACTTGATACATAAGCATGCAGACTCAGATTCAATTGTCAGCACAGATAGAAAGCTGAGTATGGCAGCCTGCATGTGCCCTTTTAGCACTGAAGAAGCAGAGGCAGGTGGACCTCTGGGGCTCTCTGGCCAGTCAGCCTAACATAATTGGTGAACCCCAGATCTCAGTGAGAGAACTTGTCTTAAAAAACAAGGTAGAGAGCTCCTGAGGAACCACACAAGGGTAACCTCTGGCCTCCACACACACACATATATGTACTTGTACAAACTCATACACACACACACACCAGCACACACTCACACAAAATCCTGAATTAAATTCTTTCAAAGAACCTAGACTATTTCCCTTTCAGACTGCACTTCAGACTCCACTTCAGAGCACTTTCTCTGCTCCCTTAGATCTACATGGCACAGGATCTTGCCGAATTTAGGTGAAGACCTTTCAGAATTCAAATTCAGATCCCCTAACTCCCAGTCTCCTCTCTACCTCTCTCCTTCCTTACCAAAAGAAAAGAAAATCACAAAGCATGTAAAAGAACAATAATAATTGGATGAATTGGATGGATTGGATGGATAAGAAGCTGAAAAGCTCTGTATTAAATTAAGTCACAATTGACAGCAAAATGAACCAAATGCTTAAAAAAAAATAAGCTAAAAGTACCATTAGGGTTAAGAAAAATTAAGCCTCTCAACATAGCCATTGTATTAGTGCTAAATTTTGAAAATGGTAATTCAATTTTATTTACGAGGCAAAATATAATTACATTTAAATTTGAGGGAAGAGAATTTAATTCTTATTAATGACAGAAAGACAGAGTGAGATGCTTTCATGCCAGAAAAAAAATTGTCTGATGTTCATGGATGGGAGAGAAAATTAGATTCGGCGTTGAGCATTCTCCCGCGTTACAAGTCTCATTTGTGTAGCCAGAACTGTTCTCTCTCTGAGAAACATTACCTTCTCAGCCCAGAAAGCACAGTGTCGACAGCCAATTAAACATCAAAAGGAAATGATCGGGCCGACTATTTCTGTATAGGTATGTTCCAGGACAGGAAACTCAAGGTTAGACTCTCACCAGCGGAATAGTATCCACTGAGACTTAACATTTCCCATAGCCCTCCCCAAAGCCAGCGACAGCCTGAGAATCAAAGTTCAGAATAATAAACATCTCAGAGATCGACACCAGTGCATAGGAGGAGAGTGTGATGGGGGAGGCAGCGAAGAGCCCACCGGTCGGCTGGGAAGTAACAGAGGTCTAGACAGAAAGAGATGGTCAGTTCCTAGCACTTAATCAAAGACTGGAAAATTGAGCCCAGACAGGCACACTGCTAAATACTGCCAGAGTTAAAGGTTGATAAAGCAAGAGCTGGCAGCTTTGTAATTTAGCAGAATTTCCCTCGACAGCCCTGGAACATTTTCCGTCAGAACTGGAGCCTTTCAGTATGCAAATATAAGTCCTCCTGCAATTGGACTTCAGAGGCAGACTTCTGTTTGGATGCTCAGGCTGGCACTTTGTAGCAAATCTCCCGTCATCTTCCCGAATCAAACTGCTGGTACGATAACTTGTAATTTAAAAGAAGAAAAACCTGTTCTTTGAATGGAAATGTTCCATTTTACAGAGCCCCTTCACATATGTGCTTCATGATTTATTCAAGCAGCAACTACAGAAGCCTCTGACATGGCAGATGGTGTTGTTCCCAGGAAACCGGGGTTCAAGGAACGTGGGTGACTTTCCTGAAGATACTTTGGGGAAACCAAGATTCAAAGCCAGGAACCTCTGGGATCAGGGCTCATATTTATCCCCTGTGCAACTCTCTCCCTGGCGACTACCAAGGTTTGTGCTGAAGCTGGCAAGGCATGGCAGGCATCAGGATCACACAGTGCCAATCCGTTCATGTAGTGCTGCTGCCAGGAACCATGTGCCTTAGTTTCCTATTGCCGTGATAAAACACCCCGACAAAAAGCAACTCACGGGGGACAGGGTTTATGTTAGCTCACAATTCCTGGTCTGAGTCCATGAGACCGGGGAAGTCACAGCATCAGGAATTTGAAGCAGCAAATCCCATCACATCCGCAGACAAGAACAGCAAGAAAGGAACACATGCACGCCCATGCTCAGCTCACTTGCTCCTTTTATCCACGCAGGCTAGGACATGAGCCTAGGGAATGGTGCCGCCTACTTCCAGGCTGGGGTCTTCTCACATCAACTAATGTGATCAAGACATGCCCACAGCCAGCCTGATCTAGACATCGCTCACTGTTACTCTCTGCCCAGGTGACTCTCAACTGTGTTGAGTTGACCATTAACACTCACCATTGTGAGGTTTTTGTTTTGTTTTTTGTTTTTTCTAACAATTTGAGTCCAAGAAAGAGGAAGAATGTGTGCAGTGTTTTCAACTGGGCTCCTGTGGGTAGCTTCTTGGAGCAGTCACAGTTAAAGTAGGTGATGGAGGTTGGCTGATCTAGACAGAAGTAATAGCTCCTTGCAGCAGCCCACGGCAAACACAAAATATTTGCAGCATATGCAAAGACAGACTAGGTCAGGGTGTTTTCTGGCATTTCAACTGGTGTGACGTGGGTTGTCTTAGTTATTTGTGGCAACAGTGAAGGGAAGTTATAGAAGCCATAGAAGTTATAGGGCTTGAGAAAGTTTGGGTTTTTGTCTGTCACTGGGAACCATGAAGGAACTTTTAGCAGAGGCCTGGCATGGGAAAATTTGGTTTTAGAAAGGTATCTCTAGGGATCGGGGGAGATGCTTAGTAGGTAAGAACACTTGCTGTGCAAGAGACCCAAGTTTGAATCCCAGAAACCACATTGAAAAGCCACGCACGGCTGCGCAGCCCCAAATCCCCAGCGCTATGTGAGGCATTCCGGGCCACTAACCTAGCGCAGGGTTCACCAAGAGACCCTGTCTCAAGGAAATAAGGCAGAGAGATAGGGCAGGACACTCAGTATCCTCCTCTGGCTTCCTCAGGCTCACGCATAGGCACACACTCACGTGTACACATATACCACACACACACACAAATGCCACGCATATACAAATGCTGATAATAATAGTAAACGCATAAAGAGAAAGGTTGTGTAGGACCTGTATGCAGTCCAAAGTATCTAGGGGACATCCAGGTGGTATTGTCTAGGAAAACCAGATGAACTCACGACTAGATGGAGAAATTAAGCTGCTTACAAAAGGCGAGCAGGGTTAGAAGTCTTTGGGACTATTTAGCACCATCTGTCTCTTCAGTTTACCCCCTTAGGCTTTCTTGGAGGACACTGGGATGAGAGGTATGCCAGCCCTATCCAAAATATGTATCCCTGTCATGTTCTTTGGCTTCTTTGCTGCCTGGCCCTTTCTGGGCTTGTTATCCTGCCAATTCAGACACCATTCAGGGTCCTCTTCTGGGTTAGGCGTGAAGCCCTCTAATCAGGAAACCAGATATCCTCCAATTAAGATGGATAGCAGTGGCTTGCTGCTTCTTGCTGTAGGTGTTTTGTCAGGGTTTGAAATCTGAGTCATGGGGGAAATAGGTGTGGAGCCCTGTTCTGTGCCTGGTCTGAGGGCTCTCTAAGCACCTCAAATGAGGTGAAAGGCCATGTGCTTTCCAAGGCTCATTAGCTTTCTGCCTTCTCGGTCTGTGGAGCAGAGCCATGACTTGGAGCATTTCTGGCTGGAGGGTTACGGGAAGGAAGTTGAAAGGCACAGGAGAGTAGCTCGAGTTTGGCCTCAATGTCTAGAGGAGACTAATTACTGTAGGGACGGCAGAGGCTCTCTCTTGTACCTTCTTCCTCTCCTGGTTTCTTCCGGAAACCTGCACTGAGACAAAACAACCATCTGCTCAGCTTGCAAGGGAAGGAAGGAGGGGCTGCCATACTTCGGTAATGATAGTTTGTTGGGAATTCGAGGAGATGCTCACCCCTGGGAGAAAAACTAACTGTAATCTAGTAGCCTGCCCCGTGCTGGGCAAGTGGCTGGCTCTGTCAGTCTGTGCTCATGGGTTCCTTAGAGATAGGTCTAGCTTATGTTATATCCACATCCCGAGCCTCTAGGGAGATCATGTACGTAACAGATGCTTAGCATATTTTTGAATTAATTTCAAACTTCTGGTGGAGCGTTGTCATTATCACCATCTTATTAATGATACAGATAAGGCCCAGAAGTGAGCGGCATGTGTTCCACACAGTTAGGAGGGAGCAGAACACCCAGCTCCTTACCGGATTCCAGGCCTTTGCTCTGTTACAGGACTTGGAACGATTACATAGTGCACTCTGGGCCATGCCACCAAATCTAGCAACAGAGAGATGTGGCAGAAGATACATTGGCTGTGTGAGACCCACCAGGAAATGCAGCCAGGATTAAAGGAGGGAGAGCTAAGGGGGAGCTGGTGTTGGAGCCGGGACTGAAAGCACTTTTAGACTTGAACCTATATAGATGGAGCAAAGGAGAGCTACGTGGGAAAATCCCATGCGGAAGCTCAGAGGAGGGGCCACAGTGCACAATGGCCGCTCTCTTGTAGCCATTTGCAAAGATGACTGCATGACTGCTTTTCTGAGGTAGCTATCAAGTTATCACTCAAGTACTGACATGCCACCATGTATATAAAACAAAGGACCCTCTTTCTTCTTGCCTTGCTTTCCTGTCTATAGAATGGGTAGATTTCTAAGGAGTCTTCTCATGCTCTACCCACGAGACCTGCTCCTCTGAGTCCTCAGCTCTCTCTTGACCCCACCTCTTCTTTGCCTGCCACCTGCCAAGCACCTTCGGCTCTCTCTTGGCTTGCCCTCCTTCTTCAGTTTCTACCCCCTTCCCAGGGCCCTAGGCCTCTTGCAGCCTTTCTTCCCCACTCACAGTCCCCTCGTTTCCGTACCTCTCGTTCACACCCACCTTGCAATTCCCAGGCTCACACAACCGCCCACTGACTCTGGACGCGCAGCTGGCTTCTGCCCTCCAGTAGCCAGGTCGCATCCCGAGCATGATGGGGAGCTTCTCCCAGGCCCCCCAGCTGCAGTCCTTCACGCGTGCTGAGAGCTGTAATGTCAGTCCACGGAAGGGCTGTCTCAGGGTCCACATCCATTCACCCGCACTTTGTTCAGCGGAGATCCCTGTTTCCTTCTTCCTGAGGACTGACACCATTCTTAAGGCCCCCACAATTATTCTGGATGGTTCCTTACACAGCCTGTGCCCGGCATGCCTCTCTGCCTGTATTCCTGAGCCCAGTGGTTGACCTGCCCACACAGCCTGAGCCTATTAGACTCAGTGCTCACCAACTGTTCAAAAGGCACTTCAGTAGGATGCCATCTCCTTCTTCTCCTCCCATCTTCTACTCTCCCTTCCCCTGGCTTTTCCAGTACACAAACATGAGGTACTTGCCATGTAGTAACTATTTGTCCAATGAAAGGTTGGAAGAACGTGAAGCACATCCCTCAGACTTCACATAACTGATCCATAAGCCCAAGATCTTGATAGCTATACCTTATTTTGCATAACTTTAATGCAATTTTTGAGAAAGCTGAGGCATAGGGAGATGAAGCAACTTGCTCGAATCACATGGTTTGGGTGGGTGGATGGTGACCCGCTAAATGATGAAGTAGCCGGGTAGACAGACAGATGGTCTGATGTTTGGGCAGACGGATAGAGAGAAAAGCAGAAGAGAAAGGGCTTAATCTAGCAGGGGTTGGGTTAGGGTGAGGAAGGAGACTCGGTTTCCAATTTCAGCACTCACATTGCTTTAACTCTGGCAGTGGTCTACTAAACAATTTATACTCACGAAACACGGTCAGATTGCATCACAGGCTTTGCCTCAACCTGATCCCACAGTTGACAGACCAAGAGAGCTAGGATAGACAGCTATCTTTAATTCTAGCCAGTCTACCATTGAGCAAATAACTTCATCTCCCCAAGCTGTCCACTCAATTGGGATATGGAAATGGAAGTCTAACTGTCCTGAGGGATGTATTTGCAGGCATACAGAGGCTTTTAACAGTTACGGAGTTCACCAAATTGGAGATAGGCGTCTAAAGATGGATAAAAGCTAGACCCCTTCCGCCCTTCCAGAAGCTGCTCCTGTGCAGCCTGGTCCCCTGCTGATACAGTTATGCCCCGGGTCTCCAGCAATTAGTTCTGTTCACAGCAGTTTGTGTCCGAGCTTCTGATGCATTTCACCCTGCAGTGAGGACATTATTAATACTCTCCCTATTTCAGAAGCGAAGAGTGGTGCCTGAGAGAGGTTAAGGAATTTCCCAGGGCCCACAGCTGGGAAATTTGGTAATCACTGAGATCAAGTCTATCGTATTGCCACGAACGGTTTCTTACAGACCTTGGGACCTTCCACATTCAGGCAAATAGCTCTGGTTCTGATCACATGAGAGCCATGGAGCCATTGTCAAGTGTCCTCTTACCTTGGTTGTGTAGCAAACATCCGCATTCACACTGATCCTTTGACGTGGATACATTTGCCACGTCCTGTTTACTTTCTTATTAAAAAATTAAATAAAAGGGGCATGTGAAATCTGTAGGGTTCTGGTTGTGCCAGGCATGGATCCTATGCTAGGATCTGTACTCTGGGGCACGCAAACTCATTTAACCTGACTGCCATAGGTCGCATCCATCTGCGGGGCATGAATTCCAACCCCTGGGGGCTGGGAATGCGAGGTCTGTCAGGCTGAGATCCCAAGCCCACTGTCAGTTTTGCACTTAGGGAATTACCTATGCAAGAATGAGTCCTACAACATTCTTTAAAGTGGCTGATGCCACCCCCTCCCATTTAAGAGGACAGAAACCTGAGATTTAGAGAGGAGTTGTGACCCACGAAGACCGTTTCTCTTATGTAAATGGCATACGAACCATCAGAGCACATTCTAGAACATTGTCCTTTTTGGTTCTCACCAAGCACTCTGTGAAGTTTTATCTGCCTTAATGTCAAGGCAGAATCTGAGAAGGAAAAATAAAACAGCTCCTTTTATTTCAAGAGCAAAAATAATAAATCAAAATATTGAGGGGGAAAAATAGGACTACAATCTGAAGCCAAACAGTAAAGAAGCATCTCGGGTTTCTACTCCCATCATGCATTGAGGGTCTCCTCCATTCAGTCAAACAGGCTTTTCTGTGTTACCATCAGTTAGCACCCCATAAACATCAAGGTCACCCGGCTTGGGCCCCTTCCATTGAAATGTGCAAGAGCTCACACACAGCTTGTAAACCCCTTGGAGGGGTACCCAGCCACCAGGCAGCTTTAGACAATGGGAGAACATGTCCAGCATAAACCAGCAAGAAAGTGGGGTGCTTAGATGGCCAGATCAAACTCTGCATGCAAAGAACGAACTGCAGCGCCATCCTGGGAACTCTGCCTGGAAGATCCCATTTCATTTCGTGGATATCCAGGATTGGATTGGATGTAACAAAGGAAAAAAAAAAAAAAAACAAAACTGGAGCCAGAAGTGAGCAGGAGGGGTCTGCTGAATCTCTGAGGAAGGTCTCCCCTGGGTATATGTCTTACTTATTCTGAGGCTCCATTTAAAGAAATGCCTGCTTTGCAGGACTGCATTGTTCCAAGGGGGCCACAAGAAGGAAAATGCAGGAGATGCCTGTATGACCTTATCAAGAGTCCTTAGACTTTGTACCTCTCAGAGCCTTGTCTCTAAGCACAGTAACAAGGTGTTCTCACAACATTGTTGTAAGAATTAGTGAGAAACCATATGTGAAGTGTGCTTCAGAAGGTGTAAAACTTGATAGAAGTGTTAAATCAAAAATATATTTCCCCCATATTACCTCATTTGATCTAATACCAAGCCTGTAAAAGTAGTGAAGTGAGAATTATTGCCCCTATTTTACAGAAGTGCAAAGTGAGGCTCGATGGATTGTATAATGCAGTGCGATTTGTTCAGTCAGTAAGTGACAAAGCCGTATGTAAGTCCCAAAACTGTCTCCTTCTTAGATCCATGGTTTTAATGCATTGCGCCTAAGCAAAGAGGTGCAGGCATTTATAATGGCTGTATATGACTATATATAGCTGTACATATGCTATATGCATATATTGAATAATCTTTAGAATGCCCATATCAGTTGTGTTTTATGTGGACTGTGCTCTCTCGGGTCAGAAGTTGTATCTTATCGGCCTGTGCATTTCCAACAGTAGGCACAGTTCAGGCTCAGGGTAAGCATGTGTGGGAGATTACTAGAAGCAAAGTGATAGGAATTGACTGTTGCCTAGACCAGGTACTAAGTCACCTCTGCAGTGGTGGTTTCAGCTTTCCCATTATACAGAGGAAGGAAAGGAAGCTCTGAGCAGGTCACCAGGCTGGCAAGCATGAAGTTTGCAGTCAGCATTACCTCCAGACTAATTAATAAAGGTCTGAATAAAGCCCATTACTTCTGTATCTGGAGATTCGATCAACTGAAGACTGGAAACAAAAGTTTCATCTACATTGAATACAGATTTTTTTTTCTTGCCATCATTCCCTAAACAATACTACAAACAACTATAAACACAGTTGTTCGGGTATGACAACTAAGCTAGAGATGATTTAAAGTGTAGAGGAGATTATATATCTGTTAAATGAGTATGTTGTACCCTTTTATAGAAGGAACTTGAGCATCTATGGATTTTCATATTCAAGGGATTAGTGGTTCTGGGACCTTTGACACCAAAGATCAAGGGATGGTTGTACTGTCAGCTAAGACCTGAAGGCCCCGCAGGCAAGTTCAGGGCAAAGCTTGCCTCTTCTGCTCTTGGTCCTCTATCTCTCTGTGTCCTGCTGCCTAAACCCCCACAGCATTGGTCCCAGCTGCTTACAGGCTCCTTCCTGGTTCACACCTCAGTGAACAGAAGTACTGTTTGCTGTTTACTTTCACACCATCCACTGCCACTTGGAAAAAATGCCTGAGCAAACCCAAACAGATGCTAAGTTATTCTTCTCTCCCAGGGTGCTCAGCAGTCTCCAGAGTCACCAGGAGGTGATGCCCTTTGAATGTGTACAAATAGATGGAAGTTTTAGGGATGTGACCCAACCCACGACCCAAAGGGTCTACAGCCTGAAGATTGTTGCCCTCTGTCTCTGGGGAAGCCCAAGGTGTTGTCTGAGGGGAACGGCATCCCGGAAAGCTGCTGGATGTGTGACACTGAGTTCCATTGTCAAACTCCAGAGATGCAGACAGGCAGGCTTGCTGGACATTCAGCCAGGCCGAGTGGCAGATACATCATGCACTGTACATACTCAGGCACCTGTGGAATGGGGCGTCTTGATTTGTCTATCATTGAACAAGCATCAGTGCAGGAACAGAGGTGATCAGATGAAGAAGAATCAGCCTTGGGTGACTGCTGATCTGGCTGTAACATGGAGAATCCACCTTGAAGTGTAGTATAGAGTGGAAGAAGCAAGAGGTTAACCACTGGTGAATTACAGGTGACTTCTTAGAGGAGGAGAGACCTTGAGCGAAGCCCTGTACCTGCTGGTTGTATTGTGTAACACAGAGGGTATTGTAGCATAGGATCTGACTTAGAGCTCTAAGGGGCTTTAGACATCATCAGGTTCCCCCAGAAATAGATAAGGAAGTTGACACCCAGAGAGATGGAACTAAGTGACCTCAGGGTCCCAAGACCAGAGACTAAGCAGGCAAGGACCTCACAAACCTCTTTGAATGCCCAGTGGGAAGCGGGCTGTCCTGACCTCCGTCTTGAGTTACTCTGCCTTCTGTGCTCTGCTCTTCCCTGAACACTCACTACCATGTATAGAATAGCAGAGGGCTGTTCTGTAGCAAGCTTCACTGCCCAAACCCTCCAAACCAAAAACGGTGGCTCGGTGGACCCAAGGGACCTTCCTACATCATCCTACAGCTCAGAAGCTCCAGGGCCTGGTATAGACCATCGTCTCTGGCTCCAAGTCACAACTGCTTCTGCCCATCTTCAGCAGCTATCCTGCCCCCAGGACAGTTGAGAGATGCCATGTGTACCATTCACGTAACCATGATCACCATTCTGAGGTGGCAACTTGGCGAGATATCTGAGTAAGAACACATCATAAATAGCAACTCTTACCATGCTTTTTAAATCTTCCAGCTCTTTTGTCTATTGGCTTCTCTGTTGGTAATGAAAGTCAGAACTGCTGAGATCCAATTGTATATTCCTTCTGGGTGTGTATGTGTGTGTGTGTATGTACGTGCACATGCGTGTACACATGGGAGTGCCCTGTTCTATCACTGTGTATTCTGCTCACTTGAGGACAAGATCTCTTGCTAAACCTGAAACTCACCTTCTTGACCAGGCTGGCTGGCAGGGAGACTGTGGGGTGCAGGCACTTGCAGCCATGCCCAGCTTCTATGTGGGTACAGAGGTTACAAACTAAGGGACCCGTGCTTGTGTAGCAAGCGCTCCTACTGAGCCATTTCCCAACCCTTCTTCTCACCTTCTGTAAAAGTACCTAGAACATTAACGACTTCTAGACCAGCAGTGCCTCTTATGACAGAGACATGGCTGGAGACAGCTTGACTTGACTTGACTTGACTTGACTCAGGTGCCACTTAACCCAGTCACAAAGAAATTTGCATTGTTGGGATTTTCGAATACATTGGAAGACTGTTGGGCCATGAGACATGAAGTCAATCAGGTCTAGGCCCCTACCAGAGCCCTTGGAGGAGATCCTGGGGTGTGTGTGCTACACAAATTTCCTAAAAAGCAGTTGCAGTTTAAAAACCTTTTGGTCTCAGCTTTCAGTAAGCATGAAGCAGCTGCTGGCTTGGAGCCCCAGGGACTTGTGAATCGTGCCCTGTGTGCTTTGCACCCACACAGACCAGCCTCTGTGAAGGAGAAAGCAGCCCCACTCTGGACCATGAAGTGTCCTCCCCCAGCTGTTTACTTTGGAACTGAAAGCTCATTTAGACGGTGCTCAGAGTTAGGGGGGAGCATCATGCTGAAGGACAGAGAACAAACCCAGCGGCACAGGACAAACCGCAGATCTGAGATAACCCTGGAAATCCCATGAGCATGAGCCGACCAGCCCCCACCACTACCACACAGCCCCTCACCCCACCTCCACTGGCGTCGAGGCTGTAGGGAAACTCTTCATGGGGTCCTGCCAGGGCCACAAGCACTTCATTTGGCGACAGGGACTCATCCCCACTTTGTTTTCACACATAACTGGTTTTTAATTAAATTTGACTTTTTCTCACATCTGTTGGGAGGCCGGTCCCCTTTGGAGGTGGCAAGCACAAAAGCAGGGACAGACTGGCAACAGGGGAAAGCAAACAGAGCAGAGCTGCACAATCCCCCTATTCTGCTGAGGAAGCTAGTGCTGGCAGGTTCTGCTGAAGGACTGTGATCACTCTCCCCAGCCTCGGGAATCCCCACAGCTCACAGAGCCTAGCTAGGTGTCCAAGCGTGACCCTTGTGCCGGGCGACAACCGGCTCAATGAGGTTTTGCTCTCTCTCCTCCCACCATCATCCCTCTTTCTTGCCCACAGAGATCTGTGCCGCTGACTGCGGTGGCCATGGCGTCTGCGTAGGAGGCACCTGCCGCTGCGAGGACGGCTGGATGGGGGCCGCGTGCGACCAACGGGCCTGCCACCCGCGCTGTGCAGAACATGGGACCTGCCGGGATGGCAAGTGCGAATGCAGCCCCGGCTGGAACGGCGAGCACTGCACCATCGGTAGGGCGCACGTCCCGGGGCTTTTTGATTGTTCCGCAAGACACTTCCGGGGTCAGCCTGGGCCCGCATTGCATGTGGTTAGGCACTGAAAGTCCTTTCATCTGATGACATTATGACTGGCTTTTCCAAGACATCAGTTGGGTTTAAACACACCATCTGTCATCTTCAACACACGGTCTCCCAGTCTGCATTCCCCACGTGGCATTCGATTGGTTTCGCGGGTCTTGCTGTTTAGCCCTTCCTGAGCTAAATGCCTCAATGCTCTTTGCCCAGAGATGAGTCAAGTGGCAGCTACAGGCATGTGCCGCCACCTCTCTGAGTCTTACTTTCCTCATCTATAAGGGGAGAATAACACATACAAAAGAGCTTGGCACATGTAAGGTGGGATGCTCCAAACATGTAGCCATTGCCAGCAATTCCGTTATACGGCCCCGTGGCTCCTAGTAGTAGCAGAGGCTTCGGAAGAGGCTTCTAATCCTGGCAACAGCTCCCCTCTGGGGGCCCTTAGGCCACATCTGCATTCCTCTTCCCCCTGCCCCAGGCTTCCATCCTGTCTGCATCTGTCTCCTTTCTCCTCTCTGGGGGCTCCTCTGCACTGGTCCCTGCTGAAGCAGCACTGTCGGCAGCTTTAAAAACAAGCTGATCACTTCTTCCCCGTCTCTCTGCCTTTCCTGCTGGTTTTGTTGATTTTAAACACAGCCAGACGTTTCGCTTGGTTTATTATCCTGGAATGAACACTCACCAAAAGCTCTTTATTGAATCAACTGCTTTGTGTATGCATTTTAACTTCTTCCCTTTCCTCTCTCCCTCTCTCCCTCTTCCCCCCCTCCTCTCTTTTGTAAAGGAAGGTTTGTGATCAGATGGTAAGCACATGGCTTTTATAAGGCAGGATTCCAGGTGCCTCTCAGAGCAGAAAGTGACCTCTTGGGTCTCATAGAAATGGCAAGAAAGGGCCTAGCTTTTGAGAGACAAAGGAGTTTTAAACAGATGGTGCTACCTTGCATCCATTCTTTCTGTTTTGCCATTACTTCATAGCCTTGGTTCCTGCAACATCACCAAGTTAACAAACAGCTATGGAACATGTTATATTTATTAACAATAATGGCTTCTAATTTTTTAGTATTTATGATGTGCCAAGCACTATGCCTAAGGCTTTAACTGCATTATTTTACACTTCTAACAATGTAAAAAGCTATGGATTATTTTCTGTTTCTCAGGGACCTAAGAGTAAAGGTCATATGACTTTTAAAAACAACAATTAGAAGCTTGATTTTCCCTTTTCAGCTGTTTGCCCTACAGTCCTTCCAGAGAGTACCCAGGTGTCCAACAGGCAATCCAGCTCAGGTCCTACCCAGAGGCCAGGCTTGTTTGTCTAGTAGGGCTCAGAGGCCCTTCGCTCTGCCTCAGGCCATGCTGAGACCCCTTCACGCTGGTGATGCATTCCCACCCACAGCAGACTAGGCCAGCCCATCTCACGGTCTGCTATCTGACAGCTTCTGTATGTCAGTGTCACCCTACCTTAGGTCTGCCTTGGGATTCCCTTAGTGAAAAGTGAGCCTGGTCATCTGAGAGGCCTCTGCCTACCTCTCTCCTTTACTCTGAGGTCAGTGTAACCTCTCAGCCTCTTAACTCAGAAGTCCATTTCCATTTATAGAAAGAAACGGCTCAGTTAGCAAGCTGCTTGCCTTTTGAGCATCAGGACCTGCGTTCAATCCCCCTAACCCATGCATGGCAAAGCCAGGTGTGGTGGCCTATGCTTGTAAACCCAGCACTGGAGCGGAGGAGGCAGTAGGATCTCTGAAGATGAATGGCTACCCAGTGTAGCCTAACTGGTGAACTCCAGGCCAATGAGAGACCTTGTCTCAAATGAGGTGGATGGTGTTCCTAAGGATGGCACCCAAGGCTTTTGTATGGCCTCCATGATGTACACACACACACACTTTTGTGTGTGTGTGTGTGTTTTTAAGACAGTGTCTCACTATGTAGTCCTGGCTGCCCTGGAACTCCCTATATAGATCAGTCTGGCCTCAAGCTCAGAGATCTGCCAGCTTCTGCCTCCCAAGTGCTAGGAGTAAAGGTGCACGCCACTACACCCTCCTCACACACACATTTTTACAAAAACAAACAGAACACAAGGAGAACACATTTCTATTTCCCTCTCTTGCTCATCGAGTTCTGAGTTTGCTTTACCAAATTTCACAAAGTACCTTCCTTTTATAAGACAAGACTTCTCACCCATGTCAGATGATAGGCATGGGGGTAAATTCTCCCTCGGTCTCACTGCAGAGGATTTATGGCAGGGCTTATGGGCAGGCTGGGCTATATCTATGGTAGCTATTCATCAGACTGGCTTTAAAAAGGTCCCATTTATTTTGGTGCCAAGAAGCCCTACCCTCCTTTCTGCCTCCCTGTTTGACCTGATGTCTCCCTTTAAGAACAGGTTCATCTTTGGTTGCAGATGTTTTTTCCCTCTAGATAGGAAATACATCAAGGTAAATGTGCATAGCAGAAGAGAAAGATTGACAGTCATAAATATCAAAAATGAAGAAATGTCATAGGACACAGGGAGGTCATGGGCTCGTCACACTGGCTCAGATGAAAGGACTTGGGCTTGGAGTTCTACTCTCTCATTGTGTGGTGAGCATTTCCTTTGTCCTTGTGTAATTTCCCTGCATGGCTCCCTTCTCTTTGTGGGTCTCTGCTGTGGCCAGCTGCATCCCTGCAAGAAACCCAACCCTCTCATGCTGAAGGAATATGTCAGTAACCTTGTAGGATAGAAGAGAACGGGGGTTCAAGTTAGAGAGATGGGTACCCCCTTTCCCTGCTGAAGTGGTAAGAAGAAGGAATCCTTTTTGAAAGTCACTCCCTGTGAGCACCATCTAGGGGAAAAGTTAGAGATGTAAAGCATTCAGTTTTTCTTCTCGTCAGTTCACTGTGCCAGAATGGGTCACTACCCTGCAGCTAGGCTGCAGTCCAGTCCTCGCCCAATCCAGAGAAGAAGCTGGCATCTTGACACTGGTTCAGAGATCTTCGTGCAGGTCTGTTTATTTACAAGGCTGCCATCTAGAAACAGGAAGGAATGACTTGTTTGCCTTACAGCAGGAACCAAGCAGTTAAAGACCAAGATAACTCTGGACTTCTTAAGCCAAATTCCCCAGCAGAAGGATGCTTTTACCCCATGACAGTTCCCAGAGCAGTTTATTACAGGAGGCATCACACATCTTCCTTGAGAATCTGGTCCCCCCTTATCTTTCATGGAAGCTGCTTGTTTTTATCTCCAAAGAGATTGGTTTTCAGAATAAGAGAAAATGTATCAGTTGTATCTTCTTTAATGGCATACTTTTTATTTTATTATTGTAAGAATGATCCACATGGAGCCCCCACCCCCATCCCTTGTGCTTTCTATGAGGAATCACCCACTCTTAGCACCTAAATGATAGGTCTCTGGTGAAATTGGGAAAACCGCATGGTTGCTCGGGGCAATTTCTCTCCTGGTGAATCACAGAATGTGCAGCTGGATGACATCACCGTGACGACTGAATTCCAGCTGTCTCCTCCACCACCCACCCACAGAACAATGTACCCACCATCCCAGAAATGGTTCACCTGATATTGCCCACAAAACAACAGGGATTCTTCTATTTTGTTCTTGCTCCCTCAATACTAATGCTTTTATTTGCATATGTGGAGCTGTGTTTTCCTAGCCTAGAAGCTAAGGTAAAACTGACCTGGTTCTCTATTCCTCAAGTGTATGGCTCATACACAGTCACCAAAAGTGCATTTTCAGATGTCTCTTCCAGGAATGTTACGGGTCCCGTCAGTCCAAGGCTTGACCTCCAATTTCTATAGAAAAGCTGAAAGTCAGTGTTAAATTTAAGAAGGTGTTTAATTTTTTCCTATCTTTTAAAACACAACATTTTGGATCAATTCTACGGTGACTACCTTATTCACCTCAGTGCCGCTCGTCTATGAAGCTTCAAAACACGTGTGGGAAACGCCAGCTTCTGATTTCATTTATAAAATTCAACCCTGACCCCAAAGCTGTGATTGCAGGAGATGCCAGACATTCAGGATTATTTACTGAACTTCAGGAGAGCTGTCCAATCACATAAATCCTGATTCTTAAACAAAAGCCTCTTCTGGGAGTAAAGATCAAAATAACACTCAGATGATGCAATCACTTGACTGAGCAAAACCAGACTCCGCGATGAGGGGGAATTGTAAGAAGACCACAGAATCTTCTGGAGCACTTTGTCCACTTTTGAATGGTAGCTCTCCACTTTCACTCCGTAATCAGATTGCCCTTCTACAGAGCGCAGAAGCCGTTCCCTGTGCTTATCCACCCTCAAAAGCTCTCTCTCACAACAGGTGATGGGAAAAGGAGAGGGAGGGAAGTAGCAGGAATGAATCCACCTGGAGCTCTCAAAGCAGGAGCCTGATTACCAGTGTCCCTGGGAGATTTCAGCTTGTGTGGGAAGGGTGGGAAACTAGAAGAAAATGAATGAGATTTGGGGAGTCATCTCAGGATGGGAACCACTGACCATTCACCCACCAGTCCTGCATTCAAAACAGTACAAAAAGAATGTGGATTTG
Organism: Cricetomys ansorgei; assembly: GCA_026225945.1. Lineage (NCBI taxonomy): Eukaryota > Metazoa > Chordata > Mammalia > Rodentia > Nesomyidae > Cricetomys > Cricetomys ansorgei. The sequence continues at coordinate 2,460,937 of JAMJFZ010003206.1, forward strand.
TTGGATCTTGACAAGAACATCACATTGGTGGTGGTTATCTGTCTGAAAGAAAGTCAGGTGATAATAACCACCACCTGCTATAATGAGTTCTACTTCGTCTGTCAAAATGTGAACCAGTGATGCAAGTGTTAATTGTCAGCCCAAGACTCCTGGGGAGTGAGAATGGAAAGCCTCTGCCATGTTCTCCACAGTCCTTTATAGAGACCCAATGCTTCTGGGGATATCGTGGGGAAAAAAACCTTAGAAACTTCTGTGGGTCCAGGCAAGTGAAGAAAACATCTTCACATTGGTGGTCCCAGAAATGATAATGAAACCTAAGACCTAAGACTCCCCCAGAACCCACTGTAAGTGACTCTGTGCTGCCAGTTTCTCCCTCTTCTCAGTGACAGGGAGACAGCAAGAGCCTAAGAAACCTCTGTGCAGCATCAAGGAAATAACTGCAGCCTGTGAGGAAAGATGCTGCTGCCACCGCCTTTATCCTGAAGCCCCAAGTGGAACAACATGGAGACTTCATAAACTCTTGGACCCACCTTCTGTAACCCAAACTTAAGGGCTTGCCACCATCTTCTCTAAATACCATTAACATCATGCATCTCAAGATGGTGGTATTCAAGAACATTCGAACCAAGATGTTCAAGTGGTAACGGTGTGGGTCTCTGCATTTGTCTTTTTAAGTAAACGGTACTGGACCTCAAAAACCCAAATGCCGCTTTCATTTTCAATAGCCCAAGATAAGAAAGTGCTGTTCCATTTCCAGAGAACTCTTGGGCTCGGCTCTGACTGGTGTATCAGCTTTTTGACTCAGTGTGAGTTGCGCTGTCACTGCAGCAAAGGAACCCCTTTGGATCTGTGGACCCGGGACTTGACGTTTTGGATGCCCACACTTCCCTCATGAAAACCAACACCGTGAATATAGCCTGAGCCTACGTCGTCGCTTCTGATAGCTTCTGTTCTGTCTGGAGAAATTAGCAAGCATTTTATAAAGTTATTAATGTATTTGTTCTTAACAGAGATTTGTATTACTACACAGCCCCTGAAAATGAAATGGCATTCAAGAGAGAGTTCTCTGAAGTCAGCCCTGGCCTTACAGAGATTACCGTCTGGAGCAGGTACCATCTTCAGTAGCCACCATCAAGTCTGGAGACAATCAAGAGTGTTCTCTGTTCAGAAAAATCCCTCAAAGCACAAGCCAAACAGTGAGGTAGCCATGTGGATCCCAGAGTCAGGGACTCATCTCCCCTGGCCAACTCTGGGAGGAAAATCACAGCTCATGCCATCCATTCTGTCACTGGGTTTAGAGTTGTTAGAAGAATGTGTGATCAGGACCTTCCACAAAGACTCAAAGCCTTTTTATATTCCAAAGCTAAGAAATCCACCAGAGCCAGGACATGATATGCGTCCTTGCTCTCTGATGGCAAAACTCTGGGACATCACGTGAGGTGACGTCTACAAAATTTTAGACCACTCTGCAAAATGAGATGAATAAGCTTGCCTACACCTAAGTAAACAGATGAGCCAAGTATCAGTGGAATTTTCCTCTTAGCCAGAGATCTCCTGGGCTGTTTCGTAGATGGGCTCTCCCCATGTTTCATTTCTTCATTTGGGTGGTCCCTATGTTTGCTATTCCATGGCTTTGCCTATTCACTCCTGCTTAAAAGCCATTCTGCTTCACAGCACTTTCTTATATCATGCTGGGGTACAGACCCCACAGCACCTCTAAGAAAAAAGGGATGCATACTGGTTCCAAATTTTCAACTTGGCAATGAAGCCTCTTGGTGTACACTTCATCATAACAGCTACTGCACTGATACATGAACTAAGAGCAGAGTCACTCATCTACGAGTTTTTTGATACAAATAGATAATAGATGGATAGATAGATAATAGATGGATAGATAGATGATAGATAGATAGATAGATAGATAGATAGATAGATAGATAGATAGACAGATGATAGATAGAAAATAGATGGATAGATAGATGATAGATAGATAATAGATGGATAGATAGATTAGATATAGATATAGATATATAGTAGCAATAGTATCTGTCTATCTTTTTACAAAGTGATGAAAAATGTTTACAGTTTATACATCATGACTTCCATGTAAGGCCACTCCATTACATTCAGTCTTGTCTCAGGACTGTTTTGAGTCACATGTGAAATCAAGCTGAGGATGGTGTTCAACCTAGCTGGAGGCATTGGTTGCTTCAGAAGACTGCCCCGTCTGTCCAGCCTTTATAAAAACACAGGCAAAGAGACACAGAGAACCTGGAAAAGGAAATCTCTTCTATGGCCCAGATGAGGAGGATAAAACATATTACTGATATAGGCTGGGACTGAAGAGTCCAGCCTGCTCTGAGCACTCAGACATGTATTTCATACGTACGCACTGGCTTTATACATCAGAGAAATTTTTGATGCCTATCCTTACAAGTAGGCAAGACCTTAAATTGTCATACAGTTAGCCCCTCCATTGGAAAACCAAGCATGCATTATTCTGTCTTCTTTGTTAAGAAGTGACCAGGTTTCCCTTTCTTTTTCCTGCTTCTCATAGTAACATCCATTGACCTATGCCTCACATTCTTCATAAGCTGCGCATAGTAGGGGTGCATCTTACTTGGCACACCCAACATTCTGCATTAGAGTCTGTGTGGACACGTATGTTCCTGGATCATTTAAAAATGCCAAACAGACAAGCTAGCAACGTATTAAACCAAAGTCTAACCTAGAACAGAAATTATTCAAAATTTGCATATCATCTAACTTCTCAGGAACTTGTCTACCCAGGTAACTTGTCAGTATAGCTGCTTCCCTCGAGGGAGGTTGGCCATTGTTCTGGGTAGACAAAGGGGTCAGCTGTAATTTCCCATGAACTTGAGTTAACCTGACAGAGCAGGACTATGGCCACTTGTGCAGCTTCCCAGCCTCGTTTCTTCTGTTGCCCTTCTCCATATGTCTTCTGTTTACATGACATTTCCAAGTGCCTGGATCCCAGAATGAGCTGACCATTGCTCTTGGCTCTTCGTGGAGAATATGCTTGCTCTCCTTCTTTCTATCCCGTGCCATTTTGTCTTTGGTTTTGTTTTCTCCCACCATGGCAGAGGCCTGTCCAAACATTGGGCGCCACCCTGACTCCCCACCCTCCCCTAGTGTCTCCTTAACACTTGGCATGGTGACATGGCAGGCAGTACTGCACTTCCTTGGTCCTACCTTAAATGTCCTGTCTTTTATCTCCCAAGCTCACTATCTGGATAGGGTAGTTAAAGGTATGGTCTTCCTCTATTTTCCTGTTGTCTTTGTGTCTGTGTTTGTGTGTGAGCATAGAAGAAGAAATGTGCACATAAAAATGTCTGTAGACACCACTAGCATGACGGTGTCTCCACGCTGCTCCGCCCCCAGCTTCGTCACAACATCCATTACTGAATGTGGGTGGATTCGGGCTCACAGAGTGGGTAACAGACCTAGAGTGTTTTCCTTTGCCCGGGTCACTTAGATCTGTCTGTGACGTTACCATTGTGTTGTTATCCTTCCGTCACCCCTGCACCTTCCCCTCACCACCCCTTTCACCCTCCCCTCACCACCCTTTGCATCCTCCCCTCCCCATCTCATGTCACCCCACCCGTTCCTTACGGCCTCTGGCCCACCAGAATTCAGATACTGGGAACCAGCCTGGGTGGCCTGAAAAAGGAAGAGGCTCAAGAGCAAGAAAAAAAGCAATCTTGAGGACTGCATTCCATTACTGTTGTGTTCCTTCATCCAGCAGCCACATGTGGCGCACCCACTGTGTGCTTAGGTGCTCATGCCAGGCTCTGGAAACAAGAAGTAGACTGCAGCCTCGGGGAGTGGGTGGTCTATTGCTTGCTGCCTGTTTTCCTTTACAGAGAAGGCCTGGCTTTGGTAAGTTCTTTGAAGAGTATCCCCTAATGGCAAAGTGATTCGTAATATTTGAAACATTCACGCGGCTTGGGTAATGTCTAATTTTCCACATAGATCTCATGGCTGTGCGAATAAGGCTCAGACTTATGGAGACTTTAAAAAGACTCAGCATTTCCTAAGTAGAAATATCATGTCATAGCTTTTAATCTTTGGATCTAAACACAACTCCTGGCACAATGCATGTGCTTGTTGGTTAGGGATATGTATTCTCTAACCAGACCTTGAATCCTAGCTCCCATGCTTGTTAGCTAAGGTGACCTTGGGCAGGTATTTTTACTATTGCATATTATCTGTAAAATGAGCATGGTGAGATCTGGCAGTGGGGGCGCACACCTTTGATCCCAACGCTTGGGAAGGAAGGAAGGAAGGAAGGAAGGAAGGAAGGAAGGAAGGAAGGAAGGAAGGAAGGAAGGAAGAAAGGGAGGGAGGGAGGGAGGAAGGAAGGAAGGCAGGAAGGAGAGCATGGTGCAGGTCTACCTTATGGAGTCAGTTCAGGGTGATGTGAGGTAATGATGGCCAAACACTAGTACATGGGCAGGGGCGTCACTTGGTAGCTTTAAGCTGCACTGTGTTGTCTTGTATTCTTGTTCTTTCCCTTGACTTGAAGAACTCTTGAGCTAGATTAACACCCTAACTTGTAATTGAAAAGAGTAAACTGGCTTTGTGTAAGAGAGCAACTTTTTTTTTAGTTAAGGAAAAGGTTTGGGGAAATATATTACTACTTTTATTGTTACTGTGACCAAACACCTAATGAGAAGCAACTTCAGGGAGAAGGAGTTTATTTCAGCTCACAGTGTGAGGGGTGCTGTCCATCATGTGGAAAGTGTGGCGGCAGGAACATGAGCAGCCAGCTACGTTGCATCAGCAACCAGGAAGTAGAGAGCATATCGGAAGTAGAGCTAGGCTCCAAAATCCTCAAGCCTATCCCCCAGTGTTCTATTCTCCTCCAATGTAGTTCCACCTCCAAAAGGTCCCATTACCTTCCCAAACAGCTGGGAAACACATGTTCAAGCATGAGTCTATGGGGGATAGTTCACATTCAAACAACAGGGACCAGTGACAGACTAAATGCTTTTCAGCTGGGTCAGCCTTGCTAATACAACAGATGTATTGCTATAACCAAATGGGTAGAAAGCAAGGTTCCTTGCCTTTGATACACTGGCCTTTGCTGAGAATAAAATCACCAGGAAATAGATGTATCTCAGAGACCTCCTGGGACAAGCATTCAATACACCATCACTGTCAAAGGAGACTTCGGTGTGGACTAAACTGCATCATGGGATCATTATTCAGTGTGCTGCTCCCTACTGCGTGAGATTTTTTATGTGCACAAGTCTTGAGTCCTGTTAATTATTTTCAAAGGAAACAGATTTAATCTTCCCAGTCTGGTTGACAAGGGTAGCTGATGCTGAAGAGTTTAGTGGTTCCTCCAGGCTTCTGGGAAACAGTGGGGCCAAAGCTTTGAACGTTCTGATCAGATCTGGGCCTCCAACATTTCATATGCCATCACCCTAAGTCACAAAGGATGTCTCATAATTTCCAATATTTTTCATCCAAATCATATATGCCAAGTGTATCCTCCCTGGGAAGTAGCCTGCATCCTTTCTCAAACCACCTGATCTGATCGTTAGTTCAGAAAATACCTCCATTAGACCTTTATCTGGCTTTGGTCAGTGAATCAGAATTTGCTTTAAAAGACAAATGTTTCTTGGCAAAATCTGGGTATGAACCAAACCCCATCTGGCCAATGTTCTAGTGTAATGGACACTGATCCCCAAATTCAATTCAGAGACCTGCAGGGGCCTGCTTGAGAGTTGTCAGAGCAGAGCAGATACTTTGTAGTTCAAAGAAAAGCCCACTCTGTTCTCTTTCCAATTGCATTGGTAGAAAGTAAGTAAATAGTATTCTCTTGCCTGGCCTCCTCAACTGCCCTGAAATGTAGATGCTACACAGTAGCAATGGCTCGCTTTGCAGAGTGTCTACAGTCTCAGAGAAGACTACATAGCAAGTAATTCCAACGAGCGTGATTAGGGCTGCAATGGTGGCAGTCCAGGGATCACTTTGGAAGGAGAACTCACAGAATTAGACAGTGGGTTTGCAGACTGATAGATTTTAAAAAGCAGGACGGCAGACATTGGTGATTTGGAAGGCTCCCATTTGGCCATTTTGTGAAGAAGGAATTGGGGGAGATTATCAGGAACAAGGTCACTTAGACCAGTATTATCACCCAGGTGAGAAAGGATGTTGATCTTGTACAGGGAGGTGAATGTGGGGATGGAAAAGCAGACAGAGGACAGGGCACAGGAAGAAGGGCATTTGTTAGCTGGGGGCATGCTGTATAGCCGGCTGCTACCCTACAAGATCCTGAAGGGCTCCTGGCCGTACCTGATGCTGGCCAGCTGCAAGAGGATATTGAGATGAAGTGGTCCCTTGTCATTTAAAGGGCATCGTTTCTTTTGAAAAGCTTAGCCCTTCTCTAAATCTTAAAACTACATTATTTTGGCTCCAGCAGATGCCTGGTGTGAGTCCTTCCACAGGGGATTGTTAATGTCACTCGGGCTCTCTGAATTATTGATGAGTTTCAGGGTTTGCAGAATTAATGAGCTTCTGCCATGGGGAAGGATGGGCATATTGCTTTAAGAACATCAGTAAGACACCCTGGAGGAGGCTTCCTCCTGCTGCCTAATGGGATGTGTGATGGGCACAAGGAGCAAGCTGTAGAATAAGAGTGACCCTTATTCCATTCTCAGGGACTCTGGGGCCTCTGAAACCAAAGGGACAGCACGGGTCCTTAGGGTGGAACTTGGCTCATCTGAAGAAACTGACTGTGGATAATGTGTCCCTGTGGTCCTCTATTAAGAGGTTTCCTCCCCTGGTGCCTCTGAGCATGGCTGAGTGTGTGCAGTAGGCAACCAGAGGAGTTCGCAAGAACCCAAGAGGGTGCCATGGAAGAGAATATTACAGGAATATGGGGGAAAAGTTCCAAGGCCAAGCTGGAAAGTCAAATAAGCAGTTTTCTTTAATAAGGACATTAAGTGTGACTAAGATAAGAGTTAAAATGTTTTCTGAACTTATTTGACAATAGACACTTCTTCTTCTTCTTCTTCTTCTTCTTCTTCTTCTTCTTCTTCTTCTTCTTCTTCTTCTTCTTTCTTCTTCTTCTTCTTCTTCTTCTTCTTCTTCTTCTTCTTCTTCTTCTTCTTCTCCTCTTCTCTACTTCTCACCTCCTCCTCCTCCTCCTCCTCCTCCTCCTCCTCCTCCTCCTCCTTCTCCTCCTCCTCCTTCTTCTTCCTGCTGCTGTTGTTGTTGTCTGAGACAGGGTCATTAGCCTAGGCTGGCCTGGAACTCCCTGTATAGCTGAGGATGACACTGTACTCCTGATCCTCCTGCCTCTACCCCCAGGACCTGGAATTACAGGCATGCACACTAGACCAAGATTATATACTACTGGGTAATCAAATTCAGGGCCTCATGCATGCTATGCTAGGCCAACTGAGCCCCATATCCAGCCCCTGAAGCTTCTGTTTAAAGAGCCCTTACCACCAGTCCTTCACAGAGCTTCCTATGAGAATGAGTGTTTAAGATACTAAGATCCTACAGATGTTGGTGCCACAAACTTGTTATCCTAGCACTTTGAAGACTGAATTAGAGGGTTACAAGTTCAAGGCCAGCCTAAGCTACATAATAAAACCCTGTTTCAAAAAAAAATTGTAAGATTCAATTTAATCCAGGGACAAAGTGAGGTGTAAACACAGAGAATAGAAAATGCAGGCAAGAGATATCTCCCTCTATCCTCCAATTAACACAATGTCTGGATAAAATGTGTGGAATTTGTGAATCGATTGATCGAATCTGATGTTCTGATAGTCTTCATTTAGTCAGCTATGCAAGAAGAACCTAATGGATCATTCGTGATATACATCAGGAAACTGGGGCCAAGACTGGGGAGGCAGCTTCCTCCACTCCTACCAGTCAGGAGGGGAGAATCTCTCTGATCTCTTGATTCATTCCAGCAAGCACCTGCTGTGTGAAGGCATTGCACGAAGCCCTGGGATGCCTTTCTGGAGTCTGAATTCTAACAGAGAGAAGAAGATGGTTAAACTATTGCTGAATTAATCAATAACTGCATAATAATTGTCACCAGAAGGAGAAAAGCATGCTAGGAAAATGTGAGGTGATGATGGGCTTCACTGGGGCTCATGCCACCGCCCGTGTTACAGCAAAGCCAACCGCATGGCATGGTGACCCCAGGACCGTGTCCCTGGGGTGCCTCCTTACTTCGGAAAAGTATTGATGAGGCCGAAACAGTGGCACAGTTTGGAGCAGCAAAGGTTATTTTCTAGTGAGAGAAGTTCTTAGTGAAGGTATACAAAGTTAAAACAATCTAATATCAATGGCTCTTCTACAGTAAATGTCCCCTTGTGGTTCTGAACAGCCGGCTCCCTGCTCACCGGGTTGCGTAGCTGGCATATACCTGCCATTCAGTCCTCTCAGTGCCTCTGAACTGAAGTTCAGAGTTACTGTGATAATCTTCCCACAAACAGAAAGTCCAATGGTGGTGTCAGTGTCTGAGCAGAGGTTTGCTCAGCTTCGGAGTCCCCACAACTACAAAACAAGCTTTGTTTTCCAACTGAAGCTTGTACTCACAAATAAAGGGTCCTTTCTGCATCTTATGAGACGCTGTACCTTACACCAAAGCAAAAGACTCTCAATGTCTTTAAAGCTTTCACCCTTCTTCCTCCAAGATTAATCCCAATGTAAGTGGTTTAATTAAAAGCAGTCCCTGGCTAGATGGGCAAAGATTTAAGTGAGATTAATTGAAAGACAGGAGAGGCTCCGCTTTCTGAGATCACTCTGGGTGACTGATGACGGAGGCCAAGTCAATCACAGAGCGGTCCTCGCATGTCACCCTCCTGCCCCGGCACCGTGGTACAGCTTTCTTCCTGATCAGAGGAAGGCCGTGCTGGCAGCCACCCACACCCATTCTGTGTTTACTACTAAACTTGCTGTGCGATCCCCACTGGAGTCTGAGGACACACGCAACCCATGTTTCTTCCCTTGAATGGGAAGGACATCGGCTGTTTTGCTGGTTGGCAGCTGTGTTGACCTTCTCAAGTAGAAATGAACATTTGTTTTTTGTTGGAATAAGAGTCAATTATGAAAAGCCCTTGGGCCATAATGGTATTCAATCATTGGGTGCTAAATTCAAATGTGTATTTTTAAAAGTCTGTGAAACACTAGTCTCAGGTTCTGATCGATCAGCTGATCCATGAGTGTCTGTGTGTGTCAGGACTGGCTCTAGACAGCCACATTCACACTGTTGTTCCCTTTAAAAACAACGAGTCGCAGATATGGATAGCTCAGCTGATAGAGTGCTCGACTAGCATGCAGGAAGCTTGGTTAATCACCACCACCACCACGTAAACCAGGCGTGGCGGCACACACTTCCCAACGCTTGGGAGGCAGAATCAGGGAGAGCGGAAGTCCGTGGTCACCATCAGCTGCACAGCAAGTGTGAAGTTAATGTGGGCTACATGAGACCCTATCTCGAAATAAAAAAGAAAGAAAGAAAGGAAAAACACCCGAAAGGTAATAGGTTCATTTCCCTGGTTTCGTAGCAGAATATTTAGTTTACAGCCAAATTTATAGCTGTTTGCTGCTCATCCTAGTTAAACGAGCTAAGCTTTCTATCTGAGAAGGGTTTTCCTACCCATGCCTTCCCTGGAGCTCAGGCTGGAGGAGAGAAGAGAAAGAAACCAAGGATGGCATAGGTCGACAGTCACTCAGAGAGAAGAGGTTGGTCTTTATGAAAATAAGATCTCCAGCGAAAACCGAACGAAAGACTAGAAGCTAAAGTGAGCTGTGAAACATAACATTTTTGTAAACACACGTTTATTCCTTTTCTTAGTGTGCATGTGTCTGTGTCTGTGTGTGTGTGTGTGTGTCTGTGTCTGTGTGTGTGTGTGTGTGTGTCTGTGTCTGTGTCTGTGTGTGTGTGTCTGTGTGTATATGTGTGTGTGTCTGTGTGTCTGTGTGTATGTGTGTGTCTGTGTCTGTGTGTGTGTGTGTCTGTGTGTGTCTGTGTCTGTGTGTGTGTGTGTATGTGTGTGTATCTGTGTGTGTGTGTCTGTGTCTGTGTCTGTGTTTGTCTGTGTGTCTGTGTGTGTCTGTGTGTCTGTGTCTGTCTGTGTCTGTGTGTCTGTGTGTGTCTGTGTGTGTATGTGTCTGTGTCTGTGTGTCTGTGTGACTGTGTGTGTCTGTGTCTGTCTCTGTGTGTGTGTGTGTGTGTGTGTGTGTGTACACCAAAGCATACAAGACCTGTACATACCATGACACAGATGTGGAGGTCAAAGGACAATTTTTGGGAATCAGTTCTCTCTCCACCCTAGGTTCCTGGGGTCAATCTCAGGCCATCAGTCTTGCAGGGCAATGGTTTTTACCTTCTGGACTACAAACCCTGCAGGACTTGAATAGATGGTAATCGAAAACCTGCCCATCTGCTTGCTGATGGGCAGTACTGAAAAGTCCCCACCTTTTCATGGGGTCAGACAGAAGTGATGCCCTATTCTTTTTGACTAGACCTCCATGTCTTCTCAGATGGCCATAGCTGTGCCTAGTTCCTGTTGTGTGGTTTAGGTCTCTCTAGGCAGTTTCCAGGCCATTTGTTGCTGTTGCCATCCTTTTGGGGTACACCTGCTCTTCAAGAATACAACCAGGTACTGTGCATTTCTAAGCCTACAGCTCGTCCAGAGAAGATGCTTAACAAGTGACATGTGGGTAGATACACAGCTGAGCAGCTCACAAGCAGGAAAGCCTGCTTGGATCTGCCTCTGTACTTGAGACCAACAGGAGTCTGTTTATGTTGTGACAGTCCCCTGAGTTCTTCTGGGTATACAGCCCTCTTCAAACTACAGAAAAATGACAATGGTAATTTTAAAAAAAAAGGCCCAATCCTCCTTTCTCAAAGCAAAGATTGTTGTCTGAAAGAAAATAAGACCAAATAAATGAAAGGCATATGGCCCACTAAAGTTCACCTAGTTGCAAGAATGGACGAAAAAGTCCAGCTCTAGGCCAAGTGTGGTAACATATACCTTTAATCCCAGCACTCAGGAGACCGAGGCAGAAGGGTCTCTGTGAAGCTGTAGGCTAGCCTGATCTACATAGTGAGTTCCAGGTCAGCCAGGGCTATAAAATGAGAACATGTCTCTGCTGAGGGATAGGGTGAGTTAGGGGAGATATACTGTGCTCATTCAGACATCTGCCAGAGACAAGGTGACCAAGCACAGGAGCATGAGCAAGGATCAAGGATGGGTGGACAATCTCCCTGGTCAGATCTTGGCAGGCATGATCCACTGACTCCAGTTCCAGAATCCTGATCACTCGTGAAATGGGGGAGGTGTAGATAGAGATGGTGTTCGGTCCAGACCAGCCCCTACTACTTCCGGCCATACCCTCATCTTGCTTTCTCTGTAAAGTGAAGTTCTTCATGGTGCCTGCGCCGAGGCTGTTGAGACTCACAGGAGGCAGGGCAGGCACAGCATGAGTGCAGAGGTAGCAGCAGCTGTCGGGCACCAGTCCTTGACTCTCTGGTTTGTCTTGCAGAGGGCTGTCCTGGCTTGTGCAATGGGAATGGCAGATGTACCCTGGACCTGAATGGGTGGCACTGTGTCTGCCAGCTGGGCTGGCGAGGGGCTGGCTGCGACACGTCCATGGAGACCGCCTGTGGAGACAGCAAAGACAACGATGGAGGTAGGAATCTGGCACCTGTGGATCCTGGGAGGCTCTGGGAGTAGACGACAGAGGGAAGAGGGTGCACATCGCCGGGTTAGCCAGGCACCCACATCCTAGTCCAGTGTGGGGACCTTCGGGCACTGAAGACTGCACGGGTGGCCTAAGGAATGGGTGTTCTAGCTAGTTGCTGCATTTTGATTCATTTAAATAAGTGAATGTAAATGAAATCAATTAGCGTCTGTTGTGGTCCATGGAGAAGTGTCTTCAGTTAACCCTGTGGTGGCACGGTTGCCTGGCCAGGGTGCAAAGAAGCCATCCTCTTCTGTATCCCAGAAGCTGTGAAGATTGTTTCTGTAGGAGAGGAGGTTCACTTACTTTGGTCAAGTCTCTCCTTTGATGCTGGGGGTAACCCTTCTCAAGAACACTCAGACACTCTTCTTATACTCTCTCATCCCTGTAGGTTTGTAATAAAATCTGCTTTTGCTTTGCATTTTTTTCAAATGCTGGGAAGTCAAAATCCTAGGGAAGAGGGCTTAGTCTTAGGGAATACTTGTTAACTCAGACGAAAACACACGTTAATCCCAACTCTGACTTTAACTCCCCGTGCCTCCATAGGCAAGGTACTGGGTGTCTCTGGCCTTACTCTCCCCAACTGTAAAATGAGGCAGTTGGACTATGAAGGCTAGTCTTTATATCAGCCATAAAATTAGCCTTCCTTTCCCTATTGTGCAAACTTGCATAAAGACCACCATAATATACTCCAGGTTCCCACCTAAGAGATACCTGGTTCTATCAGTCTCAGGGAGTTACTGAGAAACTAAAAAAGATAGATATGAGAAAAACCTTTTTTTTCTACTGTTGGCAGCTGACATACTTAAGCAGTTCTCTTTGATTTAAACCAAGAGACTTCCTAGGGTAGTACACAATGTTAGAAATCAGTAAACTAGAAACTCGGCATCCTTGCTTTTGGAAATCTCCTACCTAGTATGTTCCTACAATCTCAAACTGCATAAGGATCAAAAGGCCAGCGTGTAATGTTGTGGTCACTCGGATTCATTTGGCTGTGTTGGCTCTGGAATTCTAGAATAGCTGCTTTAGGACATTGGTGTTTGTCCACTGCCCAAATCCAGAAGGCAGCCATGCAGATAACCCCAGACTAGGACTAGGAGAACAATTATGAATAAGATGCCCATGGGGTTGGGCCTTGATCTCTGAGCAGAGTTGTGTGTGTCCTCCTGAAATTCCACAGGGTTGATATGTCCCTTAATCAAGCTGAAACTTGAAAAGATCATCCATCTCACAGCTGTCCAAACACGCAGAGTCTCTGGTGGAGGACCACGTCTTACACCAGGCACAGAGATGCATAAGTCCTGTCCATCCTCCAGAAACTCAGAGGAAGGAGGAAGCCCCAAGGTTGAGTGAGTGTTAATGGATTGTTCTAAGTGCTGTTGCATGGTTATGTGTTAGTCCTGGGAGTAGGAAAACATTTATCAGGAAGGTGATAGTAGAGCAGGAAGGAGTTTATGTGAGGGGAGGGGCAGTTTGTTCTCAAGAGATCACATAGAAAAGTGTAGGGCAAAGTGAGGAAGTCTTCAGATAAAAGAGAACACTCAGGCTCCATCTGGGGGACAGGTCAGCCTCCACAGTCTGTATGATGCTCTCAGCATCTCACTGCATCTGTCTGTGTGGCTGCAAGGCCAGTCATAAAAGGTAACATCCATGGAAAAGAAGGAAAGAGGAGAGAGGCCACACCTAGGAGTCATTCCCTTCCCCAGAGTCCAGGGTCTTGTCCCACGCTTTCAAACAGCTGTGAAACATCTGGGCAGTTAAGGAACTGAGCATCTTTGCAATGTCCAGAGAATGCATAGTCTCTCCCCCCACACACATACGCACATGCAAGAACAGGCTAGAGACCAGGGTTTGCTCATTCCTTTCCATAAAATGTAGCACCAGAGTATACACCCTGGTTGCCATGCTTCAGAGACAGCCAACACTGAAATCACCAGTTTCCACAGAGGGCCTGGGCCCACAGTGGCCCCCAACCCCATGCATGCTATAGGAAATGATCCAGACCCTAGGGAAATGGAGCCTTCACCAGCTGCTCTGAGCAATGAGCCAGCAGAAAGCAGAAAAGAACAGCCAGAAAATCCCCAATTGCAGGAGAACGTATCTCGTACATTTTTTTGAAGCACATTATAGAGCAAAGTGAGTTTGTACGTATTTTGTGCCAGAGCTGTGCTGTGAGTTCCTTCATTTGCTCCACAAATGTTTGCTGAGCATCTGTACTGCATCAGACCCTGGCTCCCCGGCCTTCAGAATGAAATCCGACAGTCTCTCCGTCTTTGCAAAGTGTGTGATCTAGAGAGGAAACGGGAGGTAACTGTGATACTGTGGGTTGCTGTCATAGAGAAGCATCCAGGCATTCAGCTGATATTGTCAAAAGCCTCAGAGAACTAGGATGTGGCTTCAGCCAGGAAGGCCTCCCATAGGTCATCACGGCTGGAAATACAACCGTCTCAGGAGGACAACAGACTGTCAAGTCTTCTCAGCTGTGAAGTGGGAAACGACTCTCTTTGGTGGCCTCTAAGTTCCGTGGGCTTTCTGTCCAATAGTGAGTCCAGAGAGAGGCCCCAAGGAATGTCCCTACTTTGCAAGTGTGGATGAAATAAACTACAGGACCAAAGGGGCAAGGATTATCCTTACAAACCTGTTGTCTCTTCACGTTGCCCAGACAGAGACAATTTGGTAGAAGGAAAAGCAGAGCCACCGTGCAAGGAGCACACACATAGGCCATATTTAGCACTAGGCTATTTTCACATCAGTCAAGCACACCTGTTCTTGGCTCTTGCTGTTGACAAGGCACCACACTCTCTTCTGAGCGGATCTAAGGACCAGCGAGCACAGCCCAGTCTCTCCCCCTCAGGAAGCTCACAGTTATTTGGAAGAAACTGTTATCCAAATGACTAAATCTAATAGAAGCAGAATGAAATAAGTCCCTTCATGTCAGCTGTGGCAGGGGAGCTAGCATAATGGTAGAAGTAATTCCGGGTAGAGAGAGAGTACAGGAGGCCCACTGAGTGGTTGAAACGACTCCGGGACTTGAAGGAGAAATTAGCAGAGCTTTGTTGAGTAATAGGACTAGGAGGAACTTCATCTCCTTCCTTCTCCTCTGCATGGCATGAACAAGGAAACGGGAACCCAGAGAGAGAGCGACCTCATATACTGCATTATAGTCACACGGAAAGCCAATAGCTTGGCCCAGACCAGAGTGCCAGGCTCGAGCTGAGCCATTGCATGTAGCCTTGTATATCTGGAGCACAACTCCTCCTGTTCCTCCTCCTCCTCCTCCTCCTCCCCTTCTTCCCTCTCCTCCTCCTCCTCCTCCTTCCCTTCTTCCCCCTCCTCCTCCTCCTCCACCTCCCTCCTCCTCCTCCCCTTCTTCCCGCTCCTCCTCCCCTTCTTCCCCCTCCTCCTCCTCCTCCACCTCCTCCTCCTCCTCCCCTTCTTCCCGCTCCTCCTCCCCTTCTTCCCCTCCTCCTCCTCCTCCACCTCCTCCTCCTCCTCCCCTTCTTCCCGCTCCTCCTCCCCTTCTTCCCCCTCCTCCTCCTCCACCTCCTCCTCCTCCTCCCCTTCTTCCCCCCTCCTCCCCTTCTTCCCCCTCCTCCTCCTCCACCTCCTCCTCCTCCTCCCCTTCTTCCCCTCCTCCTCCCCTTCTTCCCCCTCCTCCTCCTCCTTCACCTCCTCCTCCTCCCCTTCTTCCCCTCCTCCTCCTCCTTCACCTCCTCTTCCTCCTCCCCTTCTTCCCCCTCCTCCTCCTCCTCCTTCACCTCCTCCTCCTCCCCTTCTTCCCCCTCCTCCTTCTCCTCCTCTTCCTCCTCCTCCTTCCTTCTCCTCCTCCCCTTCTTCCCCCTCCTCCATCCTCCTCCTCTTCTTCCTCCTCCTTCCTCTTCCTTCTCCTCCTTCCTCCTCCTCCTCCTTCCTCCTCCTCCTAGAAATGTCAGGAGTATTCACCCAGACCTGAAGAGGCCTTGAAAAATGCCACAGAGCCTTCTAGAGCATGGGAGAACTCCAATATCATTTGACAGCTTGTAGCTCAATGGTACACTCGTGCGGAGACACTGTGAGGGCAGTGGTGTTGCCATCCTCACCATTTCCCTAGGAAAAGGACAACGGAGGCTTGGCTGTTGTTCTACCCAGGTTACACCACTGGCTAGAAGCAGTGTGCCAGTGTCTCTGAGGCTTGGCTGCATTAGAGCCTTTTGTTATACCCAGACCTCAGACCTGGCTCCATTGTCAACCACCAAAGCCCTTCAAGCTACCTGAGAACTACCATTTTCTCTTGTTTTCCAACTTTCTAGGCTGAAAGCAACCTTTTTCAAATTCACCTGAATTCCAAGGTTCATTAAGAATGCTATTGCGGTGTTTTTAATCTGTGAGACAAAAAAAAAAAAAAAAAAAAAAAAAAAAATTACCCAATATGGCTGAGTTAGGAGCAGTTTCACTGGTTTGGTTTGTTTCCCCGTGTGGCTGTCTGCTGTCTGCATTGAACACTAGAAAGCATCCTGGGAGTGACCAGAGAGCAATCGGTCTCCTGAGCCTCTGCATGGCTGCTTGGTGCATCTCGAATGCCTAAGATCTCACCCCAGGGAACTGGGTGCTCAGAGGGCCCGGAGGGACAGGCGCTGGGGCCCTGACACTCAGAACCGACTCCTCTGTGCGTCTCAGTGGCCGCTGGTGACTGCCTTCTTCATATCTTACCCTGTGGGCGTGCCATCATGAAACGCAATCACACACAGCTTCTCAGGAGAATTCATCTCATGCCTGCTTCGAAGATGGTGAATCTCTGGTCCACCTGTGCAAAGTGACTGTTAACTAACAGAATTATGCTCCCTTGTGGGAACACAGTCAAAAGCACAGGCTGTAACTTTAAAATGCCCGCGATTAGGCATTGTAACACAAAGATGAAAATACAGGGTCCGTGTTCACATCGCTGGGATTCAGAGCCTGGCTCTCTCTTTCTGACTGTTTGACCTTGGGTCAGTTATTTAACTTCTCCTTTGCAAGTGTCAGCTCTCTTCCCGCCCCTTTCTGTCTAAAACCACAGCGCATCTTGTTTATCATAAAGTACACATTTATATATGATTGTTTTTCATTGGAATTTTGCTGTCTGTGAAGTTTTATACTATCTTTTTCACATGAAGGTATAGTGTATTTTTGTATATATTGGTGGATTTTGACTATTTTTATTTTCTTTATTAAAATCTGTATTCCAAGCTGGGTGTGATGATTCACACCTATAATTATAACACTTGGGCTAAGGCAAGAAGATCACAAGTTCAAGGCCGACATGGACTACCAAGTAAGATCTAGTCTAAAAAAAAAAATCTATTCCAAATGGTTATATATTCAGAGAATAAAAAGTCCACATACGCATCATTTTCAAAGCTCCCCTAACAAACTTGTAGGCAGAGACATTTACATACAAGGACACCAAGTCTCAGAACTGAAATAAGTTACCCAGCCTCATGCAGTGGATCAGCGGGAGAGCTAGACTAGACAGGGGCTGTGTCTGTAAAGAAGATGCCAGAATAAAAACTCTACTGGAATTTAAACAGCCAGATCTTTTTTGATAAAGCTTCTCTAGGCAGCTTCAAGGTATAATAATCTCTTCGGCTGTTCTTGGTGCCATGAAAGACAATTGCGGGTGGTGGTACCCGAACTGACAGATGCAACCCAGGAGAAATTCCAAGAAAACTGAGAACAAAGCCCTCCATCCTTCCCTCCCCATCTCCCACTGCGGGAATGGGGCGCGCACATAAAGCCCTAGAATCTAGTCACCCTCCAGACTATCTCTAAGCCACGTTTCTCGTGATAAGAGACAAGAAAGAAATTGACCTTTAAAAATCTTGTGTTCCAAGGAGCAGATAAAGATTTCACAAGCCCTTTTGAAAGAAGGCACGGAATTCATTATAGCAAATGACAAAAACTTCTCTGGGATGTGTACAGAAAGGGGAGGTACGCTCTTCCCTCCCTCCCCAGGGCCTTCCCGGGGCTGCTCACAGCTTGCTGTAAGACAGTTCTGTGGCCAGACTGCAGCAACAGCAAGATGAGTTTGGCTGATGAAGGCCGGCAGAGACTGACTGGCTCTTTCCTTACTTGAGACCACCAGGTTAAGGAAACCTGCAAACGACCACAGTGAAACTGCTTGTTCTTAGCAATCCTACTCTGCACTTAAGTATGCTCTCTTCCAGGATATATTCCACTCTGGGCTGAGTGGGTCCCCACTTTGGGGGATCTCTACCACCGCCCGAGCTCTGCTTCTTCTCAGTGACAGGGATAAATTCTTCCTGCGTGGTTCCCACCTTCAATGGGCCTGGCCAAACCCATCGATCTGTTAAAACTGGGAGTGTCACATGATCACATGCTCGTTCATTTATACGGTGAGCAGGATGCTGATGTGGGCAAGGCGCTGTACACGTGTGTGAGATGCAGAAATGAGCAAGCCAATTCCTGTCTGTATGGAATGAGGTCGGGGATGAGGAGAACCGGAACACCCAAAGCATTGACATAAAGAGATGTAGACAGTGGAAATGGCTAACATCTGTGTGTGGAGGAAGATGAGAGACTGAATTCACAGCTCTGCCACTTCACTGGCAGTGTAACATTAGAAAAATTGCTCCCCCCAACCCCAAACCAATGCCGTCATTTGCAAAGATGAGAAAATTAGCTCAGCCATTACTTTTAGTTAGAACTCACCACAAGCTAGCACTGGGGAAGACACCAGCAGCATGTGCATGCTGGGAGGTGACTGTCAGGGAGGCTGCTTCAGTCATTCTAACCAAAGAGGATGCTGGCAGGACAGAAAGAGACTTAGTACCAAGTGCCCACTCAGGAACAGCAGCTGTTTGGGTCACATAGCAACGGGGAAGCCATTTCTAGTCAGGTCCTTAGGATATATTCTCAAAGAAAAACCACACAGCCAACAGAGGACTTTGCCCATTTGCATGCCCCTGCCCCTGCCCCTGCCCCTGCCCCTGCCCCTGCCCCTGCCCCTGCCCCTGCCCCTGCCCCTGCCCCTGCCTGTAAAGCTCTAGGTGTAGTCACTGCATAGGGAAGATACTAAGCCTTCACTTGCTGACTCCCTCATTCACAACAAGAGATCTCTGGACAATCCCAGGAAGCTGAAGAACCTCCTGCTAGGGACGTTTGCAAGCACACTGCAGCTCAGTCCTGTGAAGTGCATGGCTAGAGCGACAGCTTCCAGCCGGGATGTCTCCCTTCTCCCAGTCCTGCAGATCTTGTGATAGCGACCTTCAGGGCAGACACTGAAGAGGATGTGAGATGATGTGACCCCAGGAGGAAGCATGCTCAGTATTTGAGTACTGTGGGTCTCTAATAAGGGCCAGGCATCCACGAGCCCTTCAGAAGGTTTTACACTATCCCAGAGAGCCTGGCCACCCCCCTTCACCCTCATTCAGCCTTTCTAATGGCCACACCCCTCCACTCACCACCTGAGGTCATTCCTGGATATGGCACCTGCATACCTCTGGTAGTTTTCACATTTTCTTCTGTTTCTCCATACTACCACCACATAAGAGTATGGAGTTTTAGAAGCTCAAAGAAAAAGGAAGTTTCTGAAAGGAAAAAAAAAAAAAAGTATTCTCTCCCAAAGAGTTGAGTTCTTAAGTTAAAAGAATTTTACTAAAAATTTTAAGGACGTCGAGGGAAATTCTCCCTGTTTTCCTGGCTTTTCCTTCTGTGATAAAATGAGGGCCTCTAAATGAAAATATCAGCTATATAAAACAAAGACAAATTATAAGTCCACCAACCTATTTGTAATGTACAGTTAAATGAATCATGAGATATATATTATATAATAATATAAATACTTCCAAACTAATCTCCTCAATTACAGATTTATTGTTTCCTCAGAATTTACTTTTTTGTCCCAGAGCACGGCTTCTCCTTGTCATACATGTCTTCCGAGACTTATCATCTATTCCCGAGAAAATTGAACTGTGAGGGAACATATTCACGCACACACATCGCACACACGTATACAATACACACGTGCACCACACAGCATACACACACACACACACACACATGCGCACACACAGATACACGCTGTCGAGCAGGCATACGCAGTGTTATGGCTGCCACATGCTATTTTTGAAAACACAAAGAAAGTTTTGCACAAATGCTGGGCTTGTAAAATGCAGCTTTGAGAGTGAAGTTTGTGGGTCCCCCTCACTTCAAAACATGTGTCCCCTTTAAATACAGTGCTGTAAGATTTGCCCACATTTGCTACTCAGCAAATGTCTGTCAAATGTACGAGGACAGGTACAGCATAACAAGAAACAGACAGGCAGAATTTCAGCCCGGCATCAGTCACTAACCCATCGCATACACAGTGGACAATCCCACAGTCCCAAAGTTTCCGTTAAGAGTGTGGTTGAGGCGGGATCTCCTTCTTATAGACACATGTTTGGAAGGCCCCTGGGAGTTTCAATATCTGAACTTAGGTGTCACCATGGCTGGCTTTGTCTAGTTAAGTTCTCTGAGGTCACACTGTACCCAGAATCCTGCCTGGAATGCATGAAGAGGAAAAGACCAGGGCCCGGTCAAATGACAACTGGTTGCCAGGATACCAGGGAAGTACTCGTCAGAAGCCACTAGCAACTGTCCTTGGCTGGGTCCTTCCCTAGGAACATCTCACCGCCTCCTTCTCCATCTCACAGTCTCTCTGGGAAGCAGGTTTCACGATGAGTCATTTAACAGATGGAAGAACAAAGCTCAGAGACTTTGCTGGGACATTTATTTCCAGCAAGTAGCCTAAGTAGGACACCATAATACCCTATTGACCACAAGATATAGCAATTTACTTTTAAAACTCAGCAAAGGAGAAGGGGGAACAAGGAAGCCCTGGAACTCAGAAATAAGTTGAAACTGAAAGCCAGGGCAGCAGGCACAGCAGCCATGAGACACTCATGGTGACAGGGCATTGTTGACACCACACAGAAAACTGGGATCCTCAACAGCTAGCTCTGAAACATGTGCCTGTTAGGACATTGAGGTGGCCTGGAAACATCTCTCAGTCTTGGAACTAAGGTACAGAAAGAGACATCTGTGAAAGTCAGAGCTTGAAGGACAAATATTCTGACCTAATCCTGCATACCAGACTACTAATGCCAAGCTAAGAAATCCACCCAAGAATCAGTCCTGAATGAATGGTACCCTGGCATGGTAGGCATAAATCACCAAAACTCACGCTGAAGGGTTAGTCAACCATGTGAGATCCCCAGACAGATTCTAGAACAGGAAGGAAGTGTCTGACCACAGGCAGGGGTTAACAACTATAACATACAAGAGGATTGCCATTCCCAAAAATTTAAACCAGGGGAGACTATATAAATAAGTGTTTATATGACTACAGAGATGAACTGATACATAAAACCATAAGGATGGACTAAGGCACCATCAAGGGAAAAAAAAAAACAGACAGACTTTGAAAAGTCCCAGAGAGACCATCTACAAATCTTAAAGTATGGTCATTTAAATCAATGACCCAAGAGTTGAATTAAACAGCAGACCAGACACAAATGAAGTGAAAATAAGTGAAGTAGAATAGTAGTCTGAGGAAATACATCAGAATAATAATACAAATAAAATGATAGAAATGAAGAGGTTGGAAGGTATGAAATGCAGAAATCCCTTATTAGTATCCTAAAGAAAAATCTGAAGAGAAATTAAAAGAAGGAACATTCCCAGTTTATAGGAGAATTTTCCTGAACTCGTGCAAGACGGAATCCTAAGTAAAATGCCTAAGGTATGGCATATGGTTCACTGTAGAGATGCATGCTATATCCCAGGCTTCGAGACAGATTGCCAGTCTACAACTTTTCCAGACAATCTGTTTTCTTTGTCACAAGATACCCAAAGGAAACCTCGTACCTGGCAATGGGCAGATTCATGAACTGAGGAACGAAGCCTCTTTCTTCGTCGTTATGCATGGCTAAAGAAACTAAGTTTGAAGACATTAAGTACACGGTCACACAAGCAGAGTGTGACTACCTGGCTGGAGAGAAATTCTCTTAAGCGCCATGCATTCTGCCACTGAGCATGGCACAGCATGTCCTGCTTCAGTAAGGTTCCTGAGTTCCTGTTCTCCACTTTAAAAACTACTTCCTGTGAGTCTCTCCAGGAGCATGCCACACATCAGAAAGAACTGAGTTCAAATCCTTCCTCAACTTCTTTATAGAATACCTCTATGACCACCACTGAGTCAGCTTTACCTTCTCTCTGGTTCCTTCTCTCTGCAATGACTGTGATGACAGGGACTGGCTCACAGGATGGGCAGGAGCCACGGCCACTAGTCCTTGTAAAGTATTTAGCAAAATCCCGGGCCTGATATCACTGTCATTTGTCATCTTCATCAGCCTAATACAGTTGTCAAGGAGAATCACTCATTCCTGCCTCACTCTCCCCAGGGCTGGAGAGTAGACATCCTTCCCCAACAGGAAAAAATCCCTCGAAGGAGCCAAGGAAGCTGAGTGTTTATAAAGAGGTAAAAGACTGGCTTCCAGGGACTACTTTGGTGGTAAACAAGAGCAGGCAAGAGCTAATAAAATTTCAAATTAGCCATGACTTTTCATGGCCCTTCAATTGTGCTAGCTGATTTAATGGTCAACGTCCCTGCTTGCTGGGATTGAATAATGGAGCATCTTTGCAGAGTTATGGATTCGGCAGCTGAAGCTGTCATGCTAGCATCAATAGCAGAATGCAAATAACCCTCTGCTCGGGCTGTAATTATGTGTTTAAGCAACATCTGATGGGGGCAGCAAGGAGGCGTGTGATGAAGCCTGCTGATGGCAGGACAGTGATTTGCTAGACATTGGTACCTGGAAACTAAGACAGAAGCCAAGTTTACCACCCAAAATAATACTGGGATGAGGGACACAGCGTGCTTCTGCCAGGCAAATAGCCCCTCAGTTTAGTGAACTGTGCTCTAGGTTCAGGGTCAAGAAGAGGAACTACCCTTTATTAAGCACCTACTGTGCATCTGATACCGTGTTGGATTTGGGAATCTAGTGCTACACAGTTTATTGTGGAATGAAAACTTGCACGACACTTATTCTTATTATTTGGATAAGAAATATAGGAAGCTGGGCCCACGAAATGGGTCGGTGAGTGAAGGGGCTTGCCACCAACCTTAGCAACCTGAGCTGAACCCTTAGGACTCACGGGGTGGGAGGAGAGGACTCCCCTGGGTTGTCCCCTTACCTTTGCATGCACGCCGTGGTACATGCTTTTACACACACACCACAGGAGGAGAGGAGAAAATTTAGTAACTTTACAAATAGAGAAAGCTATAGAAGCTGGGGTCAATCTGGGGACATGGACTTTGGTTTCTGTGCCTCGAGATCTTCCCATCATACCTCACTGCTAAATGGGTTTGATGGAAGATACCATTTTCTGGCCTTTACAGACTAGCATCTTCTGTCATCTCCTGCTTCATTTGTTAATTATTTATTCACTTAACAGCCATTTTTAAAACATGCCTACTAAGTGCTAGGGGTACAAAAGAGACGACTAAACACATCTGCAGCCAGGGTGGTAAGAAGATTTGTCCAGTGTCACACAGCTAATAAACAGTTAAGCCAGGTTTTGAATCCAAGCGGTACACACGTCCTCTCTGCGTCTAACACACACACAGATGTGACTGTGCTTTTCCTAGCCCGTATTGTGGCCACTGTCTTCCGATCTCGGGCTTTGTTGTTTGGGAACTATAAAAGTACCTTTCGATAATGAACTCTGTCATCTAGGATAATCTCTTTCTTTGCACTTTTGGAAAGTTAACCTAGCTGTAATAGTTTGGGGTCCTGAAGAGATCCATCCATGTGGTAAACAGAACTCCCTGCAAAGAACAACTCACCGAAGGCAGGGCTGGCCTCTGAAGGGCAGAGGGCAGGCTGTGGGGCTGTGCCTTGGGTCACGTGATCTCCCCGATGAGGGAGATCCCTGCTTCTTCCTCACCCCAGAGCAGTGGCTCTCAACCTTCCTAACACTGTGACCCTTTAACACAGTTCCTCGTGTTGTGGTGACCCCAACTGTAAAATTATTTTCATTGCTGCTTCATAACTGTTTACCACATTTTGCTTTACCACATTCTGTTGACCACATTTTGCTACTGTTGTGAATCGTAATGTAAATATGATATGCAGGATGGTCTTAGACGACCCCTGTGAAAGGGTCATCAAAGGGGTCGCAACCCACAGGTTGAGAACTACTGCTCCAAAGCCTGTGGTCACCACTAAGTCTGTCAGAACCATCTACTGTTCGTTCTCCACGAGTGTGCTGCTCTAACCCGAGCTGCTTTATTCTTCACCCTCACAGCCTCAGCACCACCACGTCTGGCCTGTGAGTTTTAACAGTGCACCTCAAATGAAGCCACCTTCTGTCTCCAAGCACTTAGGGGTACCTAGAGCCTAAGGGTAAAATTCCAGCTCACTGATATGGACTACAAGGCCCAGCACAGCTACCCCCAACAACAGGGCAGCCTAATCCTCTGCTATTCATCTTTCCCTCTGAACACCAGCATTTAAGCTTAGCATCTCTAACATCCATGTGCTCTCTCTCCTCTGAGCTTCACGATGGACTCTTCCTGCTCTCTCTTGAGAAGAAGAAACGCGATGTGTACGCCATATGCTTACGTATATGTGTCAGCTATTAGACTGACAGGCCAGATCCGAAGTACCTGAATCTCCTTGTGGTCAGAAAAGGCCCTGACTTACATCTGCATTTCAACTTTGCCAGTGACGGAAGGGTAGGCAAGCATGGCTGATTGAACACAGCTGTATAAATTACGTGCTCTGTCGCCCCTACAGATAGCTTGGTGGATTGCATGGACCCTGACTGCTGCCTCCAGCCCCTCTGTCACGTCAACCCGCTGTGCCTAGGCTCCCCTGACCCTCTGGACATCATCCAAGAGACACAGGCCCCTGTATCTCAGCAGAACCTGCACTCCTTCTACGACCGCATCAAGTTCCTCGTGGGCAGGGACAGCACACATGTCATCCCTGGGGAGAACCCCTTTGACGGAGGGTGAGTCCATGGGGCTCAGCTCCAGCAGCAGCTTTTGGAGGGAGATCGAGTCATGTCTGGGTGTGAGGAGGCTGAGCTGGTGGGTGGGCCTTGGAGGTTCTAATAGGATTGCAAAAGAGGCAAAGAAGCAGCCTCCAGGACCCACGCTGACAAAACCGCTGTCCAAGGCATTCTGAGTTGTTCTGAGCAAAGCTGTGCTGCTCCCACTGGGTGATAGATGGAGAGAGTGAAAAATCAAAGGTCTGAGGGGAATCTTGGATCAATACCCACTTTACAGTCAGCTCTTTCTGATCCTGAGGTCTCCACACGAGCTGAAGGGCTTTGACACTGTTTGCCCTCAGGGCTGATGGAAGGCTTTACTAACCTGGAGGCAGAGATCGTTGCTGCACCCCAGGCCCCGTGTCCATGTGTTCTTTCTTTGACAGTTGTGTTATCCATTGACTATTTTCTCAGTGAGACCCACTCTGTGCCAAGCTCAGCGCTAAGACGACAGTGTTAGTAGAACACACTGTCTGCCTAGCCGTTACTTACCGTCTATTGGGGCATAAAATAAATGCAGTTATGACATTCTTGGCCAAAAATATGTGGCAAGCATCCTAAGGAGCACAGAGGCGGTGCTCTTGGGCAGGAGAATCCAGGGCATGAGTAGGAGAGACAGGTATTCAAGATAGCTAACAAGGCAAGGGAAAGGGAGGCCCAGACGGAGTTCACGCCAAAACACGAGGCACCACAGGATCTGGGAGCCAGCAAAGGATGGTTCTCTGCTCCCCAGGTCAGGGCACTGAACCAGCAACAGTATCCAGAAAGAAAGATTCGTACTTTCTCTGGACTGTCTTTCAATACAGCGCTGCCTCGTGTGTACACAGCTTTCATGGGGGTCAGCACAGTGAAGTCACTGATCATGTGCCTCCATGTCCAGGACGTCTGTGCCAAAGGGTCCCTCCCCTAAGGGGAAAATGGAGCGAAATGAGACCGTGGGAGTGAGGAATCAGCATGGCTTGGTTAGAGACAGGGGTGAGTGCGGAGAGAGGACTCTCCGGTGTGGACGGTGGTGCTGTCTGTCACCAGGATGAGGACCTAAACGCAGCACCAGGGGTAGGAGGAAGGTGAAGGCTTCCTCTTGAGAAGAGGAAGGGTAAGGAAAGGTTACAGTGTAGTGACACACCCAGTAGGGAGTTTTTGTTGGTAGTTTTGAGTCTTTCTGGAGGTGACACAGAGGTTAGAGTTCAAAGCTCTTGATTAAGGAAGAGTCCACAACAGGCAGTAAGAAGGTCTAGCTTCAGGAGCAAGTGGAAGGAAGGATGGGGACTGAAAAACCTCCATAGCCAGGCGAGACTCCTCCCACTGTGCCCCATGAGGTGGCTTCTGTGATCCCAGGTGTAGATGGGAAGACCAAGAAAACTTACCTCTGTGCACAATGGAGCCTGGGTGCAGTCACATAACTAACTTCAAAGCCTTGCAAGCTCTTCCCACTGCCCCAGCAAGCCCTAGCAGGAGGCATAAAGACATGGGAAAAGTGTAAGGAGAGAGGGTCTCTGTGCCCACAAAGAGGGTCATAACATATAGCAGCATTGAAAGGGTCACATCTTTAGAGGTGTGGGTATGGGTGCTGTGGCGGGGGGGGGGGGTGGGTAGCTCATTCCGTAAAGTTCTTGCTGCAGAAGCATGAGGGCCCGAGTTCTGACCCCCAGAATCTACATAAAAAACTGGGTGCAGTCACTCAGGTAGAACTCAAGCGCTGATTGGACAGAGACAGGCAGACACTAGAGCTTGCTGGCCAGCCACACTAACTGAAATGGCAAACTCCTGGTTCAGTGACGGACCCTGCCTGGAAAGATAAGGTGGAGAGCAGCAGAAGACACCTGGACTCAACCTCTGACTTCCACAAGCACACACGTGCACACACATGTACCGCTCTCCAACCCACCCCCAACACACAAAGATATGTGGGCACATTCGAGGGCACACTCTTCAACTAAAAGGGGTTGAGCGGCTTTCTCGCATACACAAGTCCAGTCAAACGCCAGTTAAGTACAGCAAGAGTGAAAGAAAAAACATTCCTTGGCCAGAAATGCTGCTTTTGTTTCTATCAGGAAGCTTGCTGCTGTCTTATTCAATCGTGTGATTTTGCATTTATGCTTGTGGGCCTTCCCCTGGCGTGAGTTCTTTTAATCAACTGCAGATATAAATAATATTTCTACCAAGGAAAACGTTACTTGCTCAGCCTTTCATGACCGGTCCATATGGCATCCGATTAAGACTACGGCTTGTCAGTTGCCTGTAGCTGTTCTGTTTAGGAAGTGCCCTATTCATGCCAGCCTGCTCCGTGCCAGCAGGAACACGTCCCTTGGGTGTCCCCTGGTTACATGCCGGGCCTGCTGCTTGAGCTCTACAAGACACTGTGGGATCTGCCCTGGGTTCTCGGCATTGCTTCTCCGGTACAGAAGGCTCACCTGGACTTGAGAAGCCTGGAAACATCCAAAGCCAGGCTCCACTTCAGCCCCTGGCTCTGACACCCCTGTGTACATGGCTCTGGATGAAGTACTAAATAAAATGAGTCACACCAGTACCTGCGAACCCTCTAATGTGAGTCCTCCAGGCAAGCCCTGCATCTCACTCGTTAGAGCACACAGTGGTTGCTCAAGGAATGAACATGGATACATACTGCCTTGAAGAATAAAGAAGTAAAAGGGAGAGAGGAAGGGGAAAGAGGGAGAAGTGGGGAGGAGTAAGAAGAGTGGAGGAAGAGGGAGGACAGATGAACACATTATATATTTTACTTGGTTTTATACTGAGGATTCAGGGGCCAGAGGGGTTAAATCACCTGCCAGATACGACACTGGAGATGAGGAGCAGAAGCTAGAGAAGACAGGTCCCAGGTCTTTGTTTATGCACCTGTTACCTTCAGTTAAATTCCATACACTCTGAAGGCAGACTATTCATCTCTCCAGAACCATGACACTTCAAGAAGGGCCTGGAACATGGCATTTGTTCTACAAATGAATAGATAATGGAAGGTTTCAAAGTGTTAGTATGAAGTCCCTCTCTTCTGACATTTGCCTGAATTGGTATGCCCCTGCTCTTTGCTGATCTACATTCAGAAGAAATAGCCATCAATCACCACAGATCCCCAAACATCCCTCCGTAAAATAGGCCTGAATGACTAATCGTCAGAAACGTCAAGCAGCAGTTGCCTACTCAGTAGTCCCCAAAGGGTCTCGAAGCAAAACCCTTCTTTGTGCAATTGGGATGAGGTGGAGTCAGCTACCCAGCTGGGGTTGTTGCTTTCTTTCTTCTCGTGTGAAAGGGTGGTGTGAGCATAATGGGGAAGGCCCAGTGTTTCCATTCTGGCTTTACCATAAGCCATGCATGCATGAGTTGACAAATATAGTAAATATTTCATAGCAACCCTAGAACAGATTAAAATAGAAGATCTACGCGTGGGCCTGGTACCTTCCAGGTGGTCAGCGAATGGTGGCTTTCACAGCGGCAGTGCATCACAGTCTAGCACAAGCCTTGCAATTAGGTAGAGCTGAACGGAAGGGCAGTCGCATCCCTTTTCCAGCTGAATGACCTTGGGGTGGGGGGAAATCCTTAAGCTTTCAGAGGTCCAGTCTCATCATCGGAGAGACCGGGTGAGTAATGTGTGTGTCAGGGGGTTGCTGGGAGAATTAAATGCAAAGAAATACACAAAGCTCAACCGGGACTACCTGCCACCCAGAAACACCGCTGCTCATTACCTGATGGTGGCATGGTGGTGGCAGCAGCCTTCAGAGCTGCCGGCTCCACTTTCTTAAACGGAAGCAACGCTTGAGAATGACTGCCCTTCCGAAAACTCCAGCAGCCATATAGGGAGAAACAGGGTTAGGTTGTTGAGTCATTATCCAAGGATAAGAAAAGGCCATATTCTTGCCAGCCGGGTGACATCGGGATCCTTGTTAGTGAGGAATTCAGCAACGCTTCTCCAGGGTGTGGTTTCTGATGGACAGGCAGGCCAGGCTCAGTGCCCGTGTATAACAGTCTGACGTCCTATATGCTGTACCACAAGTGTAAAGTTTGTCTAGGATTCCATTTGACAGTTTCCAAGATGCAGACTGTCACCCCACAGCATTTCTGAGCTCTGTAAGGACAGCAGGCCTCAGAGGGATAACACCTTCACTCTGTAGATTCACAGCTGTATGTCAGGCCCAGGGAGATGCAGAGTGAGGGTTCAAGGCCGCTGCTTGGAACTGGCTGGACCTCCATGAGTGATGGAAGTAAACAAGCCACTCTCATAGTCCAGGCCTCTCCTCAGAGGCCACCCCATGCCTAGTGTGAAGAAGCAGGAGAGTCCTCAAAAAGAAACATAACTCAAGGAGCTGTGAGATAAGGGAAACATTCTCGTGCTTCCGTACAGCGCCCCATCTGGTGCCGGAAGTAGAGGAACAGGAAGGGATGGGCCACAGCTCCTCAGGAAGTGAGGACGGACTCTGTGGGGAAAAACCACAGTGGTGTTTCAGAGCTGAGGCCAAAGTACTGCAGAGAAGAATGAAGAACAGGGAAGGCTTCCCTCTGCCACCCTATTAAAGTTAGTTAGCCTTGTGTCAACAGACACCCCGGAGAACACCTTAGAGGGAGGGAAGCTTTGTTTTGGCTCACGGCTTTAGAGGTCTCAGTTCACAGATGTCTTGCCCCATTGCTGTGGGCCCGCAGGGAGGCAGAACATCATGTGCAGGAGTGTGTGAAGAGCAAAGCTCTTACCTCATGGTAGCCAGGGAGCAGGGAGAGGCTGGGGCAGGGAACTGGGACAAAAAACACCCCCCACCAAACATGGCTGTCAGTCACCTACTTTCTCTAACTAGGGCCCCTCCTCCTGCAGTTTTTACCATCCTAATAGTGTGGGAAATTAATAGGATGCCGTCAATGGATCCACCCATCAATTAAGTCAGAGTTCTTGTGATCCAGTTGCCTCTTATTGACTAGATCCACCAGCTAAAGACTAAGCCTTTAGTACATGTTTCTCTTAGGAAGCACCCCCTATTCAAACCACAACACCGTGCATCTGTGTCCCCAGAGCCCAGCACAACACCAGAAACCACATGTCGAGCAATGGTTTAAGGAACACAGTAGCTTCGACATTGTCCCACTGCAGGCACTATCGCCCCGTAGGGTGACAGAGCAATGAACAACCCAGGGAGCCTTAAAGTCGGAGGACACATACAAGTGTAGGGACTACCATCACCGGGTTTGTTAGCTTAAATCCCATTGTTCTCTCTGACCAGGACTCCAGGACCAGCTGCCCTTACCTGTTGTCACTGTAAATACAGTGAGGGTCACTTGCTACTGAGACTTGAGTGAGAGAGGACCCATTGAGGTCTCAGATAGAAGAAGGGTTTCCAACCTTCCAAACACAAAGGAAAGAAACCAGGACACAGACAATGTTTCCTGGAACCAGACAGCTGGATAACGCCTGAGGCATCTCCTGGAAACCCTCAAGGCAGGGCAATTTCCTATTCTGGCAATGCAGACTTATGAGCAGGACTAAGAAGGCTGAGAAGTTGGGTATAGGGCAGATTTCACCTCCATGAATAGTTACCGATAACCAGGGCTAGGCAAGTCAAAAGATTACAGGGAGACGTAGGGACAAAATAACCACCCAAAGCTATTTGAGCGTGGGTTGAGCATACATTTGAAGAGCCTGTCCAGGTTTGAGAAACGATATGAGATTGACGAGGACTGCCAGTTGTCAGCTCACTCAGTCAGCAGGTAGATGTGGACCGGATGCTACAAGATTCAGCTGATAGGACGTGCTGAGCACAGAGGGGAAAGACTCAAAATGGTAAGGGGTGTGAGTGAGAGTGTGCGAATGTGTGAGCACGCGTGTACTCAAGAGTGTATGCATGTATGAAGGTGTGCAAAATGTGTATTCGTGAGTGTGTGTATATGTGTGTGTGACTGTGTGTGTGTGTATGTGAGTGGGTGTGTGTGTACTTGGGTATGCATGCGTGTGAATGGGTGTATACGTGTTTGTAGATGGGTATGTTCATGTGTGTGCTGTAGGGAAAAGCTGTATTACTTCCTGTAGGTCTCAGTCACACAGGAGATAGAAACACATGCTAGACTGAGGAACCAACATGGAAAACAGCATGAGTTTCCAGGATAATCAGAGAATAGAGGATTTAATGGAGCTGGAAAATAATTACGGTGCTATTCTTTTCCCCCAGAAAAAGAAAATCAGGAAGCATGCTCTAACATTAGAAATCAAGATGGTCTTAGGGAGTCACAAGTGAACATGATAAGCACAAATGTCCTGTGAGAGAAGGAGGCACCTGGTAGAGGGATTCCAGAAAGAGGATGTAAGAGGGGCCCGGGAAGGTCTCAAAATCAGCTCTAAACAGAGGGGAAATAACCATCATGCCTCTTAACCCTTCAAAATTTCTTTTACGCCCTTAAGTAGAACCCAGAGTTTTCAGAGGTTTTAAATATGAGAGTTTTCAAAAGGAAAAAGTAACAGGAAAAGAGAACTGGTTTGTGATGTCATCTTGACCAGTCCGTTGCCGTGCAAAAACCACACCCAACCGTCCGTGCCGCAGATTTACAGATGGGCCTTCACTCCCAGTCCCCCACCTCTGTCCCAGGCCTCAGACAGCCACCAAGACCCTCCAAGAGGCTGAGCACTGGGAGTCACCTAATGAACTTCAGATAAACACCAACTTCCTGACAGCCGGCCTCTGAGTGGATTTATTATTGAATTACACTCTTGCACTTTCAAAACACGCTGAGCCGGCAGGCTACCCTATCCGTTACCAAAAAGAAAGAAAAAAAAAGAAAAGGAAAGAAAGACAATGACAAATTACCTACTGGAAGATGGAAAAAGATAAAGATCCGGCTTCCTCCAAAATGTCAGCCGCAATATATTATTCATGTTGGTTTTTAAAAATCCACATTGAAATGAATGTTTACGATGATAAAGCAACCAGGTGGATTCAATTGGGGATGCAGGCAGCACCTTCACATCATCCTGATGAGCAGCTAACAACTCCTCCGCCTCTTGATCATCCCTTTATTGATTTCAAAAGGAATTACCATCTCCGTTTGCTTTGCAGCTTAAGCGCATTCCTCCTTGTCCATCACAGGAAGCATTAGCTGGGGAGGCTCTGATGATGCGGAGACAGTTTAGTGCTCAGAGAGAGGGGACCTGGATCAAGTTCTTGGCCAAGTGAAGCAAGTAACCTTGGACAAAGGAGACTCACTTTCACCCACTGTACTCTGAGGTTCTTAATTCCCACTGGGTTGTTTTGAAGATTCAATGAGGTAAAATAATCAGAGACCCAACTGCTGTGCGAAGCTAGTATATAGCAATAATACAAAGCATTCACCAGCCGTTTGCTCTCTGTCAGGGATGGCAATACGTTCTAATTTCTATAAGTAAAGATGTCTTAACTCCCAACTCCCAGGCCATAGAGCAGAGGGACTGGGTTGGTGGCCCTTGTTTTAGAACTTGAAAACCGAAACACAGAGAAACTGAATCACTAGGCTAAGGTCATAGACTTGTATATGGTAGAGACATCTGTTCTCTGCTGAATCTTGTGTGTTCCAAGTTCAGCATCTTCAGTTCAGAAATTGCTACAGTGAGATGCTGCTACACTCTACATCTCCAGCTGGCCCCGTCTCATTAATGCCACACAACATAGCAAGCACAACACACAAAGTGGCTTCATGCTACAGAGCTCTGGCTCAGAGCGACCTGGCCTGGGCCTGGAGCCCAGCCTCCTTTGACAGCAATATGACTGCAGACATGTCTCTTACAGACTTTGGATAAGTTGTGGTTGGTGCTGGAAAAATCCCATTCAATCAGCAGGGCCTCACAGAAGACAGTTTAAGGGTTTGTACAAGTCAGGCATATAAATCCACTTAAAGTGCCTTAAGCAGTGGGGTGATTTACATAACCAAGAGCAGCGTGGAGCAGCAGACACTGGAAGGCAGAGAAGGGATGCAATTATTATTTGCTACCTAGATTCCTAATGATTTTTCCAATGCCCCGAATACCAGCTGTTTCCATTGAATAACCATAAAAGAAAAAAGAAATTTCAGACTCTCCTTTCACTTAGCGTTTCCTTTATCTATCTGTACACTATACCTCAAAAGTAAACCAAAAACCTAGCTTTACTTCTGGCATTTTTGTTTAAGTTTTTCAAACAAGAGGTTCAAGCAGAAGCCAAGTGAACCATCCAGGGCAGTGATTCCCACCTTGGGAGGAAGCTTTGGTGTTTTCAGACATGGGTCTCTAACCACACCCCCATCAAGGTTCTCTGACATCACCCTGACCTTCAGTAAGAGAAGCATCTCATCTCTTGATTCAGTAACTAATTTATCAAGAACTTCTGCCATGTATTCAAATTCTAGGACAAACCAGCCCCTTGGAAGATGTATTCCTTCACCTACTAAAAATGAGCATCAACCATGCCCAGTACTGGAACAGAGCAAGAGGGAAAGGTGGTTGGTCTCATCTATGTGGAGTTTTGTCCACTTTGGGATTAAGAACAAGATTGTCATAATTGTGTGACTCATTTTCTATGGAAGCATCTCAGAGGGGCAGGAATGGTGGCCACTGCTTGATAAGTGTTCTGGCTAAGTCTGAACAGTGAGCAGGCAGATTTTCAGTGAACAAGACTAGTGGAAGACAGTGAGAACAGCTCAGAAGTAAGAGTAAACATGCTATGAACCCCATTAAGATTCTGAAGCCACTTATTCTGAAGGCTGCTTGAACTGGACTTCATAGCGCCAAGTAGAAACAAATAAAACTCTGGAAAAAACACCTTCCAACTCTTAAACATACATTAGATTGTGTTTTATGCCAGATTGGAGAAAACTTCAGGACACTTAACAGATGAAAGGATGGAGGTTCATAGGCGAGGTGGCTTTCCGGGAGTCAGCTAGTTAAGGAGGAGCTGGGACTTCCTGACCACAGTTCTGTCTGCTGTGTTCCCCTGAGTGACAGTCAAGGCAGTTTCTTTCTTTTTTTCTTTTTTTGATCTGCTAGATTCTGTTTGACAGAGGGATGGGTGGCAATCTGTCTGTTGTCTCTCTGGCAAATTCTTCTCTTGATCCCAAGCCTTGCCTCTGGCCTCAGGAAGCAATCGAGCAGATCTCATTGCCACCAGCAAGGGCACCTTGCTGAGTGTATAGCTGGACTAATGCCAGTATGTGCCACACCGCCCTGCTGGCCTGGTGGGAGCACTGCCTCCTGGCAGGGTTCACCCAGCCTAATTGCTTGTTTTGTGCCCCAGCTGCCTGACATATGCTAATTCCACGTGTTGACACTCTGATAACAGGGACAAACACACTAAGGCATTTCAAAATAGCTTTTGTGAGCTCTAGCAAGTAACCAGGAACTGGGATTCACATGCCTCAGTAACTCTAGCACCTAGCACAATGTCTGGCTCATGGGAGGTACCTGATTTTGTTTGTTTGTTTGGTTGGTTAGTTGGTTGGTTTGGTTTGGTTTTTGTTGTTGTAGATATATGACACAATTGTCATAGTAAGGATTTGGAAGTGAGAATTAAGCTGAGCCACTTAAGTTCATCTCTGAGGGACCTTGAGCAAATATTTTCTCTCTGAGTTTCAAGTTCTTGGTCATTATTCACCTAACAAACAGGAAACTGCACCCCATGCTTACCCTACCTACTGAAAGTGAGTCACAGCCCCAGGTATGTGAGACAGTTTGGAAACGTGAATGGTGTGATCCCGTGCCATTCAAAGTCATGGAGAGATGCTCGTAAGGTACAGAGGAGCCTGGAGGAAAGGGTGATTAATTGTGCCGAGAAGAGTTGGTGACAGCCTTACTGAAGCGATGACAGTAGAAGAGACTCTAAGGATGACTAGAAAATGATACCTCCAACCTCCGTTATCCCTAGAAAGTGACCAAGGAGAAAACAAGAGAGGTTGTCCTAGTTTGCTTTCTATTGCTGTTATAAAATGCCACGACCTAAAGCAAACTGGGGAGGAAAGGGTTAATTTGTTTGCCATGTCCATCGTGAAGGGAGTTGGGACAGCAACTCAAGGCAGGACCCCGGGGGCAGGAACAAAGCCATGGAGGAACACTGCTTACTGGCTTGTACTCCATGGCTTGATCAACTTTCTTTTTTTTTAATAAAACCCAGGACCCCCTGCCCGGAAGTGGTACTGCCTACAGTGATGTGGGTCCTCCCGCAACAATCGTTAATCATGAAAATGCCCTCCCAGACTCGCCTACAGGCCAACTGGATGGAGACTTTTTTTTTTTTTTCAACTGAGGTCCTATCTTCCGAGATGACACCAGCTCATGTCAGATTAAAAAAATAGAAACTAACTGGCTCGTGAGCCATACAGGGCTGTGACACGAGCTAGCTGGGAAACGCAAAGAGGGACAATGATTCTTACCCCGTTTCACAGTTAAAGAAGCAGCTGTCGCGTCTTTGCCCCACCCACAACACCAAGCCTAACCTTCAGCATGGTCGGTGTCCCAGTGGACACTGTCTCCCTGTAAACACCAACTTGTGTGGGCTCCTAAGAAGTGATCACTAAATGTTTAAGAACGGTGTTGGAAAGACGGCTGCTCTTCCAGAGGACCCAGGCTTGATCCCTAGTACCCACGTGGTGGCTTACAACTGTCTATAATTCTAGTCCCAAGGCATCCTACGCCCTCTTCTAACCTCCGTGGGCACCAGGCATGCATGTGGTACACAAACCTGCATACTGGCAAAGCACTCACACACATAAAATAAAATTTTCAATTGAAATCTAAACAACTAAACTATATAAGATTTAATCATATTAAAAGGTTAGAAATACTCAAAGCATATCCCCTCCTAAGTATTTCATTGTATTTTGTAATTATCATTGCTTTTGAGGTTACTTGAGACTAATGCGCCCCTGAGATAGAAATACTACATGACAGTACCCTGCTGTGCGCTTCTTCCCAACTCTCTGTTCGGCGGCGTCACGTTGGTAACGTGAATTCAGCCATGGTGGGA
Source organism: Cricetomys ansorgei (assembly GCA_026225945.1). Classification (NCBI taxonomy): domain Eukaryota; kingdom Metazoa; phylum Chordata; class Mammalia; order Rodentia; family Nesomyidae; genus Cricetomys; species Cricetomys ansorgei. Next base: position 2,496,705 of record JAMJFZ010003206.1, read on the forward strand.
GCATTTACACCACGGGAATGGATAAATACTACCAACTGCAACTGCTCCTCACCTTTGCCCTCCCCCTTTCCTATCCTCTCCCACTCTCACTCTTTCATCCCTCCTTAAACATTTACCAATACCCGGCTGGTAGTATCCACTGAATAACTGCATAAAGGGAACAGTCATTGGGAAACCTCGCACTCACATCTTTTCAAACCTCCCTGACAAAAGCACATGGTGTGGAGCACATACAGAGGCCTCCACAAAGTGACTTCCCCATCTCCTTTGTTCCAGGGAAGTCTTAATGCTAAACAGCGTTTTCTTGACAACTGAAACCCATGGTTAAACAGAAAGAGAATGGAAGTGTTTTCCTCTAGGACTTGGTTTCTGAGCCAAATGCCTGTCTTGCCATGAGGCCTCTGTGGCCTGTAGAGGCTTGGGGAGTCAACTTAATCTTCTCCAGAATCCAAAGCAATCCACAGGAGCCTGCACTAAAATTACATCTGCTCTAGTTTGCCGAATGGAGACTAAATGATAGCCAAATGGTGCTGATTTAATGTTTCCCAACAACCAGGAAATCCCCAAAAGACAAATAAATCAGAGAATACTGGTCTGCATGTACATGGGGTGGGGGCGCCCAGGGCAGCCCTGTGAAGGAAACCACCCTCGGAGGGATGGTTACGATCCAGGCGGAATCCAAAGGTACTGTGCATGTCAGGGGGCTGGATGGTAGCCAGATCCCAGCGCTGAGATCTGTTAGTAATTCACTGGAAGGACAAAGTTCTAGCAATACAAAATTCAATTGTCCTCCATTAAAGAAAGCCTCTCTCAGTACCAGCTGAATACAATTGATGGAATAAATCCTTCCCATTAGTGGGAAGATAATTTCACATAAATACATTGAGAGACCTTCAGAACAGGACTGAAAGTCTTTGCTGAGCCTCGCCTGCTTAACTTGTTTGCCATGTAATTGCATTTAGACCAAGGGCCTCAGAAGGAAACCACTGACTGAATTAGCATTAGCCAGACTGTGCAGAGTGAGGTGAGGTGAGGTGGGGGGGGGGGGGTGAGGCTTGTAGTGCATTGTGGGTAGTTGTCTTGGCTTCAGAAAGGACAAGCTGACACTAGTGAGACCAGCTGCTTACAAGCCTAGTGTTAATTGCTTCTCTCATCAAACAGAGAAAAGTTTATCACTTGAGGGAAGTAAGGATCTGGGTGCCTAATAAAGATGGGACAGAGTTTGAGAGTTTGTTTTTTCATGAATGCCCACAGGCCTTATCAGCTCTTATATAGGCAAGGAGGAAAAAAAAAAAAAAAAGGTTTCTGAACAGGAGAGAATGTGGACAACAGCACCTGCGTTTTTGCCCGAAACCTGTCACCAGTGGCTGTTTCCACAGGGCCTTGATCTCTCTGAGCATCCATTCAAGCCAGCACCTTCATTCCCACCCATTGCTTATGGAAAACACACCAATGGATATAGCATCTGGCCCAGAAATGTAAGGTCCAGAGTCCAGCCTTCTGCCACTGCCTTCCTGGTGGCTTTGGGCAGATAATAGAACCTCTCGAGTTCCTCTTTCCTGATGGCTCCTTCAGGAGCTCCACCAAGTAGCCTTCAGAACCACCCGAGGGGGAGAGGAGTTCTGTCACCATTGCATCTAGAGCAGGTCCTCTTTTGGTTTGTTCCCTACTTTGAGATCCTTAGGAAGTGTCATCCATAAAATGATTCTATCTCTGAACTACACGAAAGCTGTCACTCTAGGTGATCGTTAATTGTCCTGTTTATCTGCTCAATCCTCCGTTTTTTTCACTGTGACTTGCTCACTGTGACATGGCTCATAGTGTGACACTGCACTATGGAGAAGGCCTTGCCGCGCCCTCGAACAGCCTGAGATCTAGGCGGAGAGGAGAGGAATGTGTGATTTGGCAAGGTACCAAGCTATGCACGTGAGGTTTTGAGGGAGCGAGGCGTGAGTTCTGAACGGGAACATCAAGAAAGACTTTAGGGAAGAGGTATCCTTTGAAGTGGGTGTTTAGGGATAATGTTTAGGGTATTTAATGGGTGTTGGGAGGTACAGGCAGAAATGACATTTTAGGCAGATGGGAGAGCATCACACAGACACAGGCACCACACAACATTCTCCTGGAAAGTAGGGGGAAAGCACATGGTTTGGTGTCTAGAACACAGGGGACAAGTGCGGTGGTGGGAGTGGGGACGGGTTCCCAAGGAGTCATCCCAAGGGGATGCTATCATCTATCCTCTTTCTAATGCCGAGCAAAGGAAGTGCATCCCTCCATCCCCTCTTTCTTGAGTTCTCACCTCCAATAACACAATGATGGTCACTGTCACTTACTCTGCCCCAAGACGAAAAAAAGAAAACAGCAACAAAAAGAAAAACTGAGCCTCAGTGAACAAGTTCAGAGATCTAGGAAGTAGCAGAGCTGAGATTTGAACCCAGGGCACCTGACTCTGTATTCACATGCTTAACTATGCAGTGCTGCTCTCCGGGGTCAGCTTTCTCTCCTTACAGCATATGATGTCCTTAGAAAAAATAACATTGGAGTGAGATATTTGAAAATGTTTCCCCAGAATGGTTCTCTCAAGGACACTTTGGTACCTTGAGACACGATATTTTTAAGAGATTATTGTTCATCTGAAGCGAACGCCCAGGGTTCCAGGGTGTTGTGTCTGAACGACAAGCCTTCTGGCTCTGACTTCTGAGGGTTCTCTGCTGACCACGAAGTGTTCTCTCTTCTTTTCCCACAGGCATGCATGTGTCATCCGTGGACAAGTGATGACGTCAGATGGGACCCCACTGGTTGGCGTGAACATCAGTTTCATCAATAATCCTCTCTTTGGGTACACAATAAGCAGGCAGGATGGCAGGTAGGAGAGCTTTGGTGGGCCAGAGAGAGCTGGGGCCTGTATTCTCACAGCATAGCTGCCTCTGGATTGATTGTGTGGACGGAAGGTCAGGCTTGGACCCAGACAGCCTGCATTCTAACATCCAGCTTTGCAACTTTGTGTCTCATGGCCCGTGCCTGACTCTGGCCTCTGTTCCTTTGGCTTCAGACTAAGCCCTTTCTTTTTATGAGGCTCTCACATGAACACAGGGCTCCTTATCCATGTCCTTTGCAGTGACTCTTCATACTGTCAGGTAGGCTACTTTATAATGGATCGCATGGTTCTCGGAATCTAACCATTCTTACTGTATAGTTCCTATCTTTCAATTGCTTAGAATCTGCTTCACTGGAAGCCATTTAAGTGATAGCAGAATTCTACTCCTTTTAATTCTCCTGAGGACAATCGACAGTGTGCGGTAAAGCCAGGGCTTTGGATCTCCCCACTGTGGCCAGAATATACTTGGGCAAATATTACCTCCCCAAACCTCAGCTTCTCCACCCATGTCATGATCCTGACACTGTCTTCCTCCTATACCAGTTACAAGGAGGAATGGATATGATAAGGCGGCGGATGAGGAATCACCTAGCACATAGTATGTGCTTAATAAGTCATCATGTCCTGCCACGCTAGGGTTCACTTCCTAGTGTGACACATGGCAAGCAAATAAATCGTAGATATTAAAATTACAAGTTATTACAAATTATTGAATAATGAGGCAATGGTAGCACAACTATTTTAGAGAAAAAGAAGGAGGCAAGTGGAATATTTGGTCTGTCGGTGATGGTAAGTCCTCTATTTTTAATGAAATCAGGTGGTGTCAGTCCATCTGGCTGAGTGTGGGCCCATAAGGTTGATTCTTCACTCTGTGTTGGAAATTATGCTCCAGCCTGATAGATTTTAACACCTCTTTAATCCAATATCAGATGTGAGCATGTCCCAGCCGAGGCGATAATGAAGCAGGACTCATCTGTTTGGAGACGTGTGTGCCTCTTAGACAGCTTGGCGAGCTTGATGTGGCAGCGAGGTCCCCTCCTCCACGGCAGTGGGACGGGCCCAGCTGCAAGAGGTCTGTGCCAGTCCCCACGGGGTAAACCGGCCAGGCCACTGCTCCCTGCTCTGTAGTTTCTATCCAGAAGCCCCTCAGTGGACCCCCACTAGGGTGGGAAGAAGCCTACTTTATTCACTAGGTCTGTCTTCGAGTTTTAGATAGTACAGAAATGGCAGCTGTGGGTGTCCTAGGCCATGGGTATTCTTAGTACATTACCACCCACAGGGGAACAGTCATCAAAAACAGAGCTTTCTCAGGCTGCTCTTTTTGCCACAAAACTTACCAGTCGTTCACATGAAAGTGCGAACTGTCGGTCAGTAGGCCCCTCTGGGTTTTCTTAGATGAGGTTCATGAAACATGTCAGAGTCATCCTACCTGCAGAGACCTTAGGAGTCGCCCATTCTTTGGCACCCCAGGGCTCTGACTTCCCTGTTTGTGCTATGCTAGCCATAGCTACTTCTCCTTGAGGGCATTAAGTGCCCAGAGGAAGGTTTCCTGCATCAGCCTCCCACACTGAGACATAGAAAGGGTGCTGCTTAAGACTTGCATTTCAAATCAGTTCTCGCCCATGCACTATGGGGCTAAAATGTTCTTTCCAACATAGACATCATAATGTATGGGAAAGTTCGCACTTGTTCCCAAAGTGTCTGAAGCTCCCTCTGTTATATATGGGCAGGCAGCATCTGGCCCACTCCCTTTCCCCTTCCTTGACTCAGTTCCTCTTACCTCTGATATGGAGGAGGAGAAGCCATGAGGCTAGAGATAGGAAGTGAGAATGAATGGAATGCACTGAAGTGGGCTGCCCCTGACGCGACTGTGTAAACCCTGCTTTCCAGGCAGCACCATGACACCCTCACCAGTCCCCACCCACTACACACACACACACACACACACACACACACACACACGAGGAGGGCAGACTTCACATTTTAATAGTAGCTCATACACAGAAAATAGTAACAGAGGCTTCCTGAAATGATCATTTAAAAGATGGAAGATACAAGTCATGAAGAAAAAGTAAGAGAATCACAGACAAGAGGAGCAGTTCAGGCTCATTGACTTGAAACATGGGTGCTACCAAGCCCAGGGAATGCGCTGGGCCTTGGGCTTGCCCGTCCATCACCCATCTAGCTAGTTAGTAACCCTGTCAAGCGGTTATGATGCTCAGCCTAACTTTACAGATGAGAAAACTGAGGCTTAGGAAGGTGGTGTAACTCACCTGTAGTGAGCATAGTGGTGCTCAGACCAGCAAGAGACGGGCTCCATTTGAGAATCAGGCCTTCCCTGGGGTCAGGTCCAAGTTCTCACCTGCAACAGGGCCTGGGCTCAGCCCACTGCCCAGCTCCTTGGATGGCCAGCTGTCCCGGCTTGCTCACAGCTTTGAAGATAAAGTCTCCTCGTGTCTGTCACCCCTCCCTTCCTACAGGCTGCCTCTCTTGAGCAGAGCTTGTGAGTCTGGCCAAATTTCTGTTTGGTTATTAAAACATTCTGGCAAAGTACAGCTACTGATTAGTTCTGTGACAGGACTGTTACCCTTGTGAGTGTCTTCCCCAAACTGTGGGTATTCTCCTGGAAAACCACAACCTGAACTCTTGGTCTACAATAAATACATGCCCTGGTGTTATCGTCATCACTCGCTGAAGGATGGTAGCATCTAACTTCTTCTAAAGGTTAGCGTGAAAGGGTCATGAGCAGCCAAGTATGTGGAAGGCTCCCACAGAGAAAATAATCTGTCTTTGGAGATTGAGGACTCAAAACTTGGGGTGTCATCTACCATGAGTAGAATTTGCCTCTGGAACAGGATGGTTGAGTGTAAGTTTCCTGCAGCCAATAAAGAGCAAGCTGGAGCAGCAGGCCTCGCTATACAAAGTAGCATTTGTCAAGATAAAGATGAGATCCTGCATTGACGGGTCTCACAAACCAACTACAGAGGTAATCACTGGGTCGACTTGTGTCGGTAGCCAAGGTAAGAAGGGACTTGCAGCATTTGGCAGTCAGTTTAGAAGCAGTGGTCTCTTGTGTATTTACTCTGTAAGAATTCTGCTTGACCAAGGCTGTGTAGAGAAGGATACCCTAGTTGGGTAGAATAGCACACACCTGGAATTGCAACTCTTTCGAGGCTGAATCAAAAGAATTATGAGTTGAGGTGAATGAAGATCAGCTTGGTCTACATAGAGTGACTCTGTCTCAAAAAATAAAACTGTAAAGCTAAATGGACCTCATAGCAGGACTAACCCTACAACTGCTAGTACATTTCTGGATGGGTCCTGTTTGACAGTAAAGACATTTAGGGTTAAAGTAAGGATTTCACATACATGCTCCCACAGCAGCCTGAATCAAGAGGCCAAGTGTAGAGCTGTCTGAGGAAGTGGAGGGCCCGAAGACCACAGAGCCAGAACAAGCATCAGGAATATGAATCAAGAAATATGCTGCTCAGACCACCATCCTTACAGAGCCATGAACAGAAACTGCTAGTGGCTCTGGATACTGACACAATAGTCTCATCTTGGTTGGCCACTCAGTGTCCATCTCCCCTTTCACTTATAAGATACTGTGGTTCTAGCTGCAGAGTCTCAAACTACTTAGCTACTTAGGACTTACAACAATCAACAATCCATCTGAGAGATGAACAGATGGCCCAGTGGAGAACATGCTTCTGTAAAGCATAAGAACCTGAACTTGGATCCTACCATCAATATAAATCTGGCAAGTAGAGACACATGGATCCCAGGGGCATAGTGGCAAGACAGTCCAGATGAAACTGTAAGCTCTGGGTTCAGTAAGAGATTTGTCTCAATGTCAGGCATGGTGGTGCACACCTTTAATCCCAGCATTTGGAAGGGAGAAACAAGAGAGATCTGCCTGTCTCTGCCTCCTGAGTGCTGGGATTAGAGGCGTCCACTCTATAGTTCATGGCAGTGGGGACTGGATTCAGGGATCCTAATGCCCAGATAACACTTATTCAATCTTATTCTGCTGACTCCTTAGTGGACTCTGGCTCTGACACCATGACAGCACCAGGAGCAGCACAGCAGGGGCTCACCAGCTGCCCCGGGTCCTGCCAAACAGTTCCTGCTGCAGTGGTTAATTTGGCATCTGTAAACTCTCCCTGGCCAATCATTGTATAGCAACAACCAATCGTTTCTGGAGGTGCTGTCACTATTTGCGGCTGCAGTCGGGTCTCTGGGTGTGAGAGGAGTCCTCACCAAGCACCAGCCCCTTCCTGTGACTTCTGCACCTTATAGTGTCTCATTGTTCTCATCGTCTTCTTGCTGCTGCTGTCCCCCTCCTGTAGCTTTGACCTGGTCACAAATGGCGGCATCTCCATCATCTTGAGATTCGAACGGGCACCCTTCATCACACAGGAGCACACCCTCTGGCTACCCTGGGACCGCTTCTTTGTCATGGAAACCATCGTCATGAGACATGAGGAGAATGAGATTCCCAGCTGTGACCTGAGCAACTTCGCCCGCCCCAACCCTGTGGTGTCTCCATCCCCAATGACATCCTTCGCTAGCTCCTGTGCTGAGAAAGGCCCCATTGTCCCAGAAATCCAGGTACCCAGACTTCTTGATGGTGTCAGGCCATTCATTTTTTTTTGGGGGGGTGGGTGGCAGGTGTGGCAGAGGACATTCAGAGACAATGGAAAGAGAGAAAACACCTGTATGGGCCTGGGTGAGACCCCAAGAGTCCACCTTGCCAAACCCCATGGTGAATATAGCATCAGGACATAAGCACCATCTTGTGTCTAAAGATTGATGCATGCCTACAATCTGCCTGGCACTCCAGGGCTTATGATAAAATCCTTGGCTCTTTCTACCCTGCCATCCTGTTCACTATGCTTTGCTCTTCCTCAGCTTTCAAAGTCTCACCTCTCTTGGTATTTCTGTTAAAAGTATTTATAATAATAGTTTCTATGAATAGGAATAAGCCATGGGATCCCAAGTAGTAAGCATTTTAATAAAGAGTAAATGAGAAAAATGTAACACGAGGTACTTAGCACAATGTCTGACACCTACTAAGTGCTCAATAAATTTTAGCTATTATTATTACTAAGATTATTTAACACATGCTGCCTTCATGCCAATTAAGAATTGCTTTGGATCAAATCTACACAGGCAAATGTTTTACTTAATTATCATTAAAGGGAAGTAATTGAGGAAAAAAATGTATTTTAATCTGATGAAAATTAAGATAGATTCTTTGCCTAGCAAAGCCATACTGAGTTGGATCTCCTCCATTATCCCCAGTCTGATGTCTGTAGGCAGAAAAGAAGGCCTAAGGAAGAGGGGAACTAGCAGGCTAGAGAAGCCCAGGTCACTTGCTTGCCTAATGAGACCTCCAGTAATGTGCGTGTTAATGGATTGCACCGGTGCTGGTGGAACAGAGAGCTTATACATTTGTGTATGTGTGTGTGTTTTATGCCTGAATGAGCAAACACATCTCATCGAGTATGCCCTGTTGAGCAGTTTCCCATGCCAGCCCCCAATAAGGAAACACAACCATTTCTGAAGGCAGAAAGCTCACTCCTTCTCAGAGATTCAGCACCTGTCTCCTGTCTCAATGGCCAGGCTGACCTTTTGTATGAAATGCTTGTCAGCAGAGACAGAACTTGCTGGAGAGAAGTAATTTGTTACTCAACCCTGGCTCAGCTCCAGCAAGACATCTTTTCCCAGGAGCAGGAACTCTGGAACAAATGAGGTTCAAGGTCTTACCCTCTTACAGTGCTCTCTGAGCTGGGTGCCTACAGGTTTGGCTGGGGCACACACCTTGCTTATTGTTAGTCTCACAAAACACATAAAAAGCGAACTCTTTGTTTTCCCAGCCCCATTGCTGGTTAATCTGCGCAAGCGGTGGGATGTGGAGACTGACAGGTGTATTAATGAAGGGACATATTTATGAGAGCATCAGGCCTTCACTCCAGTGCCGCCTGTGGCTTACCAGGGTGCGTAGCCTACTTCGCCTGGAACTATAAACTGTGGCCTAAGAAGACAGCCCTGGATTAAGCCCAATCTATATAGCATTTCCTGTATTCGAGAGAGCAGCGTAGACAAAAAGTCTGCACCCTCCTACAGAATAAACAGAATGAAAAAGGCTCAGTTCCTCTGTAAACACAGGGTAAAAATAGCCATCGTCCCTTAAGCAGGCATGTTAGGCTCAATTGATTTAATGTTCCCTTCTTGAGAAAGAGCCCAGAGCATCAAGCTGATGACAGTCCCCTGCTTTTGCCTTATGGGTGATCATCTGGAATTCGCTGACTGTCTCCATCTTCAGCCTGAGCTGTACCCACTCTGCTCATCTGGAAGGCACTGGAGTGGGGAGCCAGTGTGCACTGAAAATTCCATGTGGCCAGCCCAGCCTCTCTGGGGATGAACTAGGACATCGAAACAGGTCCTTGCCAGGATGGGCTCTCAAGCACTGCCTGATAATGGATTTGTTTAGCCCTGTGTGTCTCTGTTGACCTTCCTGGAAAGGACACATTTAAACTGCATCTCACTTTAAGAAAGCTTTAGATAGAAAGCATCTATCAGGCATGGGCTGCTGTCTTCCTTAGTTTCTCTCCACGGGCATCCCTGCTCTCAGTACCATAGGCACCAGCTGTACTGATGTCCTGCCTAATGACAGTGATTGGCCAGGCACTTTGCATTTGTGCTTACTGGTGCTGATCCAGTGAAGAGGTGCAGATTCCCAGATTCCCTGAGTTTTCCTGCCTGACACAGCTAATGAATCAGAGGGGTACATATCTGAGCACCCCATGTGCATCATCTTGTATGTCCTCTCAGGCCTGTGATAGAGTATCCTCCTCCATGTTACATAGGAGAGGATCCTGAGGCTCATGGAAGTGAGTCTGTTAATGCAGGCATACCATGCAGGAACTAACCCTGGAGACCTTCCTCATTCCCTTCCCTCTTTCTTCTCCTCTCCCTACCTTCTTCCTTGTCTTCTTCATTCCCTTCCCTTCTGCAACCTCCTATGCCCCCCGAACACCCTAAATCCACAAGGTCTTGGATGTCACCTCCCCCAGGACCCACGGTGACACTCCTGCTGTGATCTGTCTCTGCTATAGGCGCTGCAAGAGGAAATCATCATCGCCGGCTGCAAGATGAGGCTGAGCTATCTGAGCAGCCGCACCCCGGGCTACAAGTCTGTCCTGAGGATCAGCCTCACACACCCCACCATCCCCTTCAACCTCATGAAGGTCCATCTCATGGTGGCAGTTGAGGGTCGCCTCTTCAGAAAGTGGTTTGCTGCGGCTCCTGACCTGTCCTATTACTTCATCTGGGACAAGACAGACGTCTACAATCAGAAGGTGTTTGGACTCTCGGAAGCCTTCGGTAAGCACCCCCCACACACACCCAAGCATCCGCGACACAGGCTCCCCACACACAGGCTCCACACACTGGAAGAGAAAGAGCAGCACCAGGAAAGCAGCATTCTTCACGGATGTTTCCTCCTTCCTTTCTCTTTCCAGGTCGAAACCACCCAGGGCTTAATGGTGCTATGAGACCTCAGTGGTCATCCATAGCCTGGAAGGATGGATGGCTTCTGGGTTAAGACCTGGATGTGCAAAGCCTAAGCATGAAAAGTGGTGACAGAAACAGATCAGTCCTCAGAAAGTACTATGGTGGTGTGTGATGGGCTAAAATATGGTGTGTGCCACAAAAGTAAAACATGCCTATGTTATCTGCCCCCCATCCCCCGCCAACCTGCTGAAATCTAAAATGTAAATAGAGAAGCTAAGGTTGGGCTGCTTCCGTGTTTTCAATTATAAGAGCTGAAGTCAAAACTTTATTTTGAGCATCACATTTGTTTTGACTTGTTGAGACAGGGCCTCCCTATGCAACCCCGAGTAACCTCAGATTTCCTGTATAGCACAGGCTGGCCTTGAACTCACAACCTTCCTGATTCAGCATAACCTAGTGCTAGGATTGTAGATGTACAGCACCATGCCCGGCTGGCCCTGTAACTTTATTTCCCATCGGAGAAGTTGCCTCTGTTGTTGTTATCACTGTCTTCTTCAGGGATGAAGCAGAAGTTGGCTGCGTCCCCAGGATCTTGGGCTTCCCCAGGATGATATCCCTCGACTTCTGGATCAGAGCAGGGTCCTGGAAGCTTCAGAGTTGGGCAGGAAGTGGTCCTAATGCCTAACAATGACTGTGGGGCACTAGCCCAGCAAATACCTTCATCTTGGACCCATTCCCATTCAATTGCCTTTACTTAGCAAAGACTGAGAGGAGCTGAGAAGTATGGTTGTACTTAGAAAGGGAGAAGGAAGAGCAAAGGGGAAGCGGTAGTGGTAGGCAGGAAGAAAACGAAAGGATCCCTTGAGCCCTTGCTCCAGGGTTGTGCTGCCATGCACGTTAGTATCACAATGAATCCTCACAACTGCATCCTTTTGAGGATGCTGAGGCACTCAACTACAGTGACATCCCAAGGATGCACAGCTAGATAGAATAAACTATATTTAACCAGCTCTTCATTAGGATTTGCATTCCTACCTTGAGATACAAGAGCTCTTTGGGAGCAGAAATGCCATATCTCACCGTTTACAGTTCCTTCTAACATCTGCAAAAATAAAGTCAAGGCCCTACAGCCTCCTCTGGTAAAATGAGCACATCTAGTGCCCACCAGGCAGTTTCAAAAGGTCCGTGTGATGAGATTCCAGCACTGGTACTCATTTTGCTGAGATCATCATGGCCAGAGATAGGCATGGTGACTGCCACTGAGGCTTGAGGACATCTTCTAGCCCACTGCCCTATTGCTGAAGGTGGTTAGCCATCTTTTGAGGCCTCTGTGAACAGTTTTCAGAAGCTGACCAGTCGTTTACCCTTGTCTCAATCACATGGTCAGATCTGGCCAGCCGGAGAACAGGAACCCTCTCCAAGGAGTTAGAGGAAATGGCTTGTCTCGGCTGATGCTTTCCAAAGGCCACTTCAGGGCTTCCACAGAAGCCAGGCTTAGGGAAATGGTGATTTTTTAAATCACAGTTGACTGAAAACCATCAGCCTTTTGAACTGATAATTTTTTTTGAATACTTCCTATGACATCAGCTGGTCTCCATGACCATGGTGTCCAGGAGCCTGGTAATATCTCTGGTTTGGACATGATTAGATTCTCATCTGATTGAACATTATGTCACTTCCAATTGTCTACAAATCACGCCACAAGTAAGGCTACAGTGAAGCATTCGTATGGTACTTTCCTTATAAAGGTTACTTCCAGGCTGGGGAGATGATGCAGTGCAGGCGTGATGACTAGAATCTGGATCCTCAGAATGCATGTAAAAGCCAAGTGGTCTCCACACATGTGTATCCACACCTACCTACGTACACGTATGTACTCACACACATGTGAACAGCACCACAACATATGCAAAACATTTAAAGGTTTATTTCTCTTTGGAAGTATGTGGCACATGTAACTTTTCCTAATAATATGCAATTGTTCTTTTTTTAAAAAAAAAAAAAAAAAGTTTTAAGGCCCAGCATCACTGTGCTGGTATTTCTCATGGTTCTGGTAGAAGCATGACTCTTTTTGTTTTTTGTTTTTTTTCTTTTCTACAAAAGATAAGCAAAGGCTTTGCCTGTGGGGCTAAGAGCCAGAGAGGAGGCTTTGCTCACCTGCGCACTTTGTTCTTACGTTTCTGCAGTTTCCGTGGGTTATGAATACGAATCCTGCCCAGATCTCATCCTGTGGGAGAAAAGGACAGCGGTGGTGCAGGGCTATGAAATTGATGCCTCCAAACTGGGGGGCTGGAGCCTGGATAAGCACCACGCCCTGAACATCCAGAGTGGTGAGCGGAATCGAGGAATTCCTTGAGCTAGGCTGGGGTGGCACCATCTCTGATGTCCTGTGTATCATACATCATTTTACAAAAGCACACAGTGAACAACAACATGGGCTCCAAGGTGATCAGTCATGCAGATGGTTGTCAGCAAATGACAGATGAAAGCATAGGACACCAGAGAGGCATAGGAGAGGCACTTCATTCACTGTCATCAAAGCAGGGGTGGAGATAGGAGCCCTGAGCAGCATCCCAGAAGGTCTAGGATTGGCCTGGGGTATCAAGGAGATACCCTAAGAGGGTAGGGCGTGAGTCAAGGCACGGCAGCTCTGAAGGAAGTGCTGGGGAGAAGGTGTGCTGCCGTTTGAGCTGAGAGTGAGATCAGAGCCAGAACTGCTCAAGCTTGACGCAGAAGCAGCCAGAGCCCAGGGTAAGAAATCAGGACTTGAGACTTCATCCACACTGGATACCAATCACATCTGTGCTTTAGGAAACTCGGTCTGACTGCTTTTCCTTTGAACAGGAGCCATAACAATGTTGCTTATCTTCTGCCTAGTCTACAAGTGGAAGTCCTGTCAGTCTCATAGCAGATTTAAGATAGAGAAGTTGAAAAACAAAATCAAAGTGTATAATAAAAGACTTGCATATTCCTATGAGTCTTTAAAATAAGAGCAAAGGAAGTAGCCACATAATAAAGTTAGAAAATTATAATCTGGAGCTGTGTGATATTGGCGGAGGAGCAGGTAAATCGAGTCATGGGATAGAGCAAGAAGTTCAGAATTGACTCTGATCAGTAGCGGGGGCAACAGAATGGTCCCAAATAACCAGCAAAAACGGCAACAAATATGAGAAAGAATTACTTAACATCCTCAGTCATCAGGACATGAAAATCCACATACACTGGAAGAATGGTCAAGATCAAGATCAATCCAGGGTGCACAGAAGCATGAGGAGGAATATCCTCAACATACAGTACATACTTATATTTTAAAAAAGACTTTAAAAGTAAATAAAAGCTAATAACAATAGTAGAGAGGACGCAGGAAAGGGAACCCTTATACACCGCTGGAAGGGACATAAGTCAGTGTGACTGTGAAAATCAATATAGAAGATCCTCAGACAATGAAAAACAGAACATCCGTATGAATAGAAATTCCAAAGAATGTAATTCACCCAACCACAGCAATACCTATACATCTATGTTTCTGCTGCACTGTTCACAATAGCCACATTATGGCGCCAGCCTAGGAGTCTATCAAGAGATGAACAGATAAGGAAAATGTCTCTTATATCATGGGGTCTTATTTAGCCATAACAAAAAAACAAAATTACGTTATTTGCAGGGAAATGGACAGGTCTGACGATAATAGTGTTAAGTAAAATAAGCTGGATCCAAAACCTTGTGTTTCTCATGTTAAGAATCTAGGGTTTTTTTTCTTCCCCCTTAAAAGATGTAAAGGAGAAAGGTATCTGCTTAGGGACAAAGTGGAGATCAAAGCTGGGAGGGAAAGAGAAGGCGATGGCGAAAGTGAATGGGATTAAAGTACATTGTATGTGTACGAAAATGGGAAAACGAAAAACTAGGTTCGGCTGTCAGCATCCAAAATTCCAAAGTTATAGATCTGCAGTCAAACTACACTTGGTTTGTCACTCACCTGCAAGCCCCTGGAGGCAGATCAGCCTGGGCTCAGAAGCCCAAGCTCCTCTGGTCTCCTTGTTCATGCTGGTCATGTGACCCCAGGATCACAGTTCAAGGTGACTACTTCAGCTCCGGCCTACATAGCCACCTTCCAATCAGCAAGGAGGAGGAAAAGGACTGTGAACCAGGTCCTTCTGTTGTGGAGATGCTGCCCAGCAGATGCCCACAGCATTGACACTTACGTGCCGTTAGCCAGAACTCAGTCACAGGCGGGGCTGCCCAGAGCTGAGGTCATGATCAGTCATGGTTGCTTCAGGTAGGCATGTACTCATCTAGATGTCAGAAGTTATGTTAGCTACAGAAGAAGGGAAGGATGGGTAAGACATAAGCGGGTAATTGGGAAGGTCTGTCATATGCCCTGTGTATAAATAGAAATTTTGTATTTGGTAGAGGAGTGGTTCTCGACCTGTGGGTCACCACCTCTTTGGGGATGTCCAATGACCCTTTCACAGGGGTCACCTAAGGCCATGTACATGTCATATATTTACATTACCATTCATAACAGTAGAAAAATTACAGTTATGAAGTAGCAACAAAACTCATTTTACGGGTGGAGGTCACACAACAGGAGGAGCTGTATGAAAGGGCCGTAGCGTTAGGAAGGTCGAGAACCGCTGCTGTGGGGAGAGCATCATGGATCTGTCATTGGATGCAGGCCTCAGAAACTAATCCTGGAGAAAATGGTTCAGTGCATATATAGAAAAATGATGCTGCATCTCCACTCCGCGCTCTATACAAAATGAATTTAAATACTTTTAAACATCCAAATGAGAAAGCACTTTAAAATTAGTAGGAGAACATATAAGCCACCTTTAAATCTCAAGAAAGGATTTACTAAAAACATAAAAGGCATAAACTTGGACTTAGAAAAACGACTGAGAAGACGATGTAAAGTTTAAACCAATTCAATGAAGAACTCAGTTTGGGGAAGGCTAGAGGATGACACTGTGGAAGGAGAGCCTTGTGGCCCGTAGGAGCCCACCCCCACTCAGGCATCATGGAAACAGGGTGTTAGGAGGCAGGTCCAAGTTGGAGGCTGTGACACAGATAGAAGGGGTGGTTAAGTGTAGGTGTGTGTGCGAAAGAAGACAGATCATTGAGGTCAGTCCTTCATTTATTTGGCGGGAAACTGAGGCCCCAGAGAGGTATGAGTAGTAACAATATCGGCGACCTCTGCAGGATGTACAATCAGCTTGCCAACTGTAAAACCAGGTAAAAACCTGGATGCATGTTGGTGAGCAGAGAGTCTTTTATTTCTATAAACACTTATTGGCATCTATTCTGTGTCAGATTCTATGCTAGGCACTAGCATGAAATAGAAATAAAATAAAAATACAGAAATGAAAAAGACACAATCGCTACGCTTGAAGTGGTATTGGAGTAAAGAGAGAAAAGCAAGCATGTGCACCTAAGAATCTGTGCAGTACAGACTGAGCCCAGGAGAGAAGCAGCATAGCCTGAAAGGTCAAGAGCTGCAGCCTGGGGCTGTTAGTCTTGCCAGCACGGACATGAGTGTCAGCCCCAGAATCCAAGTGAAAAACGCAAAAAGAGAGTGGACCCTGGAAAGGAGGCTCAGCCATTAAGAGCACATGCTCTTGTGGAGGACCTGGGCTCAATTCCCAGCACCCACACAGTGGCTCACAGCTGTCTATAACTCCAGTTTCAGGGAATCCAATGACTTCTTCTGGCCTTCACAGGCACCAGGCATGCATATGGTACACATACATACATGTAGGCAAAACAATCATACACATAAAACATGTCTTTTAAAATGTCAGGCATAGTGGCATATGCTTGCAATCCAAGCCCTGGAGAGGAGGAGACGGGTATATCCCTGGGTTCACTGGCCAGCCTGCCTAGCCTACTTGGCACATCCCAGGACATGAGAGGCCCTGCAATGAAAAAACTAGGGGAATCACACCTGAGGAAGGATGGCAGAAGCTGTCCTCTGACCTCCATATGCACCTGCACACATATACACATGTACCCATGTGCATGTGCACACACACACACACACACACACACACACACACACACACACACACATGGATTGGGAAGGAGAGAGGGGACAGGGTTGATTCTAGGCTTTGTACACTTCTTGTCTGTGAGGCCTTGGCTAAACTGCTGGTCTATTCCTTCCATCACAACAGTAATAACAGTGCCACCTCACAGGCCTAGGGTGAGAATTCAATCAATAAACAGTGGCACCTCTCAGGTCCTACCATGGGTTTCACAATGATAAGACAAGTCTGGAAGTATTGGCCAAGGCCTCACATACCTTGCAAAACCAAGATAGGGTTGGCCAGCCAAAGGAAGAGGGACCCGCCCCCCGTTCCCCCACTGATGCCGACCTCTCCTTGTTCCAGGCATCCTGCACAAAGGGAACGGAGAGAACCAGTTCGTGTCTCAGCAGCCACCAGTCATCGGCAGCATCATGGGCAATGGGCGCAGGAGGAGCATCTCCTGCCCCAGCTGCAATGGTCTTGCTGATGGCAACAAGCTCCTGGCCCCCATGGCCCTCACCTGTGGCTCTGATGGGAGTCTCTATGTGGGAGATTTCAATTACATCCGAAGGATCTACCCCTCTGGAAACGTCACCAACATCCTGGAGATGAGGTATGTAAGGGGTGGCCTCCCGTTATTCCTGGTAACGTCCCCTGGCCGTCTTGAGGCCCAACAGCCTTACCCAAGGGGACCAGAGAAGTAGGACAGGATGGAGTCGCACCTGCCAGACTCTGGGACTCGGGGACTTCTCATTTCCCAGCTCTCTCAGGTGCTGCCTCCCCCGACCTCTGTGATGAAGACAGAGAACTGTCCTTCACATCCAGAGGATGTGGAAGGCTGCTGATAGCTTAAAATTAGTCCCCTTGGAGTTATTAAACCTCCTTGCGCACTGAACTGGTAGAATTCATTACAGGGGTCTTTTTGCAAGAACAAAAGACGCACAGCAAGCACATGTCACCAAGTTTGGCCCTGCTCCTTAGTGTTCCTCAGAAGCAGTCACCTCTGTCCAGGCAGGTGTAGATGAAGTGAGGCCCAAGGCTGAGCCAGGCGGTGCCTCTCTGCTCTGTGGGTGCAGCAGAGCCCACAGGGCGAGGCTCTCACTCCCTACCATGAGCGCTGGAGCACAGCCATCCTCACCTCGGGAACAGCCCTTGACTTTGCATTTTTCTCTATGTCCCTGGGCCAGGTCTCTTTAGAGCCAAATCTATATCACAAGGTGGGCTCTGTGGCTAGAGAGAAGTTGTGCCTTCTAAGACAGGGGAGCCCCACTCTTGATTTCAGAAGAAATCTTTTTACAACCATGCTGGAGCAAAAAGTCCACCTGTATCCTGGTTTGGAACCACATGAACAAGCATGATTTGAGATGGAAGGGCATCCTCCAGAGTGGATGGAAAAGCAGTTAGGGCCCCTACTGTTTACCGGTGTGACGGTTCTGTAAGGTATTAACCATTTTCAAACTTTGGCAAATAAGGAAAAGCAAGCTCAGGGAATTTAAAGTACACATCCAAAGTCCAGTATCCAGAACAGTGAGCCCAGGCCCAGAGGACCATTACACAGCTCTGCCCCATCAAAGAGTTGTCCCCTGGCGTAATCCTGTAAAGTTATTCTCTGCTGGGTGGTCATCCTTCTGCAGCTCACCTGTAAAAGGAGGCAAGGCATGCTGGCTGCCTGCCAGCCACCACAGTCCTCAGAACTGGGAACATCCATCCCCACACAGGTCAACTGAGGAAGCCCAAGGATGCTCACATATTGTAGGTACCTAAAATCACTCATCAGGCTGACTGAGACACCAGTCTCCAGTGGCATTCTTTGCCTATTTTCTCTGTTATGAGGCTGCAGAGGCACCTGTCAAGGAAGAAAGACCCCTTGACTGTGTTTGCATCAGTCCGATGAACAAACATTCTGATGGCACAAGCAGAGGCCCACGGGTCAGCTCACCTTAGCAGAGAAGCTCGGTGACTTTGGGAAAACATCTGAATTCCCAGTCTCCCACTTTCACGTCCTCCAAATAAGATATCCCATCCCCCCACCAGCCACCACTGTTGAAGAATGAGGAGACAGCAAGAGGGGAAAGAAGGAGTAAATGAAAATTATGAAGGAAAACTCTGTATGTTATCATCTTGGCATATCTTCCCCCAGTCTCTTCCTGCTGGGCCTCTTTCTGTGTGTAACACCCTCTATAACTGCACTATTCTCCCATTCCCATGGCATATTTTGAGTAGGCTCTTGGTAGGCTCCCCACATTTTGGGAACTTACAATAGGAAAGCACACATGCAGAGACATGGAGCAACAAGCTCCGGGTATCTCTGGGTATATGTCTGTCCAGGAAGGAGAACCAACTGCTCCGACCTCTTCTGAGCCCTTGTTAAAGCAGCACATGTGTCAGGCCTGTCCTCTTCCGGAAGTCAGCAGTGTGGTGGAGGTGGAGCTGGGCCTCTTCTGTGCTATGTAGCTGCTTGTAAGTGAACTCACTGACAAGGAGTATCCAATATAAAATGTATCAGTGTCACAGATGCTAAGACTTTATTTATTACAGTGTTGTACGGTACTATTGCTGTCAAGTTTTCAGCTGCTAATAATGCTTCTAACCCTGCTGCTAACACCTCGTTCTTTCTTCTATTCCCTGCTCTCCTGTCTTCTGTCAGAAATAAAGATTTCAGACATAGGTAAGCCAACCAGTGGAGAATCTCCTGCCTCTCCCCTGCCTTGTTGCATGCTGTATGGTAAGCCACACCTGTCAATTTCAGATGGCTCAATGGCCAAGGAACCTTGTGTGCTTAGAAGCTGATAGGGGCTAATCAGCTGCCACGAGAACACTCCACTGGAAGTGGTGGGGGTAGATGGCAAAGTGAGGGGTAGGTTGCAAAGACCTGAACGCCTTGTACTTGTGGCAAAATGAGGCACGTGTCCTGTAGTCTATAGATGTGACAGATGGGGATAATAGGGGAGAGAACTTGAGTGTCACAGTCTGCTTCATCCTTAGAATAGCACATCACCTAGGTTGTTGAGTGAGTTTAACGGCCATGATGGGAAATGCTGAGACCATCTTAAGCAGATGAAGAATACGACAGACAGGTTCCAGACCTCAAAGTCAGAGCACTTTGAATGCCAGAGACCCCTTCAGAGGCTCTGCCAGACAGGACATCACAGTGACTTCACGCAGAGAACAGCCTTCTCACCGCACTGTGTCTGTCAGTGCATAGATTTGAAAACGGACCGTGAGCAGACAACGCTATGGTTTGCATGGCCACAAAGGTGACTCTCAGGTGTCTATATAAGACTCAAATCAAAATGGTGCGTGAGACCCTAAGTTGGAATAAAACAAGGCTCTTTGAGATAGTGAAGAGACAAAGCCAGGACCACCAGTTACTGGATTTACTTCTATACAGACTGTATGTAAGTAGGTGTGTGTGCATGTGCATATAGCATTTTAAGTAGTAATTCGTACATGCGGAGCATTTCCTGTGTAACAGAGACACGATTCACATGACAATACCATCTTATGCCCGAGCCACCCTGTGAGGTAGGCATCTGTGATTAAATCCGGTTTACAGACGAGTGAAGCTCCCTGGTGGTATGGCCCAGAAATAATTGCTTCATCTCTCACTTTTATTTTTATCTTGAAGCTATTAAAAATTATTATTAGGAACGAAAAGGATGTCTGCAAAGTACTCAGCATTTTCAGGCACAGAGAAAAGTTCCAGAAAGTACTGTGGGAAGATGTGTTACTGTGGTTGTAATAACTGTTACAATCCCTACACATTGGTTTTTTTTTTATCAGTAACATATTATAATTTGTTATAATTATGATAATCCTGATGATAAGATGCCTCCATCTTTCACCAAAATGGAATTGAGTCCTCTTACACCCAGAGACACATATAAGAAGGTAAATTCAGCCGAAATTGGGACCAAAAGTAAAGTAAAATAGGAAGAACACCAGTGGTCAAACCTTAAAAGCTGAGCTCCATGGCAACCAGAGTAATCATGGAACGTAACTGGTTTCCTGGTTCACATTATCACCACGAGAGCATATGTACTTCGCAGAGCAAAAGCAGTGTTCACACTGAAGCCTGTATTCATCAAGCTTCGTGTGGATGATGCCGAACCGTTCAGTATCTGTTCGTTGGTCCGTCCTCTCAAGTTCGACATTGCAGAGGTACACTTCATGTAAACATCTTAGATTAAAACCTTGCATTTAACACGGAACCGTTCAGTCCACGGTGACATCTCCCTGGGGTGTGGCTGCGGTGCTAGATGACACAGCTGGGCAGTCTGCCAGGTGGCATTGGCTAACCAGCCAGCTTTTCTGGTTTCCATTCTCATCGTCGCCTTTCAGCTTAAAAAGTTATGGTGTCCACCCCCCTTTCTCTCTGTGTACTTCTGACCTTCAGTGATCTTTTGATAGAGCCATAGTATGGGGTCAAAACCAGGCCCCTGTCTTCTTTCAACCCATTTTTCCTCAGGTGTGAAAAATCTAGTGAACCACAGTGCAAAAGGGGACTCACCCACGGCACGCCACTTTTGTAAGATAGTACGGAGGCAGGAAACCCCGGTTCCAGCTTTGGTTTTTTTGACCGGTACCTGGATATTAGCAAATCCCTTCCTCTCTCTGAGCCTCAGTGGCCCCCCTCCCCATAGTGAATATTGGATAGATTAAATAAGTTCTAGAAATTTATCTTCTTCATCTGTCAGCTTCTTCCAGGAGCAGCATTTGGTTCCAGGGGGACCTTGGCCTGTGTATGTATACCCCAAGTATACACTTATCTTGGTCTTTGACTTTTTCAGCCTCATGCCACCTGCTATCCCAGGCATTCCCAGTAGCCATAGTCCCTCCAGCTTCTGCTGCTGTGCACCTGTTCAGGAAACAAGCATCCTTGTCTCTTCTGAGATTTCTTCCCTGAATCAAGGAGGACTGTTGGAAGCCTGTCCTTAGAAATATGCATGAACATTATCTCCCTCAAACCAAGCTACACATTTTGTACCAACTCAGAAGAGCCCCCTGACTGACACGGAAAAAAAGACTAGCAAGACAGCATTGTGTCAAGAATACATAACTTTTCTGTTATGCATAGACATAGATATTCTAGAGATTTCTCAGGGTCACTAGATTTGCTTAAAAGCTGTTTGTGTCTGGGGACATAACTTAGATAGGAGAGTGCTTGCTTAGCATTCTTGAAGCCCTGGGTTTGATCCCTAGTACCACAGAAACTGGGCACGGTGAGCCAGGACTTGAGAGGTAGAGGAAGGAGGACCAGAAGTTCAAGATCATCCTCGGCTACACAGTAGGTTCCAGGTCCACTGGAATATACATGACCTTGTCTCAAAACAAACAAATAGACAAAACAGCTGCCATTTATTCCCTTATTAACCATCTCCATTTTTATTGGAACACATACTATGTACAGAGGTTTATATTATTTGTGTAGGTTGTATCCTTCCAGTAACCCTTTGAAGATATGGTTGCCTCCATTTCACAGAGGTAAACACAGAGACTCAGAGTAGCAAAGCAAGAGGGTAGTGGAGGTGGGTTCTGGCACTCACGTCTGCCTAGCAGTGGGAAGAAGTGAACTAGTTTATGTCAGGGCTGCATACAAAGTGGTTGAACAAGGCTCCCTTGCACAGGAAGATCTTACTCTGGGACCAAAGGAAGTTTCTCCCTCAGAAGTAGGGAGATTATCTTTCATCACAGGAGACCCCAAAGTTCCCAGTCTCTACCAAGAACTTCCCTACCTCTCCCCAAAGACGGTAGAGGGAGGGTTTGCTTCAACTCACTAACTGGAATGCTACTACAGGCCTTGAAGTCAGTCCCTACCCTAGAAGAGTTCGAGAAGGTGTTGGTGTTGGTGGTGTTGGTAGTGGTGGTGGTGGTGCTGGTAGTTGTTTATGTGTGTGAATGTTTTTCCTGTATATGTCTGTGTACTGCATGCATGCAGGACCCTTGGAGGCCAGAAGGAGTGTTGAATTCCTTAGGACTGGAATTACACATGGTTGGGAGCCACCGTATGGGTGCTTGGTCTTGAACCCAGGTCCTCTGGAAGATCAGCAAGTGTCATTAATGGCTGAGCTACCCTGAGTCACCTCTCCAATCCCAAGCTCAAGGTTTTATTGAGGAGACAGACAACTTAGCAGAGAAGATCCTGTGAAAGTGCTACAGACACCAGAGACAAGATCTGCCATAGCTCTAGTGGAAACATTAGGATATAAATGAATGTTATAACCGAAAATCGAGGGGTCCAGGAATGACAGGACAGGCAGGGAGAGTACTCAGCTGAATCTCCTAAGATGGGCAAGTCAAAGGGAGCTTTTTTCCGTCATGTGATTTCAAGGATTGTATGGCTTTCAGCAGGAATTAGCATTGATATGCTTAGAGAACTGTGGCGGACATGTGGGGAAATAGAAAGAACAGATTGTGGAGTCAAGCAGATGTAGACTGAGTTTATGGTCCTGCTCACGTACTTCATCTCTGTTCATCTCAGTTTTCTGAGATGGAAGAAGACAGTCCCTACTTGATATGATAGTTATAGTTGGGATGAGGCCATTTGTGCCAAGTGCAGGCACAGAGTCTAGGACAGAATCAGCATCCTTCAGTGTCAGACGCATCCCAATCCACGTCATCAGCCCCACGGCTCTGTCGCATAGGCTGCTGGGGCTGCAGCCTGGGGAGGGTCCAGTGGTAGCCACAGATACAGTTCATCTGCCATTGCAGGCTGGCATGAGGAAACAATATGGAGCTAGGGGTGTAGTTCAGTTGGTAGAGAACTTGCACAGAGCCCTGGGTTTGATCCACAGCACCAAATAAAGCCAGGCTTGGTGACACACACCTGTCACCCTCACACTTGAGAGGCAGAGGCAGGACGAGCAAGAGTTCAGGGATATCCTCAGCTACCTGGTGAGTTTGATCTTCAGCCTGGGATAAATGAGACCCTGTCTCAAAAGAAAAGAAGTGTATGTGTGTGTGTGTGTGTGTGTGTGTGTGTGTGTGTATGTGTGTCTAAAGTCCCATGTGTGGGCAGAGCAGAGGCCTGACCATTAGACAGTAAAAGAGACACGACTATTTCATTGACCTGCCCCAGTTCCCCATTCAGAGCAAGCATTTTTCTTCCATGCTGACCACCAGATAAGCATAAAAGATGCAACCATAACTTTTATAGGATCTGGGACAATTCTGCCAAGGCCACCTTCTCCTGGAATTCACCCGTTTGAGAAGCTCCACATGAGTGACACTTCTCCAGGGCAGTACAGGACGATGTGAGCTGGAAACTCAAGGGGCTAATCTAAGTGGACAGGGCCCTCCGCCACAGTCCCTTGGGGTCCTCTTTCTGCCAAGGTAGATAGTACCAGTTTATCATGAGTGATGCACACAGAAATGACATAGTCACCCTGCCCCCTGGCTATCATGGGGAAGCTGGGAGACCAGGGTGCCCCAGCAAGACAGAACAAGATCTAAGGCCACTGTGTTTTATTAAGCCAGGATCAGGATTGTCTGGGAAGATTAAATCTGTGCCACCTTTTAAGTCCCAGAGGACATTTTAAGATAAACAGGACATCTCTGCTTTTACTGCCAACCCCATGAGAAAAAAAAGAAAAGCTAAGTGATTTTAATGCAAATACCACCTAGATAAACTAAAAATGGAGGTGTCATCTATTTAAGACAAGCAACTGGGAAGGGCTGGGAGGCTGAAAACTGAGCATCAGAAATACAGAAGTGGATAAAATCTAGCCTTTTCCCTTTAAGTACTGATGGGTGGTGTAGAAGACACACATTGTCTTGGCCTTGTGTTTAGTGTGAGATGTAAGCTAGTACGAACCCCAGGGCACAGAGAAAAAACTGCCAAGGGAAGTTTGCCAGAAGAGGCCCCAGAGTGGGCAAAGAGAAGAGGCAGAGCAGAGGAGTGGGTGCAGGCAGGGCCAGATGCATTGTGGGGCCTGGCATGGGTGTTCCTAGTGTGGAATGTCCGTGATGAAGGGCCCAAGGTGCACCTGGCTTGGAAGATCTGTACTTTCTCTGAAAGATGTGAGAGTCTTACAAACTGAAACATGGAAATGATCTGGTGGGATTTGAATCAGATCAGGAAAATGGTGTGAAGAAGACCTGGGCTGTAGGGAGAGGACCCTGCCCTCATTCCCAAGGGCGCAATGGGACAGGCTGGAGAGGAAAAGCCACTGGAGAACATCATGGCATATTAGTGGGACTCAGGGGAGGAAAACGATGTGAGCCTCAGGTCTGGATTCCTGGCTCTATTAGGAGAGGCCAGGCGCAGAGGATACTACCCAAAGCAAGGGATGCTTCTAATCATGAGACGTCAGGGCCAGACCAAGATCCCATGGCCTTAAACATACATACACATGAAAGTACACACACACACACATGCACACACACACACACACACACACACACACACACAGTGCTCTAAGCTTCAAGTATGATAAATAGCAGTTTGTAAAATAAAATTGAACTTTTTCAAAGAACCTGAATTAATCTCTATGCTTGATAAATGTGCAATATTGAAATGCAGTTTAAGAAACCAATGAGTGATTAGACCACACACGGAAGCTGAAAATCAACATCACAGTGGGCTTCCAGTGTGAGCCCAGCACCCACGTGCTCTAGACTTGGAAGAAGTTGTAATCAGTACTGCTGAGTAGTAGAATCTAGGCTTAACAGGTGATACCTACCTGGAGGCCATCTCCAAAGGCAAGTTTAACCATTACTCAACAGCATATATGATGGCTGAGCACTTCCTGTGTTCTATGTATCACGCTAAAGGTTTGACTCGTGTGCTTTCATGGGAATATTCCCAATTCATAAGCAAGCACTAACACTCCCATCTTGTAGATGAAGGAAGCTTGAGGCCCAGGGGCCATATGACACACCCAAGTTTCAGAGCCTGCCTTGGAATCCAGACTGATTTTACTTCATATCCTGGGCACTTTCCCCAGCCTCTGGCTAGAGAGTTCCATCCCTTTTGTGTTTCTACCTGGTCTGACTTCTCTCCTTTACCTGAGCCCAGAGTTTGTGACTTTCTTCTGGAAACAGACTTTTATCAGTACTGCTTCTTTGATGTTTCTTTTTCCTTGAGTTTGCTGCTAATTTAAAACTGATCCTGCATCTCACTTACGCCTGACTGCAGGAGGGAGACACCTGGGCTCCTGATAAGTCCGTCATTAGCACAGCAGGAAATGGGACGGACGATGGATGAAGCAGTCCAGTCAGTGTCTTATCTGTCAGTCCCAAGATGGAATTGGAAGTTGCTGTAAAAATCTTAGAGAGAAAGGCTTGTTTTAAACACTTGTATTGTTGTTTAAAGTCAAGCGCCTTCATGATCCTGTCTGGAATTAGCAGGTCTCCTGTGACAAGCATCATTGATAATCTTTGTAAGAAAATATGTGTTGGACTGGAGAGATGGCTCAGTCGTTAAGAGCACTGGCTGTTTTTCCAGGGGACCTGGGTTCAATTCCCAGCATCCACATGGCAGCTCACAGCTGTCTGTAACTCTAGTTCTAGGGGATTTAACGCCCTCTTCTGGCCTTGTGGGCACTGCATATAGATGTTTACATGCATACATGTAGGCAAAAGACTGAAACACATAAGAAAAGAAAAGAAAGCATGTGTTTAGCACTTGATATAGGCAATCATCAGCAAGAGCCCTGATGGGGTTTTGGTATATGCATATGTACATGTGTGAGAGGGTACATGTATATGCAGGTAGGCATCAAATGTGTGTACCTGCATGTAAAAACCAGAGGACAACCCTGGGTAGTGTTTCTCAGGCACCATACTTTTTCTTTGAGTCAGTCTCTCAATGGACAGGGGCTCACAAGGAACATAGGCTAGCTGGTTGCTTAACCCCAGGACTTTCCTATCTCTGCCTCCTGAACACTGTGATTGCAAGGACGTGTCCCCACAGCTGGAGAAAAAAAAAAAAAACAAACAGAAAAACATGAGTTCTAGGTATTGAACTCAAGTCTGGTGATTGCAAGGCAAGCACTTTACTGACTGAGCCATGTCCCAGGCCAGGCAAGAGGTTTTTGCATTAGTAAATGAAGAGGGAGGGGTCATAAGGCCAACCCCTCAGGACACCCACAAAAAAGACAGCATCCTCATAAGAACATTTTGGTTAGATTCAAATGGGTTGGAGATTCCTGTTGTATAGTACTTAGTACCATCCAAGTACTAAGCAAGCCCAACCTTCTTAGTTTCTGAGATTAATGCGATCTGGCGCGTTCACGGTGGTACACTCATAATCCTGCTGTACGTCTCCAGCTATGTGATGGAGACACGGAAGCGCTCACCCCAGTCCCGCCTCTCTTGCAGCCACAGCCCAGCACACAAGTACTACCTGGCCACAGACCCCATGAGCGGGGCCGTCTTCTTGTCTGACACCAACAGCCGGCGAGTCTTCAGGATCAAGTCCACCACAGTGGTGAAGGACCTGGTCAAGAACTCCGAGGTGGTGGCAGGGACAGGTGACCAGTGCCTCCCCTTCGATGATACCCGCTGCGGAGATGGTGGGAAAGCCACAGAAGCCACACTCACTAATCCCAGGGGTAAGGCCTTGCTTCCGAAATACTGCCAATAGCAATCGTTAATCATTGAAATTGTGTGTGTGTGTGCATGCGCACACTCATCTGCAAAGAGAGAGAGAGAGAGAGAGAGAGAGAGAGAGAATACAGAGGAATTGTGGTAATTCCAGCTGCCAGAAACAGCCCCAGTTGACAACCCCTGTCTTTCCTAATGTTTGTGCACGTTTTAGTCACTGCAGTCAAACAAGCTGAGACCACATCGAGCACACTCTTTTAGTAAGCTTTTATCTAAATGACACAGCTTGAGTTCTCCACGACAATAAATACTCTCCTCTCTACTCACTTCTAATGGTGGTGTAGGATTATAAACGACGTCTCATCCCTTGATCAACCCCCCTCCTCTCGGGCATGCCATCTCTCAGTCATCGCTTCACAAAGACACCGTCCTGTACCTTCCTGTCATATAAGGTAGTCCCAAAGAGATCGATGTCCAGTTTTTCACTCATCAAGTATTTACCAAGTGCACAGAGCTTTGTAACATACAGCAGAGCTCACTGTAGCAGAATGAGTGCATCCTAGCTGGGAAGCACTCTGATAGGAGCAGGGAGACACACGCCCCTAGATGCAAGAAGGACGAGCTGGGCATGGGGCTCTGATCCACAAGATCCTTGTATACCCGGAGACTTGGGAGACCTGACCGAAGAGAAGGGATCGTTACCAAGAAGCACCCGTCAGTGGAGCACTTATGATGTTGCAAGCCCTACCGCCAGAGACTCCCGGCCTCTGAGCCGCAGGGTCCTTCCTACTCAGTAAAATGAGGGTAAAAATACCATCCGCACCTGCCTCCTATGATGATTCCGGAGGTCAAAATAACTTCACATCCTGTCCTGTAAAACTGTTAGAAATTATTACGTTGTTAAAGATTTCGAAGTCTGGTTTCAAATCAAAGCAGTAGATTCTTGAGAAATCACGTGTTCAAATTCCAGGACTCGTTATCTCCACTAACTGTGTGATGTTGGGCAAGCTGCTTAACCTCTCTGAACCTCACTTTCCTCCTCTATGTTACAAGACTATGCCAACAGTCGTCATCCAACTTAAGCATCAGGAATATAAATGTCTGGTGCAGGCTACTAGGTACATAGCAAACATAGCATCAGAGGAGATCCCTATTATTATCACTATAGTGTATTACATAATCGTGTAACATCGTGTGGCATCATGGCAGGCGGTCTACCTAAGCGGAATGGTTGGGTGACAACTGCGCAGGGTAAGTATTGCGTTAGACTCCCTGCCCGTTGCGGTTCCTCAGTACCGAGTGGGCAGTGAGGAGCAAGCACAGGTTTGCATCGTGGTCTTTCTCTGCCACTGGAAGGCTCTCAGACCTCGCCTTTCAAACCTCAGTTTCTCAATTTGTAAATAAGCAGGCCGGGCTAAATGATCCCCGAGGCTCCTGTCAGCTGCGACATCCCACTCTCTTCAAATTAAAACAGTTTCTTGCTGAGAAATGTTTTTTTTTTTTCCCCCTCTCCTGGCATTTGTCTGTTGTTCTGCATGCCCGTGGTCCCCTCCTTCACCCACACAGATGGAGCGGCAGTACCATGCCCGAAAGCCTGTAATTAACCCAGATAGAAGTGACAAGGGTGCTACAATATGCACTCACTTTGCAGTAGGGAGGAGAAAAGATGTCCATCTATTTAGCACAACAAAAGGAGGAAAAAAATGAAGTAATTAATCAGGAGACAGATCACTTCTATTAGCCTGCGCAGCCAACTTTGTAAACAAGAAACCCAATTGTTCATAGAGCGCTCATCAGTCCTGGCAGACGGAAGGGAGAGACAGGGCATAGCCAGGCAGACAGGCAGACTCATGTCCCGCTGCTTAAGGAAAGAAATTAATTGACATTCTAGGCAGGACCACAGCAAAGGCTCCCAGCCCTGAAGCTGCCTGCATGTCAGTGCGAAGTCCTCGTCCAGCTTCCTGGCCCTTTAAAGAGGGATGGAGAGAGAGTTCTGGTGTGACCATCACTGGAGGCCTCTGGAGGCCTCAACCTGCTGCTCTGGGGGAGACACGAGGACCTGAGAACCCACCCAGGCCTTGGAAGCCACAGAGCACTGGCTGATGTCTCACAGCCACGGTAGGCACTAATGAGTATTTGAGGCTAAGAATTCCAAATCAGTTGTTGCCCTCCGCACCACCTCCCCCGTGTGTGTGTGTGTGTGTGTGTGTGTGTGTGTGTGTGTGTGTGTGTGCATGCGTTGTGTGTGCACATGTCAGCAGAACACAATCACGTGTAGAGGCCAGAGATCAGAGGTATCATACCACCTTTTTTTTTTAATACTGGGCCTCTCATTGACCCAGAACCTCCTGTTTCCACCTCCCCCCGTGCCAGGATTGTCAGAGCGCCCCACACCTAACTTCTGCTGTGTGGGTTCTAGAGCTGGAACTCAATCAGGTCCTTACTTTACCAGCTGAGCTCTCCCTGGCCTCCTTAGCCAGAAACCGCCATCCTGTACAGCAACAAGGAGGCCAAGAGTCAGGAGTGACATGACACAGTCAGGAACCTCATAGCTTAGTCACACCCTCTCCCCACGCCTCATCCAACCCCTACTCTCATTGCCTGGCCAGAAGAAAATGGAGCTCACCAAAGTGACCAGATTACCCTTTCTGTCATCACCTCCCTCCTGAGTATGCCATTTCCCATGGTACTCCATGTGGTGCTGACTCAATTCCGTGCCTCCGTTCCAAAACTCTCACCCTTGAGTGTGCATGGGTGGCAGATACTTCCCAGAAATTTTGAACACACACATCAACTCAGTCCCTGCCATCTACTGAGTGGTATTGCTGGAAGTGAGGCCAAGCAGAAGCTCTCCAGATGGTTCTGAAATGAGTCCCTGGCCATCCTGGGTGGCCTCCTGACTATTTTGTACCACCATCACCCAAGGTACCCTTCAGAAATGTGAGCTTCACATGAGGTGTTCCCAAGCAGCCACCTGGGGGCGCTATAGGCTCCCCATAAGTGCTCAGGCCTGAGGCAGAAACGCAGGCTGCAAATAGCCCCTTGATTTAACAAGTAAGGAAACAGATGTCAAGACTTGGTCACACAGCCCCGTAGAGGAAGTTGTCAGAGTGAAACAGCCTAGCCAGTGAAAGGGGGGGATGCTAGATGACAGGCTGGACCCTCGTCAGTATGTCTTCCTCAGATCCTACAGTCAATAAATCCATCCTCTACGCAAACCCACAGGATTCTTTTTAGACGGTGCTTTATAGTAACCAAGGAAACTGAAATAATAAGGGTTGGTAAATGTAAAGTTACTAAAAAAGAAATCCTTTATAGTTTTGTTTGCAGGACTTCAGAAATAGGTTAATTTAAATAATTCCCAGTGACACTGGAAAATGTCTTTCCTATCTCTACTTCGAGTGCTTCACTAACCCAGTTTCTATTGGTAGCCAAGTGAAAGATAAAAGTCTCGTGTGCAGCAAAGTGGAAAGTCAGAGGCTGAGGTCCAGGACACTGGATGCTAATCCCTACTTCATGGAGCACTGGAAGCCTTGGCACCTGCTCTGTTCATCTGTAAAGGAGACCGGAGGGGCTGGGGTTTTAGTTCCATTAATAGAGTGCTTGCCTGACATGCCCAGAGCCCTTCAGTCCCCAGCACTGCATAACACTGGGCACAGGGGTGCACACATATAATCCCAGCACTTGGGAGATAGAGACATGAGTACCAAAGACCATCTTCTCTGTATCCAGAACTCAAGGCCAGCCAGGGCTATATGAGATCCTGTCTCAAAGAAATAATAACAATTTTAGGGTTTGTTTTTTCCTTAAAACATAAAAGTAGACAAAGGTAAGTAATATATGAAATGTTACATAACAAAAGGGAACTAGAAGGATCTGGGTATAGCTCAATGCTATAGCACTTTCCTCCATGTTCAAGACCCCAGCAGTGAGGCAGAGAGTTGGATGGGGGTAGATGTCAAATCCCAAAGCTTTTTACGGTATGGCTCCTTCTCCTCTCCAATGCTGAATTCCTGCTTGGCCCTCCCCCAGGGATTATAGTGGATAAGTTTGGACTCATATACTTTGTGGACGGCACCATGATCAGACGCATAGATCAAAATGGGATCATCTCCACTTTGCTGGGCTCCAATGACCTCACCTCGGCCAGGCCCCTCAGCTGTGACTCCGTCATGGATATTTCTCAGGTGAGAAGACTTTGTCCTGTGTGCCTGTGTGTCCTTCCTGTCGTCTGTCACCCAGCCAGCCTGATGACTACCCCTCTTGGCAATGTCCAAGCCTTTGGATGGGGCCCACTTGGTTCCTGGTCGATGATGAGTTCCCAGAGTTCAAAGATGAGGAAGAGACTACCCCATTGGTGTGACAAGTGTGTGGCTGCAGTGGGGACTCGGAGGACAGCGACAAACTCTGCCCAGGGCCAGCAGACCAGTATGGATTTAAATTCACAGCCCTGAGCTTCCTCCTGACAAAAAATCCAGACACTTATATGCTTTCTAGAGTGTAAGCTGCATGAGGGTGGGAATTCTACCTGTCATTGCCTCTGCTTTAGCCAGAGTGCCTCATAAGCAGTCAGAGCACAGCCCATATTTGTTGAATAATTGATTGAACCCTAGCTGCACCACTCGGTATATCCCTAGCTGCCCAAAGCCTTAATATGTGGATGGGTTTGTGAAGTCTTTTGAGCTTCGTTTCTCCTTAACCACACAGCGAAGTGATTGACATCAGAATGGCAAGATTGCCTCGAAAATACACACAACAGTATGTGGGATCGACACTTCAGAAGTAATGAATACAAGGCATCTAAGCATTCGCTTTCCATAGGAGGTGATATGTATACCGGGTTTGGACTAGGGGTGTGCTAGACGGCAAAGAAAGAACAGAGAAGAGAATAGTATGCGCAGACACCCAAAGTCTGGTGTGGTCAAGAGCACCAGAAGCCCGGGGATGCAGTTCAGGTTATTGCGTGCTTGCTTAGCATTCCACAAGGCCCTGAGTTCCGTCCCTAGCTCCACATAAATTGGCTATGGTGGTCCACTCCTGTAGTCTCACTTCTGAGAAGTGCAGGCAGGAGAACCAAAAGTTCAAGGTCATCCTCAGCTGCATAGTAAGTTCAAAGCCAGCCTGGGATACATGAGACCCTGTCTCAAAGAACATTTGGCTGAATGCCATAGCAGAGTACACTTTGAAGGGGGTTGAGATAGGAGGTGTGGTCTAAAGCCAATGAGAGAAGGACCTCACACTATGTCAAGGACTTTGGGCCTCAGCAGGCAGACAGCAGGAACCCAAATGAGACCCAGGGACTTGCCATCCAGTATGTCCTGAGTGTATCCTATGATGACTTTACAGGGACCAGGTCCTTTACTACTAGGTCCTGGATCAGGGCTCAGCCCGAGTTTAGTCAGTGAACATCCACCCTGCGAACATCCACCCTAGAGCCTAGGGAATACAGAGACCGGCAGGAGCCCTCTCTCCCGGCCTACTTGCCATGCCTTCCTCTGCAACTGACATACATCACTGAACTCCTTCCTCCAAGCCCTATGACCACACTGTTGGCAGTCCCAGCGCCCACGTCCCATCCCAGCCTGATGCATGTGCGGTGTCCCGTGTGCCAGCTTCTGAGATGATGCCTTCCAGAGGAGAATCTGTTCTCTGCCACTCGTCTTTGCAATTTGGCACGCTTTGCCTTGCTGGCTGGAGAGTTTCCCTCTCCAGTCTGTGAGCAAGCTAGAATTACCCAGGAGGAAGCCGCCAAAACCTAAGGATGTGCAGACGAGTATTTTTGCTTCTCTAAATAGGCCTTCAACCAGCCAGCACAGGGTGCCGAACATTTTCAGTCCCCACATTGGAAAGTTGTTTAGGTTTAGAGAGAGGCACTGCCAGGCACTCACACCAAAGACTTGGAAGGCAGCTGGCATGTTGCGGGGAGGAAAACACAAAAGCCACCTATCGAGAAATCATGGAGTAAAATCTCTACGCTTGGTCCTTGCTGCCTTTGTCTGAATGTAAGGATTGGATTTTTTTTTTTCCCCACTGAACTCTTAACACAGGCATATATTTTATATACACATTCGGGAGGTGGCATTTGTTTCAGAGCTCCCTCTACTAACAGTACCCAGCTAGTTGGCTTTCCTGTGGGGATCAGGAAGGAAAGCCACAGAGCACAGCTAGAGCCTGCAAAGGGGATAAGGATGGGATTTGTGAGGAGACAGAGACCAAACCTCAAAAGAGACCACGGGAAGCATGCAGTAGACAAAGCAGAAGTCCACAGCCCGGAGGTTGGTTCGAGGCTCCGCAGGTAGGGCCACCACTCTGGATTTTGAAGCCAAAATGCAAACTTGCAATGTACTAGGTACCTTACTAGAAATGAGGTCAGAGCTGAGTTCTCCTCTTGTGTAATTGCTACCCTAGTCCCTGGGGTAGAATGAAGGAAACTGAGGCTGGGTGAAAGGAAATGTCTTTATAAACAGAGCCCCACACTGGGTTTCCTCAATGATGTGGAAATGAATCCTTCTAATGAAATCATGAACATAATTGCCTAGCACAGAGCCACCAGCTGGTAATAGGATATAAATATTAGTTCCCTGAAAGTCTACAAAGAACTTCCTTGTGTATTGTCTCATTTGATACAACTCCCCTGGATAATGTTGATTACACTGATTAACATGGGGGGTGCTCCTAAGAAATTTGAGTAAGATGACTTGACCTAGTAGTGACTGTGAGGACAAACAGGAAATGAAGTATCTTGCCCCCACCCCTCCTGCTCCTAGTACCATTCATGTATTCATGTGACATTGCATTTATGCACATTCACCACTCTGTGTCAAAGCAGTTGGCTCAAAATACCTTAATGGAGATAGAGAATGCTCAGGACACCTGGGAAAGGGAGCCGCTCCACAACAGGTCACTTCAATATAAGAGCTCGGGGACCACAGAAGTTCTAAGGTCCGGTTCCAACATTTTGGTGATGGGAATTGAAGCTGTGGCAGGATTTATCATTAGCAGGAGGAGAAACCAGAGAGGTATACGCATGAGGTCATCAAGCCAGCGATATGCCGGGGGCCCAGAGCAGCTGAGAGTAGTGGTCTTCTCTCCCAGGCACACAGCTTAGAAACCATGCAGAAAATGCTAATGTGCTTTGTTTCTTCTCCCTCCTCTCTCCACTGGCTCTCTCTCTCTGCTCCTTCCCACCCACTCACTCATCAGGGTGCCATCTTTTCATCATAATGACAGATAGAAAGGTCTCTGAAAGTAAGTCCCCAAGGTGCCACAGGACCAGAGGGCATAAAATATTTAGCGGCCAGTGTTGACAAGAAATGGGTTTTAGGAAATTGAAAATTCTCCTGTCACTTTAGAGCAAACTGTGTTTTTGATGTAGCTGAAAGCTGCAGGACCATGGCCAAGAGAGCACTGGGGAGTGTGCACAGCAGCCCAGCAGTAGCTCTAAGTGTCTGCAAGCTCCCCTGCTCTACAGACAGGGGCCAGGGCCGGGGTGAGGGACAAGAGGCTTTAGGATACAGGAGCTGAGCACTGACTGTTTTGGCTCATCCTGGGAATGGCTCTAAGCTAAGGGGACAGAGAGAGGCAACCTCATAAACTAGGTTTGGGTTTTGTTATTGTTTGTCTGATATATATATATATATATATATATATATATATATATATATATATATAGATAGATAGATAGATATAGATATATATATTCAGCAACAGCCACATATACATCGTAAAAAGTTTTTAAAAACTAAAATCCAAAATAATATTAACATCATCCTTAATCCCAGAGTGGCTAACATTTTGGTGTGTTTCCTTCACGTTTTTTATCTCCTCTTTGTCCATAAACTCTGTCCTATTTTCCCTAACCACGATCACTCTACTCCTGCAGCTCTGTAGTCAGTTCTCTCTACTTAGCACATAGCAAACACTTCCCAGTGTTATTACACGTCCACCTAGAGCATCATGTTGAATGAGTATTCACAGTATTCTAATTCACAAGTGAAGTAAATGTGCTCTAAGTATTTAGCCAGTTCCCAGTTGTTGGGCATCTGAGTTGGTCCTGTTTGGTTTGGGAGGGTTTGTTGTTTTGTTTTGTTTTTTGCCATTGTTACAATGGCTGAGATGTGTACACTTATAGACACTGGATGCAAGAGCAAATTCTCAGAAGAGGGACTTTCTGGTTGCATTATTCTCATTGTTGGAGTAAACCCCAATTGTATCAAATTTTAGGTGCTTATAGGAAGCCCAGGAATGTCAAGGTGATGGGTCTTTAGGGAGAGATAGAAAACCAGCTGCAAGAAGCAATGGTCAGTGTTTCCAGGCTGTGTGCAGTGTGGCTTCCTAAGCACCAGTGTGCATTCAGTCCCCTGAGGGTTCGGCCTACAGGCAGATACAGATTAGGTAGGTTTAGGGCAAGCTTGCCATTCTGCATCTCTGACCAAAGAGATGCCAGTGCTGATTAGTACTCTTTAACAGAAGAACCGAGGTGTGATTCCCAACCCAAGAAACAATCACCCAGGAAGTTATTTTTAAATAGCCCAGTGTGCAGACCAACCACGCCAGGGATGCTGACTTACGTACTCAGAGTGGTATTTGAGTGTCAGTGGTTTCTAGAATCTCCATAGATAGTGTAAATATGGGGCCAAGCCCGAGAATCACTAGTATAGAACCATGTTTCAGACAGGTGCATGGGTTTTTTTTGCCTTTACATTCCCCAAACCCAACTTTGTGTTAATCACCTTCATACACAAGTCATGTCAGCATTTCAAGACGATCTTTTAAAACCCTCCGAACAATTCCTGTGTCAGCCTCCAGACTCCATCTTCCTCTCTCTCCCACTTCTATGTCCATTGTTTGAGTCTGAGCACTTACTGTGCATCAGGACATACACCTCCCATCCCTGTCTTCCCAATATGAATATTGACGCTCAGAAAGGCAAAGTAACTTGCACAAGGCCATAAGCAATAGGTCTGGGTTCAGGACCCAAGCCCATCTGACTCCAAAGTCTCCATCCCAACTATTGCTTTTCGAGGCTGTGATCCCCTTCTTCAGTTTCTGTCAGGCTGGGTAAAACTGTATACAAAGCCCCTTTGAACACGGTGGTGGGTTATTGGGAGTTTGGGGGTGACTGGTGGTGGGCCATCTTGGCATCATTTGATTGTTGGCGTCTCCATTGGCAGGTTCGCCTGGAGTGGCCCACAGACTTAGCCATCAACCCAATGGATAATTCTCTCTATGTCCTCGACAACAACGTGGTCCTGCAGATCTCTGAAAACCACCAGGTACGCATTGTCGCCGGGAGGCCCATGCACTGCCAGGTTCCCGGCATCGACCACTTCCTGCTGAGCAAGGTGGCCATCCACGCAACCCTGGAGTCAGCCACTGCTTTGGCTGTCTCACACAATGGAGTCCTGTATATCGCTGAGACCGACGAGAAGAAGATCAACCGCATCAGGCAGGTTACTACGAGTGGCGAGATCTCACTGGTCGCTGGTGCCCCCAGCGGCTGTGACTGTAAAAATGATGCCAACTGTGATTGTTTCTCTGGAGATGATGGTTATGCCAAGGACGCAAAGCTGAATACCCCATCTTCCTTGGCTGTGTGTGCCGATGGGGAGCTCTATGTGGCCGACCTTGGAAACATCCGAATCCGATTTATCCGGAAGAACAAGCCTTTCCTCAACGCCCAGAACATGTATGAGCTGTCCTCCCCCATCGACCAGGAGCTGTACCTCTTTGATACCAGTGGCAAGCATCTGTACACCCAGAGCCTGCCTACAGGAGACTACCTGTACAACTTCACTTACACGGTGGATGGTGACATCACACACATCACAGACAACAATGGCAACATGGTGAACGTCCGCCGGGATTCTACAGGGATGCCCCTCTGGCTGGTAGTCCCAGATGGCCAGGTATACTGGGTAACTATGGGCACCAACAGCGCGCTCAGAAGTGTGACCACGCAAGGACATGAGCTGGCTATGATGACATACCATGGCAACTCTGGCCTTTTGGCGACCAAAAGCAATGAAAATGGGTGGACAACATTTTACGAGTAAGTATCAAGATACAGTTGTGTTATGTGAACGACGCTGTAAGGCTGAGGATGAACGAATTGATGGAGTGCAACGTTTTTATGTATTCATTTTAATTCAGGATTAGAGGCAAATCATTACCAGTGGCAGGGTGGGCCTGTTCACATTCGGAATGATTTCTCCTAAGAGGGAAACGGAACAGTAGAAAAGGCACAAGGTGTGGGGCTTCAATCCGAGCTCTACCACGGATTTAATCTCTCTAGGTCTCAGTTTCCATACCTGTAAAATAGACACAGTAGACACCCACTCAGGTTGTCATGGGGAAATGATGTCAACTACAGGTAAAGTGTTAATATCGTCATATGAACAGAAAGGCGATAATAGTAGAAGCACCTCCATGTGGATGAATTTTTCTACATAATTGAAGGGTTTTTTTAACTTTGGATGAGCTTATGATATTCATTATATGTCTCCCTTCTCAAACACATGATACAAACATCATCTGGCCTTTCTTTTAATAACTCAAGTTCATTAAGAAAAGATAGCAGCGCGTATCGTGCTTGCTACAAAAGTAATTTCCAGAAGTGGATACAAAGAACCCTTCACTCCTAAATGAACTAAATGATTTTGAACTATTTGCTTATTGGCCTCTGTATCTAATGGGTGTGGTTTGCCTGTCTCCCTCCTCACTGTAGGGATGCAGTTCCACTCTCTGTTTTCAGGTGGGATATAGTGCTCACTTCAAGTAAATGCTTCCTACTCTTCATGCAAGGCAGGCATTTCAAGCAGTGTGGCCAGAAAGACAGTCGTTCAGCTCATTGCAATCCTAGGCAAATTATTCATCTCACATATGTATAGAAGACAGAGGTTCTGTTTTAATGAATGGGCTTTGTAACATCTCATTTTCGATGTAGACTTTTTTTTTAAGCTTCTCTCCTTTATCGTGTTCCAGACAGCTGAGCCTGCTTAATATGTCAGCATTAGACAGGACACATGAGCTGGCAAAGAATCTAGTCTTGTTGAACATCAGCTATGTGGTGCTAGGAAGCGACTCATTGAGCTGATCCTCACAGCAGTGAGGGTGATGGGTAATATTTTATATTTTGCAGAATCAGAAACTGAGGCCAAGAGAGTGGCTTGCTTGCAGGCTGTAATACAGTGAGAACACTATACATCCAGTGGAGCAGAATATAGTGGAACGGAAGTTCTAAGAAGCTTGTCTGGAGCTGGAGTGTTAGTTCTGAGTTGGGCCCTGCTCCCCTCTCCAACCTCCCCCTGGGTTTGCAAATCCCAAATGAGTTTGAGTCCTTGAACCCTAAAGTTTTCTCAAACTAGTTCAAGCATCAGTTTCCCATGGCCACAGGATCCAATGATGGGTGGGGGGATACTGTAATTGATTTTTAAATATAATTCACACTAAAAAATGTCACAGGCCTATGTACAAAGTTCACTAGCTAAATTCCTTTCTCTAAACAGGGGTCTTGTTGATTGCAAAGAAAAGACAAAGATCCTGGACAACAGCAATTATCTTGATTAACTCATTGAAATGGAAACACACTAAATAATTCAATTTCCTCATTGCCTGGTGGAAACTTCTTATACATTATTTAGCCAATACAGGGGTTTCTTTGTCAGAGCAAATCTGTTCCCGCAATTAGTTCCCAAGGTCACTCCCTCAAATCCCAAACTGAATGCTAACACACCACTGCCACTGTCCGTCCCGCCACCCCTGAAAGTTAAAATCCCTTTTCTTCACTACCACCAAAAAAAGGGGGCCCTCCCTCTCTTTCCTCCATGTAAATCGGAGCCACAGTGATGGCGGTTTAATAACTATTCAGGTATGTGAGTTCATGTGTGTGTGTACGTAGATACGTTTGTGTGTGTGTGTGCGTGTGCATATGTGTATGGAGGCCAGAGAACACCTCAGTCATCTCCGGGAATGCCATCCACGTCCTTTAAGACAAGGTCTCTCACTGGTCTGGGGCTCAGAGATTAAGCTAAACAAACCAGCTGGCCAGCAGGCTGCAGCACCCAACTGTCTCCATCTCCCCAGTGCTGGAATTACAAGCACACGCTACCAGGCCCAGCATTTTTATGTGGATTCTGGGGACTGAGTTTAGGGCCCCATATTTGCAAGGTAAAATGGGTGCCCTCAACACCCATAGCTGATGTTTCAGGAGAAAGAAACTGTCACGATTGTGTTTTCCCAATAGCATTTACGTTTTTTAAATTCACTTTATATCAGAGCACAGGAGGAGCATCTATCCTTGGCACAAGTGGAAGGTAGCATAGCTAACATTAAAGAGAAACTCACTTTTTTTTTTTTTGAGGTCCTACTGTGTGCCAGACTCTTCCCCCATTGAATATCTATAACAGCACCTAGGATTTGCAAGCCCCTGGGCCGAACACAGAAATGAGTTGACAGGGGTCTCCCCAGTCAGTAAGAATTATCATCTGTATGTTCTTCTTACCTCTGAACACACTAAGACTCAGAGAAAGTACAAAATAAGCTTCAAATCGTGCAGTAAGAATAGAGCCAAAGCACAAGTCCCTGCTCCTCCTGCTACACTGACCCAGTTCCCTATGTGCTTCCTGACTTACCAGCACAGCTGAAGTTAAAACAGTGTCGCATTTCTAGTAGTCTGAAGCATGACCTTCAGTGGGATAAAATACGGGAGGCTCAGTGATCGCTTGCATGGCCGTTTCCAACGGTACTGTGGGAGCACCAGTAATACAGGAAGAATGTGCAGGGGAACCAATGAAAGCAGCAGAAAAATGTTTTAATAGAGGTGAGAATCACAAGTCTGAGAGTTTAAAGTGGGAACCAGGAAAGCAGTTAGGTCCCGAGACTATCCAGAATGGGCTAGGAAACAGGACGCAGCCTGGGCAAAGTGCTGCAGCTCAGACTGGAAACCGTGTGAGGGTGTCAGACAGCAGCTCTCACTGAACTGTAGCCACAGAAGGAGACAGGACAGGGTGGGGTTTTCAACCAGAGTCTCCACCACACAGAACTAGCACTCTCTTCGGGGCCATTCTGAGGATTAAAAGACTTGAGAATCCCTTCTTTGGGTCTCTGTCCTGCTTTCTCTCTGGATCTCCATCCCTTTTCTCTCTGGATCTCCATTCCCTTTCTCTCTGAGCTTCTACACCCTCCCCCGTCTGCGTCTCTGTCCTGCTGTTTCTCTGGGATTCTGCTCTTCCCTGAGCCACTTTCTCATTCTCTGGGTCTCTGTCCCTTCTCTCTTGTACACGGTCCCTTCTGTTCTTTTTTCTGAGTATCTCTCTCTCTCTGTCTCTCTACTTCTGTTTCTCCCTGTCTCTCTCTTTCTGTCCCTCTCTCTTGGTCTCTGTCCCCTTCTCTCTGAGCCTACCTTCTGTATTTGTGTGTCTATCTCTCTGTCTTTTGTCTGTCTTTGTACACCTCTTTCTGAGTTGCTATCTAAAACTACATTCATACACATATGCATACATACATACATACATACATACGTAAATACATTATGAAAGTGAAATTATTTCATAAATGATGAAACTACCTAGAAATCATTACAGCATTTTTAACCAAAAAAAAAATTGTATTGAGTTTTGCTAATGAACCATTTGCTGAAGTATAGTGTCTCCCTTTAGCATCTTAAAGCACTTTAGTGGATTCAAACCCAGTGTTCATACATATTTAAGCACAGGAATGTCTGTGGTGTAGGTTCTTACTGAAACAAGTTTTAAGTTGGTTTTACCAATCCTCTTATCATCTAACGTAAACAGCATGTACTTTAGAGAAATTTGTCTTAGAAAGTCTGCAATTGTAAAGAGTCATGGTTACTCAGCCCCCATGTCTGTTGGTAAAAACCTTCTAGGAGACTGCATTGCAGTCCTTGGCTCTATGGAAGGGACACCATTGCTTTCAGACTCAGCACCAGGTCACACAGAACTTAGTGGCAAAGAAAATGTCAAGATAAAGCCAGACACGGTGGTATATACCTGTAATGTAATGTAATCCCAGGACTCAGACATCTGGGGCAGTCGAGGCTACACGCGTAGTGAGTTCCAAGCCAACCTATGCTACATAGTGAGACTCTGTCTCAAAAAGAAAAGCAAGCAAGGAAGGAAGCTGACCAAATGAGACTAGTTCCAAAACTGGCTTTCTGGGTGGAAGTGGGCAACAAGCCTTCCTATGTCCCATAAGGGGAAGCATCTCTAGCCTCCCACAGAGCCCCATGACAGCTCCTGCTATAATTATGCTCACATTGAGTATGTGAGTCCCTTGCTAATTATTTATTTCTGCTTCAAGTTTAAGGCTTACCACCTCATTGGCACCCAGTAAATACTTTGTGAATGGAATGTAGATCCAGGA
Organism: Cricetomys ansorgei; assembly: GCA_026225945.1. Lineage (NCBI taxonomy): Eukaryota > Metazoa > Chordata > Mammalia > Rodentia > Nesomyidae > Cricetomys > Cricetomys ansorgei. Next base: position 2,538,051 of record JAMJFZ010003206.1, read on the forward strand.
GGCAAGGGAGGTAAAGAAGGAACATGTGCGCCAATGAGAATACTAGGTTCAGATCCTGGCTCTGTCATGACCAATGCACCCGGCAGGACGTAGAATTCAATCCACACAGTTCAAATTAGATACTTGGCTTTCAGTCTGTGCTTGATATGAGAGCTAAAAAGAGTACTGCATCGTAAACCCAACAAGAGACAAATTCATGTGTTTTCCTCAAATTCCTTCTCTGAGATTATATGACAAGCAACTAGCCTAAACTCAAGGAGTGAACTCTACTGCAGAAAAGGATCACGTTTAAGCTCCAGCTTACCTGGATGGACACAGCCAGACACTAAAAGTTAGAACTGCAGAAATTGGGGAAGAATCCATGTCCTCTTCATGATCACACACACATACACATACACACATAAACTACAGCAGGAGTTTCTATGAGAGAGAGAGAGAGAGAGAGAGGGAGGGAGAGAGAGCGCCTGACTTAAGGAGGTTTCTCTCAGGACTGACATGGTAGAGGGGCATGCCAGCTGCTAAGGGGAAGCAGTACAGCCTGCTCCACCCACCCTTTTGTCACCCTGTCTCCCCTAAGGAGCAAAGGAGAATGGCATTTGTGTATCCTCCTTAGACACTGGCAAAAAATCCATCTGGTTCAATAAGAGACAAAAAGGAGAAGGATATAGGCTACTGAGAGAGAAGCGGGGATAGGTCTCCAGCCCAGGGCTGCTACTACCTAAGAAGAGCTAGGAGCATTAAACAGACACAGTCCTGAAGCTCAGGGACCCATGGACACTTCCCCCAAGGCCCTGTCAGAACAATAAGAGAATGCTCTCCACAACTGCCTAAAATCTTGAAGCAAAAACAAGAGACAAGATACAGTAGAGAAAAGGGTTCGGGATAGGGCAGCACATGGAAGGAGACGTCCCTCTAAGACATACATAGGGAGAACCTAAAGCTCAGGCAGAGTGACTTAGAGACAGAGAAAAAAATAGATAAATAACAGCTCTGGCAAAGCAGTTTCTCAGTCAAATGATTGCTAAAAGAGCTTAATGTCTGTGATGCACCAAGGTTAACCATGGAAACGGTGAACTTTAAAGCCAGCCCTATTCCTAAGGCCATCACCTTGCACGCCCTTCCTATCGATCTCACGGGAGGAAACTCACGTCACCTCAGTCTCTACTGTGACACGATGATACACGAGATGTCACATTTCCCAACCGACTGTGCAAAGGGGCAAGAAGAAGCAGAAGTGTAGTCATCAGACCCACATTCATACATGACACAGATGTTGAAAACACCTTTCAGGGAATTTAAAATAACTGTAATTATATTAACAGCTCTAATGGAAAAGGTGAGCAGTGGGCAAGATTAGATGGATGATTTTAGCAGAGATGTGGAAGAAAAAGACTCAAATGGAAACTCTAGAAATGAGAAACAGGGCTAGAGAGATGAAGAATGCCTTTGATGGGCCCATAGCTCTCGATGACAGCGTGACACAGCCGAGGACAGAAGCTAGGTCAATAGACATTACCCAAACTAACACACAAAGAAGAAGAAAAGATAAACCCACACAACAGGGCCTTCGAGAGCTATGGGAGAATTATCAAATGGTCAAATGTACATGTATGTCCTGGAATTCTAGAAAAGAGAAAACAGGCAGAAGAAATACTTGAGCAAATAATGACCAAGAAGTATTCACAGTTAATGTGGGCCACAGTCCAAAAATGCTCAAACAGTACCTGGCAGAATATGTATGCACACACTACATACACATGCAGGAATTTCTACGCATATCACATTAAAACTATTGAATTTTTTAAAAGAGGAATTTTCTGGAAACAGCCCAAGGCGGGGGGTAGGGGGGCGGGTGTGCAAATAATTTCTAAGAAGTAAAAACCGTTGAGAACCACAACAAATCACACCAGAAACCATGCAAACTCAAAGACACAAGTGCAAAAAGAAAAGCAAAAGCAAATATCTGTTCACTGAGACATGATTCCAAAATTAGCATCTGGATGAAAGCATCTAGAGGGAAAGTAAGGAGAAGGGGCCACAAAAAGGTGCTGAGACCCACAGGCACAAAAAAAAAAAAAATGAACAGCCATTACTAGCCTTCAGCTAAGGTGGGGTGGGGTGTGCAGAACATAAGACAAGTCACTGAAGCTGTAGTTATGGGGAAAAAAAAAAACCAACCAAAAGTTGTGGTTGGTGCAGCTGTGAAAGGTCTAAGGGAGAAAGTGAAGGAACACATGTCCTGATCTCATCTATTTGACTTGACCCCACTGACCACTGACTTGACCCCAGTAAAGCAAACAGCAGAGGTACCCAGTGTGCAGTCAACGACTGCTAGCCCCTTGAGGAACAAACACTGGCAAAGGATAGCTCTAGGAGGGAGCAGAACAGCCAGCACAGACACTGACTGCCTGTGGCATGTTCCATGTAAGAGGGAGAACCAGGATGCCATCCCAGATGAACCTGACTCCTGAGCCTGCTACCCGCCAGACACCTGGCCTTGGAACAGCATCAGTGGGCTTATGATAAGGTCTGCAGAACTTACAGATTTTGGTAATCCTGAAGGCTTAGAATTCATTGTTGGGACTCAATCTTTCAGTAAATACTCAATATAAGTCATGACTGCAAAATCCAGCAAGTACTCTGGCTCTTACTGGCCTTAGGAATACCCAGGGATGTGATGCCTTCCATCACAGTGACCCAGGGACCAAAGGCACTACTGTTATGCCAGGCTTTGAACTCTAATTATTTACAAAGGACACAGTGACCAGGTCCTTAGCTGGTGACACTGGTATTTAGAACAATTATAGACAAACGTCATAAAAACCGCACCTTTGTTATCCACCCGAAAGGTGCGTATCACAGAGGCAATCTGGCATTTTCCTCACACGCTGCATACCGCGGGCGGCTCGTGGGGAAGTCCGCAGCGTGAAGGAAGCCTTGCAGCGTGTGTGAACATACCCTTTAGCGGCCCTCTCTGAATGCCAAGTTCACGGCAGCTCCATGAATCTTTTATGTGTTTTTCTTTCACTGTGCTGTGAAAATGTTTCAGAAAGCTGGCGTGAAGAAGAGTCGGTGGGAGGAAATCGTGGAAAGCCAATCACCTGGCCGTCTTTACATCCCCCCCTCCCAAAGGGGGCCTGACTCTGCTGCGCAGTGAGCTGCGGCTGGAGCCAAGCAGAGCATCTTGAAAGCTGCCAGTCTTCTTGACCCACTTGAGACTTCCAAACAGGATTTATCCCCCTTGAATGCAAAGATGAAAACAAAGGTTTTTTTGTTTTGTTTTGTTTTTAATCTGAAACAGCATCATATTTTATGGACTGTTTGACGGAAAGAACATAAACTTTTTTGGTCAGGCAGACCTTACTCTGTATCTGTATCCTTCCATGAGCCGTTATCAATTTAGGCCAGTCTCATTGCCATTTGTAAAACGGCAGTAACAGTCCCTACCCCCAAAGATGCTTCTCAACATGATGGTTGATACCTGAAGAGCCCTCTGAACATTAGTGAGCTCTTCTTCCCTCATATACAAGGAGGTATAAAATAGATGGCTGCTCTTAATCGAATAAAGACAACAACAAAAGTAGCTAACGTTTCCACGTTCAGTCCGTAAGCATCGAAGAGGAGTATCCTCATGCCGTTTCTCCGCTAGGCAGTGAGGATACAGACAAGGTCCTCCTCGTGGAACTCACATTCCAATACGAGAAGGCAGGTAAACAAGAGAGCGAAGATAGTGAAGAGAATTAGTGTGGCAGAGATAGGAGGTGTATCTGTTTTAGAAACAGTCAGGGGCGACCACACTGTGAAGTCAGGGCATTTGAACTGAAACACGGATGATGAAAGGGACTAGCTGTGCCCAGTACTAAAAGGAAGAAAGCATTTTCTACAAAAGGAACAGCACCCTGGCATAACACGCGAGCTCAGCAGCATGTTTGGTTCAGAAGTATGGTGAATCCAAGGACGTTCAAAAGAACAAGTTTCCATGCAAAGTCAGAAAGAGAGACAGGAAGGGGTCAGGTCACACAGCCACCTTTCATTTACATTATTAACCACTCCAAGTTCTAGGCATCCAGCGGTGACAGTTGAATCACCACCTTTAGGACCTGACATTCCGCTGAGGACAGTTTCCTAGGATAGAAGACCCTGGTCAGAAGTTTGCACCCACAGGAAGCGTATCGCCTCTTTTGGTTCTCACTGTGTATTTGCGAGATAAGCGTTGGTATTCCCACTCATGAAGGAGGAAGCACAGCTGCCAAGGCTGTGTGATGGAGCCTGCCTGCTTTACTGCTGCCTGTGGTGAGGCTAACTATCAGGAGGAAACAGAGCTGAGCTCCATCCTCCAGGATCACTTCTCTGTCAAGGGTAGAGACAGGATTCCCCAGACTATGCTGGTTTGGAAGAAAACATGCCAGTGTCTTGTGAGTTTTTGTATGGAAAGCACAACTGTCAAGCCAGAGCGGTGACACATGCCTGTCATCCAGCACCTGTGAGGTGGCGGCAGGAGGGTCAGCAGGTCTCCTTGGCTGCACAATCGGTTCAAGGCCAGCCTCGGCTACACAAGACACTGCCCCCAAGAAATCATACCAAACTAACCATCAAAAAAGCCATGGAGAATCAGAATTAAGACAGTGTCCCAACACCACCCAAACAGAACTGGGGCTCAAGGCAGCATTTGGAACCTAAAATGCTCAGAGAATTGTCCATCCCTGATCACTGGACTATGCCACAGTAGCTCTTCAGCAGGTCTCTGCCCATGCACAAAGGGTTCTGCAGAGGCAGTCCACGGGCAGAGGTCTCAGGACTCAGAGCACCGGAGGCTCCAGTTCTCCCCATGGAGTGAGAAGGAGCGGTGCTCTGATGGGATAATCACAGGTATTGATCAAGACGCTGGGGGAATCCATCGGCATTTCTCAAGCTCTGGGAGATACTGAAATTAATGAATAGGAGACAAAAAATTATAAATTGGCTGTTCTGTTTGATGTTCATTTAATTAAGACATTCAGTCCTTTCTAATGGAATATGTGAAGAGTGGAAATTACTGGATTTTGGCTGTTGCATATAAAATGAAAACCAGATCTTGAAGGCACAGGGCCTTTTCATTGTATCTTCCTCTGGCTCGATTTAATTATGCATTACAAGCTACCGTCCATAATGATTACAATTGTCTGCCTTGATACAAAGCCTCTTTCTGTTTGGAGACTAAAACTCAGGGAAGAAGCCTGGGGAGATGGCTAATGTCACATTTAGTGAAAGTAGTTGCCTCTAGATGCGTGCTTTCAGCAGGTGTTTCTCACGGACCTACTCCGTGCCCAGGTCTGCCAAGTCCTGAAGAAGGCAGTGAGCGTGTGGTCTCTTTCGCCCCATGTCCACTCCTGCATCCATTTATTTGTTCAGACATTTCTTTGTCCATTTCCTGACTGCTTTCTTGATGTCAGTCCCAAATGATGTTGAAGCAGGGATGAACTGGGAGCCAGCACCCATGGGTCACAGTGGTAGCCTGTGGCAGAATCCAGGTGGTATGAATCCAGACTCTCAAAGCCTAGTGTTCTGACCCAACTAGATGAAAGCAGGGCACCTTGCCATGTTTTTCATGATAATGCTGGGCTACAGGCATGCAAGGGTATCCTCTCTACCATATGGACTAGGAAAGAAAGAGTCAGAGAATTGATCCATTTTCCTGCTGGATATCAGCAGGCACTATCGCATCTAGGAAACTGCCAAACCCTGGACAAGGAGAAGTTGGAGCCTGGGGAGTAGATCTGACCAGATAGAAAAGGCAGAGCATGCAAAGCCACAGCCGAAGGTAGCTAACCGTGGCTAACCTCAGCATCTCACTGTTCTGTTTTGCTTTTTGTTGGTGTTATCACAGCAACAATGATCAAAACTAACTTGGAAGAGGAATAGGTTTATATGTCCACAGCACAGTCCATCACTGCGGGAAGCCGGGACAGGAACCTGGAAGTAAGAACTCAAGAAGAGACCATGGAGGAATGCTTGTTGCTAGCTGGATCCCTCCAGGTGACACAGCTAGCTTTCTTAGCTAGCTCAGGCCCACCTGCCTAGGGATGGCACCACCCACAGTCTGATCACAAGCAAGTCTGATCAAAGCAATTCTTTGAAGTTTCCTCTTTCTAGGTGACTCTAAGTTTGTGTCAATTTGACAGCTGACGCTCACTGTGACATGTGCCACCGTACTTCTTGTCACTAAGTGCCACCCCTTTGGTTTCTAGGTATGACAGCTTTGGTCGCCTGACAAATGTGACCTTTCCAACTGGCCAGGTGAGCAGTTTCCGAAGCGATACAGACAGCTCAGTGCACGTGCAGGTAGAGACCTCCAGCAAGGATGATGTCACTATAACCACCAACCTCTCTGCCTCCGGTGCCTTCTACACTCTGTTGCAAGGTAAGTCAGCCAGGACCTGGGGACTCTGAGACCCAGAGGTGGAGACTGCTTTGGAGGAAGATGACCAGGGGAGTAAGCGACTACAGTAGCTGTTCAAGATGAAGAAAAAAACGCCTGCTTTGTTCTCCTCTGTACTGCCACCTCATTTGCAAAACATGCCAGGAGAGGCCTGTAAATTGTCTCCCAGAAGCTTCAGAGTGATTTTTCATTGTCCCATCCTATTATCCTCAGAACAAAGGGGAGAGAATCCATTAGCTGTTAATCCAGGTGACCTCCTACTCTGCTGTTGTAATGGCTCCCAGATTAAAAAACTTTCCCTCAACACTGGTGCAAGGGAGACAAAGGACAAGAGTAATTACATAACCTAATTGTGGCAGGGATTTGGTCATGGAGATTTCCTTCCAGAAGCCCAGGAAAGGCCTGTGCCTCTGCTAGGACTCCAGGGAAAGAAACCTTTGCTTGCATCCATCAAATCATCCCAGATATGGGTTGGTCTTTTAGTTTCAGGTGAATGACAGTGAGGAAATCTTCCCATGGGAAGTGGTGACCCAGGGTGGTATCTGATGCTTTATTGGATTTAATAACACAAAGAGAAAGCCAGCATCACTTAGGAAAGCCCTGTCTGACTTCTGCATTTCTTCCTTGGCCTGATGCTTTCCCAAAGCCTCAACATCTAATAGTAAAAGGAGCTTTAATCTTGGTGTCCAAGGTCCAGTTCTAGCTCTGTCTATTCTACCTCATCACATCACAGCCCTTGGTGGAAAGAAAGCATGTTGAAGGGTGTTGGGTAGTGTGGAACAGCCCCTGAGTAGACCAGGAGCACCTGTACCTGCTGGGTTACTCTTCCTCTGTGAACCTCAGGTTCTTGGTCTTGGAAATGGGGCTGTATTACAAGATCAACCTCACAGAATTGCCTAGACATCTCTGTAGACAACAATTGTAAAGTGACCAGCACAGAGTATTGCTCAGAAAGTGCTTGTTGGGTTAACTGATTAACTAGTAAGCAACTGGATTTACCACGAGGAAACAAAGGTCTGTATGTTTACTTACTGCTTTTGTTCCCAAACATAGTTTTTGTCTTTCAAAAAGCTGGATGACAAATAGCAGGTATTAAAAAGAGACCATGTCCAGGAACTCCTTTCCCTTTAATGGAGGGTTGAGACACACCATGGGGTATATGCTCTGGCAGGGTTATTGCCAAGAGAAGGTGCCAGTCCCCATCTGGTAAGAACCCTGCCTGACCTAGGACAGCAAAGCCAATGAGTGTTAGATGTGTGACCTTCAGCCTAGTTTCTTCCCTGACCAAGAACTGGTTCATCTACCCACATTATACTGCTAAGCCCGCTTTAATACATTTTTATGTTTGGTCAACTTTTTAAAATTAAAAGTACCATATTCCTCAATTTTAAAATGTACCAGCATTTAATCACAGCTTCTCAGGTGGAAGGGAATGGAAGCGTGGTGTTCAGTGTGCATGCCTAGATTGTAAGACACACTCCAGTTGCAGAAACATTAGAACATAAAGAGGAAAAGCACGTCCTAGAATGCAGGGGACATACTATTTGCTTTCTGCCTGGTACCACTGCAAGCTCCCTGTCTGTCTTGTGTTCCTGGCTCAGGTGCTCAGCCTGTAAGCCATCTCAGTAGAGTCTTTGTAAGAAGCTCTTTCAGTTTCATCTTAGGTCTGAACTATGGGAAATAATGAGAAGTAGCTGCTAATGAGTAACAGCCTTGGGCAGTCACAGCCCCCATTAACTAGGATCTTGTGAGATGGACCTCCCCACATGCTGGCCCATCCAAAGTCCACAGTAATAGACCTATGTGCATTCAGTGAGGAGATGCTTTATGAGATAAATTGACACAGGCTTTTTCACTCTTCGAATGGAAGCAAAATATAGATTGTCAGTGAACGATGCAAAGCAACAAGGAGGTAGATTTTAAAATCCCTGTGAGCGATAAAGTATGGAAAGATGGAGTGGGAAGGAGAGGAAAGGCCCAATTTGATTTCATCCCAGTGGGAAGATTCAGTGAGGTTTCCCATGAAAACTACAGATTTTTTTAAAAGATTTATTTACTTTGTTTTATGTGTGTGTATATTTCGTCTACATGTATATTTTGTCTGCACCTGGTGCCCATGGAAGCAAGAAGAGGGTGTCCGATTCCCTGGAACTGTAGTTACAGATAGTTGTGAACTATCGTATGGGTTCTGGGAATTGAACCCAAGTCATTTCCAAGAGAATCAAGTATCTTAACCACCCAGCACTATATTTTTATGGTTTAACATAGTCTGGGACATATCTAATTTAATCTACCAAATACTCACTGAGCACATACAATAATAGTAATGCCAACTATCATGTTTTGAACACTTATCAGCTAAAAAGGATATGTGGGCCCTGGTGTCTAACTTCTTTCACTTAGAATAATATTGATAATACATTTTCTTGAGTGTTATTTGTAGTTTAAAAAATGAAACAAATTAAATATCCATTTGGTGTTGTTAAATAAAGTGTATTGCCATATAATTGAAGACTATAGTCATTATGAAAAAAATTTATTAAAAATATTTAATGTCACTAAAAATATTAATGCCACACTGGTGTGTGGCTCAGCCAGGACAACAAGGAGACATATTCATAGGTGCAAACCTTGCCAGACCTCAGCAGAGGGAACCACCATCCTGGCCAGCACCATCTTGGACAGTGGAATTCTGAGCATCTCAGGTGTTTTTATTGATTCAGACCTTCTCGGGTCCAGAGCATAAGCAATCAAACATCTCCCACATAAATCCAACTCTTGCAGACAATAAAAAACGCCAAGACCTAGGCAGCCCCTCATCTAACAGTGCACAAAATGATTGTTTTAAACAACTAAAAATAAACTTCTACACACATTTCCCCTTTTCTGTATATGCTAATACAAAATTGCTCTATCTCTACAACACAATTTAACACTGCTCCAGCAAAACCATTTATAAAAGGAACATTTAAGAGGCCTCTAATGCAGATGAACAAATGATACCAAATATCTATCAAGTTTTTCACAATGTCTTTGGACAGCAGAAAAACATTATCAATGTCCATTATCTGGAAATCACTCACAATTTGCTGGGCTCTTTCAAAGGGCTCGGATCACTTCTTTTGGCTCTGCCCTCTGCAGCACACATGGGTTGTCCTCCAGGTTCTGTCTGGCTCTACTCCACTGCTGCTGCTGTTCTTGGTGGTCATCCCATGGTACTGGCATCTTCAGAACTGCTGGGGTCCCTTGCTGCAACCGGGCTGCACTTTCACCAATAGCCTCTCCCGGGCTCTCTTCATGGTGCCAAGCCTCAACTTCTTTACATGACCCCTTAAATCAGGGCCTTCAACTGCTACTGAAACTGTACTTTTAACAATGGCCTCTCCTGGTCTCTCACAGGGCCAAGTCTCCGCTGCTCTCCAAAGACCCCTTCATGGCTTCAAAATTTCTCTAAACCAGTAACACCTGGGTAATTCTTACAGTACCAAGTTTGGCTACCAGAAAGATACAATCTTAGCCAGTTCTTGAAGACAGTTTCAGTGTGCTGACCCTGAGGAAACACTTTCCGGATTTTAAGATAGAGTGTGGTATGCAGGAAAAATAACAGGTCACCTTGTCTGCAGGAAGGGTTCCCTGTGGGTGGAGTTCTCATCACCATCACCAGTATCTGGACCGCTTATAGTTAGGTTTGCAGGAGAAAAAAACTATTCAGTTTAACTAAGTGGCTTTTTGGCTCCAAGCTGTGGTTTCCACAACAGCAGGGGGTCCTAGGCCAATGGAAAGAATCTCTGGCTGAAATGTTTTGGTCATTTGGTATTCTTTTTCACCACTGCTATGGAGCAACATACAACCGTCTTCATAGACCTCAAACACCAGACTCACTTGGGCTTCACATACACAAAAAGCCATCAGCAAACTCAGTTTATAGAACAGTACACTCTGGTTTCTGTTTCCCATGCCCTGGCTGCCACTAGCAGCAAGAGGGGGCATTAGCTCCATGATCAGGAAAAGCAATTGAAACTTGCTTCTTTTCTGCTCCCCACTAATTTTTTGTTTTTACCATGAAAATGGCTTTCTCTAAAGGCCTCTATTCTGTGACTCTCACTTTTGAGCCCTCTTTCTTTTCACATTTTTTTTTCATAGAAGCTTATTTCCTTCCTCACTCTCCTCTTCCTTCAGGAGACTTCTACCCATTATTTTTGCATATATACAATCTCTGTCCTCTAGGAGCTGCCCTGAGCATATTTTACCAGACTCTGTATAGTCTGGGGTTTCTTTCTTGTTCTTCCTTGTCTCCGCATTGGATTAGCTAGTGTGATGCCATGTCCCACACTGGGCAGCAAACCAGTAGTTTGCTGGTGTGTGGCTCAGCCAGGACAACAAGGAGACATATTCATAGGTGCAAACCCTGCCAGACCTCAGCAGAGCGAACCACCATCCTGGCCAGCACCATCTTGGACAGTGGAACCCTGAGCATCTCAGGTGTTTCTATTGATTCAGAATCCCTCAGGTGCAGATCATAAGCAATCAAACACCCCCCCACGTAAATCCAACACCTGCAGACAATAAAAAATGCCAAGGCCTATACATCCCTTTCTCCAACAGTGCAAAAAAAAAAAACAATTATTTTAAACACAACTAAAAATAAACTTCCACAACAGCATGATATGATACATTGACTGATGAAAAACTTTATCGTAACTATTTGACTCCATAAATACATAGGAAATAGTGCAAAATCTACAAAAATATAAATATTTTCAATGGTTTTGAGTATTGGGCTTCTGTATAATCTCCATATATCTTCCTGGTTTTCTTCAACAGTGATGTATTACTTCTACAGTTAGGGGTAAACACATTTAGACCTCATTCCTGGCCTCTATCCTCCCTCCTCATAAGCATCTTTGTTCTCTTCTCCTTTAGACCAAGTCCGGAACAGCTACTACATCGGAGCAGATGGTTCCCTGCGGCTGCTGCTAGCCAATGGTATGGAGGTAGCTCTGCAGACTGAGCCACATCTGCTGGCTGGCACTGTCAACCCCACTGTAGGCAAGAGGAATGTCACGCTCCCCATTGACAACGGCCTCAACCTGGTGGAATGGCGGCAGCGCAAGGAGCAGGCCCGCGGGCAGGTCACAGTCTTTGGGCGCCGTCTGAGGGTGAGCAGAACTTGGCAGGCACTAACCCCAGGGGTGGAGGTAATTTAGAGAACTAGTTTCCATTTTTATTAAACTCCCCTCACCCTGACCTCAGTTTCCTCATCTGCCAAAGGGAGACCTGTGGCCACAAACCACATGTTACAAAGAGGCTGTGGGCCATCCTTTCAGCTTTGACTTATGGGAGCATGGCTGGCTTAGAGGTTGGTTCTGAGCTGAGTTCCCAGCTCATTTTGTTCCATGAGTGAACTTGGCCATGTCAGTCATCTTAGAGCCCCAGTTTTACTCACTAGAAGACAGACCGATTTTACATGCTTCTTTGAAGATTAGAAGTGACATGCACAGTGTCTCACACAGAACGTGGCACACATCAGGGATCCCAGCTGGAATTGTTATTGCTATGGTGCTTGTTAATCGTCATTGCTAACATGTCCCCGAGTTTATTTCAGATACATAGAAAATAAGCCACATTCTCCACTCTTTTCAAGTAGTATGGCCCTTCCTAATGATCAAAATGGCTGAGTATGGTGGCAGGAGATTACAAGTACATATAGTACTTAGTACCCTATGTACTAAGACCCTGGGTATCAGGATGACTTTACCATAGCTGTCACTGTTAAGGGAGGAGTGGCCTTGATGTCTGGTACTGTGGAGCCCTGAGCACCTTCTCTGCTCCCCTCCCATGTTTCTGCAGAGTTAAACCTTAGCCCAGGACTCACTTGCCCAGCAGCCTTCCCCTCCAGTTTCAAAAGCCAAAGGGTTAAAGGGCACCAAAGCCCTTTGACTGGGTAGATGAAAACTTGCCTGGGGATGGTTAAGCATAGGAACAAAGAGCAAACCAGGGTAGGAAATCTGGAGCTGCAGTTCTGGAACTGCAGTTCAGTGGTTGAGTATTTACCTAGCAGATTGCCCAGCAATGCAAAGCACAAAGCAGAAGGCAAGGGGCCTTACAAAGGGACAGCTGGTGGCCCGAGTCTGGCTTTTTGCCCAGAACCTTGTAGATCACAGGTGCTCAGTAGACAGCTGCGGAGCTGAAGTGTGGACCACAGGAACATTCTCCTGATTCCCTGCCTTACAACCAAGAAAGTGTATATATGCTCCCACCTTCTACATGGGACAATCGAGGTCCAGGGAATATGTGATTGTTTCAGACTCATATAACTAGGTGAATGTAAGTCCTGAGAAATAGATCCGTGGCAGAAACACAGCAGTTAAGTGAGTTTTCCAATAGGAAAAACTAGAGCCCGGAAAACCAGGCTTCCTTGAGAACTCTATAGCTAGCTAGCTAATGTGGAAACCAGCCTCCCACTAGTTTTGATGGAAGGCCTAACTGTCTTTATTCCCTGCCACTGTCTGTGGCCTCACTAAACCCTCATCTGCATTCTCAAGAGCCCTTCATGCACATCTGAGGCAGTGTGCCAAATGGGATGTTTGACCTAGGTTGGATCCCCGCTGGGCCTCATATGTAGCCTCCAGCAACTCCTCTGAGCCTAAGCTTCCTCTGCAGATGCAGGGTTGATGATGTATTCAAAGCACCTAGCCCAGAGCTGCAGGTCCCAGGTGCTCAGTAAAGGGCAGTGATTAGTGCCATTAGGAGTTTCTCTGCACCGTGTGAACATGAGCAGAAGTTTCCCAGGCTTTAATTGGTCCCTCTCCCAGCCAGAAGATAGATGATACTCTAGTCGGGTAGCCACATCTCTGCTTCCTCCCAAAATAAATGGCCACCCACAGTGGCAGTGTGCGGAATGAGAATGTTAGCCGGGTGTGCCTCCCCATAATGGAGCTCATTTTTTATACAGCTGGGAATTTTTTTTTAATAAAGAAAGATGTAAAATAATCTCATTGTCGCCACTGCCTAACACAGGAAACACAAGGTGCTTCTCCCAGTGAACCACTCGTTTCAATTTTATTAATTTTGTCACAACGGTACAGATCCCTTCTTCACCAGGGTTCTTGGGGGCCGGGGGAGGGGCTGTCTAGCTGGCACCAACACTGGGAATACAGGAAGATCTCCTAAAGGTGTTTTTGAGAGGTGCCCACCATTGTTGGTAGTGTGGCCCCCTCTCTTCACGTACCCTCTCTGAAAAAAACACGGTTTGAGCTTCCAACGCCTCTGATTTTTCACGGGAATTGTCTGCCACACGGTTTTTGCTTCTGCAATTGTGTTTGATTACCCTAGGGAAGGCAAGCTTATTATAACCAGGTCATTCACAGCTAAAGTCGTCTTAGCATCATCATTATAAATCCTTATTTTCGGGGCCTTGGCATTTGTATGGGGAGAGCAGGGAAAGACACACATCTCTCCTTCCTCTAGGTCTGACTGTGATCATGCACTGTCATTTAGTGGACATAATTATAGCCATTTATCCAGTGCCTTCTATGTACCTAAGTAGTTCACTGGTGATTTACTCACAAGTCTAGAAATATACAGGAGAAAAAAACTCAGTCTCTGAGAAGTAAAGGCACTTGACCAAGGTCACACAGGAAACCTAGTCACAAAGTTGAGGTTGAAATTCTAGCCTTAATCCTGACACATGCCTATACCCAAATACTCTCTTCTAAATATATGGTTCCAAAAGGACATTTGGCTTCCTCAAGCCACACACGCCACTTAACATTGTATGACCTAATTATCTACTTTCCTCTTGGGTCTTCTTTCTTGTCAAACTTACCTAATGACAAGCAGAAGAGACAGCAAAGGTGCCCCTGTGCCCTGCTGGGCCAGCACCCCTCCACACCCCCCAGAGGGAAGCATCAGTTTAGCTTTGAAGAATCTACCAATATTTGGGGACAGTTTGTGCCCAGGGGTCAAATCCAGAGGCTCCAGAGCAGGAACTTCTTTATTAAAATATGGAGCAGGAAGCTAGGCAAATGGCTCAGTCGGTAAAGTGCTTGAGAGTCTGAGTTTATTTCCCTGAACCTGTTTGCGGGGGAGGCGGCGGAAACAGACACGGTGACACATGTTTGCAATCCTAGCTCTGGGAAGCCTCCCTGGGGCTCACTGGGAAGCTAGCCTAGCCTAAACAGAAAGTTCCAGGTCCCTGTGAATACGTATGTATTCACACAAACACAAAGTTCCAACTTGCAGCTACCTCTGTGGGAGCCTGTATATCTGACTCAAAAAGGAGACTGAGTTGGTGGTGACCTCACAGACCACAGGGAGACTGTAAAGGGGGCCCCTGACCCTTGAGGCAAGAGCAAAGTACTCTAGGACTAGTTCCAACCAGTCTACTACCAGAGAAGCCACTGGAGGTGTGAATGCTTCTCCTGCCTCCCAGTTACCTCTGAGGAGAAAAAAGAGGAGATGTCTCAGGAGACAGCAGGTGACTCCGTAGCCTTGACTGTGGGCAAAGGCAGGAGAGACCCAAGGTGGCAAGCAGAGAGCCACAGGAGAGCTTGCGCTCGCTCAGAAAACCATCAAGCATCTACTTAATTGGTGAGAGAGTCCACACTCGGTCATGCATGAGCCAGAGAGCTGCAGCTTCCCAGAGTTTGGTGAGCTTGAAATCCAACACAGCGCGGTGACTGGCAGAGAGCAGACGGGTTGGGTATTGATTTTCTGGGCCCACTTGGTAGCTCTGTTTTCAGGAAGGAGCTAAGAGGGATCTGCCTTTTTAAAATAAGTCTCTATTGATATATCACATGATAAAATCACATGTCTTCTTCAGCCAGAGCCACCATATGCTCATCACCCGTGTTGCCTTTATTCTTATAACAGGCCTACAAAGCTGGCGTCATTTTTTTTTTCTTTCTATTGTACAGATAAGGAAACTTCAAAGAGCTAACAGATGGCAGAGTGGGGGTTGATGCCCACAATCCGGGCTGCCTTCTATTCTCGGGAGCTCGGCACAGTTGGTTGGTCAATGGAGCCAAATTCTCAGCGTCCACATCTAACAGTCTCTCTCTTTCTTATCCCTTCTCCAGGTTCACAACCGAAACCTCTTGTCTCTGGACTTTGACCGTGTAACACGCACAGAGAAAATCTACGATGACCACCGCAAGTTCACCCTTCGGATCCTATATGACCAGGCAGGGAGGCCCAGCCTCTGGTCGCCTAGCAGCAGGCTAAATGGCGTTAATGTGACCTACTCCCCCGGGGGTCACATTGCTGGCATTCAAAGAGGCATCATGTCCGAGAGGATGGAGTATGACCAGGCAGGACGCATCACATCCCGGATCTTTGCAGATGGGAAGATGTGGGGCTACACGTACTTGGAGAAGGCAGGTGTCTGTGTCCCTCCATCAGTGCCCTTGTTATGTAGAAGGTTGATCTGTGGCTGTATTTTTTTAAGATGGGTACTACTACACTACCCAGGTGGGCTTGAACTCCTGGGCTCAACTGATTCTCTTGTCTTGGCCTCCAGAACAGCTGAAGGCATTCAAGACTACACCTGTTTTCATCATTGCTCCTCAAGGTCAAGCCTAGCCTGTTGACCTCAGCGGGATAAAGCTGACTGTTGTAGTTTCCAAAAGGGAAGATGCCCATTTTCCAAAAGGAAGAGGGGTCCCAGGGGGTATCTGGGTAGATGACGGGTTTAGTGTAGTAAGTAGGAGGCTCTAGGCCAGGAAAGCAGGAAAGTCTTGCTGATGAAGAGCAGGCCCCCCCCACCTGGACTGTGAATCAGGACTGCGGGTGCTGAGCCAGGTCATTGCTCCCAGGATCATCACACACAGTGCAACCTCACCATAGATCTGAGACAGCAAGCTTAATCCCACAATGCTTAATTAATCCCTACTGGGTAGGGGCCAAGCAAGTCCTTTCCTCTTCAAGTCAGGATTCACTTCACCCAGAGACTAGAAATCAAAAATGACCTAACCCGTAAAATAAACATAATTGGATACTTTTTTAAATTACCTAAATTCAGAAGTTGGTCTCATATAGGGATAAACGGTAGTTTTGATAGCTAGATCTAGGCTTATTATCTGATGACTTTCCTAAGACAGAATGTTCACTTCATGCCTCGCTTTTGGATCCAGAATCCTCACTTTGTTTCCTGTCCTGGTCACCTGCTCGGGACCCTAGCTCTGCTATTCTGTGGTGTCTCTGCATGTGATCAAGAGCATCTCTGAGACCAGCGTTCTGTTTGAGGGCTACCAGACAGACTGTGGCTGTCATCCCATGTACTAAAAAGCCACACCTGGGGAGGGCGGAACTTGGCGTTGCACGAAGAGTACACTGACAGGACCAGGTTCTCCCTTTTTTTTCCAGGCTGCCCTCTCCCAGGGTGGGCCCTGACTTGCTCCTTCACATAAGGTGGGGAAAAGTCTAAAGTGCCCTTCTCAAACATGGTCTGTATGCTATAGGCGCAAGGAAGCAGCAGAAGCTGTTGAGCAGGCTGGAAGACCATCAGGCTGTTTTGGAGAGCCCCTTTTTACCTGAATAGAAAGACTGAGGTCAGAAGTCTGGATCGTGGAAGGCAGTAGGGAAGTTATTGCAAATACTTTAGGGCAGAGCATCCCAGTCCCACACCTCATCGCATGCAGGAGTGATGTGATCCATACCGCAAAAAGGAGCAGACGCAGAATGCCTGCTCACAAGAGGGAAACAATGGCCTGAGAGTCCCCAGCCCTGCAGGCCAAAGCCCAGCCGCAGCTCCTCCGTAACCTGCCGGCAGCTTCCCATGGTACATGGTTGGCCGGCATGCTGGCTTGGGCGTAATGCCGAGCCGCCGCTTTTCTCAGCTTCTTTCTTTTAAATTGTGGGTACTTGGGCTGTCGTTCCTTCTCCCGCCTCCTTCATCTATGATTTCCTTCTCCCTCCAGTCCATGGTGCTGCACCTCCACAGCCAGAGGCAGTACATCTTCGAGTTTGACAAGAATGACCGCCTCTCCTCTGTGACCATGCCCAATGTGGCCCGGCAGACCCTGGAGACCATTCGCTCAGTGGGCTACTACAGGAACATCTACCAACCCCCCGAAGGCAACGCCTCGGTCATACAGGACTTCACTGAGGATGGACACCTGCTGCACACCTTCTACTTGGGCACTGGCCGCAGGGTGATTTACAAGTATGGCAAGTTGTCAAAGCTGGCCGAGACTCTGTATGACACCACCAAAGTAAGCTTCACCTACGATGAGACAGCAGGCATGCTGAAGACCATCAACCTACAGAATGAGGGCTTTACTTGCACTATCCGCTACCGTCAGATTGGGCCCCTTATTGACCGTCAGATCTTCCGGTTCACAGAGGAAGGCATGGTTAATGCACGCTTTGATTACAACTACGACAACAGTTTCCGTGTGACCAGCATGCAGGCTGTGATCAACGAGACCCCGCTGCCCATCGACCTCTACCGCTATGACGATGTTTCAGGGAAGACAGAACAGTTTGGGAAGTTTGGTGTCATCTACTACGACATCAACCAGATCATTACCACAGCCGTCATGACCCACACCAAGCATTTCGATGCATACGGCAGGATGAAGGAAGTACAGTACGAGATCTTCCGGTCCCTCATGTACTGGATGACTGTTCAGTATGATA
The DNA here is from genome assembly GCA_026225945.1 of Cricetomys ansorgei. Taxonomy (NCBI): domain Eukaryota; kingdom Metazoa; phylum Chordata; class Mammalia; order Rodentia; family Nesomyidae; genus Cricetomys; species Cricetomys ansorgei. Next base: position 2,556,109 of record JAMJFZ010003206.1, read on the forward strand.
ACATGGGACGAGTAGTGAAGAAGGAGCTGAAGGTGGGACCCTACGCCAACACCACCCGCTACTCCTATGAGTACGACGCTGACGGCCAGCTGCAGACAGTCTCCATCAATGACAAGCCACTCTGGCGCTACAGCTACGACCTCAACGGGAACCTACACTTGCTAAGCCCCGGGAACAGCGCACGGCTCACACCGCTACGGTATGACCTCCGTGACCGCATCACTAGGCTGGGTGATGTGCAGTACAAGGTGGACGAGGATGGCTTCCTGAGGCAGCGGGGTGGGGATGTCTTCGAGTACAATTCAGCTGGCCTGCTCATCAAAGCCTACAACCGGGCCGGCGGCTGGAGTGTCAGGTACCGCTATGACGGCCTGGGTCGCCGAGTATCCAGCAAGAGCAGCCACAGTCACCACCTCCAGTTCTTCTATGCAGACCTGACTAACCCCACCAAGGTCACCCACCTCTACAACCACTCCAGCTCCGAGATCACATCCCTGTACTATGATCTGCAAGGACACCTCTTTGCCATGGAGCTGAGCAGCGGCGATGAGTTTTACATCGCTTGTGACAACATCGGGACCCCTCTTGCTGTCTTCAGTGGAACTGGCTTGATGATTAAACAAATCCTATACACAGCCTATGGGGAGATCTACATGGACACAAACCCCAACTTCCAGATCATCATTGGCTACCATGGCGGCCTCTACGATCCACTCACCAAGCTTGTCCACATGGGCCGACGGGATTATGATGTGCTGGCGGGACGCTGGACGAGCCCAGACCACGATCTCTGGAAACGCCTGAGCAGCAGCAGCATCGTGCCTTTTCATCTCTACATGTTTAAGAACAACAACCCCATCAGCAATTCTCAGGACATCAAGTGCTTCATGACAGGTGAGGACTGAGGTACACCCTGGGTCGGGACCTACCCCATCGCTGCTTGAGAAAGCTAGTATGGGGTGACAGGAGACACTGACTGTCCCTGATAGCACCCTTTTCCAAAGTCTACTGTAAGAAACACTGGTTCAGAGACTACCTTGGAAATAATGGACCAGGCACCAGATATGTCTGACAGGACCACCACCATTCTTAACTTCTCATAATATATTTCAGTTTGTGAAGGCTCTGAGAGGTTCTGTAGTAGAAAGAGCTCTTTACTATACTTACCTGTAACTTTTCTAAGTTATTTCACCATAAGATCCTAATGTCTCACTGGAAACAGCCCTTGGAATGCTCTCTGGGAGTTTCTGACATAGACAGCAAGCTGGCTATGCGTCCTCACTAATACGAGTTAAGGTATGGCTAGAATAAATTCAGGTTTTTTCAACTTATGATGATGGAATGGAAAACACAGATTTTGGAGACAGACAGAGCTAAGGGAATGGATTGACAAAACTATGACACATTATGTTACTGTTCTGAATTTTAGTTTCCTGGGCTTATATTAACGTTAGAATATCAGGCTAGGTATGGTGGTTCGAACCTTTAATCCTAGCACTCAGGAGACAGAGGCAGGCAGGGGTCTTTGTGAAGTCAAGGCTAGCCTGGTCTACATAATGAGTTCCAGGCCAGCCAGGGCTATCTAGTAAGACCCTGGCTCTGTCTCAAAATAAATAAAATAGTTAGAATACCTACCCTTATTCTGGCTCTAATATGTTCTTATGTTCTTATGCTACTCTAGAGCAACCATTAGAAACTGAAAAACTAAAGCAGATAAGCTGGGGATATGATGGAGGCAGAAGAATCAGGAGTTCTAGGCTAGTCTGGGCTTAGAAGACCCTATTTCAAAAAAAAAATGTAAATCAGGCACAAATAGACATCATTAATAAGTCAGCAATTATGATAAAGTGGAAGATTAAGAAAACATCCAGAGTTGGGGATATAGTTTATTTGGTAGAATGCTTCCTAGCATACACAAAGCCCTGGATTGGAGCCCAGCACTCAGGAGGTGGAGGTTGGAGGACCAAGAGTTCCATATCATCCTTGACTATATAGTGAGTTTGGGGCTAGCCTGGAATGGGTGACATCATTTCTCAAAATGTGTGTGCATGGGGGTGGGGTGTAAACATTCATATGTACATGTATACACCCTAAGCAGGCAATAAAGGAAGATGAAAAGGAACAAATAGTTTATGGAACAAATAGAAGCTTAGTGCCTAGCACAGCCCATGCCCATTGCCTTTCCGTCACCCTTTGCTTTAAAGAGGAACATTCTCTGAAACCAACTCCAGTATAAAGTGTCCCATAGATCCTGCAGATGGAGATATCTCAAGCTGCTACAGTCCTCCAGCAAGCCACATGGGAAGAGTCTCTATGGGGCCTGGATAAAGCCAGACAGTTCCTTGGAAGAATTTATACTGAGAAAGCCTGGTAATCTTGCAATTCAGCCCTCTTGCCACCTCTTTTGTGTCATTTCCTTTGATCACACACACCCAGTTTCAGGCACTGAGAATAGAAAGGTGATCCCCACCCCCTAGGAATCCTCATTATCAGAGAAAATGCACACTGTGATCTAGTATAAGGAGCCAAGAGGAAGGTTTGCACAGAGGGTCATTAAAGCTCTAGCAACTGGCTCCGCCCACCAGGTTCTGGGAAGTCTTCAAAGAGTAGCTGGTCCCTGAGACTGGCTTCTGAATGAATTTCATCTAGTAGGGAAAAAGGCATTCCAGAAAGTGGGGTCAACATGCACAAAATTAGAGGGCATTATGTCTAGCTCACTGAGCGGTCTCCCATAGGTGTGCTTCCCAACCCTAAAGCTCAATAGCCTCATCTGGATCTTGTTTCTGTTGACAACAATAAGAGAATTCCTTTTACAAGGAAAAGTTCTAGGCTGTTCTATTAAGAGGAAGAGTCCCAAACATGAACTAGAAGAGAGAACAAGGTAGTACACAGGTGTCAGGCAAACATACTTGGGGCCTGGGGATGAATACATGCATGTTGACAGTGTTCCCAGCTTCACCATGCTCAGCTTGGCTTCTAGCACTAGAGAGACTTGACAGTTTAGGATAGCATTTCCATCACATGTGTCTGCACAAAGCACGCCCCCTGCCTCACCCTCCAGTGAGTTTCCTGTGAGACATCTTGGCATGTTACTATAGCTGGAAAAAAAAAATACTGTAATAGGAAATGTAATTTTCCATAAAAAATTGCTAAAGCTTGCCAAAATATTATTGCCCTCCCCCTCTTCCTTTGTACGATACCATATGCATATAGTCTCCTTCCAGAATAGCACTGGCATGATTCAACAGCCTTTGCCAAGCACTTCCAGATACAGTTTCCTTTAAGCCTGGCAACGACCCTGTGAGGTTGCGACAATTATCTGGGTTCTACAGATGAGATACCTGAGGCTCTGAAAGACCAACGGTCGGTCTGTGCAGAGTCGCACAGAACAGTGCTCTCTGATTTTAGAACATTCCCCAAGACAAGCACACTGGTTTCTAAAGCCTGCATTTTAACCCAGCTCTCAACTATCCAAGGGGCACCTTACATTTTCAGTTTGTGTTTCATTTCCCAGACGATTAAATCCAACAAATGCCATCTTAGTTACACCTTCTCTGTGCCAGACCACGCTAAGGATCCGGAGGGGAAGAAGGCTTAGTGCTTGTCTTCATGCAACACACGCCACTTTTCACAAATGTCTTTGACTGTGAGCCCACCTTAGGAAAAAGAGTTTTGAAGCTACAAATGTAGCTCAGTTGGTAGAGTGCTTGTTAGCATTCATGAAGGCCTGAACTCCATCTCCAGCACTAAATAAAGTAGGTGTAGTGTTGCATGCCTGTAACCCCAGTACTCCAGAGGTGGAGTCAGGAGGGTCAGAAGTTCAAGGTCATCCTTGATCACACAGTCTGAATACATGAGAACCTATCACAAAAAGGAAAGATTTTTTTTTTATATCAAAATAAAACACTAATACCAAAGGTTTGCCAAGCAGACTTTAAGTTTGGTGTCTATATACTTTCTAATCTAGCCTATTCCATTTCAACGAAAATACTGGTCATGAGCCCAAAATTGATTTTACCTACAAAGTGGATACTGTGACATATGAAAAAGAGAGATACTTGTGTCTAAAAAGTCAAGCTTTCAGAACATCAGAAATGATTTGCAGTAACTAATATGAAACTAAGATTCTACTGATTTTCACTATGCCTTACCTTTTACCTTCTCTGTGAACTAAGTGTATCCTCAGTCGCACCCTGAAACAACAACAAAGAAAGCTTATTATTTCCAAACGTATACCTTCAAAGGGCCTGAGGTATACTCTGGTTAGACAGGACTGGGTCGTGTGACAACGGAGCAATCCCTGGGGTTAGGAGGACAGAATGCACTGATCGGCTTCACCTGGGTCACATGGTCTATTGTCGCAACATCAACAGAAAAAGGAAGCAGAACTGGATAACAGGGAGGCGACCCTAAAATGTCCACCAAGGGAATACCTTATACATCATCGCGCTGAATCTTTACCCCAGACATGTGAGGTAGGGAACACCAATACAGACAGTGAAGTTCAGGACAGGTAAAGTAACCCTTCCACGGAGATGTGGGGAGGCCAGACTTAGAACTCCGCGGTGTCTGACTTCAAAATGCTTAGCATTTTTTTTTTTATTTTGGGGGGTTCAAATACATTCTATGAAGAACAAAGCCATGCACATGTGAAAGGGATTCAAATCCTTAGCGTTTTATCCCTCCCTCCTGGTGGCAGTGACTTCTGGGACTGACAGGTAAAGCGGAGCTTTTCAACAGGAAGGAGATGCCTGCCCCTTGAGGTTGTGAGAGTGCATTCCCAGCTCTTCAGAAAAGCCCTGTAGGAAATCGAGTGAATAAGTAGATCTCTGCCATTTTCCTGAAAGGCACAATAGCAAAGCTTCCCATCTTCCATCACTCGTAATTAAAGCCCAGCCCTTTTCTGCACCCCCTGCTTTCCTGGGAATGTACGCTATTCCAGATAGAAGCTTCCTTTGCAGCCACAAATCCCTACGCACATTCTCAGCCACAAGTGGAATGGCCTTGTGAGGTGTTCTCTCCCCATGTTCTGCTCACTTTAATTTCCCAAAGATCTATCTGCTGAGAATCATAGAATGAGAGACTCCTGGAACTCAGTGAGGAAAGGGCCCTGGAGAAAAGTCATCCACGGCCCTGTTACAAATAAGAAAATGGGGGTTTGGGGATAAACAAAGACAGAAAACCCTCTGCGAGCCAGGGCTTGATCTGAACACTGTATATTAAACCCCAAATTTCAGGCACAAGCTTGGAACAGCTCCTGCTACTCAACAACCTCCTCCAAATGCCATCCTTACTCTTCCCCAAGCCTTAGTTAAAACCACTCCTGTTGTCAGTGTGCAAACAAGGGAACTAAATTTCGGAAGCTAAATAAACTTTCCAAATTCACTGTACACTATGTAGCCAAGGCTGATCTTCAACTTCTGTTCCTCTAGCCTCCACCTCCCTGGTGCTGGAATTACAGGCATCAGTTGACACAGTGCTGTGGGACTTCATGCATGCCAGGCAAGCACTGTACCAACTGAACGGCATCCTGACCCAGGATTATAGATTTCTGACTCCATTTGTCAATGAGCCAAATGCTCACTGAAAAAAAAACTTATCTAAGCTTGCAACTCCAAGAAATGTGATTAATAAGCTTAGAGACTAGCAGGCTAAGCACTGGGAGGTTGTGCTGTCAGAAGTAAAAGACAGTAGCAAGCAGGGAAGCCCTTGGATCTTAGTACTAACCAGCACCATGCCCAGAGGCTCTTTTGCCCTGTGGCTCTAATGGCTACAAAGAGAGTGGGTAGAGGAGGGGCAGTTTGTCTCTTAAGTGAATTTTTCTCTTTCCAAGTCAGCCATTAAAATCCTCTCTTGGGTCTGACTGACCTTTGCAAGTGTTTGCTATTGATGTTGGGGGTGGGGGATGGGCCTGAGAGAGCTTCCATCAGCAGCTACCTCCGGGTAAGCAGATGAGGGAAAGAGAGGAAAGAGAGGAAAGAGAGGAAGCCTCAGTTCTGCCTAGGTCTCATCTCTCTTGGATCTACCCCTTGGAGGAGGGTCCGGGCACATGCCCGGAGGGGGCCTAGCAGCATATTTGGCTGCAAGACCAAGATGTCATTTTCCAGTGTGCAGCAGTCAGCTCCGTCACCAGTCACTTTCTGCTCGTGGCCACTGGGCAGAGGTCCACTTACTCCCCAGGCATATTTCTGTTTCTTTCCACCCAGATGTCAACAGCTGGCTACTCACCTTTGGATTCCAGCTGCACAATGTGATTCCTGGCTATCCCAAACCAGACACAGATGCCATGGAACCATCCTATGAGCTGGTGCACACACAGATGAAAACTCAGGAATGGGACAACAGCAAGGTAACGCTCCACACGACAGCCATACCTCGGGCCATTCTGACATTAAAGAGGTGGGGAGATCCCCACCAACTGTGCAGCAAAGTTTGAGCCAGTGATGGAAACTGAGGCAGCGCCTTCATGGTTCCTGCCAGACAGTTTTCAGCGGACGGCAAATCCCAGGGACCCGCTATAGCAGCATATGAACCCTCACAGGCTGCATGAAGGAATTTTGTGTGATCCACTAAGTACAGAGTTCTGCAAAAAAAAATGATGATCCTTTGTCACTGTGTGGGCAAAAGCGCTAAGAGAGAAGGCATGTTCTGAATACAGATGTGATTATTTTTTGAGCACCTAATGCACCTGGCACTGAGTAATATCCTACTTAAGTCAGCTCACAAACATAATATGCTGTTATTCTTCTCATTGTATGGATTTAATGCATGAGACAATTCAAACCCAGATTTGTCCACTTTGTGTCATCTGGCTGAGCATGACTGGGGAGGTTATGGGGGGACTACTTTCTCTTTTCTTCCTTTTATGACCAAATTTCAAAGACCTGGAATTATATGGCTGGAGAGATCATTTACAACAGTCTTATCCCACCTGCTGCTTACTTCATGCATTGTCCATCCCAACCTCAGCCTCCATTCATAAATTCTGTACCAGGAACTGATTCTGTGTTCAGCCTTGTACTGCGACCCATGGAATGCAAGGGTGGATCAGCAGAAACCAAGCCTTCTAGGGGACACCAGTCTCAGGGACAGTAAACTGTGGGGAGAAGCACAGTGTCATATGGCATGATCCTGTGCTTGGAAACTTTCCTGGTCAACCCCGTTCTCCTTCTCTCCCTCCTCCTCCTACTCCCTATCTGTGTGTGTGTGTGTGTGTGTGTGTGTCTGTCTGTCTGTCTGTCTGTCTGTGTCTCTGTGTGTGTCTATGTGTGTGTCTGTGTGTGTGTGTCTGTGTCTGTGTGTGTGTCTGTGTGTGTGTGTCTGTGTGTGTGTCTGTGTGTGTGTGTGTCTGTGTGTGTATCTGTGTGTGTGTGTCTGTGTGTGTGTGTGTGTCTGTGTGTGTATCTGTGTGTGTGTGTGTCTGTGTGTGTGCACTTCCACCTTTTTGAGAGAGATTGTGTTTGTGTGTGTCCCTCCCTGAACTGGCGCTCACAGACTCAGATCCAGTAATCTTCCTGTATCTGCCTCCTAAGCCCCAGGACTACAGACATGTGCCTCCACACTCAGCTCTTCACCTGGGTACTAGGGAATCTGTACTGGGGTCCTCATGCTTGGGGGTAAGCACTTCACTAACTGAGCCAGCTCCCCAGCTCTGTGTCCCTACTTCTTATTCCAGACTAATTCTTTTAGGCTCATTTTAGCTATCTCCTCCCAGACCTGAGGATGAGCCTGCTCAGGTGGTCTGCTCTGTTCAACTTTTGTTATCTTTCTTATTATTTCACTAGATGCTGAATCCCAGCAGGTTAAGTTACACATCTCAATTCGTGCCCAGCATACAGGCTGGCCCACTGTAGGTACTGTGGTGACACAAGAACTAAGCCATGTAAACAGCTCACTGCATAAATAAGGGGAGCAGGCTCAGAGCAACTTACCCAAAGATGTTCTGCTAGGATATGACAGAAGATGACATGAATCTGAGTCTGCCTGGCCACAGAGCTCCTCCTCTTTCTGTCCTAGCCTGTCCCAGACCTACTACCCCAGCCCCTGGTCCAGATGTCCCAGCATCTGCTGTCCCTAAGGCTAATTCCAGCCACAGAGTACTTCCTCCCCCACCAGGTTTCTTTTGTGCTCCCCAGAGTCCCTGTCTCTGACAGCCTGTTTGCCAACCTTGCCTGTCAATGAATTATTGATTTCTGCCCTTGGCAAGCATTGGAGATCTTTGTTGTTGAGCACTCCAGCTTTTGTGAAACTCTAGGAAATAATTGTTCACAGACAGGGTTCTATTAATTATAAAGAGGACTTAATTTCAATGGGAGGCTGATGTGTCTATTTCTAAAGCCTGGGCCCTGAGTTGCTGACAAAGCCCTAAAGCTCCGAGCACAGCTTCTCTGAGCTCCTTGAGAATGGAAGGGGCAGACAGACGGTACACCAAGCTGATGGGGTACAGCTTGACCCCACAGCAGCCAAGTGTGAGACATTTGAGGAAGCCCAAGGAGGCACTGTGGGGCAGTGATCCTCCATGAAAGGCTTGCATAATGGGGGTGTAGAGCAACAGAACAAAGGGAGAAGCTTGAAATAATCCATGTCTTTCCTAATACCATGCGTGTCTTGCCATTCCTCCCTTAGCATCACCCTCCACAACCTTTATGTCTTAACTGGGGCTTGGCCCTCTCCTTGGAACCCCCCCCCTTCTCCCTCTCTTCTCCTTGTTTGTGTCTCAGTACTGCAGCTGCCCTTGACACTGGCCTCTAGAGTCATACAGACCTGGGTTTGAATACTAATGGGGAGCACGTGGTATGACTGTAGGCCAGTGATGAGCTGTGGTAGCCTTTGTTCCCTTAGAAGTAAACTTGAAGCTGAGCGTGGAGGCACACACCTTTAATCTCAGCACTTGGGGGCATAGACAAGTGGCTCTCTATGATTTGAGGCCAGCCTGGTCTACATGGTGAGTTCCAGGCCAGTTCCAGGGCTACATAGTAAGCCTCTGTCTTTAAAAACTGAACTTGAAATAATAACAGTATCTACTGCAGGGGTCAAGCAGGGTGTTGAATAGTAATTCTTGAGCTTGAAGATCAAGAAATGTTACTGTATCTCTTAACTATCATGTCTTTTAGATGTTTGGTTGCAATATTGTTGTGGTGTCCGTCCGTGTCTATGACACAATAAGTTCTTTGCGGGCAATGATGATATCCAGTTTATTTTGTATCTCTGCTGCTCAGAATAGGACCTGGCCAGAGCAGCTGCTCCCTGAACTGGCTCTGAGTGGGAGGGTGCGGGGATGAGTGGATGAGGGATGGCTGGGTGTCCTGATGGTTAACACTAGGGATAGATGCTGCAAGCTACTCAATACCTGTAGATTTGACTTCACTGTTTGAACTGATTCTCTGTGCTCTTGTGGTTTGTTTTCCTTTTTTTCTTACTCTCTCCCTCTCTCTTTTTCATGACACTCTCCCACCAGTCTATCCTCGGGGTACAATGTGAAGTCCAGAAGCAACTCAAGGCCTTTGTTACCTTAGAACGCTTTGACCAGCTTTACGGCTCGACCATCACCAGCTGCCAACAGGCCCCAGAGACAAAGAAGTTTGCCTCCAGTGGTTCCATCTTTGGCAAGGGGGTCAAGTTTGCCTTGAAAGATGGTCGAGTGACCACAGACATCATCAGCGTGGCCAATGAAGACGGGCGGAGGATTGCGGCCATCTTGAACAATGCCCACTATCTAGAGAACCTTCACTTCACCATTGACGGGGTGGATACCCATTACTTTGTGAAACCGGGACCTTCAGAAGGTGACCTGGCCATCCTGGGCCTCAGTGGGGGGCGGCGAACCCTGGAGAACGGGGTCAACGTCACTGTGTCTCAGATCAACACCATGCTTGGTGGCAGGACTAGACGCTACACTGACATCCAGCTGCAGTACAGAGCACTGTGCCTGAACACCCGCTATGGGACCACAGTGGATGAGGAGAAGGCACGGGTGCTGGAGCTGGCCAGACAGAGAGCTGTACGCCAGGCATGGGCCCGAGAGCAGCAGAGACTTCGGGAAGGGGAGGAAGGCCTGCGGGCCTGGACAGAGGGGGAGAAGCAGCAGGTGTTGAACACAGGGCGGGTGCAAGGCTATGATGGCTTCTTTGTCACCTCTGTTGAGCAGTACCCAGAACTGTCAGACAGCGCCAACAATATTCACTTTATGAGACAGAGCGAGATGGGCCGAAGGTGACAGAAAGGGCCGAGGCCTGGACTTCTTGCCAAAGACAGCTACTCTTCTGTGGCCGTATACCTGACTGTGTTGTACTTAACAAAAACAAAAACAAAAACAAAAACAAAAAAAAAAAAGGAAAAAAAAAACTTTTTTTTAACAACTGCAGAAAACAAAACAGAAAGATATTGGTTGCATTGTTAGTTCATGCAACATTTTTTTTTTTTAAGAAAAGAAAAACATAAATTTGGCCTTCACACATGTTTTGCAAAGAACAGAAGGTATTTCTTTTTCTGTAGTGTGATCACAATGATAACTTTATTGTCTTTTGTTCCCTTTTTTCCTTGAGGAATTTTCCCTGTTGTTTGGGGTACACATCTCCTCGGGTGTGTCCTCATCCATCCCTAGGTACCAGTGTGGTGTGAGACACGAGTGTCTGTGCTAACTTGTTTCATGTGTAACCCTTTCTTCTTTGACTGGTGTTGGACGGGAGTGAGGGATACAGAGAATAACTGGCCTTGGGAACTTTGGCTAGGCTCCCACAGTAAGTAGTGAGTCTCTCTTCTCCATGATTTGTGCCTCCTGAGGACCTACATCATGCTCTGGAAAAGTCCATGGTGTTGTTTAGCACCTTTCCAAGCCACCTCAAACTCCCGTCCAAGCTTTATATTTTTATGCTAAATGAACACCCCTCTCCCTTTTGCAAATCTCTAGTGTAGTTGTCAGTGCCACCCCACCCCATAATGAAATAGAAAAAGTGTCTCCCAGTCCTTTCCCCAGTCTGATGATATAACATCCTGGGGCTACGAGCCCCATCCTTTCCAAGAGGTGACAGCACCCAGGATGTCTGTGAATGGTTGATCCTCCATGATGTCCCTCACTCATCTCCTCCTCTCTCCCAAAGTCAGACATGAGAACCAGCACTGCACAGGAAGCCCTCCATATCCAGGGAAGGTGAGGAAACCCTGTCCCAGTGGCTTTAGGTCATCTTCTCTCCAGTGCTCAGCTGCCACCACTGAGAATCAGGAGTGTGGAAAGAGACACCTGATGGTCTTTGATCCTGGAAAGATGCATAAGAGACAAGTCAGCCAAAGAAAGATGTTAGCAAAGGCATGAGCCAAGAATCCTTCTAACCACCTCCTGAAGGCTCCTCTGTCTCCCCTGTACAGGCCATTCCCAGACTCTCTGGAGTCCCAGAGCCTGAGCTTTCAGGAAATCACTTCTATGGAGTTCTTCACTGAAGAACCACAGCCAGGATTATGTGTGGGTTTGTTTTTAAATAAGAGGAAAGAGCTCATTTGGTGAGGCCTATCAGTGTCAAACAGTCCCTCTGGGGTCAGGGGTAGTGGTGCCAGAGGCTGGTGCCATGGATCTGGAAGGCTGTGCTAGCATTGTTCCTGTGAAGACCTCTGCACACAACGCCTGGAAGAGGCTAGGCACAGGTGCAGCCAGTTTTGGAGGCTGCCCAGAGAGAAACAGCAGCCAGCAGGCCAGGGGAGGTAGGAGGGTGCAGAGTGTAACAGCAAGAGCTGGGAGCTCACTCTAGGATTCTTTCCTGGTTTGTCTGCCTAGATACCTTTGTCATTAGCACTCACAGAAGGCTCTGGGAGACAGGGAGAAGCCCAATGCTTCCTTTTGAGCTGGGCTTCTTAGAAAATGGGACTTTTATGGGTTACATTTCCATTAAGTGTGGCAAATGAATTCTGAGTCTAAGCTATTCCCCGTGGAAACCTTGTTGGACTGATAAGCTCATGGCACCTTTATAGCCTTACAGAGTCTTCAGAATATGACATGAGTTACTGAAACCAAGAAGGTCTCTCGCTGCATGAGAGTCAGAGCAATGTGTAGTCTGGGTTCTGCCTGGAAGAGGGGGTGTCCAAAGCTTCTCGGGGAGGAGAGATCTCGCCTTATGTCGTCCCACTGGGATTAGAGGATGTGTTTCGCTAAGTGCTCTTCCTGATTCCAAAAAAAAAAAAAGTCACACTGCTGCAACAGTGTGTCATGGCCTGCTTTATCCATTGCCTCCGGATCAGAGCTCTGCTGGGTCAGATCCAATGCTCCCTCAGGCCCACTGTACCCAGCATGAGCTGGTAAAGGGGACTCCCTCTGGCATGATCATTCCTGGATGGGATAGAAAACAGTTCGACCTGAAAACCACAATTCTTTTTGTATCCAAAAGACTCACGCCTCTCAAAATGTACTTTACTTCTGTTGTAAGGATCCTTTGGGTAGAGTTGTCCTGTGAGTTAGCCTAGTTGATCTGTCCCATCCTGGCTGCCTGACATTGACTGAGATCTGCTGGGGACATTTACTTGTAAGCCAGAGACAGTGTGTGACCCAAAGGAACTATCTCCTTGTCTCTGTCCAGCCTGCGTCTTCCTTCTCCACTGCCTTCCTCCCTCAAGGAATAGATTTTTAGGGGTCAGTAAACACAATAAACTATTGGGTATTCTTTAAAAAAAAAAAAAAAAGATCTACCTGGGCTCCATCCCAGTTAAGAGTACCTAGCTTCTACAGGGGAAACATGCAAACATCCCTGAGCTGTATAGGACCTCATCTGTAGGCCAGACAATTCCATGTGCCTCCATCTTAACTGTCCTGGCTGAACAGGTATTTCTGGCCTTAGCCTCTTTGAGTTGGTTTTCACTCCCAAGTGGGTTTGAAGGCATAAGCCACAGTTCATTTTGCCTCTTTAGAAGGCTTTGAATATTAAATGTCCCCCTGAGCAGCACCTATCTTTAGGGCACTAACTATATCTATCTACTTGATAGAGTGACCAGGTCTTCCTCACAGGTCAAAGTTTGTGATTCTGAAGGGTGGTAGCTTCTGAACGTCTAAGGTTTGTTTCTGAGTAGTTCCTGCCTTCTCTACCCTCCACAACTGCCAACCAGTCCCTCAGCCTCAGCCCCTTCTCCTCCATGTCCTTCAACAAGACTTTATTAATTCCCGACTTTGCCTTTTACACCCTGAGACCCCCTTTACAACCATCTCTCAGACAGGCATCACTAGAGGGTACAGTGGTGAAGCTGACTCTGTGGTAAACCACGCCTTAGCCTCTGACACTTGGCTCAGAATCGCTGGTGGAGAATTAGCCCAAGGTCCACACTGGTGCCCAGCTGTACTTTGGGATGCAGGGTTAGAAAGAAACCCTAGGAAGCTAATAGGAAATTGAGGCTGAACAAGTGCCGGAAATAACAGGGATGGGATGAGGCGGGGAGCAGGTGATGGAGAAGCCGGAGAGACTGGGAAGGGCTTTATAGGCAAGGGAAGAAGAGGAAAGGGCCATTCCGCTGAGATTGTTAAGACCCTGCCTTTATAGAAGGCAAGGTTTCCAATGTGACATCTTAGATCACAGCTCTGCCATCTGCAGCCCTCGCATTTGTGGTGGCCACACGGTGAGAGCGGTGACACCGGGCTTCGTGCCCCAGAAGATGAGCTCGTTGGCTTTCAGCCGGTGCCGGCTTTATGGTTTGATCACCTATTGCACAAAGATGAGAGTGTTCTTCATCCCTCACAGCAGCCACTTAGCCCAATCCTGGGGTCCCATAGAGTCCCAGATAGACCCAGTCTCTCCTTTCTCCTGGAATCTTCATCAAATCTAAAGGCCCTCCATGTGAGACATGCCATCCCCAGCTAGGTCAAAATCATTGTCTCTGTTTTGTGGGAGGGGAAGGAAGTGAAAAAGAATCGTGTTGTTGAAGGCCTTTTTCTTTAGCCTTCCCAAAAACAGCAAATTCATTTTAAAGACTCATTGCTCAGGTGACAGAGAGAAACTTTATCCTCTCCAACCTTTCATTCTCAAAACCAGCCTTGTGTACTTGACTGCCCTGAACAGTGGTGCGCTCTGAGGTTTCACGGTGTTGTGGAAGATGGAAGCTGGAAAGGCCTGGGTGGGGACCCTGTGTTGTGTTTGGGAGGCCTTAGTAGGGCCCTGTGTTGTGTTTCTTACCCTCTGGGGAATGCCAAAGGCATGAGACTGGGCTACTTCCTGGTCCCTAAGAAAAATGTGACTGATTCTAAGGGCAGATGTTTCAGGGATAACTGCCCATGGGCAGGCTCAGCTGACCCACAGAAGTCTGGTGGTACCCAGCAGCTCTGATCCACTCACCACCAGAACCCCCACTGTTCTAAATGTGCCCGTTGTTCTGAGGACTTCTGAACCCGCAGCTCTGGCAAAGGACAATTCTGAGCTGCCTCTGGATGACCAACACTGGAGACTCTGGCCTTACCATGTGGAAATAGTTTTCCTGAAGTCTGGAACTAATTTTGAGAAGTTTTTTTCTCAACACTTTTGTGTTTCTAACACTGTATTCTTGACTGTGTAAATACCAACAAGGCTGTAAATAGATGCAGATGTAGATACCTTCTAGAAAAAAAGGGGGAAAAGCATAAAGACAAAACATGAAGTGATCCCGTGTAGCCTTCGTTGACAAATAAAAGACTATTTTGTGTTTAAAGGTGTGCAGTGACCTTTGTTGGGAGACAGTAGCAATTACCAGGAGGGCTGGAGAAAGACCCCACGTTAGTCCCAGAATCCCTTGCAGGTCCTAGTTATCATGTACAGAGATGTCCAGGGGGGTCACAGACCTGAGGCCTCACTTCACTAAGAGATGTAGCGAATATAGAGACAGCTCTCACCTCAGCTAGTGCCGACTGCCCCCGGGCCATGTCCTATCCTGGTTCCTCCGCTCACTGGCTTCAGAGTCAGACTCCAAAGGGCAAGAATGCCTGGCACTGTCCACCAGACACCAACACAGACACAGACCCTACCACAGGGATACTACACCTTACACATGAATGGTTGCCTGCTCAACTGAGACATGATAATAATCACGTGGTACAACTTAAGTAGAAAGGGAGAAAACTCCTTTGGCAGCGTGGGTGCTTCCCCACTGTGTTCCTTTCATTCTAATGTAGTTCTAATCACAGTACATGGGCACTTCTCTCATTTAATCTCACATTTAAGCTATGAGCCCTCAGAGTCAAGGATGAAAGCTGGTGGTTAGAAGAGGTTATTTACTAAGCCCTGCTCCCAGGTGTACATGGCAAACTTTACAAAAATCAGATAACTGGTTTTCTAAGCCAGGAATATCATACCACTCTTGTTGGCCTCAGGGTTGGCCCACACTGAGCTCTGGAGAGAGGAGTCTCAAGCTATAGTCCCTTCTTCCACACCCCACAACCCCGCCCCTGCCACCACCACCCCCAGACCAGGTGGAACTCCACTGCAGAGGTGCACCAGCTGCGAACATCTTCCACTGTGAGTCAGATTGGCGTAGAGGGGCTCCAGCGCTGTGATCTGACCTATGGTAGGCTATTTAATTACTCTGAGCCTCAGATATTGCAGTTATGTGAGTAGGTGGTGACACAGACTTCTTGGCGACCTCTTGTATCACTTAAAAAAGGAAGTATGTAAAGTAGCACTCTGCTCAGAACACCATACATTCTCCCACCCAGCCCAGCTCAGCCAGCCCAGCCCCCCTAACTTAACTGCTGTCCAAAGCTTAGTGCTCTCTACACCACACCAATGCTTCTCAAATGTTGGCTTGCAGTTTATGAAAATATAACCCCTCCCCCTCCCCTGGAATTACTGGGTAAGCAGGCCTGGGGTGTAGCCCCAGAAGATGCATTTCCAACAGGTTCCCAGGTGTTGCTGCTTTGAGAACTGCTGCTAACTACACTGCTCATGATACTTTGTACAAATAAACCACTTCACGTGTGCGGCTCTTCAGATGCCCCAAGTCAGCAAAATCTCCCATTTCTCCCAGTAGGGCAGCTGCACTAAGCCCTCCATGCCACTTCTCCTTGACAGGAGAACTTGGGCTGCCTGGTTAAGCCCTCAGACTTTCACATCTGTCAGTCTTTCACGCACAATCTTCACACGCAGCTGAAATAAATTCTCAAAACCTTCTTGAGACTCATTCTGCTCCCAGAAGGTACTCCTAATACATCGTCTAAAACCACTGAGCTGTTCAAGATGGGCTCTCTGATTCTTATTTTCTCATGTCCCCAGTGTCCCAAACAGGAGTCCCACTCCCCATCAGCCTAAGGTCAGCCTCTCCTTGTCTTAAAGGTCCAGTCCCTCCTTGGTAGTCATCAGTCCATGCTGCCTTAGAGAGCCAGGCACTTCTGACTCTCTCTACACTTAAAAGTTGCTAGGACAGTTCACAAAGACTCAGCAGTGTTTGCTGTTGAGAATGAACACACATAGTCGTCATTCATTCCATCCAGGGAGGCTGGTAGAGTCCTGTGTCCTGCCTCAGAGTGAACACCTGATAAATGTCCATTGGTTAGTAATGAATGCCACCAAGATAACAGGACAGGCTATATTCTGTTAACAGAGGGCAGGACTCCGTGTGGTTTCCCACCAGTTTCCCTGGCATCTGGCACAGGTGGCACTGGTAGATATCTGTTAGATATCTATGCATCTCTGAGATTCTGTAGGAGCCTCCCCAGGGTCTCTGGACTTCTCCTTCATTCCTTAGCTGACCCCATTGTGCTCCAATGGAGATACTTCCTAACCTTAACCCTACTCAGTCCCTAGGCCCAATGTCTGCCCCTGTCTCCATGACCAGATACTTCTGATGACAAGTTGTGTGTCTTTATGGTGAGATCTCAGGAGACAAGAGTAAGTGTTGCCTCTAGACCAAGTACTGTATACATTAATCTCGATCAAACCCACAACCATGGGCAATAGGTGGTGTTGCAGATAAGCTGTAGGTCCAGGAGATGTGTTTCATGATAGAATCAGAATGTGAACCCAGAATTACCTAATGCTACATTCTAAGCTATTTATCTTAGTATTAAGGTTGGGACCATGTAATTTCCCATGTGAAGGGCTTCATACACTGAAGAGACTGGGGGATGGACAACCACTTCCAAGTGTCAAGTATGCCCCCATCCGCAGAAATAGGCTCGCCTGGGATTGTATTACATTTCTACATCTAAAGCCAGCTGCATGGGCAGTGACCAGTTCAACCCTACCTAACTCTATGCTTAGAAGGGCCCAGTTCTTAGTTCAGTATTCTGCTGTCACCATCTTGAATTCCTTTTTCTTTTTCTTTTTCTTTCTAAGGGTGTGTGTGTGTGTGTGTGTGTGTGTGTGCTCTATTTTCATCTTATGCTGGGTTACGCAAGCCATGTGACCAGTCATGTTCATATTGCTTATCCAGTGTTGATAATCTCTCAGCACTCTAGGACATTCTCAAGTGGGCCTTGGATTCCCAAACGAGTGGGTATGCTGGCGAGAAAGCCCTTGCATGTGTCGGGTTGGGACTGACTAAAATCAGCCAAGATCTTCTCATCAAATGAACCCAGATACACCTCACTCGATGATAAACATCTGAAAGTTGTTTAAAGTCTATCAAAGCTGTAGGATGAGGAATAGGGAACGCAAAGTGTGAAGAAGCTATGAGCCAGTTCTTCCTTTGGGGAGAGATCAGGGGAGGCTTCCAGGAGAAGGTGACACCTTGACTGAGTCATAAGAGAAAGGAGTGAAAAGGAATATTTCAGGTGGAGGATGTGGTGGAGTAAAGGCACCGAGGCATGCTGGGAGACAGCATCTCCTGAGTGAGGCTGCAGAAGGGCCTGAGAGTTGGTACTCAAGAGGTGAATAGAAGGCAGACAGCCAGTCTTGACTTCCCCTCCTTTTCTCCTGGTGTTCTTGCACACACTCCTGCACCTTTCCGAAGCCAGTCATCATTTCCACCCCAAGTCTCACAAGATGGCTGTAATGCATTTAGATGAGGACTCTGGTTCTCACTTGGAGATGTTTGCTATCTCTCCTGCTTACACACTAACAGTTAACACATTAGTAATTTTTTTTCACAC
This sequence comes from Cricetomys ansorgei, assembly GCA_026225945.1. Taxonomy (NCBI): domain Eukaryota; kingdom Metazoa; phylum Chordata; class Mammalia; order Rodentia; family Nesomyidae; genus Cricetomys; species Cricetomys ansorgei. The sequence continues at coordinate 2,574,134 of JAMJFZ010003206.1, forward strand.
TGATAGCAGCACCACCTAGTGGTCACCTGCCGCACTTTCCCATCTCTTCAGTAACACTTGCAGAAAAGGTGGCTAACACCAGTCTCCTGTCCTGTTCCTTCACTTCCTGAGGTCCAGATAACCTTCATACAACATCCCTTGTGACCATTTACACTTATTATATCTAACTGGCTTTTCTGATTTTTTCCCTTAACTTTCTTTATGCCTCTGACATAGGAAGAGAAGAGAAATCCTTACTTGTGTGATCAGGCAGGGCATAGATCCTTCTAACAAAAAATAGGACTAGAGACTCCAAGATGCCTCAGCAGGTAAAGGTGCTTGCTGCCAAGGCTCATGACATAGTTCCATCCGCAGGACCCACACAGTGGAAGAAGAGAACTGACTATTGAGAGTTGTCAGATTGCTAGATAGACATACAGATAGATAGACAGATAGATAGACAGAGACATATAAAAGATAGACATATATATATATATATATATATATATATATATATATATATATATTAAGCAAACCAGGTGAGCTCCTAGTGGTTCTAGGCTCCATTCTGGTCTGAACAGTGACTCTCAGAAGTTGTTTCAAAAGCATGATAAACTCTAGAAAGAAAATAGCAGAAAATAAGCCTTCAGGTCTTTTCTCTTCTGCCTTGGTGCTTTCTGATCCTTGAGCCACTGTGAAAAGACTCTCTCTGTGGTCACTGGGCTGTCCCCAGCACTCTCACGTAGTCACCCGCAGAAGTCACTGCTGAGCTGAGGCTGGAAAAAGGCGGACACCGCAGTGTCCCTGGCCTGTGTTGCTTTGAAACTTAGCCTGGGTACCCTGAAGCCATCGATGACAACAGTGATGAGGAGGAGGAGGAAGAACTTCTTTTTCTTAGAAGTCACTGCCAATGTCAGGCATGCACACTAGGCCCTTGGCATATCTTCTATGGATGCAATTGCAATTCCATTAAGTCTTCCTGGAGTAAGGCAAGTTTCAGAAGGCAGTCAGCTTGAACTAGGAACCTACAATATGTCAGCCATTTTCTAAGCACTCTAAGTACATCTGCTCTTTTAAGCCTGGCTACAGTGCAACCAGAGAGGTACCATTAGTGTCTCTGGCTTCAAGTGGAGAAATGGAGGCATATTTGGAAGGACATAGAGCTAGCACATGGAACAACTAAGATTTGAACCTAAACAATCCAGTTTCGGAGATTAACGTGCTATTGTTAAACAGGCTACTTTTTGGGCTGAGAAACAAAAAGGAAATGTATGAACATTGACCTAAAGTCTGCTGGAGAAGGCCAACTGAATAACCACGGTGCATTTGTTTCCTTCCTTAGGAAACTTTCCAAAGCAACTTATGTCAGGTATGGATAGGTACCTAGGTACGATTTGCGTCTAGTCTCGGGAGGAAGAGAGCTGAGCCAGATTGTACTCGCACACAGATGATGCATAATGAGTGGAATGCGGGGGGACTTGGATGACAAGAAGCAAGATCCAGACACTACTAAGTCAGGAAATGCTTGAAAGCTGGTCCGACTGGATCTAAGGACTACCTCTGCTCTGCAGATGAATTCTGAACAGACTTTTTATACCTAAAGACCCCACCAACTCTAACCCCTGGCTTCATGTTGCCTCCTTAGGAAGAAAGAGGGATGCTGGCTGCCACGGGTAGTCAGGCAGCTTCTTAATACAAGATCAAGTCCTGCATCTCACGGGGTCCACAGCCATACTGCCCCATATATACTGGTCTGATCTGCCATCTAGTGGTTGAATTATACAATTTACTGGTAGTATCCTGCCTTTCTACAGAGGTATAGAGGGAATGAGACCTAAGATGGAATCCTCGGGAACTTAAAGCAGCTTTGAGAAAGAAGGTGTCTCCTATGATTTACTAACGAGAGACTGAGATGGGGCTCTGAGAGCTGGTTTGATGTAGTAATAATTTTCATCCACCATTTGCCAGGCAGCATGCTAAGCAGTTCACATTCACTCCATTGAGTCATCTCACGAATACCATAAGGACAGGTTTTTAACCTCCCTCATATCTGTTCTCTTTACGAAGTCTATTTCGTAATCTTCCCTTTACTTTGGACGCCATTTATTTGTTAGAGAGACTTTTCAGTGATACTGAAAAGCACCATACAACCTGAACCTGGTAGTTTTTCAGAGTGCCACCTCCTTTGTTCATGGGCCTCCATGTTTCATACATACTCCTCTGGCTTGCATCAGGTTTGACTGTTGTAAGACTCGTCCGTGTGTGTATGCTCTCCCATATTTGAACAGGGTGGTGCTCATTGGTCCTAATTCTGTATCAAGTAAGGATAAGCTATGGAACTTGGTAGAATGTATAGAGCAGAGTTGTGCACACTCTAACAGCAAATCCTAGCAGGCAGACTGGGGACACATACACAAACCTAGAGTCCCACTGAGTTGACACTGCGTATACTTCTTTTTCACTGTCAGAGATCCCACAGCCTCAGCTCAAGGAACCCAGGTGTCCAGAAATGAATGTACAAGAGAAGCAACTATGTGAAAGGAGTGGGGAAGGTCCTTCTAAACCCTTCTAGAAGGGCCAGTTTTGGCTCCAGAGGCCCACAGATACACAGTCTGAGGTAGGGTGTGCTAGCTAGTTTTATGTAGACTTAACATAAGTTAGAGTCCTCTAAAGGGAGGGAACCTAGCCTGAGAGAATACCTCCATGAGATAAGCAAGCCTGTAGAACGGTTTTTAATTAGTGATTTACAGGGAAGGGCCCAGTCCATTATGGGTGGTAACACCCTCCACTGATGATCCTGGGTTCTACAAGAAAACAGGATGAGCAAGCCATGAGGAGCAAGCCAGTCAGCAGCATCCCTCCATGGCCTCTGCAGCAGCTCCTGCCTCCAGGTTCCTGCCATGTTTGAGTTCCTGTCCTGACTTCCTTCAATGATGAGCAATATGGAAGTGTAAGCCAAATAAATCCTTTCTTCCCCAACTTGTGCTTTCATCGTGGTGTTTCATCACAACAATAATAATCCTAGGTAGGCATAGGAGATGCTCCTCTGACTGGAGAGTTGTCTCAAGAATGGAGACCCCACTGCATTGCTCTCCAGCTTCCCACTGGCCCCCAATGCAGTTTGTATAGTTGTGGGAAGTATGTGTCAGAGAGTGGTAAATAACATTCAAGTTTTCTGACTGGAAAACTGAGAGGGGGTCTTGAGGAAACAGAAAATAAGCATGGTATAGTGGGAAAGGATGGAGGGGACTCACAACAGTGAACCCATAAAGTTGCTGGTACGCATGATCACATGCTTACCACCTAGACATCCCCTGGCATCACATGCTCAGATCTGACCCTAAGCTTTGAGAACTAAGCTAAGAAATGGACTGTGGCCTGGTCCTAGACTCCTCCAGTGACATGCATGCAGAACAGACTTAAACAGCTTTACCAAGTCTTTAGAAACCAGTTTAGAGATCACAGTCTACAAATGGTTATTCATAACTTGTTTCTATACTCAACTTAGTGGGAGCACATACCTCCATGATAGAGCCCTCACCTAGCTCTAGCAATTCTAACATTACACATAATAAATAAATAAATAAATAAATAAATAAATAAATAAATAAATAAATAAGCCAGGTGTAGTGTTCATTCCAGAGACAAAGGCAGTCTGGTCTACATAGAGAGTTCTAGGACAATGGGAACTACATAGTAAAACCCTGTCTCAAGGGAGGAAATGCTAAGAATGAATAAATGAAAGTAAAGCCAGTCTTTAAAAACTGCCTAGAACTTAAATAATACCTAATAGTCAAAATATTCAGGATACTTGGCACTGAAAAACCAGAAATCTCAATTTAACCAGTTCTGAGATGACAGATATGGAAATTATCTAATAGAGATTTTAAAGAAGATTTTACAATGTGCTCCAAAAGCAAGGATGGAAACCCTTGAAGCAGCTGGTAAGATAGAACATCTGAAAAAATGAAAAAAGAAAGAAAGAAGAGTTGTAGAGCAGATGCAAGTGGAAACGTAACAACTGAAAGTGGATGTAACCAGTTAACCTTGAAATGCCTTGGCTGGGCCACGTATAGAAGAGTGGGAAGGAAGGGAAAAGAATCAGGGAGCCTAAAACAAATTGATGAAAGTATCCAGTGTGGTCAACCAGAGGAAGAATAATTACAACAGTGAACTAGAGCCTTGGGGCTCACTGGGACCATCTGAAAAGGGGTAAGAGTCCGAGAGAAAGGATATGGAGCACTGCAGGAAACACACCTGATGAAATGAGAGCTGACAGTTCCCCAAACCGGGAGTAAACCATGAACTTGTGGATCCAAGAATCTCTACAAACCCTAGGCAAGGTAATGAAATCTATGCTTTATCCTACCACAAGGACACTTGCTCAACCATGCTTATTGCAGCTCTTTTCATAATAGCCAGAAACTAGAAACAGCCTAGATGCACCTCAACCAAAGGATGGATAAAGGAAAATGTGGTACATTTACACAATGGAGTATTACTTAGCTGTTAAAAAATGACATTATGAGATTTGCAAGCAAATGGATGGAACTAGAAAAATCATCCCGAGTGAGGTGACCCAGACCCAGACCCAGACCCAGAAAGATAAATATGGTATGTACTCACTTATATGTGGATATTAACTATTAAGCAAAGGATAATCATGCTACAATCCACAGACCCAGAGAGGCTAGGTAACAAGGAGGGCTCTGGGGGGGGGGATTGCATGGATCTCCCTGGAAACGGGAAATAGAACAGATTTTGTGGGTTGACTGGGGGTGGGTAGGGATGGGAACAGGAGGGATCAGATGGGGGAGATGAAGAGAGAGACAGTACATGTAGCTGATAGCTAATTTATGAGCTCAGGAAGAAAGACAAGGAGACATTTTCATAGCTATAAAACCTGCTAGACCTTAGCAGAAGGAACAACAACAGATGGCAAGCACCACCCTGGACAGCAGAACCCTAATCATCTGATCTCAGGCATTTTTATTGATACAGAAGCTCCTCGGGTATTTTATTGATTCAAAGACTCTGCCCCCTGATCCAAAGGCCTATTTTCATAATGAAGGAAACTTGAAGCTTAGTCTTATCCCACAATCCTTTAACAGCGGAACTATGTCACCTTTAAGGTGGGGGAGCTCAAAGCCTAAGGGAAGTATTCTCTCCTTGTCGCCTGAGACCGTGGGAGAGGGACTACAAGAATTTGTCCATAGCAACTTTGTTCTTCACCACAATGGCTCTGTGAGAGAGCTGTGAGCAGGTGCAGGTCATAAGGAAGCAAACATCTGAATCACAGATTTACATCAAGCCAACACCTACAGATAATACAAACTGTCAAGGCCTAGGCAGTCCTTCCCCCAACAATGTACAAAACAATTGCTCCAAAGTTACACGAGCATAACTAGAAATAAACTTCCCCAACGAGTATGAGGAGACATGACTGAAGTCGAAGGGCATTGGTGGGGGACAATGTGGAAACCTAGTACAGTAGAAGCTCCCTGGAATGTACGAGGGTGACCCTAGAGAGGGCTCCTAGTAATAGAGGATACGAAGCCTGAACCAGTCATCTTCTGTAACCAGGGAAAGCTTCCACTGGTGGGACTGGGACACCAACCAGCCACAAAACCTTCAACCTACAATCTGTCCTGCCTGAGACAATGGTGGCATAGAACAGTAGGAATGGCCAAGCAATGACTGGTCTAACTTGAGGTCCATGCCATGAGAGGAAGCTCATGCCAATACTGCCTGGATGGCTGAGAACCAGAGGCTGGATAGCCCAGAAAACTAGGATAGAATCAAACATGACTGGAAAAAAAAATCAATGAAATGATTTCTAATGGTATTCCACTATATTCATAGGTTCACTATATTCATAGCCCAGCCCAGTCATTATCAGAGAGACTTCTTCCAACAGCTGACAGGAGCAGATGCAGGGACCCATGCCAAACATTAGGCAAAATTCAGGAAACCTGTAAAAGAGGGGGAGGAAGGATTGTAGGATCCAGAGGGGTCAAGGACACAAGAAGAACACGGTCCACAGAATCAACTCATAGGGTCTCACAGAGACTGAAGCAACAATCACAGAGCCTGCATGGGTGTGCATTAGGTCCTCTTTGTATATGTTATAGTTGTTTAGTATGGTGTTTTGTGGGGCTCTTAGCAGTGGGAGTGGGGAGTCTCTGACTATTTTGCCTGCTCTTGTGACCCTTTTCCTCCTACTGGGTTGCCTTGTCCAGCCTTGATATGAGGGCTTATGCTAGTCCTATTGTGTCTTGTTATGCTGTTTGCAGTTGATATCCCTGGGAGGCCTGCTCTTTTCTGAAGAGAAACTGAGGAAGAGTGGATCTAGGGGAGAGGGGACGTTGTGGTGTGGAGTGGGAGGAGTGGAGGGAGGAAATTGCAGTTGGGATGTATTCTATGAGAGAGAGAATAAATTTTAAAAATATCTTTGAGAAATAAAATCTCTACAACCCCCAAACAAGGTATTAAAATCTATGCCCAGACATACTCTACCCATGCCACAGAAATGAGATGGCAAAACTGAGGCTAGGGAGATGGCTCAGAGGTAAAGTACTGGCCCCGTGAGCATGAGGACCTGAGTTCAGTTCCCAGCAACCACAGCGCAGCCAGGTGCAGTGACTCACATGCCTGAAATCTTACACCTGGGTTGGCAGCAACAGGGGAGTGCCTGGAGTTCACTAGCTAGCCAGTCTAGTCACTTGATGCTCCAGGTTCAATGAGAGACCTTGACTCAAAAGATAAGGTGCAGAGTGACTGAGGAAGACACTCAACACTGACCTCTGGCCTCCATATGCACACACATGTACACATACACATGAATGTGCACCCACGCATGTGCACACATAAATATGTACACACATGTACGTCAAATAATTTTTTTTAGTTTAAAGAATTCAAGGGAAAACATAAATGCATGGCTTACAGGGAAACAATGCCTCAAATGACTGTGTCAGGACACCTAACATTTCTAAAGTGCTGAAAGAAAGAAATGTCAACTCATAATTCTGAGTATAGTGAAGAGAACCTTCAGGAGAGAGGATAAAATTAAAAATTTCAGAGGAAGTGAGCTAAGGGAATGTCTCAGGAGTACCCGCACTGAAGAGCTGCTCTGGGACACTCTTCAGACAATGGAAATGAGGCCAGAAAGAAACTTGCAACCTCAGGAATCAAAGAACAGCAGAAGTCTTAACTGTTTGGGGAAACGTGATAAAGATTTTTTAAGTTCTTTAAAATATGTTTCATTGTCAAAAGTAGAAGGGTCAGCTCTCTGAGATGGACTTTCAATAAAAGGACAGACGGGACCTGTGCAGCATGTTTAGACATCGCACTTGAAATAATAAGATATTGTTTCTGGGAAAAGTGAGAAGGTCAGCTGTGTTAAGTCCCAAAGCACTGACTAAAAAGCAAAGACATGGCAAAAACATGATAAGCTTTTAAAAGCTCGAGAAATCCAAAAGAAATAAAGGAGAAACTAGGAAAAAATAATACAGTAATCAGGCTAAATATAAATAAGTCAGTGATTATTTCAAACATAAACTGGTATAGACACATCAAAATAAAAGAGATGTTAGAAAGCAGAAAAAAAATACAACTCAACTATATGCTTTGTGAAAGAGTCACTTCAAACATAATGATATGCATAGGTTAAAAGTGAAATGGTGGGAAAAGATATACCATGAAAAATGCAATCAAAAGCAAGCAAGAGTGACTACATGGACATCAAACAAACTAGACTTCAAAGACAGGGATGAATTACCATAATAAAAGAGTCAATCCACCAAGAAGACATAATGTACTTAATTGTGCCTGCATTGAAAGGGATTGAAAATGCATGAGGAAAAACCTGACAGAAATGAAAGAAGATAGACACAAATCCACAGTCATAATTGGAGACATCCACATGCATGCCTTTGTTAGTTATCAGTAGAATTAGCGGGCAGAAAATCATCAGGCTTGTAAAACAACTGTGCCAACCATCAACCAGCCAGATTTGATCAATTCAGTGCTCTGCCAACCACCAACCAGCCAGATCTGACCGACCCAGAGCTCTGCGCAGGTACAGTGCACGGTGCATGTCTTTTTCTAGTACACGTGGTATGGTCACCAAACAATGACAGTACCAGAGTCATAGAAAAATTGAAGCAGAGTATGGTCTCAAATCAATAAACTTTCCACCATAAGGAACTGGAGAGTAAGGGCCAAAGAAACCTAAGGCAAGCAGAAAGGAGGTGATGAAAAAAAGGGGGGGCAACAAAGCCCTGAAAATCAATTAAACCCAAAACTTGTTTCTTTAAAAATATGAATAAAATTCAATAAGTCAAAAGAGGGAGAGAGAAGATATCAGTACAAAGAATTAAAGGGGACTATGATCACAGATTCAATAAAAATTAAAAGAATAATTATAGAATGCTATGAACAACTTAATGCACACAAGTTCAACAACTTCCATGAGCTGGACACATTCCTTGAAAACCAGAAACCACCTCAACTCACCCAGTATAAAATGGATCATTTGAATAGTATTGTAATATTTGAATTGAATCCACAGTTTAAATAGAATTTGTGAAAAAGAAATATCCAGGTTTAGATGTGTTCAGTAATATATTCTTCTAAATATTTACATTACTAGAAGAAACGAATTGCTGGATGCATGGCACATGCCTGCAATCCATGCACTTGGGAAGCTGAGGCAGGAAGATCACCAGTTTGAAACCAATTTAAGCTATATAGCAAGATTATCTCACAAAAAAAGATAAATGGTCATGCGTAGTGGGACATACATAGTTGTAACACATGGGAGTCCGAGAGTCTGAGACAGGAGGATCACAAGTTTGAGGGCATCCTGGTCCATATTAATTTCCAAGTCAGCCTAAGCTACAAAGTGATTGTTCACTTTGAAAGAGAGAGAGAGAGAGGCAATTAAAAATATCTTTCAGCCAACAGAAGAGGATGGAGTACTTACCAGCTCACTTTCTAACCAACATTACTTTGATAGTAAAATAAAACACAGATATCACAAAGAAAACTATAAGCCCAAATATCTCATAAACAGACCTGCAAAAACACTCAGCAGAATATTATAGCAAGTGTAGCAATATCAGGTTGGGGGGGAGGAATCTACTACAATAAAGTGAAGTTTATTCCAGGAATGCAAGCCTGAATCAATATTCACAAACGGATCAACATTATCCAGTTCCTTAATAAAATAAAGACAAAGTCACATGATTATATCAACTGATAGAAATCTTTTAACACGTTCAACATTTGTGATTTAAAAAAAAAACTCTCTCATCTAATAGTAGAAGAAAATTGCATCAAGTTGACAAAAGATAGTCTAAAAAAACAACAAACAAACAAAGCCAGACGTTACAGTTAATGATGAAAGACTAGATTCTGTCCCTTTAGCCAGAAATAAAACTAAGGTGTCTGTTCTCACCATTCCTAACTAACATGTATTTTATGTCTTAGCTTATTTAATAAGGCTGGGAAATGAAATACATAAAAGGAAGTGGCCATACTAGGGAGATACCCAAAAAGGTCGTAGGCTTGAGACAGGAGGAGCATGAGTTTGAGGCCAGTTTGATGTAGTAGTTCATTGCTGTGGTGACTCAGTAAGGAAGAGACAGGAGGCATATTCATATGTGGAAGTCCTGCCAGACCTCAGCAGAGGGAACTACTATTATGGCAAGCGCCATACTGGACAGTAGAACCCAGAACATCTGAGCTAGGTGTTTTTATTGATTTAGAGCTCTTCAGGTGTTCTACTGATAGTACATGAGGATCATGTGCAATCAAACATTCCTCACCTGCAAGCCACCTAAAGCCAACACCCGCAAACAATATAAAACGCCAAGACCTAGGCAGCCCCTCTGCCAATAGTGTACAAAACAATAATTTTATACATAACTAAAAATAAATTTCTACAACAATTCCCTTTTTCTGTATAAGCCAATAAAAATCGCTTTATCTCTACAACACAAGTTAACACTACACAAGCAAAATTATTTACAAGAGGAACAATTACAAGGGTTGCTAATGCACAGGACCAAATGCAAACAAACTTCTATCAAGCTTTTCACAATGTCTTTGGACAGCAGAAAAACATTATCACTGTCCAATTATCTGGAATTCACTCACAATCTTCTGGGCTCCTCCAAAGATCTTAGATCACTTCTCTGGCTCTGCTCTTTGCAAAACACATAGCATGTCCTCTTTGCTCTTGCTGACTCTAGTCCACTGCTGCTGTTCTTGGTGATCATCCCATGGTACTGTATCTTCATAATACTGGGGTGCCTCGCTGAAACTGGGCTGCATTTTTACCAATAGCCTCTCCTGGGCTTTTTTCATAGTGTCAAAACTCAACTTCTCTATATGACTCCTTTAATCTGGGCCTTCAACTGCTACTGAGGCTGAACATTCTACCGATAGCCTCTCATAGGCTCTCTTCATGGTGCCAAGCCTCAGCTTCTTTACATGACCCTTTGATTCTGGGCCTTCAACTGCTACTGAGGCTGCACCTTCACCAGGCTTCTTCTGGCTTCTCATAATATCAAGCCTCAGTATTTCTCCATGACCACTTCATGCCTTCAAAACCAGCACTCAGCTGGGTGACTCTTAGAGTACCAAGTTTGGCTCCCAGCATGAGATACAACCTCAGCCAGTTCTGGAAGACAGCTTCTATGTGCTGACCCTAAGCACTCTAAGGAAACATTTTCCAAATTTTAAGCTAGAGTCTGGATTTGCTGGAAAACAACTGATCCTTGTCTGCAGGAAGTGTTTCCTTGTGGGGTGGAGTTCTCATCACCACAGCGGATGTGTCTTTTCAGGACTGCCTCACCTCACCAGTATCTGGAAAGGTTTGCAGAAGATGAAACGAAGCAAAACAAAACGGGATCTGTGAGATCTGAAGTCTTTTTCTGTCTTGTCTCTTGCTGGATGTTAGCTGACGTGATGTCATGCCCCAGGTTAGGTGCTCCTTGTGGTAGTAATCTACAATCTTTTACCCTCAATTTAGGGAAAGAGAAAAGAAGGGTAGAAAGAAATTTCATTGCTTTTGCAGGCAGCCTTGATAGAGAAAGAGAGAAAGGTACAAATTCTCACAGCCTTTTTAGGCTGTCCTAAACTTGGAGAGAACTAGCTGACAGTGAGACTAGCATCTCAGCTCACTATCTGCAAACCCTGTCTCTCCAACCAATGTTTTTCTATGCAAGAAATGGACAAACCAATCAATGAACCACCAACCAATACCGACCCCGGCTCTCAGAGCTTCAAACCTTTTATACTCTAAGCAAAGGTTCCCATAAACCCAAATGGTACACAATTCCTAGAACAAGCTATATTGCCAAAACAACTGCAAATTATAGCAACCAGCATCAAACATTCCAAATCAAACCCATAATCATCCATCACACCTGGGATGGGAACATAAACCTAGTCCAAACACCATTTTGCATTTTTTTAAAAAACCAAAATAACAAAAACGTCTTCCAAATGTCCTGATACATAGCAAGTGATTCAAAAAGGAAAAAAAAAAAATACTGGCCCTACATACAGATAACCTGATTGCCTACATAGAAAACCTCCCCCAAGGAATCTATTTTTATAATCCTGTAACTGACAAGTGAATTTAGCAAGGTTGCAAGATACAAAGTCAATAAACACAATGAGTTTTATTTCCACATTATAGTAACTATCCATTGAACCCTCAAATTTTAAAGCAATAGCTGCAAAAAATATGTAGACAGAAATCTGATATGGCATACATAGACTCTGTATTCTTGTAACTACAAAGCACTGTTAAAATAAATTAAAAAAGAAATTGAACAAATGGAGAGATATGCCATGTTCAGAAGAAATCAGAAAAATTAACAGAGACATATACTATATATTGGAAGGTTCAAATTATAAAGAGAGCAGCGACATCACAGGGCTGGTTGTGAGACACTGGGCTAGCTCATACACGAAGTACATTGCTATCCTATTAGAGCTTCGAATGGAGAGATCTGGACTATGACACAGCTCAATGGTAGAGAATTTGCCTAATATGAGTGAGGCTTTGAGGCCCGGCACAAGGGGAGAAGAAATCCGCGTCACAGTCGTTTAGATTGAATTGGAGCTCTATCACTAAAATGACCCCAGACATTCATTCTGGAGCTGGTATTATTCTATGGGCTCTTAATTTGAAAATTCACATATGAACTGAAAGAGTAAGGAATAATGAAATTGGCAGTCAGCAGTTGTAACTGTGGATCCCTGTCAGCAAGTCCACTGAAAGTAGAGAAGAGGAAAGTAGAGAAAAACTGTTTGTATCCCTGGAGGCTACTATAAGATTTAGTCCACAACAGCTGTCCAATAAATAGTTACTCTAACGGTCAATAACTCTTTTATCGGGGCTTTGAGTCATTGACAGCAAACACTTTGTGCAGCATAACTTAATCCAATATCAGCTTATTTCCACGCAACACCTTTGAGTACCTACTATTGCAAGAAAAGTAGCTTATGGGCAATTTACAAGAAGACCTAAACATGCAAATTAAATCTAACTACTATGTAGAAATTAAATACTCTCATCAAGAACACCAATGCCTGCTGTAGTAATCATGATTTTTGAAAGAAAAAGAACCAATACAGACTAAATGTGAGAGAAAGAAGGGTGAGTTGATATTTGAGTGTGTATGTTGTTTGGTGTGTGTGAGTGGGAATATGTATATGTGGGGGTATGCTATTATTTGAGTTTAAGTGTGCATATGAATATGTGTATGAGTGTGTGCGACTATGTGTGAGTATAGTTACTATGTAAGGGTGAGTCAATGTGTATAAGAATGTGAGTGTGTTTGTGTGAAGGTGTGTATAATTGTGAGAATGTGTGAAAGAGCATGAAGGTGACTGTATACGGGTATGTAAATTTGCACTATACAAAGCCCCACTCATAACCAAGAAGCTATTTGTAATTGATGCCTACTGGAAAGGGAATATCAGTTTTCTCTAATGGACTGTCACTGGGTGTATCAACCACACTCCAGGGGAAGACATAAGTCCCTTGAGGTGCAAGCAGCTAGGCCCTGCCCCCAGACTACTCTAAACTGCCATAACAGCCAGTATACCCAACCCCTTGAGTCAGGAGAGTGACCAGATTCTGCTTTACAGAAAAAAAAAAAAAGAGCCCAAGATTGAGTCATAAAATCCCACCAATCCTAGACCACCCTGGAAAGCTTCACCCTGGCCCCAAGAAACCCTGTATTAAAGCCTGATTCCGGCTCAGTTCTTTGCTGCTACTGATCCTAGCAGAGGCAGTCACCCTCCTGGGTTTTTCCCTCCCCAATAAATCTCTTGTGTGAGATTTGTTGTGCGGTGCGACTTTGTGGTACTCCTTGGCTCCAGGCTGCCGGGATACCTTTCTCCTTAGAGCTGTAACATTTGCACTAGAGACACCTTCAACACATAAGAGCTGAACCACTTATGACGACCATGCCAGGAGTAGTGGAAAGACTTCACGGTTTTGTGGGTGAGCACTTTTTGTTTTGTTTTGCTAATTGTGTCTTATTGATTTTTTTCGTTTTTTTATTTTTTATTTTTTGTTCATTTGTTTAGTTTTTTGTTGCTTTTCCTCATTTTTTTTTTTCTTTTGAGAGAAAGATCGTGAAGTTGGGTGGCTAGGGAAGGAGGTAGGATCTGTGAGGAGCTGGGGAGGAGGAAAGATATGATCAAAATATATTGTAGGAGAAAATGAAATAAATATTTAAAAATAATAATAATCCCCTTTCTCTCCTAAGTTGCTCGTTACTGGGGTCTTTTGTCACATCAACAGAAGTGAAACTAGAACAGATCCCATTAAGAAAGGTCTCTGTGCATGTCTCGTCCTTAGATTCTCTTATCACCAAATTTTCAATCGTGTTCCTCCCAAGTTTCTGACCATCCAACCAAAGCATCAACCACAACCTACAGCAGCTCTGTATAGAACTGTGCATCTGGTCACTCCAAACAAAAGTGAACAACCAGGTGTGCTGTGGAGTTCTAACCAGTAAAAGGGATTTTCTTTCATGGCCATCTTCCCGGATTGTTCCTTAAAGACGGATATAGTACAGTCATTGTGCACCTTCAGATGATGCTTGTGTGTCTTGAGGAAACAGAGGAAACAGTTATAAATCAAGCATGATATTTCTCTTTTTCTGTCAAATGATTGTAAGAAACAATCCCTAAGGCCATAGGAATAGGCTGGGAGCAAGAAGGTATTGGAGCAGAAATGGGAATGATGAACACTTGGGTGACTTCTCCATGTAACTTAGCCTTCAGAGTTGATGCAAGCCTAGTTATGTGTGTACCACTACCATTTAACAGTACTGGATACACTCAGCTTTGTGGTTTGATAATTCACGATGAGCAGCTCAGGTTGGTCAGTATGTTGGTGCCCCATGGCTAAGCATTTGATCTCTGTAGCCTAGTAGCTAGCCACATGTTTTATAAAAATGAAAATGATTATCCACAGGAGACATTAGTGCTTTGCTTCAAAATCCTAAAGGACTCTTCTGTGGCTCATCACAGGAGTTTGCCAAAGACTCCAAACAGCAGCTCTACTTGCCATTGGAATTTCAGGCACCATTGATATATTGTGTCATATGGTTCAATCAGCAGACTAGTCTGGTCCTGTTACAAAGAAGTCTCTTAGTTAGCCTCCACATAAAATTAGCAGCAGATTTTCAGGTTGCTTGGCTTATGGAACAGGCATAAAAATTGAATTTACTTCCAAAACCCAAAGAGGCCTGCTACCTAGTATATCTTTTTTTTTTTTATTGTAAGAGAAGCTAGGTTCATAATCTAATCCTGTACCCCAAGAATGATATCTTCCCCACACAAAGGACCACTAGAAATTTCACTAAGGTCCCTAGATTTTTAAACTTACTTTATTTTATGTACATGGGTGTTTTGCCTGCATATGTATGTGCATATATGTGTGCATGTGTGCACTGCCCAAAGAGGTCAGAAGAGGACATAAGATCCCCTGGAACTAGAGTTACAGATAGCCATGTGAGCCACCATGTGGTTGCTGGGAATCAAACCCAGGTCCTCTGCAAGAGCAGCAAATGTTCATAACTGCTGAGCCATCTCTCTGACTCCAGACCCCTGCATTTTGTCAAACTTTTCCCATTTTCTGACTCATAGCTCTCTAGCCAATAATCCTGAAATGCCTTCTGCTTTTTGACCACTAGTAAACAGAGAGACAACGGGAATGTAATAGACCAGTGTGACATTTTGAAGAAGGGAAAACTGATATAAAGATCCCTGTGAACTAAATTATGACATAGAGTTAGAATGTTGATAGAACTGAAGGAAAGACTGGGAAGGTGTATCGATAGCTGTACCAGCTGCAAGAAAGTTGCTTCTTGAAGTCTTTATTAACACGGAAAAAAATAGGAAATTGGATTTGCTGAATTCAATTACTGTGCTAATTTATTTGATGAAACCACACCTGATAGAGCACCTGCAACTAGAACTATCACCTGTTTTAACTTGTGATGATTTCCTCTTCTCCACTAGGTTCTGAACAAGTCGAATAAAAAAAAAAGTTATTCTGAAGCTGATGGGACACCACTCATGAATCTTTCAGGCCCTTGATAGTGACAATAAACTCTGCCATCCTTCCTGGGATAGAGCATTGTTTTGGGGTTTGTCATTTTCCTCGGAAAATGCAACTCAGCTGGGTCAAAGAGTACTATTTCTCACCACCGTGGTGATCAGCCCTCTACGGGTTAGAAAGCCACTGTGGCGATGCTGTCAGTTGCTCGGTGTATCTACTAAAGTTATGCTTCGGTAACTGGGGAAATGACCACAGCATATGTGCAAGGACTCATTAGACCCATTTTCAGATGAGCCCAGGATAAGAACCCATAATTGCCTGACCTCTGTACCCTTCTCTGTAGACCACAGTGATGTTTTGGGTCCCTAAGATTAAGGTCAGATGAGAGGCATTGTGCTATCTAGTCATTCAGATAAAAGCCTATGGGTTTTATCTAACTGCATCAGTTTTTAGTAGTATCTCCCCTTCATCCGAGGGGTCGTCCAAGAATCTCAAGGCACACGCCTTTATCCCAGCACTTGGGAGAACTGACTGGGGGTCATGCATCTCTTTTCAAGACTCAGATTAAACCTTTCTTCCGTTGATCTAGAAACTTCTGGTTTATGGAAATCAGGTAAGAATGTAGTAGGAACTCCACAATCCTCTAGCTAAGGCAATGTCTTAGCCTACATGAGGTACGCTACTGTGGTGGCTGTCCGATGTCCACTCTGGTAACCACATTTACATTTCCTGTGATGTTTGAGCGCTACCACTTGGCCCCTGCCAACCCAAGATGTTTCAGTTTAATATAATATGATATTTCTTGAGTGGCTACTGTTACAAGGCAAGTTACTTACAGACAGCATATAGTGAGAGTTAAGCATTAAAAGATAACCTACATTCTAAATCTATGTTACTGGTACTATCATACATTTACTTGGTGCTTCCTCTCCTACACAGACAGCCCACACCCATCCAGAGAGGCTCAGTAAATTCTCAGTCTTCTGGCTGAGCAGGAGGCCCATTGTTTGTCGGCATCTTATTGTTTCTCATAATTGTTCCAACAAGTCCCTAGATGCTAGCTAAGCTCCTCACCTTTTACATATTTTCTCTTTGTCACCAGGTTCAGAACTGAAACCACAAAACAGCAGACGCTATTTGCTCTGTTTTTGCAGCTCTGGTTTTCCTCCTGCCTGATGCTTACTTTTCATTTGACTTTTCAAAAAAAAAAAAAAAAAAGTGGGGGGTGGGGAGAGGAAAGAACTCTAGATTTCTTGAAGCAATCAGACCCCTTTGCCTTCAGAACGCCTTCTATAATGTCAATATTTTAAAACTATCAAACTAAACAGGGAAGATTTTTATGCACGTTTACGATTAGAATCTTTGCAATATGTTACAGCTAAATGTCAGAACTGGATAATGTCAACATTAATCAGAATGGCTAGCTAAGAATTGAAATCATGTAGGAACTGCTTGAGTCCCTAACATTTCTGAGGTAATGTCACATTAGCAGATGTCAAAGTTAACAGTGTTAGCTAACTGAACATGAAGCTGTCTGCACAGATGGTGAAGGTTAGCTGGTCAGCATTGGTATTAATCATACTTTGGACAGTAGACAGACAATCTATAAACATGCAGTTTCCCCGGGGAGGAAAACCAATTTTATCTTCTTCCATTGCTATCGAAGCCCTGACCATATTTCTTGATATAAATTTATTGATCAAGTTTCATCTCCACCTCGTACATACTTCTGTTTAAAATTCACTTCCATCTATTCTAATTACTTGTCTTTCTTTCTCCCAAACCAGCATGGAAGATTCCTGAAGGATTACGGTTTGCTAATTTTATGCAGGCCTTCAGTGAAATAAGCAAGGGGTTTGTGGTAAAACAGGCTTGGATTTAAATCACAGACTGAGAACATACAATGCCATCCTGAATAAATTTCTTAATATATATTCATATATATGTTACATATATGTGTATATAATATGCATATATGCACATGTGAAAGTAAAAATCAATAAAGTAAATATGACATTAAGCGCCACAGTACTGATTTCTAAAGCAGAGACTTTTAATACCTACATGAAAGTATTGGCTAAGAGCAGATGATGAATTGTATCGGATCTTTGGTCATAAACAACAGACACTATATCATTAGAATTCTTCAATTCTAAGCAAATAAGTTCTGGCTAATGAGGAAAAACAGAGATAAAAATTAAATGGATAAACCGGGCGGTGGTGGCACACGCCTTTAATCCCAGCACTCGGGAAGCAGAGGCAGGTGGATCTCTGTGAGTTCGAGGCCAGCCTGGTCTACAGAGTGAGTTCCAGGACAGCCAGAGTTAAAACAGGGAAACCCTGGCTCAAAAAATCAATCAATCAATCAATCAATCAATAAATAAATGGATAATGTGGATCTGGATCTTAGGTCAAGGAGAAATTTTATATAAAGAATATTATTGGAATAATTTGTACAGTAGTAATTCATACAGTTTGAAAAATGAAGCATACTTTGTAAAATAGAACTAACCTTAAATTTTCTAAATCTCATCATTGAGTTGGGGTTATATAACAGAAAGTCACAAAAATATAAGGGCAATTTGGCTGCAGCATCTGTTTCTCACCCACTGATCGCCAAAGTTGATGCACCTGAACTGGGCGGGCATTCTCTTTTTCTCTCACTTCATGTACATCTTAGTCTTTCTTGAAAGTCAAGAACACTCATTATTTATTTAACTTTTTCTCTTTCAATTTATTTTTAATTATATTTTAAATTAGCAACTGTACATATTAATAACATAATGATTGATACATATCTGTTGTAAGATGGTTAAATCAAGACAATTAACACATCACCTCATATATTTATATTTTGAGATTAAAATCTCTCTTACCAATTTCTAAGACTATAGTACATCGTTTTTGTTTTTACCTTAGTTATATGAGTGTTTTGCAGGAATATATGACTGTATTCCTGTGTGTACCACGTCTTGTGTAAGTCAGAAGAAGTTGTTGGAACCCCTAGAACTAGAGTTCCAGATGGTTGTGAGCCACCAGCTGGATGCTGAGAATCCAACTCAGGTCCTGTAGAAAAGAAGCCAGTGCTCTTTTGGATGTATACCAAAAACAAAATTTTTGGAACATCTGGTAATGCTATTTTTACTATTTTGGTAGGAACTTGTATACTGCTTTCCAAAACAGCCATAATAATTTATAATTTCATCTCCAACATGCAGGGGTGTCCATTTTCCTACATCCTTCACAATTCTTGCTATGCTTTGTCTTCCCAATAAGAGTCATTTAACAGATATAAAATGACAGTTCATTGAGGTTTTTAATTCACATTCCCCTGATGTTTAGTGAAGTTGAGCTTTATTTTATCCATTTTTATACATACTTAGTCATTTGTATGTCTTCTTCAGGAAAATGTCTATTCCAGTTATTTGCACGTATAGATTGTTTTCTGAATATTGAAATGAATATCTTATGTATTTCAGCTTATTAAATATGTGGGATTCAAATAGTCTATTATGTGAGTTGATCATTTGCTATGCAGAAGCTTTTAACTCCATTTGTCTTTTGTTGCCTGTATTTTCTATCTTAAAGTTGAAACAAAAACAGAGACAAAAACCATTGCCCAGAATGCTGTAATGGAGTATTCTTCTAGATTTTAGTCTAAAAATCTTACAGTTTCAGGGGCTGAAAATATGGCTCTCTGATTAATAGTGCTGTTGCTCTTACAGAAGGCTGGAGTTCAGTTCACAGTACCCACATCAGGTGTTCCCGATACCCACCCATACCAGGTGGCTCACAACCACCTGTGACTCCAGCTTCAGGGCTTCCAGAGCCTTCTTCTGACCTCCATAGGCACTGGCACACAAGTGCTCAAACACACAATATATAAACAAATAATATTTTTAACTTGTAGTTTCAATCTTATAGTTAAATCCTTACTCCGTTTTGAGTTTGCTTTGAATATGAGGTAAGATAAGAGTCCAGCTTCATTTATATGTATGTAGTTACCCAGTTTTCCCAGAACCATTTATAAAAGAGACTGTCCTTCCCCCTTGTCTGCTCTTAACACAGTCATTGGAGATCAGCTAGCTATGGTGTGTGAAATATTTCTGAGCCTTCTGCTGTATTTGGACATTTACAATTTTGAAGCAGTATGGAAACAAATTTAAAATAAAAGCAAGAAAGAATGTGTGAGAAAGACTACATATGACTGCAGAACCTGAAGTGTTCTACTATCTTCCTTTTGCAGAACTATCTTGTGCATCCTGAGCTCGACCCTCAATCCACTTTAAGTATTGTTTGTGTTTATTTTTCAAGAACACGTCACATACTATACTATTATTTCCTACACCTTAATGGTGTAGAGTTTAATCAAGAGGCATCAGCCTGACTCATTCCTTACAAAATTTCCTATCAATGTTTCTTCGAATGGTTTTAGTATCCATAGATGATTGTTGCCTCAAAATTTCACTAAAAATTACAAGATGGTGTTTTACCCATTTCCACCATCTCCTTTGCTTTCATTAAGTGGAATTTTTCAATAAAGAATAACGTTTATCTTCCTTGTTGACTATTTGATTTTTCTGAAACACTCTTTGTTTCTTCCTTTTTAAGAAAGTATTTTATTTTTATTTATGTGTATGTGCACGCAGTTGTCAGTGGAGGCTAGAAGAGGACTCTGGATCTCCTGGAGTTGAAGTTACAGGACACTGTGAAACCTCCAATGAGGGTGCTGGGAACTGAGCCAGGACCCTCTGTAAGAGCAGTACTTAACTGCTCTTAACTGCTAAGCTATCTCTCCAGCTCCTGTTTCTTTATTATTTTCCAATTTTCAAAGTAATGAACTATCCTAACAATCTCCAGAAAAGGCCAAAAAAAAAATTACTAGGTTTTAGTTTTTGATGATTTGTAACTTTCGTGTGTACAGTGTATGTGTGTGAGGGGGTAGATGTAACTGTGTGTGTGTGTGTGTGTGTGTAGGTCAGAGGACAACCTCATGTGTCAGCTCTTACCTTCCACCCTGTTTGAGACGGTTTCCTGTTTGCTCTTGCATATGTCAAGCTCTCTGGCTCATGAGCTTTTGAAGACTCTCCTGTTTCTTCCTCCAATCTCTTAGTAGGAACACTGGGATTGCAGACACGTACTTCTGCACCAGGCTTTATGTGGCTTCTGAGGATTTGAACTCAGAGCTTCACACTTGTACAGCAAGCACTTTACCCACTGAGCTATCTCTCAACTCCCAATACTAGGATTTTAATCACAAAATAAGTGTGCAATATTTATGATGTTAATTGTTTTGTGCAGTTGAAATAAGTGTACTGACTATGTAGGCCACCACTTAATCATTCTGCTGAGTAGATAACAAACATTTTGAGTAAACTTTCTACTGAAGTTTAACATATAAGGCAATGATTCTTCCACTTGACCTTCTACTGTCCTTCATTCTTTCACGACTTCTTACACTTCGGTCTAGAGAGTTGTTTTTTTTTTCTGCCCCAGGAACCACCTTTAGTGTGGGTCTGATAGCAATGAATTTACTCCATTTTTCATGACCGAAAACTCTTACTTATTCTTATTTATTTGAATTAATTGATAATTGTAAAGATGTTCTCATTTTATTTATTTTTTCAGTAGCTTTGCTATGTGCTAGATGTGTTTTCCTTTGTAGTTATCCTTCCTGGAGTTTGAAGAGATTCTTGACTCTGTAGTCTGATGTCTTTCATTGGTTTTAGAAACTCTTACTATGATCTCTTCAAATATTACTGTGTTTGTTTCCTTCTGAATTTTCAATTATATGAATATTGGGCTTTTCCACCTTGTTCCGTATGTTTTCCAAGTGGATCAACAAGGCAGAGAAGCCTGAAAAATTATCAAATCTGATGAAGTATCCATAGCCAACTAGGAGTTATCCCCTAAGAATACATCTGCTTTTAGATATCATGAGTCTCCAAAGTTGGAAAACTCTAGTATAAAACTCCATACAGAGAAGAATTCTGAGAAATCCAGTTCTTAGCTACAAATAAGAGATATACTGATAATTTTACAATGGATAATAAAATATGGATGATCATCTTGGGGGTATAATAATCAAAATACTCAGAGTCCTTACAAAATAAATAAAGCATTTTATGTGTTTCACCAAATGGAAAGCTCAAACAAATGGGTAGGAAGAACCAAAGAGAAAGTAGCACCACAGTGCTCAATAGTTTCTTGAGACTTTCTTAGTAACTATGTAACATGCTGTTCATTGTTTCTTCTTTTAAAAGAGATAAGGCATTTTTTTTCTCAGATTTATTAACTTTTCTTTCATGTGTATGCATGTGTGCCTGCATGAAAGTTTGTGCCCCACCTGAGCGTAGGTTATTGTGGAGACTAGAAAGCATCAGATCCCCTAGAACGCGAGCTACAAGCAGTTTCAAGCTGCCTGATGCAGATGCTGGTATTTGAACCCAGGTCCTCTGCAAGAGTACTGCTATTAAATGAGCCATCTCTCCAGCCCCACAAATAAGTTAATTTTTTATATATATTTAATTTTTAAGAATTTTATGCGTATGAGAGTTTGCCTGAATGTGTTTCTGTGTTCCATGGGCATGCAGTGCCCACAGAGAAGAGGGCATCAGATCCCCCATGGCTGGAGTCACATGGTTGTGAGTCCTCTGCAAGAACAGCGAGTGCTCTTAACCACCGAGCCTCTCCAGCCCCAAATAAGTTCAGTTTTAAGGACAACTGTATACGGCCAGCATTGGATGTCCTCAGCTGTAAGAAAGGCTCTATAGTGAACGTGGATTTTCAAGGAAAAAATCTTATTTGTTTTTCAGCTATATGATAATGGATAGTGTTCCACATCACTGATTCTACAGAGATGAGGAGGAAAAATGGCTATACCCATCCCTCCCCCCAAAGAATTACATCTGAATCTGAAGAAATTCAGGTTTGCTTTTCTAGGAACCTAAAAGACTTCAGATATCTCTCCCCTTTTCTCTTATTACCATGTGCCAGCCTTATGAATGTATTTTATTCTATGGATCAAAGTAGGTGGGAAACTATGAGAACCAATATTTTGCATAAAGCTGAAATGAGATATATTTTCCAGGATAGAAATTACCAATTACTGTGTAAGAAATTACTCCAACAGGGCTGGGGAGGGGCTCAGCTGATAAAACACAAACATGAGGGCCAGAGTTTGGAGCCTCAGGACCCATGTAAATGCCAAATGAGTGTGATGCTGCCCCCTGTAATCTTAGCATGCAGGAGGTGGAATCAAGATCCCCAGAGAAGCTGGCTAGCCACACTAGCCAGATCAATGAGTTCTGAGTTCAAGAAAGAAGTATATCCTGCCTCAATATGAAGAGCAATCAATGAAGACACCTGACATCAACCTCTGGCCTTCATACATACATGTATATTTGTGCATGAGTGTCTGCACACACATATGTGCCCATACACATGCAAATATACATATATACATGTGCATCACACATATACACATGTCCTTAGACATCTCACAGCATGCATATTTATACCCACATTGTTTTGGTTATATGAACTAATCTGGTGTGATTAATATCATAGAAAAATGCACAAGGGTATGAATACCAGTAGGCAAAGGTCATCACTACCATGGTAAGTCAACAGGAAAATTAAACCAAAGTATGTAATGTATGTATGTGTGTTGAGACAAGTTCTCACTACATAGCCCATGTTGGCTTTGAATTCATTACAGCCCAGGCTAGTTTTAAACCCACTATGTAGCTCAGGCTAGTCTTGAACTAGTGATCCTCCTGCCTTAGCTTTACCAGAACTCCAAATTAATAAATACTAAGATATTACAAAAATGTGCATCATATCAGTGCCTCTTGGTATAATTTACCAAAAAGTATAAAAACCATATTCTTGTGACATGCATATTATAAATGAAATTAAAAATCTGCTTAATTACTAAATTAATGGAAATAAATATGAGAAATGAAAATTTACATTTCCATATCTATCAACATACATGATTCTGAAAGCCAAAGTCTGAAGAGGAAGGTAAAGCAGTGTTCAGAGGAGGCCACTGCACCCTTCAGTCTTCCCGACCACTGTTTGTATGATCTAGGAGAACTCAAGGAAACTCTGATGAAGGGATAAATCTGCAAGGAAGCATTTAGTGCCCTGAATTCCTGGACATGGCTGGTCATAGAGAATCAGCTTGTTATTCCATTCCAATGCACTTTTTCACAAGCCTCTTCTGCAGGACACTCAACCAACTTCACAAAATACTCAATAGGTTTTTCCTCCTCATAAAAACAAGGACTAGCATCATCTCCCTTTGGTGTTTTAAATGCTTACACAATTGTTATTTTGATGTATACCGATGAGTGCTCACAGCCTGGATTCTAGGAAGACCATGCTTCCAAATTCTCCATTAAATGCACAAAACTTACTCAAATTTAGAATTTGCAGATTATTTTTAAATCAGAGCCAGAGTTGTACGTCGTGATTCACATCATGTAGCTAGAGTTGAGCATATACTATGGGGGCAGTAATCCTCTGGAGAATTAGGGAACTTCCCTATGAGGAAGACCCTACAGTTAACAGCAAGGTCATTCCAAGAGTGGAGAACTGGGAGTGGTCTTCCAAAGCTGTAGACAATGACTGGGTGCATGATTATAGAAAATTTAAAAACCATAATAAACTCACCAAATGTCAATATTTACAGTTATGAACTAAAAACTAGATCACTAATAATGCATTAATCCAAACACTAATATGAACATTTGTAGAATATACTCTTTCTGAAGCATATTTTGGGAACATTTTGGGGGAAAATTGCCCTTTCTTTTCAATTTCACCCTATCAATGGAAAAAGTTGCCAAATGCAGGTATAATAATAAAAAGATTTCCAAGACACAATAGGGTGTTCATTGGGAAGCTGTGTATGCAGTAAGACACATTTTCAAAACCTATTCACAACCTTTGAAGTTCTGTACAATTCAAAAGAAAATATGAACACACGAGGATCAGCTCGGATTTTGTTATCTGCTATATACAACTTTATTTTTCTGAATTACATTATTTTCTGGTTTGAAGTTTTAGAAGTTAATCATGCACAAAAATATTTGCAAACAGCCAGAACCAGCTTTGAACAATGCACAGCAATATCCCAAGCTTTACATCATATACACAAGCATTAGCCATACAACAAGGAACAGAAAAATGTAAGGAAATAGGCATTTCAATTTTAAAAAATCCACCTTCAAAGAACAGTAGGTGAAACAACAAAAGATGTTGGTCTTATATTACCAGAAAAAGTGTAAAGTGTCTTAATAATGTTCCCTAAGAACTGAATGTTCTTTCTAAAGCGAGGGATAAGATCCATATCAAGGTTTGCTATCCTTCAGCCCCCTTTTCACAACATGCCATTGTAAAGACAACTCACAGAGCTGTTGAAGACATTTGCCATGCATTTAACTGAGGAAAGCTCACATAACCAAAGACATGCCTTTGACTTTGCATAGATTTAATAAGATAATCAGTAAGAAGAAATAATATCACTCAATGGAAAACGGGCAAAATGCTTAGTCAATTCATCTAAGAGCTCTTGGTAAAAATAAACACTGAAAAGGTGGTCAGCAAGAATAGAGATCAATAAATGCAAATTTAAACTGCTGGAAAGAAATAACTACAATGAGATGGACCTCTGCTTTTGTCAATACAGATGCATTAATAGAGGCTAGAGAGGTAGCTTAGCACTTGCTGCTCTTTCAGAGGACCAGGACTTGGTTCCTAATACCCATATTATATGGCTGGTTCACAACCACCTGTAACTCCAATTCCAGAGGATCTGACATCTATCTTCATCAGGCCTCTATGGACAGTGCACGCACACACACATACACACACACACACACACACACACACACACACACACACTGTATGTGTATAGACAAGCAGGCACACACACACTTACACATTATTTTTAAGTCTGAAAAGGGGTTGAGAATATATCTTAGTGGTAAAGCATTTATCTAATAATATGTACAGAGTCCTGAGTTCCACCCCAAGCATGGGCACAGGCACACGTGCCTACACACACACACACACACACACACACACACACACACACACACACGTAAGTCAAGAGGATATGAAGTAACCCAAAGTTTGGAAGGTGACACTTCAGAAAAGCTGTTTTTATCACAGACAAAGATTTTAAATCCTATAATATTGTAATTTCACTCTTAGATGTTATTCTAAAGTTAAGTGAGGCACATTTATAATGAGTTATATACAAAAATGTGTAACAATGCTACTTTTAAGAGCTCTGAAGTAGAAGCAAACTAAATGTCCACTAAAAAATGGATACAAAATGAGGTTATTGCCATGACTTCAGGGTAGATAGTCCTTTGAGGGTTCATGAGCTGGAGGCTTGATTGTCAGTGTGCAGCAGCATTAAAGGATAGTGAAGTGTTTAAGTAATGGGATCCTAGAGGGAAGTGGTTACATGATTAAGAGCATTACTTTGAGACGGGATAAAGTCTGGTTTAATGGAGTGTGTTCATTTTTTAAAGCATCATATTTTTCTGAAACTTGAGGTAAATCATGCACAAAAATATTTACAAAGATCCAGAACCATTTTTCTATTTATGAATACAGCCTTGAAAAATGTATAGTGAAACTTCAAACTTTAAGTTTCTTCCTTGAAGCTCATCAGATAGATTTGTATTGACTATGCAGTATCAACTGCAAAACAACCAGGTCCCGGAGCCCTTCTCTGACTTTCTAACACACCACATAATCTCTCTTCCTCACACATTCCCACAGTGATGCCACCCACCGTGTTGTGACATAATCAAGGAGGATCTCATCAAAGTTCAAACAGACGGAGATACTCAGCCTTGGACTTACAGCCTCCATGACTGTGAGATAAATAAACCTCTTTTCAGTAAACATTACTCAGGATCAGGGGTCTTTAGTTGTGGATGTTTAGTTATGTACAAAATATTGTTTTGTGTACTGTTGGGTGAGGGTCTGCCTAGGTCTTGGAATTTTTTATTGTCTTCAGGTGTTGGATTTCTGTGGAGGATGTTTGATTGCTTATGATCTGCACCTGAAGAGTTCTGGCTCAAAAAAAAAAAAAAAACACCTGAGCTCAGATGCTTGGGATTCCACTGTCCAGTATAGTGCTGGCCAGGATGGTGGTTCCCACTGCTGAAGTCTAGCAGAGTTTACGCCTATGAACATGCTTCTGTGTCTCCTTGCTGAGTGACACAGTAGGCTTACTACAACAAATGGTGCACCAACGTGGGGCAGGAAATCACACCAGCTAATCCAATGTGGAGACAAGGAAGAACAAGAAAGAAACTCCAGACCTCACAGAGTCCAGTAAAGTATGCTCAGGGCAGCTCCTGAGGATCAGGGAAAGACTGAAGGAAGGGACAAATGGATCGGTGACAAGAAATAAAGAGGTGAAAGCACGCTTGATAAAAAGAAAGCTGGCTAATGATTCAGCCAGGGAGTTTGCAAGGGCTCCCTCACTTTTGGCCAAGATCACTTCAGTCTTTTGTACAGAAATTTTTTCAAAGTCATTCAGTTATTGTATTTCATAGAGGTTTTTTTCCTCCAACATCACATTAGTCACATAAGCTATCGATTGTTTTACATTTTTAGAAGCAGACTAACAACATCAGAAGTAGACTAACAATATCACATTGGTTACGCAAGCTATCAATTGTTTTATTTTTCATTTTCAGAAGCAGATCACGTAGCTGGGGGTCAGCCTCAGGCTATCGTCATGTGGTTACAAAATCAAACAGGCAACTTTATTTTTACTGAAGAGCGAGTAGACTATTAAAGTTTTAGTTTATAGTCTCAGGGGCAATGATCTATGTGTTCTTGCCCTTCCAGACATACTAACTCCCCTATCCAGGCTCTTCAGCCCCGGTCTTTACTGAGGAATCAGTGCCTTTTGTGCCAGGAATAATTTCTCATTTTCCGTGTATGTCAGGTCAGACATAGTAGACATGAAACAACGCTCACATTCATACTTAAAGCATCTTGGACTTGAGGGTCAGTAAGATTGCTATTATTATTTTTAGTGCTAGAATCACCATGTCCTTGTTTTCTACAATTTGTCCCTTTCCCAGTTAGAAAGAGCTGAATTAAAGATTATTTTTAATTTTACCAATAAGCAAAACAGACACCATGACCAAAAAGATAATTAGCACCTGTGCAGCAGAAAGAAGCAGAGAGGTGACTATCTCCTCGACGTACCAGCAACCGGAAGCCTTGTCAAGCAGTTACCTGCACCGCCCTGGTGGTGTAGTCACCAACAACAAGTCTCCTGAAGAAAGAGGAGAGTGAGAAAGGAAAGTTCTATAGGAGAGAGTTGTAAATGAGGAAGAAGCTTTTAGGTGAGAGCCATGTTTAGGACAAATATTTTAAATGAGTTTTCATGGTGAAAACAGAGAGTTCAGCTGGGAATAGGGAAGAAGCAAGGTTTCAACCTCTGCTCCTGATTATGGAGCCAACGCTCCCTTCTGCCACTAGCAGTCAGGACACAGGAAATGGAAACCAGAGTGGACTGTTCTATAAACTGAGTTTGTTGATGGCTTTGCTGTGTGTGAATCCCAAATGGGTCTTGTGGTTGAGGTATATGAAGAAGGGTGTATGTTTCCCCATAGCGGTGGTGAGAAAAAAATGCCAAACCACCAAAATATTTCAACTGGAGATTCTTCCCATGGGCCCAGAACCCCCTGCTGTTGTGGAAGCAGCAGCTTGGAGCCAAAAAGCCACTTAGTTAAACTGACTTTTTTTTTTTTTCTGCAAACCTGACTAAGAGAAAAACAAGCTGTCCAGATACTGGTGATGGTGATGAGAACTCCATCCACAAGGAGACCCTTACTGCAGACAAGGTGACCAGTTGTTTTTCCTACAAATCAGACTCTATCTTAAAATCTAGAAAGTGTTTCCTCAGGGTCAATACACAAAAGCTGTCTTCCAGACCTGGCTGAGGTTGTTATCTCGTGCTGGTAGCCGAACTTGGCGCTATCAGAGTCACTCAGGTGTTACTGGTTTTGAAGGCATGAAGGGGTCTTTGGAGAGCAATTGAGGCTTGACATTGTGAGAGGCCAGGTAAAAATGCAGCCTCAGTAGCAGTTGAAGGCCCAGACTGAAGGGGTCATGCAGAGAACTTGAGGCTTGGCACCATGAAGAGAGCCCAGAAGACGCTATGGGTGAAGGTGTAGCCCAGAAGCAGCAAGGGACCCCAGCTGTTTTGGAGATGTCAGTACCATGGAATGGCTACCAAGAACAGCAACATTTCTAGACTGTGGCTTATCACCGGTCAACCTGAAATTACAGAGAGTGAACCTGAAGATGAATGAAGGAAACCACTGTACAGCTAGAGGCAATGATATAGCTGGGCCCCGTGAAAACAATGTTAAGCAAACAAGTCACACACAAAGTAATACATTCTACAAAACTCTATTTCCATGAGTTCAAATATAGGTAAAATGAAATTATAATGTTCGGGCTACATACTGATATTGTTAAACAATAAAGAAAATTACAATCAAAAAAGGTTACAAAATTAGCTACCCTTGGGGGTAGGAAAGCTGTAACTGGAAAGGTGAAGTAGCTAGAATACTACTTGGCCGTGCTCTTTACCTTGACCCACATATTGTTTAAACAAGTTCCATTTTATAAATACTCCTTAACTATACATTTATATTTTATGCATTTTCTGTTATTCATGGAATAACAAAAGCATTTTAAACCTTCTTTTGACCTCAGCAGTGAAAATTCAGGCAATTATTTTACAATTTGCTCCCAAATAATAAGGTATAAAAATTGGTATGCTTCACACACTGACCTATTTGCAGAGGATGTTGTAATTCACGTTCAACTCCATTTTAGGAATTGCAAGCATCTGCCAGTGAGTTAATTAATAAGTATCTAGAATTAACTGAACAAAATCATAACTCGTAGCAATCTGTCTATTCTAGTGATGTCCAATCACTCCTAAATTTAAAGAGGAACTCGAGCAGAGCAAGACCCTGGAGGCAGGAGCTGATGTAGAGGCCATGGAGGGGTGCTGCTTATTGGCTTGCTTCCCATGGCTTGCTCAGTTTGCTTTCTTATAGAACCCAGAACCACCAGCCCAGGGATGGCACCACCCACAATGGGCTGGAACCTCCCCCACCAGTCACTAATTAAGAAAATGTCTTATAGCCCTATCTCATGGAAGCATCTTCTCAATTGAGGTTCCCTCCTTTTAGGAAACTCTAGTTTATGTGTCAAGTTGACTTAAGACTAGCCAACACACCTGATATTTCCCATGTGTGCTGGCTAGAGTTATGTCATTTTGACACAAGCTGAAGTCATATGAGAGGAGAGAACCTCAGTTAAGAAAATGTCTTGGGCTGTAGGCAAACCTGTAGGGCATTTTCTTAGAGACTGATGGGGGTAGGGCCCATTGTGGGTATGGTACCATCACTAGGAAGGTGGTCCTGGGTTTTGTAAGAAACCAGCCTTCATAAGAAAACCTGAGCAAGCTATGAGGAACAAGCCAGTAAAGAGCACCCCTCCATGGGTTTTGCATCAGCTCCTGCCACCAGGACCCTGCCCTGTTTGCATCAGCTCCTGCCACCAGGACCCTGCCCTGTTTGAGTTTCTGTCCTGTCCTGGTTTCCTTCAATGATGAACAGTGCTGTGGGAGTGTAAGCCAAATGAACCCTTTCTTCCCTCACTTGCTTTTTGTTCATGGCATTTCATTGCAGCAATAGAAAATCTAACTAAGACAACATGTAATCAGCTTTACAACCTAAGTTAATGTACAGCTGTAATCTTAAATTGTCTGCTCTTCCATTCCCCTGACCCATAAGTAATGTCATAATCATTTGTTGAAAACAGAAGATAGGACAAAATTGGCCTTATAAAGTAAGTATCCACTACAAATTTGGACACAATGTAAAGATATTGCTTGATAAACAATGATGTTTGTCATTTGGAGTCAGTGATTTAATCCCTTGTAAAATCCCTCATTCCTTCTCCATGTGGTACTTTGCGTGCTTTTCAGTAAATGCAGAACAAAGCTCATTGTTATGGACACAGGCAGATTCATTAGACAGCACTCAAGCAGGCACAGAATCAGACCCATTCAACAGATAGATAGGAATAACAGAAGACACGAGGAGAGAGAAGTAGAGAAGTTAAATCTCAGTTAAATTACACCAAGCAGCAGTCCCTGGGCAACTTCCTTTCCTTAATGCAACTCTGAATTGCTGGTGACTCTGAATTTATAATTAATGCATTCACACTGACCAAAATTTTGTTACATTTTCTGTGGTGGTATAAACACCGATTCACCCCAGAGCTCCATGAACAAAGCAAAGAATCCACCCAAATCTTGCCTAGTGAATTAGTGAGAGTAAGCTCTCCCCCCACCCCCCACTTCTGCCACTAACACCCACCCTCTTTCATCTCCAGCCCAACCAAACACAAGCACTTGAGAGTTTGAGTGACTTCCTGAAAGTTCCATCATGGGTCCTACAGATAAGACTTAAGCAAGGACTTCTGATGGCCAGGCTCATGGTTTTGTTCATTATGCTATTGAAAAAGGAGAGTTACATTGAAATAGAATTTTGATGACTAGGAAGAAGAGAACCAAAGCATACATCTCTGAAACACCAATATACTCTTTTCCCCTTGTGATAAAAATTAGAAAGTTTAATTATAGCAATTGTCACTAAAGGTAACTCTGGGAACTTTCATAGCTTGTCAGAGGGCATATAAATTGGATCATAAACTCAGAGAACAACTTGCCAGGGCCTTGTGAAGTTCATGATGAATATGCTTTAGGCTACAACACACAGACACATTATTTTAAATGTGTCTAGTGCATTTACTGAAGTCTTTTTTTTTTTTAAATCAAAGTCTAGTTTGATCATATCTAGTTTCCTAAGACCTAAGCCTTCTTAATTTGGGGTATTCTCCTTAAAAAGAATACATTATAAACATAACTAAATGCCAGCTTAGCATAAAAGAAAGAATTGTATGAAGTTTCTGGCTTAAGTTAGCTAAAATGTGTTGTATAGATCCTTATTAAAACCTTTCCAGAGGGGCTGGAGAAATGTCTCAGTGGTGAAGAGTACTGTCTGCTCTTCCAGAGGATTTGGGTTGGATTCCCAGTACCCAAATGACAGCTCATAACTGTCTGTATGTCTAGTTCCATGATAAACAACACTCTATTCTTGCCTCTATGAGCACTAGGCACACATGTGGTACACAGATGTACACGCAGACAAAATACCCATACAAGTAAAAAAAAAAAAAATATATATATATTAGCTTAAGAAAAAAAAAAAAAACGTTCC
The DNA here is from genome assembly GCA_026225945.1 of Cricetomys ansorgei. Taxonomy (NCBI): domain Eukaryota; kingdom Metazoa; phylum Chordata; class Mammalia; order Rodentia; family Nesomyidae; genus Cricetomys; species Cricetomys ansorgei. The sequence continues at coordinate 2,606,066 of JAMJFZ010003206.1, forward strand.
CACAGCTTAGGAATAATGCTGACACCATTTACTTCACAGATCCAAAGTATCAGAGGATAACAACATGGGCATTTCATTTCTATTTATCACTCCAAGCCACTTCAGCAAGTCATTGATCAGAGAGAGTCTAGTAAGCATGCTATAAATGACAAATCACCTTTATGTTGTAGGGGGAAACAATTCATCGGCGCTTAATCCTAGAGTAACTAGAGCAAGAGCACGGACTGGAACAAGAGCATTAAATAACTTGTATATTGCAAAAGCTCTCTAAGCTTCAGTCGCTTCTAATCTTGGGGAGGGCAAGGGCTAACGTGATGATGGAGTGAATACATGAAGAGTTCCTGGCATATAATGGTCATCCTATAACACTCTACACATCATTTTGGCTGAAAAGCTTCGAGATTCACATTAGAAATGTAATTCTTGCTACCATCTGGAAGGTGATGAATCTAAAGATAGGAGTGTTAATGCAAGCACTGAAAACAAATCAAACTAGAAGATATGATTAGATACAGTAAAAGATACAAGGAGCAGCTAGACCTCAGCCCGAGAGGCATGCAGGCAACGATCAACTGTCACAGTACAGTTTAGATGAACCACTGTTAATTTTCCAAAACCCACTGGTTTCTCTTTACCTTGGGTTACTGAACAATGGTCCTCTGCTTAGAGATTTCTAATTAACCCTTTGGCTTAAGTAGAGGAAGTCAGTCTCCCTGAGACTCAGACTATAGTTCTTAAAATCTAGCATCGCAAAGAGGAGGAAGAAAGAAGGTGAGACAGAAAACTGACCTGAAGAGAAAAATGAGCTTGCTGGTTGCTGGTTTTGCTTTGGGAGAGTATCTAATATACATTTATACCTTAAGATATAAGATATCTTACATAATTCTAAAGTCTACAAGTTTCTGTTTTTTTCCTTTCTGAAAGTTCTAGAAGTGACTCAAAGTATTTTTACCGGAGATATTTTCAAGTCTGCCTAGAGAAGAGTTTATAATTCTTTCAGGCCATTTGTCCTCCTGGCAGCTCTTTCTGTCCTCTTAGTACAGGAAATTTTCTGACATTCTCATCTGAACTCACCTTATTATCTCTTTCTCCTCTTGTCACATACACATCTATGTACGCTGGCTGCTGATACTGTAATGGGATCTCTCTCTCTCTCTCTCTCTCTCTCTCTGTTTCTCTTTCTCTCTGTTTCTGCCAACCATCATCTTTAGCTCATGAGCTCCTTGATGGACAGGACTACAGTTTTGTTTTGTTTTTTTAATCCACCATGAGACACCAGATGACCCGATAGTTTATACATAGAGCCAGAGTTTCTGGGTTTAAATCTGAAACTTGCATTAAGCTGGTCAACCAGTTCCTGTTATCTGTAAAAATGGCATAACCAGTGGCAACTTTAATTAGTCCTTACCTTGACCTTTTCTTGTTAACTAGGAAAAAAAGCATCATCATGTGTTTCACTGAGTTATGGAAAAAAATTGTGTAAAATTAAAATGTAGCTGAATATGTGAAAAGGTTATTGCTTTCAGGTCAAACAAACAGAAGTAAAAGAAAGGAAAGACTTGAAGATTCTGGCAGGCAACGCTTCAGACTCTCCTTTTAAAGTAACGGTGTTTTTCCACTGCTCAGCGCTCCTCTCCACACCTAAGACTCTGGACATACACTTGCCGTCTGCATCCGTTATCCTGCCTCTCAGTGTTCCTCAGTCTCCCCAGCAGCTTTATAAAGAAACACCTAGATGACCCCAAGGGAACTTGCTAGCTTTATCTGAGAAACCTCTAAATACCCTTGTGCTTTAACCCCGCCCACCTCCGCTCCTGCCACTGCCCCCACCCACTTCGCGCCGTTCATTCAGCTCCTTGGCCCGCCCAGCAAGTTCCGGAACACAATCACGCATGCTCAGCCTCAGACCCCACCTAGCGCGATGACGCAAGAGCGCTTACGGGGTGACGTATCTCAGTAGCAGCTTGACTGAACCCTAGGTGTGCGCTCAGATTTCACCTGCCCTGTAGCCTGTACGTCTGTCTCGTGCTCTTTGGATGCTGGACCTTCAGGGCTTTCAGGAGCCGGACGCTGAGGAGAGGTCCTCAAGGAACGGCTAGGGGCGTGCAAGGAAGGGCGGCAAGAGCTCTGACGGCAGGGCTGCGCGGGCGAAGAGGGCTGCCCCGGGAGACTGCGAGCCGGGACCCCGGACGGCCGCGCCATGCTCGGGGCCCGGCGCCTGCTCGGCGTGCTGCGCCTCTGCTCCTCCGCTTCCTGCCCCAGGCCCCGCGTGCCCGCCAAACTGCGCGTGCGGGACGCCCTCGGGGTCCAGGACGCGAGTGGGGAGTGCGTGACGGTGCAGGTGGGTGTGTGGAAAGGCTGCTGCCGGAGCTTGCTTGCTTGGTCACGTCTAGCTTTACTCTGCGCTGTCGGGTCGGACCAGCGAAGTAGGAAATGAAGGCGTCGCGGGAGTCCGCACTTCTCTGGGACTGGACTGTTATATTTTTGCAAACGTTCTGACGATTAGGAGTGCCGCAGCTGGGTTTTTCATGACACCGAGGCGTTACCTGTAAACCTGTCAATCATGCAGAAAAGTTTAAGAGAATACGCCCCCTTGTCTGCATTTACCTCGTAATAACGTGGGATAGTCTTGCCCTGGTTCCTTGAGAGCAAAAATCCTGTCTTCCCGTTTTTGTTTTTTGTTTTCTTTTTTTGTTCACCTAGCTGGCAGGAAATAATGGTCCCAGGTGTGTCCAACCTTTTGACGTTGCAACACGATGTTGTCACCTATCAAGTTCATTCTTGAGCCATTGAGTTACAAAAAATACCACACACACACTCCAATGTAAAAAGTCTCTACACTTAATTTTGTGTGGGGCTGCATTCACAGCAGTCCTCAGTTGCAGCTTCATGTGGCCCACAGACGCAAGTTGGATACACGGGAACCCATGCCTTTTGAGCTTCTAGCTACCTTGGCTCCTAAGCTGAGGCTTCCATGTAATTAATAAACAAGGAGAAGGAGTGGAGTGTTGTAGTTTGACAAGCTCAGGGCTGCAGTTGCCTTGACTTGATTCGCTCTCCCTTAAGTAGCTTGTTAATTATGGGCATGTGTTGCTTTAGTGCCCCAGGCCTCAGTTTCCTCTTAGGAAAGTGGAGATAATAGGAGTCTCTATTTCGGGGAGTTCTGAAAATTAAATGGAATGATGGGTACAGGCTTAGAACAGAGGCCTCCTGGTCAATGATAGCTGCTGTTATTTCTCCTAATTGTGTTTGCAGCAGCTTTGACTAGATTCCTAACAAGACAGAGTAAGCCTGGTGAGTGGCGGTTTCTCCTTGAGTCACCGAAACACACTGACTGGTCTCTCCTGTATTCTCGCTGTTGAGCAGTGTGACTAAGCTGCTCTTCCTTGCATTTGTTTCAGTTTCATACTTGTTCTAAGACCAAATCAAAGTTATGACAAGCGTTTACTGTACTCACTGATTAATTTGACATGCATTAATGATGTCTTTTGTGTGGTGATCAAAAGAAGACTCAAAGATGAACTGAACTATGACCCACGTAGCCGGTGTCCGTTCACTTTGGCGCTTAGCAGTATAGTATGGAAACTGCCAGCCACTTGTGGCTCTGAGCCCCCGAAACGTGTTTCAACTGCACGGAGACGTGTTGTAAGTGTAAAATACGTAACTTTGAAGCATAATATAAAAAAAATCAATATTTTATATTGATTACATCTGAATGGTATTGAGAATATAATTGGCTGAGTAACATGTTATTCATTACCTATTTTTACTTTTAATGTAGGGGCAAATCTTTTTAAAGATCTATTTTATTTTGTATTTATGTATATGTTTGTATGAGTTTATGCTCCAAACATAAGAGAACCAATGGAGAGCCATAGAGAGTGTCAGATCCCCTGGATCTGGGGTTACAAGTAGTTGTGAGCCTCCTCAGATAGTAGGAACCAAAGTTGGGTCCTCCACAAGAGCAGCAAGTGCTCTTAACACTGGAGCCATCTCTCTGGCCCTAATTTTTTTTAAGTCGTGTAACTCACATTATATTTCTATTAGCCCTAAGTTTACAGCAATGTGATGACTATTAGTGGTATAAATAAAGAGCTGTAAGAAGACAGAGAGGAGGAGTTCCTGAACTGTGTGGAGGTCAAGAAGATGTCACTTGCATAGTGGCTGTCCTGGAGGATGGTATCCCAGGTAGGGTAGCGATGGAGTGGAAATAGCAGCAGGGTGTGATCCCAGGCAGAGGATGGGGAGAAAATAGCATTCCAGGAAAGCTTGTTGATAAGAATATGAACTTGAGACTATTTTAATTCCAAGTGTATTACCTCATAATTACAACCTAGATTATCTTTTAATATTTTTTCTAAGTGTCTGTTCATTTCACGCATGATAATAACCAATTTATTTAGCTCCTGAAAGGACTAAATAGCATAAGACTTACAAAGAATTTAGGACAGAAGCACATTAAAAGTGCTCGATGTTAACTTTCTAACCAGTAAAAATAGAGTGGCACTTTAGAAACTACTATTGACTGAGAATGAACAACTGTGGTGCCTTTGGGGGATGTGGTGAGATGAAATGCCTTGTACATGAGGCTGAAGTGGTTTACAGTTCATGCTGTAAAGCTTTGGCCGAAAGTCAAGCACTCTCGTTATAGACTTGGGTTCAAATTTGAACACTAGTTCCTCAGCAGTGTGAATTTCAGCGAGTTATTTAATATCCCAGAGCCACCGTTTACTTGTTTCTAAAAGAGGTGTGATAATCATTAGGACGTTTATGAGAAGGAAATGAGACAGTATGTGAAAGAGGAGGTAAACTTTTTTTTTAACATAATACATGTTCAATAGGTAGTAGATATACTTTCTCTTAGAATGTGTGTGTTGGAGAAATGGCTCAGCAGTTATGAACACTTGCTACCCTTCTAGAGAACCAGAGTTTTCTTCCAGAGGAGCTGAGTTCATTGACAGAACCTAGATCAGGAGACTCAACACGTTTGAGTCCAGCTCCAGGGAATCCAAATGCTCTCTTCTGACCTCTGTGGGTACTTGCTCTCACATGTCTACACACACACACACACACACACACACACACACACACACACACATGTAAAAATAAGTCTTAAAAAGAAAAAAAAGGCAGAGTGTGTGCATACCTTCAATCCCAATGCTAGGGTGGCAGCTGCAGGTGGATCTCTTTGAGTTCAAGGCCAGCCTGGATCCTAGACCTTATCTTAAAAACAATGGATTCTCATCTACATACTAGCAATGCACCTAAAATCAAAAGCGTGCTTGTTTCCCTAAAGTATTCTGGGCATGCCTGAAATAACAGTGTCTGTAGGTATTTGCTGAGATACAGACAAGACAAGAATAGGTTTTTTGGGTGTGTGTGTGTGTATTTGTGTTGCTTTTCACAACTGATGAGTAGGGAATGTCTATCCATTAATTTACATTTAGGGTATACTTCCCAATGTATCTTTGAGTGTCTTTGAAAACATTGTTCTCTGTTAACTCCTAGGCTGGTTAAATTCAAATTGGATATGTAGCTGTTATTAGTAGTCTACTTGAAGACTTCTCATTTGTACTTGCATGTACCTGTCATTTAAGTTAAGACTGTCAATGAAATTTGTGTATTTGCTATGTGTTCATAATGAGATTTTTTTTTTTTAATCACATATTTTTATTTGGTGTTAAAAAGTTTCTGTTCTTGCTGCAGAGCAGATAATACCTAGTCTTTGCTGTAGCAAAAGATCACATTTGGAAAATGCTTAAGAGGCTATTTTTTTATCATAATATTTCTAAAATTTTAGTTTATTAGTTAACATACAAAGAAATGTGTTATGTGTTTCTGGGGCTTGAGAGATGGCTCAGTGGTTAAGAGTACATATTGCTCTTCAAGAGGAAAGGGGTTTGATTCCCAGGACCCATATCAAGCAGCTCATAACTGCCTGTAACTAAAGTTCTATGGGATCTGACACCTCCTCCTGGCACCCCTATACAGGGCACATGGCATATACAGACACACAGTTTCATAAAATCTAATAAAAAAAATCAACAGAAACTTTAAAAACTAGGTTTCTTTGTGATGTTTTCATGTGTATATGTCATTTTTTTTAAACACCGACTAGCTACATAGTTAGGGTTGGCCTCAAACTGGGGATCATCCTGCCTTAGCTTCCCTAGTGCTCCCCAAATGTACAGGTGTACAATACTACTTACCTTGATGAGGTAACTTATGTTGTTGTTGTTATTGTTTTTTAGAACATTTTTTGTATGATATTTTGTAAATGGAGCAAAATCCCATATGATATTTCTAGTCTAATGATCTCTCTGGGAATCTCACTAAAAAGTACCAACTTACAAACTTTTTGTATTTGAGGACAGAGAAATAGCTTTGAAAAGCCAATATTAAGGATATTGTATATGCTAATTAGGCTCCTTGGCTTAATGAAATGCTTGGCATTCATTTAAAATGATGAGCTTTATTAACAGAACAAAGGTGGACTGCTAAATATCCATCTCACCGATACGAATCATGTAGAGTCGTGTGCATGCCAAAGCAGTTCGTTTTATGCAGTTGACAAGTTGAGGCAAGATTATAACCATTTCTTCCTTTTAGTCTTTTTGAATGTGTAATAAAAACATAAAGTGTTTTACTTCGAAGCTCGTGTTTAAGAATGCTTCTTTTTAGGGATGGATCCGTTCAGTCAGATCCCAGAAGGAAGTCTTGTTCCTGCATGTAAATGATGGATCATCTCTGGAGAGCCTTCAAGTTGTTGCTGATTCAAGCTTTGACAGTAGGTGAGTTTTTTGTTTTATCCTTTTTGTTTTCTTAAGAGTTTTTCAGTTATTTTTTTTCCTTTTCTAGTATTTAATCAAGCATTTCCTTTGCCACCTGAATGATCTTTCCAAGAAAATCTGTGAAAAAATAGTTTTAAAGAAAAATCCAAATACTTAGAATCAAGAGCCTCCAAGCTCTGACATCTTCACATGCTGATATCCTCTGCCTGTGTTTTGCTCTAGTCTTTTTAAGCTACGTACACCTCCCCTAATCTGTTGTCCTCTAGACCTAGCACCTGTTGGTCCCTCTGCCTGACACAGTCTCCTTTATAGTTCCAGTTTAGACATCATCCGATGTTTCTATCCCACGACTGGCAGGTGCTTCTCTGTTCCCGTAGTATCCTGTGCCCATCTGTTGTAGAATGGATAATATTGTTTAACAATTAACTGTATTCTTAGACTTCTTTGACTAAGGACTCTTACTTCTTTGAGGTTAGAAATGATGTTGCATTCAATGCTGTTCTTCTTAGCTTCTGTCACAGTGCTGGAAGATAACTAATTATTATTGAATAAATGGAAGGAACTTTTATGGTCTCATTCATCAAATGTTAAAACTAATACCATTTTTGTGATAAAGTATAATCTCTCAGGAGCAGAACATTATTCTGCTAGAATAAGAGCACTTTGCTATTCTAAGGACCGTGAGGAGTAATGCTGTCTACATATTACAAAGACTGATGAGTCTCAGCTGGGCAGAGCAACAAAGTCCGTTTGTCTTAGTTATGTTTCTGTTGTTGTGATAAGTCACCTTGACCAAAGCAACCTATAGAAGAAAAAGTTTATTGGGGGCTGACAGTTTCAGAAGGTTAGAGTCCATGACCAGCATGGTGGAGAGCGTAGCAACAGGCAGGCCTGAAGCAGTAACTGGGAGTTTCATCTTGCTCCACAAGCATGAGGGAGGGAGGGAGGGAGGGAGGGAGACTGGGGGAGAGAGGGAGAGATAGGGAGAGGGAAGGAGAGCAAGCTAATTGGGAATGAACTGGGCTTTTGCACCCTAAAGCCTCCCCCCAGTGACACTCCTCCAACAAAGCCATACTGCCTAGACAACTGAGGATTCAAACATATGAGCCCCTGGGGGCCGTTCTTACGCCGTCACACTGTTCCACTCTAACAACCTTCTAAAAGTCTGTGTTCCTCTGATGATGCCTGTGAGGATAGCATTTGCGTGGGTCTGTTTCACCTGACCTCTACAGATGACTACCTAACTCACTGAGATATTTGCAAGAGCCCTTACAGGAAAATTCTTAACTATCAGATACTGCATATTTTAAAATACCAGATAGTCACTAGCCAAAGTCTATCAGTTTCTTTTCTCCACTTGATACAGTAGTGAACAATCTTGTGAGTATACATTGCATATGATTAAATGTTGAAAGGAAATACCATGTATTAAAATGTAGCAAGCAAATAAAACTGGATGGGGAATCTTCTGACACATTTACTTTAATATGTTACTCTATTATAATATAACTTTTAAATACACATTGTTAAGGAATGCATTTGCTAATTTTTGTTTTGTTTTATTTTCCCAGACAGGGTTTCTCTGTTGTAACTCTGGCTGTCCTGGAACTCACTCTGTAAACCTAGCTGGCCTCAAACTCACAGAGATCCGCCTGCCTATGCCTCCAAGTGCTGAGTTTAAAGGTGTGAGCTACCATCACCTGGCTACTAATTGTTTTTAAAGGAATTTTTAATTTTAAAATTTTGTATGTGTCTGTGCTCATAAGCACATAAGTGCATGTAGAGGTGAGAGACAGTCTTCAGGTGTCAGTCCTTGTGTTTCTACCTTGTTGGAGACAGGGTGTCTTTACTCCTACCTTAGCCAAGTAAGCTGGCTCGAGAGCTTCTGGATCCTTCTCTAGATCCCATCTCCCCTTAAGGGTGCCATGAGATTATAGGCATTTGCACTATTGTGTGCAGTTTTTATGTGGGTTCTGGGGCATGTGATAACTCAGGCTATCAGCCTTGTGTGGTTTTATTGAGTGGGCCATCTCTCTGGTCTCCCATTTTTAAAATTTTATTATAAACTATTAGAATTTGCAAGGATATGCAATCATTTAGCCTGGCTTTCTTCTTAATAGATGATTCTTAAAAGAAATGAGTGCATATTGCTTTCTGGGGCAGTCGTGTATAAATTTGTGGATAAATTTGGCTAGAACATAAATTCCTTAATTGGAAGGTACTGTCTATATCGCTGGTTCTCAACCTTCCTAATGTTGTGACCCTTTAATAAAGTCTTCATGTTGTGGTGACCCTCAACCATAAAATTATTTTCATTGCTACTAATTTTGCTATGAATTGTAATGTAAATACCTGATGGTTTTAGGTAACCCCTGTGAAAGGGTTGTTCAACCCCCAAAGAGGTTGAGAACCACTGATCTGTGGTTCTCAACTAACTAGTTAAAAAATACAACTCAAGCCAGGCATGTTGGCACATACATGGAATCCCAGCCCTTGGGCAGCTGATGAGGAAAGTCTTGAGTTTGAGTCCAGCCCGAGCTACATAGTGAGCTCCAGCTTGGACTGTGTGTGGGACCTCCTCTTAAACCAAAACAAACGACAGTAACAAAAAAAACCCCTACATGTTAGAGTAGTACCAAGAATTCTTTCATGCCTCATTTTTCCGGTGTTAGCATCTTGTGATACTGTTATGTGTTATCAAAGCAGGGAGGGCATTGGCATTGGTGCAGTGCCATCAGCCAAACTAGGCTTTCTATACAGCCTGCAATCTTAAAGTATAGTTGATATGATAGGCCTGGTGGCACAGTCTTTTAGTCCCAGCACTTGGGAGACAGAGGCAGGTAGATTTCTGTGAGTTCCATACCTACCTGGTCTATATAGTTGAGTTCTAGGCCTATGTTACCCCCACATTCTCCAAAAGTAGTACTCGTTATATGATTTCTTAATTCTAAATACTTGAGTGATTGTTAACTCCCCCTCATTCCCATTTTAAAATTACACAGAATTTATTTTTAGAGTCCTGGTGCAAGAGAGCATCTGCAGATTTTTTTGTTCTGACTAAGGATAAATACTTTTGACTTTATGTACTCTAGCAAGATTGGAACTGAAATGAAGGTTATGTATAGTATCTTTTCTGATCCTAGTTTTGTTTTGTTTTTTTATTATTATAGAGAATTGGCTTTTGGGAGTTCTGTGCAAGTCCAAGGTCAGCTGGTCAAAAGTCAATCCAAAAGGCAAAATGTGGAATTGAAGGCAGAAAAAATTGAGGTTATTGGAAATTGTGAAGCCAAGGTATGTTTACTGACAATTTTGGGGGCTGCCTAGATGTAATCTAAAACATTGGTGGTCTATTTAAGTCTACTGAGAAGATGACACTTAGAACATGTTTTGTTGTGGTTTCCCTGATCATTGAAACAGACCACAGGATCTAGTGTGAAGAAGCATGATAATGACAGCTTCATCTTCTGGGAGCTAAGTATTAATTAATCTGTGTGTCTCTGTGGCACCTTCCACTTCTGAAGTTTATCTTCTAGCCATTTGGCTTCTTGTTTTTGCTATAATTGATTCTAATATTTAATGAGCAAAATTACTGTCCCTTGCCTTCTATTGTCTTTATACTTTTGGTTTAGTATTATTTATTTATTTTAAACTTTTATTGACCCTAAGCCCAAATACAAGACATCAAACATATAAATGGATGGTATCCCCTGCCTCCTACCCTAGTATTGCTGAGAATCAAACCCCAAACCCTGCCTTGGTTAAGTGCTATGCCCCCTATCCCCAGCTGAGTGTTACTTACATGAGAGACTTCTGACTTACGGGGCCACAGTTTAGTAAGTGTGGTATTTGTTTCTGTACAACATAAAAAGCAAGATTTACCCAAGAACTAAAGAGCAGAGGAGACTAGAAGAAGCAGTCTGCCAGTGCTATTCTTTGTTGACTCTACTGTTGTCTTTTTAATTGAAACTTCAGGTTTTGTTTGAAAACATGTATGTCTTCTTAACTTTGTAACCTGAGTGTGGACAGGTTGGAAATGTTTCAAATTGGAGCCATAATTTCCTTTAATTTTTTCCAATCTTCAGTACTGTGCTAAATGAAAGAAAGCTGTTGTCTGTCCCTCATGCTGTTAGACACCAGTAACAAGACGATAAACAATAAGCAACCCTAATCGATTATGTTTGTAGACTTTCAAGACACTGGGGTGAAGTTAAACTGAATACCAGCTGTGTGTGTATGATTGTAGGAAAAGGCTTTAATATCTGTAATGTTAAGTGTGCCAAAGTGAATTATTTTGAGTAATTACATGCCAGCCTCAAATTGTAAGAAGCTGACAGCTAATGTATAGAAACTTGATAAATAGCAGGCAAGCCTCAGTGACTAAGTAATTAAATTAAGTAATTTAGCTGCTGTTTAGTGAAGCTGGCTTTAAACCAGCATCTCCCTAACTCCACCAGCCTCTCTGTTCATCTGGTAGGAAGTGGGTAATAATCCATTCTATTAAGAAATCAAGAAGGGCTGGAGAGATGGCTCCGTGAATAAAGGTGCTTATCTCCAAGCTGGCTGACCCGAAGTTCAGTTCCCGGAACCTGCGTGTTAAAGGAAAAAAACAATTCCAAGTTGTCCTGTGCTCTCCACACGTGTGGTGCGGTGCGTGTGTGTGTGTGTGTGTGTACACAAATGTGCAGGTTTACACATACAAATAAATACATGTAATCAATTTTTTTTTAATAATAAAGAGGGAAAGTAGCGTAATTTTGTTCCAAAGCACAACTGTTTTAAGAAATACTCTGGAAGCTGGTTTGTAAAATGGTTTTGGTTGTTCTGTGCGATTTTGGTTTTTTGGTTTCTTCTAAAATTTCCCCATATTTTTGACAGGAGTTCCCTATAAAATATAAGGAGAGGCATCCTCTGGAGTACCTGAGACAGTACCCTCACCTGCGGTGCAGGACTAATGCCTTGGGTTCTATACTAAGGGTTCGCAGTGCAGCCACAGCTGCTGTTCATTCCTACTTTAAGGTAAGGCGCTCTGCTTCCGTGTGTTCTTTTCTGTGTGGAATTTGAATAATTGTGACCTTGGAGTATTTTCCTGAAAGGTTTTACTTATCCTAAACACCCTTTACTTCATAGAGAATTAGACGTCACGGATGTGCGCGTCTATCTTTTCCCTTCCCCCTTTCCTTCCTAGCATGTGGTTCAATAGCTGTATTGAGGAGTAACTGGCCTGAAATACTGTGCATATTTAAAGTGTTTGGTCTGATGACTTTTGACCTGGCCGTACCCCTGAAAGTGTCACCACAATGAAAGTAGTGAATGCAGTTATGACCCTGAAAGTGTGTATGTCTGTAATAACTCTAACTTCACCTTATTCTTGAATACTTCCTGTGGATATAGAATTGCAGGATTAATGGGGATTGATGTCATCTTTTTCTTGGTTCCTCTGAATAATACCTTTTTTCTTTGGCTTCTCTTTATCACTGGTTTTTATAAACTCAATTAGACATATTTTAGCATAGTTTTCTTCATTTCTCTTTTAGGTTAGTTAAGTTTTTTAGATACATGAGTTTGTCATTTTTATCAGTTTGGGTTTTGTTTGTTTGTTTGCTTGTTGTTTTATTTGCTATGTTTCTGAGGCTTGCCTGGAGCTTGTAATCTTCCTGATTTTAGTCTCCTTACTAGTTACGGGTCACTGCATAGCTCCTGAAGGGTTTTTTGGCCATTATTTCTTTAAGTATTTATTCTTGTCTCTGAGATTATCTTTGTGTTAAACCACTTAATATCACATATTAAGTGATATCACATAGCCCAGAACCTAGGACCTCAAGCATGCTAGGCAAGTACACTGGTGGGCAAAAGATCATTCCTAACCCTTGTTTGTTTTGAGACAGAGTCTCACTAAGTTGCCCAAGCTGGCCTTGAACCGTGATTCTCTGACCTTAGCTTCCTGAATAACTGGGATTACAAGCTTGTGCCACTTCACCCAGCTGGGACTTGTTTTATGTCTTCATGCCTCCTTAACTTTTCAAATATGGGATACAGACCTAGTTTTAAAACTATGTACTTTATATGTGTCTAATGCCTATTAGGTCTGTCACTTATGGGTTAGTTTTGATTGATCTGTTTCATTTTGGATTATGTTTTCCTGCCTCTTTGTAAACTTGATGATTTTCACCTGATGCCAGATGCTGTGGATTTTACCCTTGTGAGTACAGGATATTTATAAAGGATCTCAAGTTCTGTTCTGGAATAACCCTAAGTTATTTGAAAACTGTTTGGCACTTTTGGTCTTCTATTTTTGTTTATCAAGTCTAGAACAGGGTCCAGTGTGGTACTGTTTATTCCTCAGTCTAGGCAAAACCTTCCTGAGTATTCTACCTAGTACCTTGCGAATTATAAAATTTTTCAATCTGGCTTTGGGACCATCCAACCAACATGCAAATACTAGATAGACCCTGCCTCTGCTAATCTCTTTGGATCATTCTTTCCTCAACCTTGGATAGTTTCTTCCATTAATAGATCAGTAGATCAATTCAGTACCTGAACCACCTGGATGACACTCTAGCCACCCCTGTTCTCACCTGTCTGGTATTCTGGCCTATGAACTATAGCCACTATGATTTCTTCAGATCCTTGACAGTTTCTCCTCGACTCAGAGAGTCTTCTGGGCTCCACCTTAGTTCCTCCTTCCTATGATATGTCCAGAAGGATCTCACAGTAGTAAGCTGGGAGCCTTGTAGGACTTACCATGCCTTGTTTCTCATAACTCACAGATCACTCACTGCCTTTGTCGTATGTCTAGTGTCTTGAAAAGCATTGTTTTATATGGCTTGCTTCCTGTTTTTATTATATTTGTTTTGTGCTTGTTCAGATAAGACAGTAAGTCCAATCTCTGCTTCTGTATTTTGGTCATATCAATGGGAGGGCACCAAAGGCCAGTGATCCCAGCAGAGAAAGCCCATGCTATTTTCCCATGTCAGAGGCAACGAACTCAGCACTGTGATCTTCCCCTGGGGTGCATCTGAATGCATGCAGTTTCAGTCCTGTTCTACTTCATAGGAGACTTTATGCTTTTTGGAAAAGTCCACTAGAGGTCATTTCTGGAAGACTACCAAAGAGCATCATAGCTTTAAGGCATATAGTTTTGATTAAACAAACAACAACAAAAAAATCATAGTATGCAATTTTATCCCATTATAGTTTGAAAGGGTCTGTTTACACATGATCTCATAAATTTACTTATGCACTTTTTTAAAATAACTTTTTAGCAGTACTTGACCCACACAGATACAGAATCTCTTTAAAGAGATTAGCTCTAAAGTTTAGAGTTAAAAAGAAAGATTTTTTTCCCCTCCTAGTGACTGTCAACAGAGAAAATGGAACTGCTTTAATTCTGAAACTAGTTTTATACATTTTTGGCCACTAGATGGTAGTATTGGCAAACCCATTGACAAGTAAACATTACCTACTTTTACATTTATTATTTTGAGATTTTACAAATATGAAAACAGTTTAAAATATAGAGTAAACCATAAGATCTAAAATAAGAAAAATAATTCAAATTAAATAAAAATGATAAAAGTTTATGTAGATGAAAATAATTTTAGTGCTGTTAATAGAGTAGTTATAAACTCGACACTTTAAATGCTGTAAATTTACTTTTAGATTTTTTAAAAATACATTATGTGTATAGGTATTTTGCCTACACTTATGTCTGCGCAGCACAGACATTCTGGGGTCTGTGGATGCCGGAGATGGCATCTGATCACCTCGATCTGGAATTAATAGATGATTGTGAACCACCATGTGGATTCTGTGACCTGGGCCTGGGTCCTCTGGAAGAACAGAAATGCTCTTAACACTAAAGCGTTTCTCCAGCCCCTCACTTTAAAATTTTTAATTATGTTTAAAAAATATAACCCTGATGTGTCATTCTGTGGTGTGTGTTTGTGGACACAACAATTAGGATTGTATATTTCAAGGAGTCACTATAACCAGAGTGTGGTGGTTCATGACTGTAATCCTAGTACTCAGGACACTGAGGCAGGAGGATTGCCAGAAGTTATGGTCAGTAATTACCATCTCAGCCAGGGTTACATAGTAAGACCGTGTCTCAAAAGTCAACAAAAAGACCATTGTTGTACTTATAAATAATGGTTACAAATTACCTAATATTTGATATTGTTTCTTTGACTTATTACTGTAGGCTCCTTAAGAGATGTTAAAATTTTCATAAATTTCAGACCTAACAAACATTTACTAGTGTATAAAGTCTGGGAATTTGAATAATATTTTAAACTAGGATATTCTAACAGTCTAGAGTTATTTTTTGATTTGAATATCAAAATTATTTTGTATTGAGCCTGGGACTCTAACTCTGGTATTCCCCTAGTTTTCATAAGGTCCTGGGCTTGATCCCCAGCACCTCATAAAACCGGGCATTGTGGTAAATGCCTGTAACCCTAGCACTCATGAGATAGAGGCAGGAAAATCAGGAGTTCAAGACATCTTTGACTAGCAAATTTGAGACCAGCCTGGGTTACGTGAGACTCTAAAAATGAAAATGAAAAGCATATACAGTCAGATGTACACATGTGTGTATGATTTGATCTACTCATAGATTGTTCTCGCAGTGTTCTAAAACTTGGCTACTAGAATCCTCAAGGATAAATCATTTAGAAGAGCCAAGTTCCTCACTGAAGATTTTTTTCCTCTGGGTTTATCTAAAATGGAATACGTATTTCCTTGTCTTCCTCAAGTGTGCCAGTAGAAAAGGCTGCCCTTGTGAGTGGGTTTCAGGGGTGTCCTCCGCTGACAGTGCCTCCAAAGCCTGCAGTAGGGTACAGTGTCTGTGACCACGCAGTGTGCTCCGGCCTTCCTCATTCCCCCTCCCTGTCACTTTTTTGTTGCCAGTGGTGTGCTGGTGATTAGCAATTCCTCTCTCATTTCTCTTTAGGTTGATGATAATAAATAATGATAGCTACTTTAGTTTCGTATGAAAAGGAAAATGCAGTTCCGTTAGTCTTCTAAGCAATCTGCAAACAGGATATATGAATTTTAAGTTCGGGGTACTAAGAACCTGTAAAACACCTAGTTCTGAAATACGTATCAATATTTGGAGGTGGTAGGTGAGATTTTTTTATAATGAGTGAAATGTTTGCTTCTGCTTTCAAGCCTCTCTCTGACAGTCGCACACCTCTTATTAGGGATCCCTGTTGTGGGATGGCTTAAGTATCTCAGTCAAGGCAGGCACGGCATATTCCACCTCTCCCTTTGCTACTCACTTTCCATTTGATCTGTGTTCCTCTCTCATCTTCTCTTCTTTAGACTTTGCTTGTGTGCTTTTATTGTTCTTCCTTTGAATATTCTTTATAGCTTTTGGAAATGATGTGGCTTTTGAGAAGCTTTGCTAGCAGCATTAAAACTTAAAAAGCTGATGGCCTCTTGAAAAATTTCGGCATTAGTTATTAAAAACAATGCCCTCTTTTGTTTGATGTTTTTTTTTTAATTTAAGTCTCATGTTATTTACCTCACATCTGCAGTGCTGTCTCACATGGCATTTCCCCAGATCTAATGTTAGCGATCATAGTTAGCCGTTATATTTCTTCTCTCCACCCTCATTTCCTTTGGACTTTTCACTTCCTTTCTTTGTTTACTGTGCTCATGCTCAGAGTTGCCTACATTCACGTGGAATAAATGATCCATGTCCATGACTCTTGGCACACAAGAAATAAAACTTTTATGCAATGATGTTATTGATTGTATTTCACTGGTCCTTTATAGTGTGCTGTGTGCAGGGCACCTCTATGCTTGCTGCTTTCAGGTTAAGTGTATATTTAAGTAATTTCTGGGAGTCTTAATTTATAGCTTGAATATTTAACCAGTCTATATCTAGGTAAGTTGTTGATTAAGTAATTTCTTTTGTGGTCAGAACTCTAGAATTCAGAGAGGGCCATACTTGGAAGGTCTCTAAAGATGTTTTTACATTCTACCAGTGATAGACAGAACCTGGTAGAATGAATTTATCGTATTGATTTCAAGGCTGACATTCTGCATTAAGTGTATAGTATTCTGCCTGTGTGCTGTAAATTCACTTTTAGCTACCTGCACTCCCATTCTGCCACATCTATTCTGAATGTAACCTTTGGCCTACATGCATAGTCGAAATGAAGAAGCATAACCTTGAAATTGATGGGTTATTTCAATCCTGCTAACAACAGCTTTTGTGGTTCACTAATGGAAATAGTCGCAGACTTCTGCTCAGAAGGACTGCAGTTGGGCGCCTTGGTGATGGATGGGCTTGCTGCTGCTCAGAATGTTCTTCAGGCAAAGGAAGTACACTCACTGCCCGTGTCACATGCAGTGCATCATGCCATCAATTGAATGTCAGAGACTTGTTAGAAGTCATTTCTCCCTCTTCCAATTTACTTCTTCTGTCCCTATTTATCAGCCTTCGTTTTTCTCCTTTTTGATAGTTCATTACTGCTGAGGTTTCATTTCACTATAACAGAACTTCTTATTGTTAGTTGCCTTACATTAGCAGTGCCGGCAACATCATCCCACATTAGCCTTTGGTGAAAGTGTGTTCCTGTGTGTCCCTTAGATCATCCCCGGTATATTAGGAACGTGGGCAGAAGAAATAGCATTAGAGAGAGACAGAGACAGAGGGTAAGGGATTGTGTTCCTTCTCTGGCTTAGTCACTGACTAGCTGTCTTAACTTTTAGAAATTCATGAAATTTCTCTGGGACAGGGTTTGCTTATTTTTGAAATGAAGTAATTAGACAAAGTACATCTAGGTCTGTTCCATATTTTAAATTTTTTTATGTCTCTATGCACAATAAAGCATTCAACTGGCCAGGCTTGACAATGTACACCTGTAACCTCATCTCAAGAGGTTGAGACAGGAGGGTCAAGAATTCAAGGCCAGCCTACAGTACATAGTAAACCCTTCTCAAACTCCCACAAATTAAAAAAAAAAAAAAAAAACCTAGCTGATCTTTAAACAGTCTTGTATTTGGAGTTATTGAGAGATGTGTAATAGCATTATTTTGGTGCCATTTTAATAGTAAAACCCAGCATATGTTCTTGGAATTGTATCACATACAATTGTATTGAAGAGTTTTCCTTTCTATTCTAGGACAATGGCTTTGTGCACATTCATACCCCAGTAATCACATCCAATGACTGTGAGGGGGCTGGAGAGCTTTTTCAAGTAGAGGTAAGCTGTATTCTCCCTCTTATTGCTGCTTAATATTTTCTTCAAAGATTTGCTTTAAATTTAATAATAGTTTTTTGGACTAATGACCATGGCTAGCACCCGAAGTTGTCAAAAATAATCTTGGAAAACATTCACATTGCTCTGATCTCGTACACTTCTATTATTACACCTATTATTCCACTGTAACTAGAAGGGATGGATTTTTAATTTAACATTCCATTTGCTTTTCCTTGGAGAATATATGTCAATGAAATCAGAAGGGAGGGATATTTGGAGGCAGAAGAAACCAATGGGGCGGGGGAGTGGCAGGAAAGAGAAGGGTTGGAAATAAGAGCCAAATATAATAATATATGTCTATAAAATGTTACAATCAAACCCATTTCTTTGCGTGCTAACCAAAAAATTAAGAGCTAAATGACAGAATAGAAAAGTGTACATGTAAATAAAGAATTTTCCAAATTCATAAAGGAATAGGTTTTTCATGAGAAACGCTACACTTCTAAAGTACTTTTTTCTCTATTGATCTCTATTTTACTTTGAGCGTATTGCTCCAGCTTATCTCCCCATCCTCTCCTTTCTCTGCTCTTCCGTTTGTCCCCTTGGTTCCCTAGACAGTTTTGCTTCTGCTTTGTCATATAAGCATACATGATTTTACGTATTTATATAAAATCTAGAAACCAATGATGAGAGAAAATGTGGTATTTGTCTTTCTAAGGTAGACGTAACATAATAACTTTGCTCGCATCCATTTTTCTGCAAATGGCATCTTTGTTCTTTATGGTTGAAAAAAATCCATTGTGTAAGCTGGGGAATAATCTCATTTGGTAGAATGGTTACCAAATCCTTGAGTTCAATTCCCAGCATCTCATAAACAGGGTGTGGTAGTGAATATTTGTAATTCTAACACTCAGGAGATGGAGCAGTAGGATCAAAAGTTCAAGATGATCTTCAGTGAGTTCAAAACTAGCCTGGGTTACATAAAACTTCTCTAAAATAAAACCTCCATTGTGCATATATACTGTACCTTTGATGATTACCTAAATGGTTTTATAACTTAGCTATTGTGAATAACGTTGCAATGAACACTAGTGTGTGCAACTCTTTCTCTGATGTTGACTTGAAGTATTTCAGGTAAATACCTAGGAGTGATATCCAGGTCATGTAGTAGATCTCTTTTTTTTTCTCTTTTTCTTTTTCTTTTTCTTTTTCTCCTCCTCCTCCTCCTCCTGCTCGTCCTCCTCGTCCTCCTCCTCCTCCTCCTCGTCCTCCTCCTCGTCCTCCTCCTCTTCCTCCTCCTCCTCCTCCTTCTCCTCCTCCCTCTCCTCCTCCTTCTCCTCCTCCTCCTTCTCCTCCTCCTCCTTCTCCTCCTCCTCCTTCTCCTCCTCCTTCTCCTCCTCCTTCTCCTCCTCCTCCTTCTCCTCCTCCTTCTTCTTCCCCTCCTTCTCTCTCCTCCTCCTCCTCCTCTTCCTCCTCCTTTTTTTTTTTTTAACCTTTGTATTGATTTCCATAGTGGCCAGACTAGTTCACACTGTTAACAGCAGTGTGTGAGGGTTCTCTTTTGTCCCCTTAGCAGCATTTGTTGTTGCTTGTTTTTTTTTTAGTGACTGCCATTCTGACTAGGGAGATGGAATCTCAATGTAGTTTTAATTTGCATTACTATGCTAGTGAGGATGAATTTTTTTTTTCGTATTCTATTGGACATTTTTGCTTGACCTTTTCAGAACTGTCTGTTCATCTCATTAGACCATTTATCAATTGGTGTGGAGGGTTGAATGAGAATGTCCCCCATAGGCTCATATATTTTAATACCTGGTCACTAGGGACTGGCACTATTTGAAAGGATTAGATGCTGTAGCCTTTTTGGAGGAAGTGTATCATTGCTGGCGGGCTTTAAGGTTTCAAGGGCCCAAATCAGGCCCAGTGTCTCTCTCCCTGCTGCCTGCAGTTCCTGATGTAGAACTCTCAGCTACTTCTCCAGCACCATCTCTGCCTTGTGTCACCACACTTCCCACCATGACAATAATGGACCAGACTTCTGAAACTGTAAGCAAGCCCCAATTAAATGCTTTCTTTTGTAAGAATTGTCATGGTCATGGTGTCCCATCACAGCAATATAACACTGACTAAGACAATTGGTTTGTTTGAGACTTGTTACTAAAGTGTTGGTTTGTTTGTTTGTTTGTATATCCTAGGTATTAATCTTCTATTAGATCCATAGCTTACAAACACCTTTCTCCTATTTCAACGCAGTATCTTCACAGAGTTGCTTCTTTTGCTATAGAATGGAGCGTTGTCAGGGAAAAGCCCCTCCTCCCTGTGGTTACATGCCTCTTAGACTTCTGGGAACAGCTTGGAGGAAGGTATAAAAAAGGGGGCAGTTGAAGGCAGTTGGACAATTGGAAATTAAGAATTAGAGCTAAGAGTTATAGCAGAGTTTCTGCAGGACAGGGAAAGAGAGAGTACAAAAGCTGATGATAGGAGAAGCAGGCAGAAATAAAGCTGATAGTGAAGCAGACAGAAATAAGACTCAGATAAATAGAACTAACTGGGGTTTTAGAAAAGTTACAATTTAGATCTTTCTAGTAACTGCCATGATAGGAGAAGCTGAACCAGAGTGGGATAGAGTTAGTTCAGTTTCCCAGACATAGGCAGATTAAGACAACCAAAAAAGGGCTGTAAAGGTTTCTCTTTCCTTCCTATCCTTTCCTCCCTAACCCTATGAGCTAACTGAGGTTTTAAAAGTTACAAGTTAGAAATCTAGCAGCTGGGAGCAGAGGTGGTATCAGGTAGCCAGTGAGAGAAAAACTGTTACATTTTAGATACATTTAAAATACATTCGTTTTTTGAAATACCATTTACATTTTGTCGGCATTTTCTAAACCTTTTTTACATTTCGCTATACAGCTTTCTATTTTCATGAGCTCTCACTTGTCAGTTGTTGACATTGTTGCCTGATCTACTAGAATCCTTACTTTTTCCTGTACCTTGTGTTTTCCCTATTTTTCCCCTCTAATAGTTTTAGATTTTTAGTCTTACATTAAGGTCTTCTATCCATTTGGAGTAGATTTTTATACAGGGTATTTGATGGGGATCTAGATTCCTTCTTCTGCGTGTGGATATCTAGTGTTCTAAACTTAGTACCATTTGCCAAAGAGGCTGCATTTTCTCCAGTATATAATTTTGTTTGTCACCTTTGTTAAAAATTAAATGGTGGTAGTTGTTCAGGTTTATGTCTGAGTCCTCTGTTTTATTCCATTGATCTGTGTGTCTATTTTTGTGCCAGTACTATGCTGATTTTATTAGTTAATACTGTCGCTCTAAAGCATAGCTTGAAGTCAAGTAAAGTGAATAATACTTTTAGCATCCTTCATGTGTGTGTAGGGGTATGTGTACATATGTGTACTTATTTGTGTGGGTGTGTTCACATGATCATGCAGGTTGATGTGTGTATATGTGGAGGCCAGAGGTCAGTGTTGGGTGTCTTCCTCCATCTCTTTCCACTGGGTTTTTTTTCAGATAGGGTCTCTCACTAAGCCTGGAGCTCATCAATTTGATTAGGCTTCCAGCTGGCCAGTGGGTTCCAGGAATCCACCTGCCTGCCACTCCCCTTCCAGAGGTAAGGTTACATACACGTACTGCTGTCCCTAGCTTTTATGTAGGTTCTAGATTTTCAAACTCAGGTCCTCATAATTGTGCATTAGGCACATTAGCAACTGAGCTGTCTTCTCTGTTCCCCAGTATTCTCTCTGATCAGGGTTGCTTGGCTATCTGGTATGATATAAATCTCATGGGTATTTAATGTATTTCAGTAAGAATGACACTAGGATTTTTATGAGCATTTTATTGAATCTGTAGATTGGTTTTTGGTAGAATGGCCATTTTCACAATATTACTTCTTCCAATCAATGAATGTGGGAAGACTTTCTATCTTAATTTTTTTCTTAAGTGTTTAAGTTTTCATTGTAGTCTTTCATTTCCTTATTTAGGGTTATTTCAAGGGTTTTTGTTAGTTTTTATTTTTTAAGGCAATTGTAATACAATTGTTTCTCTGATTTAGTTTTTAGTATTTGTCATTGGTGTATAGGAAGGCTTCTGGTTTTTGTATGTTCATTTTGTAGCCTGCCACTTTGTTGAGGTATTTGTCATATCTGAGTCTTCTGGTAATCTTTAGGATCTTTGTGGTGGTTAAAATTATAAATGTTCCCCATAGGCTCAAGCATTTGAGCACTTGTTCCCCAGGTGGTAGAACTATCTGGAGAAGTGTGGGAGGTGTGGCCTTGCTGGAGGAAGCATGCCACTGGGGGCGGGCTTTGAGAGTCTATAGCCTCCCCCAATTTCCAGCTCCTTTCCCCTGTGCTTGTGGTAAAGATGTGATCTCTCACCTTCCTGCTCCCACCACAATGCCTGTCACAGGCTGCCATGCTTTCCCATCATAATGGATTCTCATCCCCTGGAGCCATAATAATAAGCCAAAATAAACTCACTCATTAATCATTTTTAGTCATGGTATTTTATCGCAGCATCAGAAAAGTAACTACTATAGTTCCTAATGTATAGTCATATGATCTGCAAATAAGAGTGCTTTGACCTGTGCCTATTTGTATCCTCTTTTGTTCTTTTCTCTTTCTGTTCTAGTTAAGATGTTTTAGTTTAATTATTTTTGAAAGGTTTATTTTTATGTGTATGGGTGTTGCCTGCATGTATCTATATATGTACCTTCTGTGTGCCTGATACCTGTGGAAGCCAAACAAGAGCTCCAGATATCCTGGAACTGCACTTACAGAGACATGTGAGCTTACATGTAGGTGTTGTTAACTAAACCTGCCTTCTCTGCAAAAGCCATAAGCACTCTTAACCACTGAACTCTCTCACTCCAGCCCCAAATTTTAACTCTTCTCTTGTAGTTATCTTCTGAGTTCCTACTGTGTGCCAGGCACTGTAAACCTGCCCATATTGCAAGTAAACATAATAATACATTATCAGAACAGAAAATGCTTATACATTTATGTAATTCCAGCACTCAGATAGTCTAAAGCAGGAACATTGTGCATTTTAGGGCATAGCCAGACCCTGCCACAAAGTAAAACGAAATAAAATACTCAGCCAACTTTTCTTATTTGTAGGCAACTGAAAGCCATTCACTTACTGGTTTAGCTGTTCTGAATCATTATTTAGTAGTACACTAATGGACACAGAGAACCATATGCTGTTGAATCATACTTTGGTGTTTCTGTTGTTTTTATTTACTGACATTTTTTTTTTATTCTTAAAAGATTCTTTTTTTATAAGTTTCCTTGATTTCTTTCAGCAACTTTCTATCAGAAAAGTACAAAAATGTATTTTCTTTGCTTCAGTACTTTCTGACTCTTGGTAACAATGCTTTCTCATAATGTTATAAAATAAAGTATTCACAGTAAGATGTTAGCTTGACCTATTGAAGTCCTAATTAAGAATAATAATCAAATACTGTCCTTTATACAAAAGTTGAAGAAATCTTGATGATAATTAGATTTTTGGAAAAAGCAAACAAAAAATAACTTGAGAGCCAAGGGTAGTATAGTGTTCCTGTAACACTAGTACTTAAAAAAAAAAAAAAGACTTGTTGAACACTTGAAGTGGAAGTGTTAGCATCTGTATGTATGAATTCAGAGAAAGCAGCTAATAAAAAAACCAAAAATATTCTAAAAAATATTCTAGTTCTTTTCCTTTTCTTCGTGGTATTCTGAATATGAACTGAAGAAAAATTATCCATCTTAAATGCACATCATAATCCCTTAATCTAAACCACTTGATAGTTAAAAAAGATGAGGATTAAAGGAGTTATTGTAAATTTAAAAGGCAATTTTTAAGGAACTCAGACAAGTTAAAAACTGTTTTTCTTGAACTTTAATGATAAATTTGGAGATAACTGATTTGCTTATGCAGATCTGGTAGATTACATCATCTGTCTTCTGACCTCTAAATAGCTCAAGAAGGTGAATTACCATATGAGTATGACTAAGAAGAGGAAAATATATTTCTAAAGAAATGAGAACTGTTCTGTGCTCGAATATATTATTTCAGGACCAGGCACAGGAATTTTACATAGTGGAGTTAGACTTGGCTATTCAGAGTACCATAAAGACATGCCCTCGAGTTCAGAGATGTTATATATTACAGTCAGGTAGGCCCGGTCTCAGCAATCTGCAGTGCCTGTGCTATGCGTGGTGGCTATCTCCATTACTTGTAGAAGTTCAGCTAAGACTAACCTACACAACCTCTATTGTCTGGAAGAAGAGCTCCCCAGGCTCACTTTACACCACTCCTTCCTTCTAGGATTCACTGTTAATCTCCTAGATGCTTGTTCACGCTCAGGGGTGCAAATCTCAGCATCTGCTTTTTAAAGGAGTGGACTTTGGTATCTAAATTCTTGCTTTTTAAAATGAGCTTCCACCCCCATCCCTGACAGCATTGAAATATCCCTAAGCAGAATTAGAGATAATGATACATACATATACTGGTTTGAGGGCAGCATTAAGAATCACCTTGAAAAATTAAAGCAAGAATATGGACTTCTGGTAGTCACCGAGAGGTGAGTACATGCTGTATCGTTTAGTTTAGTTATCTTTATTTAGCTTTAGTTTTCTTTCTGTCGTCTCTATTTCCCATATCAAAGTTTTAAGACTTTGGATATTTTCTAAGCGTTAGGGACTATTACATACATATGTAAGAAGTTGTATTCAAGGCATTCATTTGTTATTCAGCACACATTGATACCATCTGTGTTCAAGATGCTGTGTTAAATATTGCAAGTGATATGATGGTACAGCTGAGGTTCTTGCCTGTAAAGCTGGTAAGTTGGCAGGAAGTGATGGAGTGTGCTTTTTATTCATCTTTGATATCTTTCTTAGTATTTGTTTGTATCTCTTTCTTGTTTGTCACAGTGTCCCAGCTGAATTCAAAATTGTATTTTATCTTCCCAATTCTGGAGCAAGCCTTCATGGTCCCCAGTTTAGGGTAGCTCAACTTGGGATTTTTCAGCTGAAAAAAGTGATAAGCATTCAATAGAAACATAACTGGTTTTGTACTGCTGGGAATTAAACCTAAAATCCTGAACATGATAAAATGGAAGCACTCTACCACTGAACCATAAGCACAACCCAGAAAACATATTCTGAAATTTAATCTTTTTCTGGGCTAATAGTATGTGTCGTAATATTGTCTCATGATGCTGGGCAGTAGCAGCAAGCCACAACTACCAATCAGCCCCTGATTCTCAGTACACCGACTCTACAGTGTGGTATGTTGCTAAACTATAACATTCAATGAATTAGATATATTAAATGCATTTTTGATACATAGTATTTTCAATTTATGAGGAACTTACCAGGATGCAATCCAATTGTAGTCCAGAAGCATCTGTGCTTTGTCTCTAAGAAGATAAAAGAAATTATGGCATGAATTAGAGGCTATGGCATACTCGAAGTTAGTTGGAGAATGGGTAAAACTACTTTATATATACAGTTGGGATCCCAGTGTAACCAATTATAGGTGAGAGGGAATCGTAAGCAAAATTAGGTCAGTGATGATTGAGTAGATAGAAAAGCTTCCAGGTCTGAAGACATGGCTCAGCAGTTAAGAATCCTTAGTCATCTTGCAGAAGATTCAGGTTCATTCCCAGTACCACATGGTAGCTCACAACCACCTATAACACCTCCCTCTTCTAGCCTTTGTGGTTTTCTGTATGCATGTGGTTGGTGTACATATACTTCTTACACACATGCACAAAAATGAAAAATAAATCAAAGGAAAGAAAGGAAGGAAGGAAGGAAGATCTTAAATGAACATGTGACATGACTGTGCCTCAGGGAGGGTGTTCCAGCCAAAGGGAACAGTGTGAGAAGACTTAGACAATCGAATTGAATGGGGGATTTTATTAGACTCTGAATAAACAGATGAGAAGGTGCCTATTGATGAATTACAGAGTACAGAGATGGATAGCTTTAGGTACGAGGAAAAGAACAGGGGGTTTTTGTATGTTTTAAAATGGTTTTATTGTGATTAGGAAAGTAGCTCAGTTGGGAGAATTCTTGTTTATCATACACAAAGCCCTGGGCTCAGTCCAGGTAAAGGCAGAAGGATCAGAAGTTTAAAGACACCCTTACAATATAGCAAGTTTGAGAACAGTCTGAGGTACATGAGACCCTGTCTCTAAAAGTAAGATCACTTTCTGAGACACATTTCACACACCATTAAATTTACTCACTTAAAAATAAGTTTTGTTGTTTTTAGTGTGTTAGGTGAGTTTTGCAGCCAGTTACCAAGTTTTAGTATGAGGACTTTTTTATCACCTCAAAAACAAACCCAGCACTCGTTAGCAGCCTTTTCCCACTCCTGCCCATAGCTCCCACTAATCCACGTTGTATAGATTTGCTTCTGGAATATTTCGTATCCATGGACTCATATAACACGTAGTCTTTGGTGTCTTTTTATTTACCATAGTGTTTGAGGTTCGTCATCCATGATGTAGTATGAATCAGAACTGAAGTTTTTATATCCAGTACATACTTTAGGGTGTGGGTATCTCACATTGTGCTTATCCGGCTATCATCTGATTAACATTTGTGTTATTTCCACTCTGGGAGTACTATGGGTAGTACTAGAGAGAAGATTTTTTTTGTGTGGCTCAACATTTCCTGTCTTTCAGAATTGGTAACTTTCTGTTCAACATTTCAAAACCTGTCACAGTATTTTCCAAGGTGGCTGTACAATTGTGTTGCCGCCAGCACGGTTTAGGGGGCTCAAGTTTCACTGCATCCTTACCTACATGCGCCATTTTCAGTCTCTTTGATTATAGTTCACCTGGTGTGTGAAGTGGTATCTCATTGTGGTCCAATTGCCTTGTCATAAATACTAAGACAGTGAGCGGCTTTTCCCACATGTGCCGAATATTTGTATATCTGAGTCCTTTGAGCATTTTGAAATTGCATTGTGTGTCCTTTTGTAGTCAGTTGAGTTGTAGGAGATCCTTTACGTATTCTAGAGATACGAGATTGTCTGTCCCCTTCCTTCTTCTTGCCCCAGCAGTATGAGGGTCTGCTGTGCCCTCAGGGGCACAGCCATGAACATGCCCACATTACAGACTTGGCACTCGCTAACTTGGTCAGGGCTTTCTTTGATTGTCTCTTCCCCTGACCACAGGCCCATTGCTTTATTATTTTCAGCAAAGTCATGGGTCATAAATTGCATCACAAAACGGTTCAATCAGATTCAGGCTCCTATATGGGGCTCATTCTCACGGTCAGCATGTAAATTTGTTCTGACCTCAGAAGGACTGTTCCCAGCAAACTGATAGATCTACAGTTTAGCCTTCTTCTCAGTGAATCTGCCAGTCTCTTGTTGCCTATTACTGCAATCACCACCCTTTTGGAGAGCACATTTCTGTGTGAACTTTCCCACAGACTATTGCAAATCACTGCCTTTGGGGACTGATGCTTTATGGCCTGCTTCTCTGCAGAGACAAGATCTTGGAGCCAGAATTCTAGTGCTAGAGGCAGAGGCATAGATGATTCTCTGAATAACTTCCTCATTTAGGAACTTAGTGCTGAGGGGAACAGCAGCTCCAGGTGTCCTGGGTTCGCCTCACCTGGCCTAGAGCCCTCACTCCATGAGCCAGAGCAAGAGCCTTCCACCTGGGTGGGACCTGAGGGGTAAATAGAGGCCTGCCATTTTTGGCTATATCAATCTCGATAGAGTTGCCGTCACACTAAGCTGTGAAAAAGGGTGAAGAGGAGTGATTTAAAGGAAAACACTGTAGGCTCCTCTAACCATACTAATTTTTGGAAAATTATTTTAAATAGATGTTTCCTTGTTTGCTGCACATTCTTGAGACTTTAATGGTTGCTTTCTTTTGTTTTTTAATTTTTTTTTTTTTTTTTTTACCAGTTTTACTGAGGAATGAGTCAGAAGAACTTCTCAAAACTGTTTAAGGAGTAAAGAAAGAAAAAGGCTGCTCCCTTTCTCCCCCTTACATTTATCCTCAGTTTCCTCACTTACAGTGTGAATAATCTAACACTTAGAGGTTATAAGGAGGATTGAACATTTGTCCCTTGCAGGAGCAGCAAGTTTTCTTAATCACTGAGCCATCCCTTCAGACCCAAGGAGTTCCATTTTGTGTGTGAGGAAAAAAAAATGCCTGACCCTAGGACATACCCAGGAAGACAGACTCACAATAAAGTTCACCGCAGACATGATCTTTACTCTCCTGTATCTGGAATTTGATCCCATGCATATGTGTAGTTACTTTAACGTCATTCTGACCAGAGCGCCTAAAAAATCATTTGTTAATCTGTGTGATGTTTTAAGACACAGATTCATGTTTCCTGGGCTGGGCTCAAACTGTAACTGAGGATGGCCTTAAACTCTTGTTCCCCCTGCTTCCACATCACAAGTGCTGGGGTTATAGGTATATGCCGCTATTCCTTGCACAGAAGACAATTTTAAGAAAAGGAAGAATTTACTTCAGCCTGTGGTTTCAGAGACTGCACTTCATAGTCCCTGCCCCACTGCTTCTGAGCCTCTGGAGGGGCAAAACATCACGGTCGTGAGAGCATGTGGCAGATAATAGGGAGGAAGGAACCAGGTATAAGCTTCAAAGACCTGTCCCTCCCAGTGACTCCTCCAGCTAATTCTCATTTTCTAAAATTTATGCCATCTCCTAAAATAGGAGACAGACACCCAACTCATAGATCTGGGAACAATTCATGTCAAGCCAAAAGCATACAGTAAAAAGTCAATTTATTTTATACCCTAGTCCCAGCTCCCTGATTCTCCTTCCCTTAAGAGGGTCCAACCTTTTGACATTGCTACAGAGCTTATATTTGAGAACCATGCAATGGAATGAAAAAGGTGATGATGGTGGTGGTGGTGGTGGTGATTATGATGACAAAGATGATGGCAATGATGATGATGATACTATTTCTTATGTGCTAACCCAGAGGGATTCTGTGCTTATACAAGGATATGCATGTCTCTTTATTCATATATATATATTTACTATCCAAATAATACTATCAGTGCACTATATATACATTTTTCATTTATCAGTAGTTCTTACGGCTCTTTCTAAGAATCTGCCTTATTCCTTTAAGGCCGCTTACTGTGCCAGAGTATTATCACACACATTTTAGTGCACTGCAGTTGTTCTTTACTGATGGAACTTTGTTTCTACTCTTTCACTGTTACCAGTAAAGTTTCATTGAATACTATTGAATACTACTATATTCTAATTACTCGACACAAATAAAGATAGCTATAGCACTGTATTAGTTACTTTCTGTTGCTGTGATAAAATACCCTGTAAAAAAAACAACGTAAAGAAGAAAGATTTGCTTTAGCTCATTCCCTCATGGCGGGGAAGGCATGGCATGGTGGTAGAAGCAGGAAGCTGGATGATCATATTTTCATCCAGAGGAAGCAGAGAGAGGGAAAAGGGAATGAGATGGAGGTGAGGGTATGAACCCCCAAGAGTCCACCGCCATGTGCTTCCTCCAGCAAGGTACACTTCTGAAGGTTCCATAACCTCCCCAATAGCACCACAAACTGGGGACAACGTGATCAAATAGATGAGCCTCTGGGGACTGCTCTCGTTCACATCACTCCGCACGTACCCTGATTACACATGGAAAGGACATACCCTCCCACGATTACTTATTTCTGCTAGTGATGAGTGAAGATAATTTGCGGGGGAGTTGTTTTTTTAGTTGGGTTTTAGCAAATCAGCTATTAGACTATGTAGCCAGATTTTAATTTTTTTAATTTAATATTTTTAGTTTAATATTTAGGAACTTTAAAAAAGCTAATAAAAAGAATGTTTTGTCATATTTTTTATCGTCATATTAGATTAAGAGAAGTATATTAGGTACTGTGCTGGGTAGTGTAAAATCCAGTGTGACTCTCCACAGCTCCAGCCTGTGTTTTGTTGTTTAACATTGTTTTTTCCCTTTAATAATAAAAAACTTTTTATCCATTTTCCCCCCAGCCTCACCGTCTGATCTTAAGGGTTACAGGCTCTTATTTCTCTTATTTTTCTTGTTCTTTCTCAGATGCTCAACGGGAAAGCAGACAGTTTACAAACAGTCTGAACTCACAGCTTCCTTTCCTGTACAGCAGACAGCTGCCAGGATGAAGCCTATCTCAGGGTTGGGCCTGGGAGTACTGGTTAGTGGGTGTTCTGGAATGTAAGTGGACCCTAATTTTAAGAAAGGTTATTTTTACTTTAGAAGTTCAATGTGTACCAAGATACACATTTGTAGCAATTCAAAATCATGGAAAGAAACTAGGCTTACTGGGAGTGGTTTGATAGCGAGAGGTCTTGTTAATAACATGCCCAACAAAGTGCAGTGCAGTTTATTGCTGCCCCTGTTTCCCTTGGGTTTCATTTTTATTTCTATAGTGCACTCTAAGGACTTATCAGGATGATTCTTTAGCAGTTCTAGCAGCCTGTTTGAGACACAGCTTGATAGGAAACTTTTATGTTCCCTAATACCAAACTGTAAATCCTTGAAGACTGTATAGCAAAGTTTGCCCTTTTGTTTTTTGTGATCAGAATTCTATACTTTGGTGCTGGGAGATGGCTCAGTTGGTAAATTGCTTGCTATACAAGCATAAGGACCTGAGTTCAGATCCTCTGCACCCCTGTAAAAACCTGAGTGTGCCAGTGTACCTGTAACCCCAGGGCCAGAGGTAGTGGAGTCAGGGGATCCTGAGGGCTTCTGGACATCTAGCCTAGCCAAAGCAGTGAGACACTATCTCAAAAATAAAAAAATAAATAAATAAATAAGAAAGGGAGGGAGGGAGGGATTGAGAAAGATACCTAGTGTCAGGCTCTGGCCTCCACACCACAGGCACATTAATTCACCACATAGGTGGAGGTGGGGAGAATTCTGTACTTATGGAATGAATGCTTTTTAAAAAATCATTCTCAATACTATACCTTCATCTTAGCTATGGGGAAAAAAGCAATATAGGGACACCCTAGAATATTAGTACTAGTAATTGTACTGGAGCCTGAGAACCTAGATTCTAGTACTGATTATCTTACTAAAACTGGTTGTGTGTGACATTTGACCTTACACTTAATGTTCCTGTTTTTAATCATCTGTGTCTAAGTCATATCTAGTTTAGGTCCTTTAGATTCTTTATTATATCTGTGGGTGTGGGAACAGACACACGGGTAGTAGTCTTCATTTCCTTCATGATCTTGAAGAGAAATTAGAGATTGAAGTAAGCCAGGCAACAGTATGCAGTTTTGACTTTAGACCTTTCAGGTTTCTGTGGCATGCTTCTTACTTCCAATTTTATTCTCAACTTTTCCATCCTGGGATTATGAGTAAACAGAAATGACGGTGAGGACACAAAGTAGAGGACAGGGAAAAAACAAAGGAGATGAAGTGGCCTGGGAGTGCTCTGGTGGCTGTGGAGGTTAAGTAAACTTTCCACCTTTGACTGTTCTTTTCCAGTGTTAGCTCACTGTTGCTTGCTCTGTCCTGGCTGCACAGTTTACATGGAGACAGCTGGCTTGTGTGGGTTTTTCTCTTTCATTCCCTTGAGACTGAAACTACTCAGCTATATTTGTTCTGCTGTGAGAACAGATAACTGGGAGGCAAATAAAATATTTGTCTAATATTTTCTTGGAAATCCTTAAAGAAGCAGAGAGTTTTACACCTCGATGATTAAAAAAAGAAAAGTCACTGGTTCTATGCATTTTAAAATGTTTGGTGATTTGGATTTCTGTTTCTTTGCTTCATTACTTTTTAGCTTCTAATGGTAGAATAACCTAGCAAAGTTTTTTCTTATTGTATGTGATAATGGCTAAGTCAAACTGTGTTACTCTGATAACTTTTATATGATCAGGAAAAGGTGGATTAGGTCATAGACTAGAATGGGAAGGACTTTAGAATCATTCATTGTGTTAGTTTCATATATTTTTTCCCAAAGATCTTATCCAAATAAAATCTTACACTGAGATTCACCCTATAAAATAGATTAAAAAGGAGTGGATATTAATTAGGTGGCTTATGTCTGAATTGTGTGGTTGATCATTCATATGAGTGAATGACATCAGGAGCCTGGGAGATTGTGGAGAAAGTCTTCTGTGGGTTGTGGGTGTTCTGTAATAGAGGGTCACCTGAGAGGGTAAGGGAGACAGAGTCACCAGCCCAAGAAAGTAGTCTCTGGAGACCAACATCAGGTACAGATCTGCTTTATTGCTGAAGAGGCAGGGCGTTTTATTGAGAAAGCAGGGAGTTACATAAGAGAAAGGCCCAATTGCTTTGATCCATGGCATTAATCAGCTTGCTATCAGGGAGACTTCCGTGAAGATGGGGGAAGTGGCCACTGCCCCTGGCAGGGTTTTCCGCTAGGGTTCAACTGGTCATCCGGATCCGCCATTTTACCCCATGTGACCTGTCAGGGGGCTGGTACTTGCTGCACCAGAGGGATTGGTGTCCATATCTTCAATTCATCCCCACACAAGTCCTCCAGCTCCCAAGGGTGTCACTAATAGTCTCCCTTATAAAATACTTTGAACCTATTACAGGACTGTTTTTACAAACTGAGAAATTTGTTTTCTAGGAAACATTATTGTGGTCCAGTGGGAAAGATCTCAAGGCATCTCCTCTGACAGTGCCCACTTCTGAGTCCCTCTTGAAAGTCCTGCCTGAGGCTCTTCTTGAGCTGATCTTTCCTGTACATTGTGACTCGCCTGGCATCTGTGGTTTCTTATTCTGTTTTAGTCTTTATCAGAAATTTTCATGTAAGAAAATATTACTTGAATATTCCTCCCTACTAATGAAGACATTTCATTGTTGGGATTCGTATTTTCAGGGGTGTGTGTGTAACAGAGAGAGAGCGGCGGGGCGGGGGGGCTGAGCTTTGAGGTTTCAAAAGCTCAACAGCATTCCTAGTTAGCTTACTCATGCATATGCTTGCATGTGTCTCCCCCCCCCACACACCTCTTGCCATGGATCAGATGTAAGCTCTCAGTTACTGCTCTAGTACCATTCCTGCTGCCATGCTCCCTGACTCTAACCCTCTGACAGTGAGCCCCAAATTAAATGCTTTCTTTTGTAAGTTACTAGGTCTGATATCTTAGCACAACTACAGAAAAAAAACTAAGACAAGTCTCTTGTAATTCAGGTTTTCTTAACGCTCATTCTATATCCAAGAGGTGTTACACTCCTCTTTCTTAGCTTCCTTGGCTGGGATTATAGCCATGAGCTAACATGCCCAGCCCATTACAATCTCAGGGGACTACCATTATACATGCAGTCCTTTGTTGACTAAAATGTAATTGTAAGGTTACATGACTTAGTTGAAACAGCCTTTTCAGATTGGCTTCTTTCACTTGTAGAACTCATTTAAAGTTCATTCAGATTAAAGTTTGTTCTAGGATTGACAGCTCAATTCTTTTGAGCTCTGAGTAGTATCCCACCCTCTAAGTGTACTGCAGTTTATTTACTTTCTGAAAGATGTCTCAATCGCTTCCCAGTTTGGACAGCTATGAACAGTGCTACTATAAATATCCCTGTCCAACTTTCTTTTTGATTGGACATAAGTTTTCAGCTCTTATAGACAAACACAAAGGGATGCAATCACTGATTCATGGTGAGAGTATGTTTGTTTTGTAAGAAATGAGGTGTTGTTACAAAGCAGCTGTGCCATCTTGCTGTCCTATCAACAGCAAATGGGAGTCTGCTGCTGCCCATCCTCTCTGTCCAGCGTTGTCAGTGTTCTGGATTTTGGCCATTGTACTAGGTGTGTGATGATCTTGATGGGCTTCTCAGGGTGCGTGGCCAGCATCCTGCTGTGAGTCATTTTCTGTGGATCACATGGCTCATCCACATCCATGCCCACCCTCAGCTATTAAAATGAATAGTATTTTCAGCAGTCTGTGACCCAGAATTCCTTAGTATACCTCAATAAGCAAGAGCTCGGGGAGAGTTTTGTTAAGTTCCTATGAGACAGCATACCAGTTAGTAATGGATGACTCAAAAGGACCGCATCAATATCCAGGCGTGCTCACTTAAAAAAAAAAAAAGTCCTACTAAGTTTTTTTGTTTGTTTTGCTTTTTGTCTTTTTGCATTTACTTATTTATTGTGTGGGTCCTGTTCTTGTAGGGGTCAGTTCTCTCTCTCACCGTGTGGGTTCCAGGTATTGAACGCAGGTCGTCAGACTTGGCAGCAAGTGCTTTTATAGGCAGAGCCATCTCAGTGCTCCTTCCCCTAGTCCTAAATTGAAAATTCTGTATTAAGTTCTTTTTGCTTGACTGAGTTAACCCATAAAATTAAAAAACATTTGAGTTCCTCAGGGAACTTGTCTGTCTGTCTGTCTCTCTCTGTGTCTCTGTCTGTCTCTGTCTCTCTCTCTCTCTGTCTCTCTCACTACTGTACCCAGCATTCAGCGTAGTACCTAGCACGCCATGTAGTAACTGTTCAGTTGAAATATGACTTGAAGTGGGACCTGGTAAGTACCTATAATTGAGAGGGTGCACAAGTTTGGTTTTCAATGGGAAGAATATGAAAAAAAAAAAGTCTCCATGAGAAATACAATGATTAAAAATGCTTAAGTAAATAACATTAAAACAAAGTATAAAATTCCTAAATAAAAATAATATGGCAGGGGTTGGGGAGATGAGATGGCTCAGATGTTGAGAGCACTTTAAGCTCTTGCTGAGGACCCAGAGTCAGTTCCCCGCACTATATAACAGCTCACAATCATCCATAAATCCAGTTCCAGGAGACTCAATCAGTTATCTGGCCTCTGAGGGCACTAGGCATATGCTTAGTGCACATACATACATGCAAGCAAACCAGATAGCCTGGGGACCTAGGGAAAAACAAAATGCTACAAAAAAAGTACAATAAAATGACTCCTAATGACATTCTGCTGTACTCATAGATCAGCGCCTTGCTCAGCCATCATCATAAAAGCTTCCTCCTGCAGCAGATGGGAACAAATACAGAGACCCACAGGTAGATGTTATGCAGAGAACGAGAGACCTTCGAACACTCAGCTCTAAATAGGATGTCTTCATCAAATTCCTCTCCTCAGGTCTCAGGGCACCTTGAAGTGGAGGCAGAAAGAGTGTAAGATCCAGAGAAGATGGAGGACACCATGAAAGCAAGGCCCTCTCAATCACATGACCAAAGCTCATATGAACTCAGAGACTGAAGTAGCATGCACAGGGCCTGTACTGGTCTGCCTCAGGTCCTCTGCATCCATATTATGGCTTCCAGTTTAGTGTTTTTATGGTGTTCCTGAATGTGTGAACAAATGGGTCTCTATTTCTTGTTCCATCTCTTGGGATCTTCTCCTACTGTCTGTTTGCTTGTTTTGTTCAATTCTGACATGTTAGTATTATCTTATTCTATTTTTTTATTATTATCCCTTAAAACATTTTTTTTTTTATGAGAGACAGAAAGGGAGTGGATGAGGTGGGTGAAGAGGTAAGGAGGAACTAGGAGGAGTAGAAGGAGGGGAAACTATAATTAGAACATATTATGTGAGGGGAAAAAAAAAATCTAGCTTCAATAAAAGGGAAAAAAATAAATATTTAGAAGCTAGTTTGAGAACATATCTGTTTAGTAAAACAGCAATGATGGGTTTCCCACTAGGGCCTATGAGCTTTCCAGCCGTGGACTTTCCAATAGGTTACTATACCAGGCATGAATCCCCTACCCCTTTGAA
Organism: Cricetomys ansorgei; assembly: GCA_026225945.1. Taxonomy (NCBI): domain Eukaryota; kingdom Metazoa; phylum Chordata; class Mammalia; order Rodentia; family Nesomyidae; genus Cricetomys; species Cricetomys ansorgei. The sequence continues at coordinate 2,641,798 of JAMJFZ010003206.1, forward strand.
AATGGCCTCAGATCAGATCAGAAAGTATTTGGTTGTTTCCAGTTCTAACATATCTGGAAGTGGGGAACGGGGAGGTACTTCTACATAGTAGTCTGTAATGGATCTGTGTGAAATTTTCCCCACAATGCATATCCTAAGGTTTGTTGTTTGTGTTTGTTTTGTTTCCTTGAAATGCTGAGGTCAAACCCAGGTCTTGGGGTGTGCACACACACACACACATATATATATATTGAGGGGGGCAAGGGAGTATTGCCATGTTGTATATATGGAGGTCATAGGACAGCTTGTGAAAGTTCATGCACTTCTTTCACCATGTGGGTTCCAAGGATAGAATTCAGGTCATCAGGCTTGGTAGCAAGCTCTTTTACCCAGTAAGCCATCTTGATAGCCCTATATACATTCTTAATTTTAGCAAGTTCTATAGAATTATCAGTTTATTTTGTGCCAGCATTTCCTACTGGTTTCTGTTTCTTATGAAATAGTTTTCTATTGCTTTATAACAAATTATAAGACTAGTGGCTTAAAGCAACCTGTAGTATTTATCTTACATTCCTGTAGATCAGAAGTCTGGAATGGCCTGGCTAGAATGTGACAAGGCTGAAATCCAAGTTATGGCAGACTGGTTTTTACTTAGAACATCTCCTGCAGGCTCTGCTTTTATTCATAAAATTCAGTTCTTTGCATTTGTGGTACATAGTATCCAGCTTCTGTTTTCTTGCAGCTCTTGCACAGGTTGCCCTAAACTTCTAGAGACTGATCTCAAGGCCTTTTCAAGAGTCCCTCTCCTTCTGCAGGCAGCACAGCATGTCAAATCCTTCTTGTCTTTCAAATCTCTGACCTCTGAAGCCAGCAGGGTAAGCTCCGGACTTTTAAAGTGTTCATGTGATTAGGTTAGATATACCCAGATAAACTCTGGATCTCGAAGCTGTTTGAGATGGAACCTTAATTGAATTTGTAAAATCAATTTATGTTAGTAACTGGATTGGTATTTGAAAATAGCCAGGATCTAGGAATCATGGAGACACATCTTAGAGTTCTGCCTGCCTCACTGAATTTGCACCTGTACTTGATATTATGTAGCTTTCTTATTTTTAGATATCTGATATTTGTCAAGTATTCTTAGCATGCCTTCTTGTAATTTGATTTTTTATTTCTTGATCAGTTTGAGAATTTCTTCATATTTAACCATGCTTTTCTGTAAATCTTCTTACCTATTTAGAGAGTAGATTATTTTCTTTTTTGTTTTCTTGGCAGGGGTACTTTATATATTCTACCCATTAGTCACTTACTAATTTAAAAGATTTTTTATTAATGTGTATGTGTGTAGATCTGTGTAAATATATGCCACGTGTGCACCTGGTTCCCACAGAGGTCAGAAGATTTCCTAGTAGCTGAAGTTACAGATGGTTTTGAGATCTCTGATATCAGTTCTGGAACCAAACGCAGGTCCTTTGGAAGAGCAATAATCTATATTAACCACTAAGCCATCTCTCTACTACTAGTACTTACTGATTTTTAAATGCTGCAAATATTTTTTCTTAACCCAACATTCCTCTGTTAGCTTTGCCTACCCTTGCTGTGTTGAACAAAATTGCTTTATATTAACGTTCTCAGATTCATCTATAAGTATTTCAGTTACTAGTAACAGAGGTATTTAGAATTATAAATTTAAGATTGCAATCCTAAGCCTTAAATTCACACCCCCGGGGCAGTATGTTAACTTGTGAGAGTCAGGATTTTTTTTTTTTTTTCCCACTCTTGAGGCAAGGCCTTGCTTTATTTCCCAGGTTCCCTAACTCCCCAGTGCAAGCTGTCCTCTTGCTTCAGCCCTGGGTAGCTGGAAATAGATGTGTGCCACTGCACCTTGTAATTGAGTACTCGAGTTCATTTTCCATATATGCTTATACCATTGAGCCAAAATTAATTTAACATACATATATGTATTTAGAGAAGGTGTGTGTGTACCATAGCATGCATGTGGAAGTCAAGAGGACAATGTTTGGGAGTTAATTTTCTCCTTCAGTCACATGTGTCCTGGGGAATCAAACCAGGCTCTCAGGCTTAGTAGCAGGCATATTTAAGCCATTAAGCCATCTTCAGGACCCCAGAATTAACCACTGTAAAAATACATTTATGGCATTAAGTTCATAATGATTGATAGCTAACCATTTCTATTAAATCCTGAAAGAGTCATCACCCAAAACAACAAAGAAACAAACCCCTTTAAGTAGTAGCCTCTTGTTTTCCTCTCCCCAGAGACAGTGACTCACCAGTCTCTTCAGTGGATTTGTTTTTACAGATAATTCCTACAGTGAAACCATACAATAAGTATTAAGTTATTGTATCTTAAAATGTATTTATCTAATGTATATGAGTACTTTGCTGTGTGTATGTCTGTTTACCGTGTGCGTCTGGTGCCCAAAGAGAATACTAGATCCCCTGTTACTGGAGTTAGGCATGGTTGTAAGCCACTGTGTGTACTGGGAACTAAGTCCTGGTTCTCTAGAAAAGCAGCCAGTCCTCCTAACCACTGAGCCAATCTCTCCAGCTCCAGTATTTGTTATTTTAAATGTATCTTATTTTACTTTGCATAATGTTTTCAAGGTTATCTATATGTTAATATACAAACATATACTTAAGCAAATGTAAATATTTGTTTTCTTATGCTGGATAATATTCTATTTTGCATATATAACATTTGTTTGTCTATTTTTGCATTGACGGATGTTAACAGTGTTTTCCCACTTTGGCTGTTGTGAACATTTTTGTTCAAATATTGTTATGAACTTTGGGTCACAAGTATTTGTTTACTTATTGAATTGCACAGTTATTTTGATACTTTGAAATATGCCCCACAAGAATAAAAGAAAATTGGAAGGTGGGTAACCTCAGGAGTGGGCGGGAGGATGAGGGTTTACCTGCCTGGATAGGTGCACAAAAAGGACCCCCTGCAGACTCAGGAGGATACCAAGCATGATGGGACAGGCTCCTTGCACACAGACAAAGCACAAGAGAGTTAGACATGAATCTGCAAGGCTCCTTGTGTTCCTGCTTCCTTCTCTTTTGTCTTTTTCTGCATCTGATGCTTCTACTCCAAGCCTTTGCTTTTTCATTTTCTTCTAGTGGACAAGGTTACCTCGAGTCATGGCAGCAGCAGCAGTTCCAACTGCCTCAGTTCTTCCCCCTCATTCTGCCTCCAAGTATTTTAAAGACTCATTTTAATTCTTATTGATACATATCTAGAAGTAGAGTTATTGGGTCATAGAATTATGTTTTAAATTAAGAAACCACTAAACTCCTTTCTCCTTGTAAATGTGTTATTTTACATTTTTAGGGTTTTTGTTTTTTACTATTGTGATAAGTGAAAATTTTATTATTCCAGTCTTATAAAGTTTAACCAGACTTGTTTTATACCCTAGTATGGTCTACTTTGGCAATTGATCCATGCACACATTCTGCTGCTGTTAAGTGAATTCTACCATTTTTAAGTTGCCACTCTTTTGATTTACCATTTGGTTGGCTATTATAAACCTTTGACTATTTTTCAGAGTTCTCCAGTTTTTTCTTCGTGTGTTGGGCAGGATAGGCCTTCAGAGCTCTTCTCCTTCTGTCTTAGCTAGGGTTGCTACTGCTGTGATAAAACACCATGACCAAAGAAACGTGGGTTTCCTGATGGGACCTGGGGATTGTCTTGTTTGATCTTGACTGTGTCGAGTGAGACTGTCAAGGCAGCAAATGTGATAAGGAAGAGGCACTGTGAGTCCTTTTGGCGATCACATGGTAGACGTCCTTTGTGTGGGAATACTGCCACAGGAGAGTCACCACTGCGACTGAAGACAAGACAGGCATCTCTGAACCGAAGTCCCCTCCTGTGACTTGCTTCCCTTTCTTCCCTTTTGGCTCTTCTTCAGCACAGCCTTCAACATTTTCAACATACTTTCAACACACATACAACATGTATGTGTGGGGTTCTCCACACATACACACTTTGTGGACATCACTCTTAGGAATTATTTAACACAAATTGTTTACAATGTTTTTTTAATGCTATTAAATAAAATATTGTAGGCAGTATAACTTAATGCACACAGAAGTATAAAAATCAATGTAAACAATTTAATATAAAGGGAATGTAAGTATTTTATAATGTATGAATTTCATCCTATAAATGCTTATACATAACGTTGGAAGACAAAATAAAGTAGGTTCTGTTTGCACCCACTTAAATAAGTTGAATGGATGTGAGATTAGAATCCATTTTGCCCAACTGCTAATAAATGAAACATTGAAATCTGTTCATAAGTCCATCAGAAAACTCTTAGACCCAATAAGCACTTTTGGCAAAGTATTTATCAACATACAAAAATACAGTAATTATTCTATGTCCCAGTAATGAGCATTCCAAGAAAGTAATCAAGAAAGCAAGCCCACTTGTAGCAGCCTCAAAATAGATACTAAATGCCTAAGAATAACCTACCCAAGGAGTTGGAAGACCTCTGTGTTGAAAACTTAACACTAGAAGATTGAACCCCCTGTCATGCTTATAGATTGGGAGAATTAATGTGACTAAAAACAATATATAGATTCAGTGTAGCCCCCCATCAAAATTTCAGTGACATTCTTCAAAGTACTGGGGAAAAAATCTTAAAAATTATATAGAAGCATAAAATACTCCAAACAGCCAAAGCAAAACAATCTTGAGCAAAGAGTGATGCCAAAAGTATCATTATACCTGATATCAAATTATATTACAGACCCACACTGACAAAAATAGAATTTTGGACCCAAAACAGATATGTGGATAATTTTTATATTGTTGAGGAGATAATAGTGAGGTGAAGGGGCTTTGGACATTAATACAGACAATTACAAATAATTTTCAATCTGAGTATTAGTTGAATCCTGAAGAACCTGTGGATACAGAGTCTGCTAATAATTTGTTCATAAGTTTATGTTTTTGTAAGAATCTATAGTAAAGGGGCTGGAGAAATAATATAGCATTTAAGGCCACTGTCTGCTCTTCTAGAGGACACGGGTTTGGTTCTCAGCACCCACATGGCGACTCACAACCATATGTAATTCCAGTTTCAGAATCCAACACTCTGGCTTCTATGGGCACCAGGCAAGCTCTCACTGCACTTACATATTTGCAGCCAAAATGCTCATACACATAAAATAAAAAAATATAATTTTTAAAATCTACATTAAAAACACTAATAATAATTTAATAATAACATGACATGTTCTAAAGTCTACTCCCTTGAGAATATTAGGTCTTAATTATAGCTCAGAGTTAAAGAGGTCATATGAATTATCATAGTTAATGTTTTTAGTTCATAATTTCTTACCTTGGTCTTCCCTTAATCAGAATAACTTTTTAGGGAAAAATTTATTAAGATATGCTATGTCCTATTATGATTATTGTGTTTTGAAATTACATGGTAAGCTCCTCTGCTGTTAGAACTGCCTACATGGGTATGTATGCTCTGTTTTAGGCATATGAACTTCTTTTATTTTAGTGAGAAGGAATAATCCTTACATAGGCTTAACTGCAATATTTTTTTTTTAGCTATGGATCATGTGTGGTTGTAAAAAGCAAAACAAAATGCTAATAACTTTTTGTGGCTTGTGTGTTTTATTTACAGCCTTCAAGCAAAATAAAGATACCTGAGGAGAATTTCTTCAATGTTCCTGCTTTCTTAACTGTCTCAGGACAACTTCACCTAGAAGTAATGGCAGGGTACAGAATTTTATTTATTTTTTTATTGTTTGTGCTGATTGTGATTTGGGGCAGAAGGAAACAGTGTGCCCAAACCTAAAACCTGAAATTAATTGATCATTGGCCTACCAAAGTAGATTTAATGGACAACTTGAAAATGTCCAAGAAAAGGGCCAGAGAGATGGCTCAGTGGTTAACAGCACTTGTTGCTCTTGGAGAGGACCCGGGTTTGGTTCCCAGCACCCACATGGTAGCTCACAACTGTCTGTAACTCCAGTTCCAGAGGATCAGACATCCTCTTCTGACCTCTGGGGGCACTATGCTCCCACATGGGATATATACACACATGTAGGCAAAGCACTCATACAAATAAAATAAATAAATCTAAAAAGAAAAGAAAAAGAAAATGTCCAAATGTTTTCCAAGTAAAATCACATTACTGTAGTTTCTGTTTTTAGTAAAAAGTGTGACAGTAAAACATGTAGTTTTAATTTTTTTCTTTTTCTTAATTATTCTTGCTTAAATTCTAACCATGTAATCAGTATTTCAATAAAATTAATCATATGCATGGAAGTATAGTTTATGCTTGGGCCAGCTACTCACTTTGCTTAAAAAAAAAAATAGTATGAAAGTAGGGACAAAATTTTTGTTCAGTAATTAATTTGTGTTTCTGCGTGTATTTATGCATACTTGCATGCATGTGTGTGTGTGTGCGTGTGTGTGTGTGTTCATGTCTAGAAGAAGGCATTGAATCCCATGGAACTGGATTTGCAGGCAGTCGTGAGCTCCCTAATGTGGGAGCTAGGAGCTAGACTTAGGTACTCTGTAAGAGCAGCAAGCACTCTTACCCACTGAGCCCTCCCTCCAAAACATCAGCAGTTGGTTTTTAAAAAGAAAATTAGCACAGTACACTGTAGATCCCTTAGCAAGTCTTTTAAGTTAAATTGAGTAAATTTCTGTCACTGTCAGACCTTTGGAAAGTCTATGTATTCCTATGGGCCCAACTTCCTTTCCTTAAAAGAAGAGATTGGACAACAGATTCTGTAGAGTTCTTCCTTAGTCTCCTATTCTGTGATTTTGTAGCTAATTTCTTGATGCTGACCCAACCAGTATTGAATTGCCTTTTTATACCTTTGTTTTCCTCTGTTCAAATTGGGACTTAAAAACCTCATCAGAAAAGTAGTTTAAGTGGAAACAAAAATAGAATATTTGTATGTTTCCCATTGTTTTAAAAATGCATAGATAGGCAAACTCACAGGAACTGTCACATATAATAGATTACATGTTTATTTGTGTACCTGCTTCACTGGCAGGATGGAAAAGTTTTTTTCTTTGTTTTTGTTTTTTGTTTTTTTGTTTTCTTGACCAACAAAAGTCAGTGGCAGTCTAAAGATGATCTTGAAAATAACTGTACTTGCTGAGTATGACAGTGTATGCCTATAATCTTAGTACCTCACGGGCAGAGGCTAGCCTAGATGTTCATAGACAGTTTTAACAACTGGCCAATTAAGAATTCTATATTAATTACACATTGTTTGTTGTCCTAGAGACCAATAAACGCTAACTTCTGGTATTATTTCTTATAACTGAAAGAAATTGTGTGTCACTATAGAGAACAAAACATACAAATGGGTATGTAACTTCATGTAAGATAGAGTACATTCTCTTAAGTGATAACCTCTGCATGTGTTTTTATTCCCATATTGCATTGACAAGACACTACTTTTTAAAAGCTGTTTTCTTTTTGCCCTATATCCAAGGTATTGATAAGCTTTATAAATAAGCTTTCAGGCTAGGCACATGCCTGTAATCCCAGCATTTAGAAAAAGACAGAGAAGGAGGATGGGTAGTTCAAGTCAGCCTTACCTATATAGCAAGTTTGAGGCCAGCTTTAAACCAAACAGTTCTGATTTCTTTATTTAACCTGTACTTGTAGAGGCAAGGTATCTCCCCCTCAGAAGGACCATGTATGGGATGTAAGGTTGCCAAATACTTGTTTCTGTATTATAAGACCATTGATGTAGTAAACATGCCTCTTTCTCAATAACGTACAGTGATCCATAAAATACAATGAAACTTATGAAGGAGTAATTGGTGGAATATTAGGTCTTAAATTTATAATATGTATTTCTAATAATGCCATGCAAATGTTCCTAGTTTAATAATCATAGTTCTAGAACTATTAATAGATAGTAATCATGTTTCATGATTTATTCTAATAAGAAATTCTTAGTATTCTTTCTCTAAGCTTTGGGTTTTGTTTAATTTTATTTAAAAGATGTTAAAAGTCATAAATGTAGTTAAATTTAGAAGCATTTTCCAAAGAACCTCTGTTAGTCTAATGGGCTTATGACTCTATTCTCATGCTTTTTCATTTTTTAAAATAGATACTCTGTTTTGGAATAGTTTCTGAATGTATAGACAAATTACAAATGTACTGCAGTTTCCACTTACCCCCTGGTCATTCTCCCAAGTCTTCCATTACTGTGATGCGTTTGTCAAATGAAGAACACGGTGTTAGTGAATAATTGTTAAGCAGATTTCAGGCTTTATTTGGATTTGACTAGTTTATTAATATCTTCTTGTTCTAGGATTCACTTCAAGACATCTGAAACATAGTTGTTTTGTTCCTAAGTCTCTTCTTGACTGTGGTTATTTTGTTTTGTCGCAGTTTCTGTTTTTGCATGACCTGTAGAATGTAACCTAATCTGAGTTTGTCTGATGTTTTTCTTCTGATTAGACCTGGTTCATACAGGTTTTGAGAAGGAATAGCACAGAGGTGAAATGCTATCCTTATTACATCCTCTGAGGGAGTATGTGTCATCCATGTGGTGATATTGACTGCACTGTTAAGATAAAGTAGTGTTGTCAGATCTCTCTGTGAGAATGTGCTGTCTTCCCATTTCTCTACTCTGTTCTTTATAAGGGAATCTTTATAAGTCACTTGGGTGGGGTCTTGGGATGTAGGAAATGGAACTAACCAATGCTCCTTGGGGAGGGAATATCTGAAATTCTGTATGGAAGGTTTGTTTACTTTTATCTAGTCTGTCATTTGCATCAGAATGGACTCAGCTATATCTATGTTACTCAATAAGTTACTCAATGTTGTTTATCTTCTTAATTATTTAAAATATTTTAGTTAGGAAAAGTCAGTACAGCTTGAGGCTTACATGCCTTTTACCTCCCTGTGCCTTTTACGTGTCTTCTGTATTTTCATATCATCTGGTAATACAGGATGTCTTAGAGTTTTCCCTTTTGTTTTTAGGTTTGTTCGACACCTTTATTATTATTGTCTGTCTCTTTGACAAATCTGTAGTGACGCACCATTATCACCTGAAGTTCATGGTTTACATGAGGATTCATTCTTAGTGTTGTTCATTCTGTACCTTTTGACATTTATATCTACCATTATAGTTTACAGAATAACTGCCTGCTGTGAAAATTCTCCCCATCAGTCTGCTTTGTGTCTCCATAGTTTTCCCTTTTCTCTAATACCATGTACTTGGAGTTATACAATATGGAGCCTTTTCAGAGTGGCTTCTTCTACTTAATACTGTGCATTGCAGGTTCCTCTGTATCTTTTCATTACTTGAAATCTCACTTCTTTTTAATGTTGAGTCATATTCAATTGTCCATATATAATAGTGTTTATCTGTTCACCCACTAAAAGACATATTTTTATCGTTTCCAGGACTGGGCATTTTTCCCAGGCTTATTTCCCTTACTCAAATGCTTAGAATACATGTTTTGAATGGCACTGTTTACATTTGTTATTGTTGTGTATGTGTGTGTATGATAGAGGAATAAAAGTCAGAATGCCACTTTGTGGAGTCATTTCTCTCCTTCCAACTATATGTGGGTTCTAGAGATCAAACTCAGTAATTCCAGACTTGTGCAGCAAGCACCTTCACCTGTTCAACAATCTTTATTTCTTTAGCCTTTCTTCTTTTAAGACTTTAAAAAAAATACTTATTATCTTTACACTCAAAGAAAAATCTGTTTCTATTTAATCAGTTTGGACTTTACAGTGATTTCTTTCAACTTTGATTAATCTGTTTGTGATTGATACCTGTTTTGTGGCTGTGGTAAGACTGATGACATTGGAACAGAACTAAACCAAGGTTCCCCTTGTGACTGACTGTGAACCCATCTTCCATCTTCCATCCGCTCATACAACTTCCTCGGACGAGGACCATGCATTTCATACTTTCCTGGACTTTGTTCGTTTATACACATTTAGTCAATTCAGCATTTATTGAAAACTGTCAAACACAGTTTGACATACAATGCCATTGGTGCTGTCTAGAAGCAACTACTGATCTGTTAACTAAGGAGACATCAAATTAATCCTTAGTGATTAGGCCAGCATGGACAGTGATTAGATCTAAAAAAAGTAAAGCAGATATTACTGCTTCCTTCAGTTACTTTATAATCTTGTCCAAATTGCTCAGGTAGCTTTAGTTACGTTTTTAGGAGAAGAAAAACCCGTGTTGTCTGTTTGAGGTCTTTAACTTAGATTGGTAACAAAGAGGTGTTGTCATTTTGATTTTCTTTTTTTCCTCACTAGCTTTTCTCTGAAAATAACAATGGTTACTAATTTATCCAACAGTGGTTTTAATAGTCACCTAAGTGGTATGTAACTGTTGGACATCAAGAAAAATATTGACTATGGAGAGGGTTACTAAGATAATGTTATCTCTGCTAAAAAGCACTGATCCTGTCTACCAAATAAATGGTCCTGTGAGGTGGTGTAAATGCAGTCAGAGAAAGTTAAGTTGGAATTGTCTTCTTTACAGATTTATGTTATAAGCCTAATGTCCTGACCTCCCTTTATGATCTATGAAGACCAACTATAATAACTACCTTTTAGAGCTGTTGTGAGAATAATTGTGTACCATGCAGAGCCAAACATTTATCACAGTGTGGGCACTGACTTGTTAGGTACTCTGCTGGTGGCAGTATTGACAGTTGGCACCTCTGTGGAGGACAGGTTGACACAAAGAACTAGCTAAAGTAGTGTGACCAGGAAGAAACCACCGACAGGTAATTTTTAAGTTGTTTTTCAGCAGAATAGAACTGGAGTTCACAGAAGCAAAAAAGTTGCTTGGATTCAGGACTCACAAGACAGATCAGGTTAAGCCAAGCCAGTGTACATAATGAAGGAATGGATTAAGGCCTAGAACTCAGATACTTCTGAAAGCCTGAAGACCACATCAGGCTAAGATAGGAAATCGAGAGCAGATTAGGCTTTACAGTGTCCTAACTGTGGTCAGTAGTGTTGACCATGGTATTGTGTATTCTGGATTTTTTTTTTTTTTTCAAACAAGATCATTCTGTGCCCATCTGGGGTTTCCCAGGCCTGCCTGACATGCCTTTTATACTATAATTGAAGCACAACTAGAATGCAAATAATTAGAATGTAATATACTATAAACCATTTTATTAATAAAGCCATTCTTATATAATTAGTTTTACTGGGGTATATTTCCTGTATAGTAAAATTAATTCATTTTAAACATACAATTTAATAAATTTTATACATGTATGAACTTGTAAAATTATAAACTTAAAAATGTATAACAGCTGCCAGAATCAAAATACAGATTTGTTTCCATCACTAAAAAAGTCCTCCCCCTCCCTGTGGAGTCACTTTTCCCTCCCCACTACTGATCCGCTTTTTGTCACCACCAATCAGACTTCCTTTTTCTAGAATTTCATATAAATGAAATTATACAGTACCTACTCTTTTTTAAATCTAGATTATTGTACTCTATATAATAACTTGAGACCTATACAGTAGTTTGTTCTCCTCCTTGTACTTAATATTTTCTATCCAGTGGATACATTGTTACTTGTCTTCCTTAGACCACAATTTAGTTGAAGATAATGACTGGGGCCTGGACGGCTCGCGGGTTGGGAGCATAGGCAGCTTTTTCAGAGGACCTGGGTTTGGTTCCTGGCACCTGCGTGATGGCTGACAGCAGTCTGTATTTGTATATCTGTAGTGACTAATGTTACTGATTTTTTTTCATTGGGGAGGGGCTTCTTATACCTTAATTTATGAACTATCTTTTCAGTTATTTTTCTGTTTTGATTAGTTTCTTTTTATTCTTGAGTTGTGAGAGCTCTTTGTATGCTCTGGATGTAAGCTCTCAGATGCAATTTGTATTATCCCCAGTTTGCCTTACTTTACAATTTTAAGGTGGTATATTTTCCTAGCCAAGACTGGTTTTTGTTGTTGTTGTTGTTGTTTGGGGTTTTTTTTTTTGTTGTTGTTGTTATATACTAGTTTTTCTCTTAAGTGATTCATGTGTTTGAAATTCTATCTGAAAGATTACAAAGATTAAAGTGAGGAGACTGCACAAACCTAAGTTCAAATCCATGTTTGTAAACAGACAGATAGGCATAGTAGGGCAGGCATCTGTAATCCCTGGGAGATGGGAAGTGGTAACAAGAGAATCTCGAGAAGCTCTAGGCCCAGCTACCCTGGTGCGCAGTGCAAACAGAGAGATCCAACCTGTCTCAAACAAGGTGAAAAGACTGATCTGTACCTGTTCACCATGGTGTGTGTGTGTGTGTGTGTGTATGTGTGTGTGTGTGTACGGGGTTTTTATTACAAAGATTTTTCTCCTAAATTTTTATAGAGATCTTTATAATGCCATATTGCACATTTAGATATATGATTTTCTCTGCTTGTCCTTAAGCTCCCTTTGAAGGTAAAGGCAAGGCATGATTTATTTATTTTTTATACTTGTAGTAAATAGTGTTGTGATAAATACTGGAGGGTGCAGAAACAGTTTGATGTGATTTCATTACAGATAATAGTGTTCTGAGGTGCAGAAAGCCCTCAGCAATACTCTCCACTGCGTGGTGCTGTGATCTGTAGGCTGAGTTGCTTCTATGTCTTTGGCTAGTTTATCAGTCTATTCTAGTTGGAGAAATCTTAGCTAACATTTTGGAAAATTTATGGAAATATACCATAAAATACATTTAAGAACTTGAATATGAGGTCAGAGATGGCTCAGCAGTTAAACTTGGTTTATTATCGTCAAATTTCCAAGTTATACCCAACCTTTTCCAGCTGTATATGAAAGAGCAGTTTCCCCCAGTCCTCGGTTTACAGACACGTGCCACCAAACCCAGCTTCTATATGGGTGCTGGAGATCAGCACTGAGGCCTGCTTACCATTTCTTGTGTTTTAAAACAGAAGACAACCACCAGGTCCCGAGAGGGGGCTTTGGGTAAAGGAAAAGAGCAAATGCGAGGAGCAGGAAATGGCAGTCCTGGAGATGAGAGATAAGTGCTGGTGGGGAAAAGGCAAGTCAGAAACAGCCTGCGGATGGTGACTTTTAACATTAGCTCTGCTATCTTCTGAGGCCTCTGAAAACAACTGTTTCAGGAAGGAGAAGTTTTGACTAACTGTCTTACCGTCTTACTCTCCGCCATCATCCCACCTCAGAGCTGTCTCAACATTCTCTTTAGAGAGATTAACATATTTCATAGAAAGTTCTCTTGTTTATTTTACAACTAACCAGAGACTGAGGGATACCAGAGTGAACAACAATAAAGAGTGGAGTCTATGAAGTGTAAAACAAATGATTGAGGGCTGGGAAGATGGCTTAGCGATTAAGAGCACTGGCTGTTCTTTCAGAGGACCCAGGTTCAATGCCCAGGACCTACATAGTGGTGATCTCAGGGATCCAGTGCTCTATTCTGGCTTCCTTAGCACCAAGCATACATGTGGTGCACAGACACACACGCAGGCAAAACACCTGTATACATAAAATATATTTTAAAAAATAAATAAATAAAAAATACAATCTTTCACAAAATTTGAAATCTCATAGAAATGAGTGTTAAATGATCAGTATGTAAATTTTATATCTTAAAAGGCACCACGAACAGCAGTTTGTGGTGTTATTAAAGAACATATTAGGATTGACCTAGATGGTTGGATAGCACTGAAGACAAACTGGAAACTTGAGGGAGGAATGAATTCAGTTTTGACAAGGGACATAATTGGTTAAATTGATGGATATATGCATCTGGACCTTAGAGAAAAGACCTGGACAGAGAGTGTAGGACTGTGAATTGCAGGCAGTTAATTGAAATTGTTGGCTGAGGAAGATCACGTAGAAACAGAGTGAGTAAAGAAGAATGCCTGGGGCTGGAGACAAAGCTCAGTGGTAGAATACTATCTAATATACCCGAAGTGTGAGTGAAGTGTGAGTCTCAGTACTGCAAAGAAGGTGAAGGTTAGGACTAAGCTTTGGTGAATGTTAGTATTTAATAAACAGACAGAATAAGTAGTATGTAAAATGAGGCAGAGACAGAGGCCAGATAAGTAGAAGAAAAAACTAAGAGAACACAGTGTTAGGTATTTCAAACAAAAGAATATGTTTGGGGTAACAAATGTAGACCATTTATCCTTTTTCATGGAGTACAACGAAGGCTCTACATGTTCTGGCTCCTTGCCACACTTGACCTCATTCCTTACGGGTCACCCTGCACTGGGGCCTGCTCTTGCTTTTTTGGGCATGTCAGGCTCTTTGCTATGTCATAACATTAGTGCCTCATGTTCCCTCTATAGGATGTCCTTTTTAATCCATGTCAGAGAAGAGTAGCTAGCACCGCTGCCCTTGTAACGGTGTTGTTGCCAGCTGTTTGTTGTATTTCATTGTATGATTTAAATTAAGTTTTCTTGGGACTCCGGTTCAGTTCAAAGTAAAATATTAAAGACATGTTAAAGAAAATGAATTGTTTTATGACATTTATTTAACATGTATGTTTGTCTGTGTGCATATGCACACAGACACACACACACATATACATATGGAGGTCAAAGGACAGCTTATGGGCATTGGTTCTCTTCTTCTACCCTGTGGATCCTGGGGACTAAACTTACTCTGTACCTTAGACAGGCCTTGATTTTGTACTTTCTCTTCTTAACTTTCACAGTTGCTGGGTTTACAGGCATGCATCAGGCAGCTAACACTTTCTCCCATCCAACTACTAAACAGACAGTGTGAGATCAGGTGTTTCCTGGATGGTACAGTTAACAAATCGCTTTCTGAATGGTGGAGGAAACACTTAGCAATGCCAATATAAAGATGCTCCTGACTTCACTTCAGGTCAGTCAACTTGTACTTAGCAGACAGTAGAAGGTGATGTGGAGGTTGCGAGATTATTGGGGTGCTGACTGTTCTCATGCTGATTAATTCTTCAACTAAAAAACAGAAAATCCTGTATTCTAACTATGAAGCTTAGTTCTTCAGAAAGAATAAATGGTCACACATTCAGTGACCATTTTATGTTAATCTACTTAAACAACGTGAGGGCTTTAGAAAACTCCACATGAGAGGAAAAGTGGCCTGAGGAGCCTTTTCTGTAATTTCACACACACAGCCCAAAAAACCATTTGGTAGCTTTGACTAA
Organism: Cricetomys ansorgei; assembly: GCA_026225945.1. Classification (NCBI taxonomy): domain Eukaryota; kingdom Metazoa; phylum Chordata; class Mammalia; order Rodentia; family Nesomyidae; genus Cricetomys; species Cricetomys ansorgei. The sequence continues at coordinate 2,656,952 of JAMJFZ010003206.1, forward strand.
TGTGTGTTGAATGTACTTTTGTTATCTTAAACATCTACTCTAAGCTCATGGCTTTCCTTATATAGTGCCCATCTCTCCATAATTTGGCACAAAAATTGTTTCTAGTGCTGAGTGTTTTCTGCCGGTCTCTTCTCACAGCACTGCCGGCCTTTCACCTGGTTTTGTGTCTTATTTTAGAAATGGCCTTGTTCTCTGACTTTATTTTAAATGTTGATTGGTTTAAATTTTGCTACACTTGATCTAAACAAAAGGCCAAGAAGCAGTTTTTAAACCTTGCTACAAATGTCTTCATGACTGTAGAAGGCAGAAAAGAAAATTGTTTAGTTGAATACATTAAAATGAATTCTTTCATGTGGATCCAGAAACAAAGTTGTTACAAAATATGCTTCGAATCCATGCCAAGCCTCCCTACCTGTAAGAATTTGAAGACCATAAAGGCTATAAATCACTTGCTATAGTTGTAAACCGGTAATGTGATTTTGTTCTTCTTGTTCTGTTCATGAAAAACAACATATCTTAGCTCTGATAGAAGCTATTCATAAAGGAAATACACTCACTTCTTACCCTAGTTATCTTTGACAAGGGAGAATAAACTATAAATTTTTCTTTCTAATTTTCTGAGCTTACAAATGTTTACTTGGTAGCACAGTTGTATCGTCAGGCTGTGAGTGTAACAGTGTCTGGAATTGAATCTAACCTCCAAACTCATCAGATTATGACTCTGAGACTTAGAGAAAAGCTTCTTAACCTCTGTGAACTTTAAGTTTCTTGTACTAGAAAACAAGCAATAATACATATACATATATACATCATATACATACAGAGTCAACAAGCAATAATACATAACACATACATACATTGTATACATATAGAGTCAACTCCAAAGAGATAACTAGAAGGTTCTTCACTTTTAATCCTAATCCATGAGGATCACTCTCTATAGGTGGCCCCTTCCATTACTACTATTAATGTCACCATTTTATAGGAGAACACTGGTTGCCCTTTTTGGATAATTAACCATTATTTCATGGCTTAAAGTACCTAAAAGTTGGAGGCTGAATGTGGCAATTTTTCACATGCCTTCCAGATTATTTTATCTTTCCGTTAATCCAGAGTAAGTGCCGTTGTCACCATTTCTGGCTTAGGGTATTACTTAAATCTTTACTATCCCCATCAGAGCCTGATTTTTACTATAATTAAAAATTCTGAGGCCAGGAGTGTAGTTCAGTTGGTAGAATGTGTGTCTACCATGCACAAAACCGTGAGTTTAATTCACCAGCACTGTGTAAACTGGACCTGGTGGTGCATGCCTGTTATTCCAGCACAAGGATGGTAGAGACAGGAGGATCAGAATTTAAAAGTCAACATGTAAGAAATTTGAGGCCAACCTAGGATATATAAGTCCTTGCCCTAGATATAAATAAACCACTATTGTTACTCATTCTGTGGCCCATAGCATCCTACACAGAATTGCCATGTAAGGGGCTGGAGAGATGGCTCAGTGGTTAATAGCACTGACTTCTCTTCCAATAGACCCGGATTCAGTTTTCAGCACCCACATGGCAGCTCACAACTGTCTGTAACTCCTGTTCCAGTGGATCCAACATCCTCACACAGACATACATGCAGGCAAAACACCAATATATATAGAAATAAATAAAATATTTTTTTAAGTGCAGAACTCCAAAAGCATAAGAAGGCTGAACTCAGCATATGAGTGCCCACAAATATGGAAAAGAAAAAGAAAAAAGGATTGCCTTGTGAGAGGCAGGTGCCTTGTGATGTGAATTTGGAGTTCTGGTTAAAAACCAGTGTTGCTTATACCTAACTCTTTAATACAAATAGCATGTGTCTTTTGAATAACAAATCTTTCCTTATATTTCAGAACTTCCAAAGTAAATTTCAGCTATGCTGTCTGTGTATTTTATGAAAATTTCAATAAGATACACTTGAATGTTATCATTTGTGTTCATACAATGTATCCTTGTGAGACAGTACCAGAATTACCGTTTTTTAAAAGTGGATACTATTGGCATAGAGAACATAGCCTTCAACTGGAAACAGACAAGACTCATTTGACCCATTTTAGATACCTATTTTAGTCTCCATTTTAGGTAGTAAGTGGCAGCCTGAAAAAGTATGAGTGTTTTGCTCTTTGTCATGTTGCTGTATGAGGGTGCCGTGCCTTCCCAGTTGATGCTGAGGAGGTCTGTCATCATCATTAGTACTCATTCATTCAGTGTGAGCACCTGTTTTGACTAGGCACTGGAGATGAAACATGAATAAAACATGATTCCTGTTCTGGAAATTTTCATAGTTTGCTGGGGGAACGGGAGATATTTAAAAACCTAGTTACATATCAAAATGAGACACTTTATATATGAATAAAGTGCTATAGTAATATACAGGAGGGAAAATAAGTTGAGGGAGGGATGATAAAATTTCAAAAATGAATTTTTTGAAGGTTGGGTGGGAATTTGTATTTAGAGAGCTTAGAGCAGGGTAGAATGGAGAATTGAGAATATTCTATGCAGAGACATAAGGCTCAGGGACTTGCCAGGTAAGGAGGATGTCTCTGGAGAGCTGGAGAAAAAAGGCCATATGAGGAGAGAATAGGAGTTTGAATTTTAGCCTTTTAGTGATAAAGAGTCATTGAAGATTTTTAAATTTGGCTGAATTAATCAGATTTGACTTTGAGAACTCATAGTAGTTGAGAATCAGAGAAAGTCAGGAAGCAAACACCAGTCAAAACCTACTTGTTGGGTGGGATTGGTGCATGCCTATAATCTCATCACTTGGGAGGCTGTGTCTGGAGTTTTGAGAGTTCAAGGCCAGCTTGGGCTGCATAACGTGACCCCATCTCAAACATCAGCAACCAAACAAAAGAACATTTATTTTCCAAGCAAAGAACAAAGGTTTACATTGGCAACCACTGCAGAGGTAAAAGAAGAGTCATTGGATTTGAGAATGTTTTTGCAAATAAACCAGTGAATTTTCTAATCAAAATGGTAGAGGACCTATTGGCAATAATGGGGCGGGGAAGTGCAGTCTGGCTTAGTGATTACTAGATTATCAGAGCTAGGGAATTTTTTTTTTTTTTTAAGAGGATTGTTTGTCCTGTGCACGGTAGATTTAGTCTTTTTAGGAACATTCCAGTCGACCAGTCTGGATCTGAATCTTGGGAGAAAAGTAACTATAGTAATATTTTTATTTTTTTAACTGTTTATTTTTCCATTCAATGCTAAAGTTCTCAGAGCTTTACTGATCTGGGTCACAGAAAAGTGAATGCAGAATCAAAACGTAAATTCCTAAGCTGCTGACCAACTGAAAAGGCCTTTGAGAGAAAGAAAAAAAAACCTCGTAGATTTCTATTATAATTGTTTTACTTTTCAATTCCTCAAACTACCTTGGGAACAAAATGGGCATATATTTTTAAATTCATGTATTTTCTCTACTGTGTGTACTGCCCATGACAGACTAATGAAGCAAGTTCAAGATCACAGATCTTGTTGTTGTTGCAAAAGCAAAATTTTAAATTAAATCCTCAAATACTCATTCTTAATTTATATGCTTATCTAATATCAGTTGTTACCTTGGTTGAATGTGAGGGAAACTATACATATTAAAGAATGAAGTTACAGCATCTGCCTCTAGGAGGAATTTTAAAATGAGAGCACTCCCCCATTTAAATAATTGAGTTGTGTTCCATTTTGAAATTGCGAAAGTAAACAGTTCTTAAAAAAATCTTTCCTAACCCCAAATTTGGTGTCAGTCAAAAGATACAGGTGGTTGTAAAGGACTTAAGCAAGCTTTAAATAGATAAATTGTTACTATTTTTAGATTATCTTTTATTTATTCTTTGGCAGTTTCAGACATGTATACAGTGTATCTTGATCATACCCACCTCCAACTCTTGCCTCACCCTTCTGAGGAACAGCCCCCAACATGTCCCCACCTGTGTGTGTGTGTGTGTGTGTGTGTGCGTGTGTGTGTGTGTAACCCAGTGAGTCCAGCTAAGGATGCCTGCTTGTCTTGACCATAGCTGCAATGAATTCATAGTGCAGTGGTCATGTCATGTCCAGAAGATAGCATTTCACAGCACTCCTTTCTATCACCTGGCTCTTACATTCTTTCTCCCACATCTTCTTTGATGTTTCCTGAGCCTTGTGGCAGGGGCTTGATATAGATGTCCCATTTAGGAATGAGCACTCAACAGTTGCTTATTCTCAGTATTTCAACTAGTTATTAGTCTCCGTATTATGGCCCACAGCAGAAAAAGGCTTCTCTGGACAAAGTTGAGAATAGCACTAGTCAATGGATATAAACATAAATATTTAGGAAGTAATTTAACAACATGTCCATTTAGCAAAACAACAGTAGTAGATTTTCCCTTAGGGCCTATGACCTTCCAAACCTGGCTTTTGGCCATGTTTAAAGTGCAAGGCATGAATTCACTCCTGTCGAGCAGGCCTAAGATCCAGTGAGAAAGCACTTGATTACCCCCATAACCTTCATACCACTATTGTACCAGCAGCTGGTCACAACTTGCCTGGCAGGTCATTATTGTAACATTCAGGGTCCAGTGTTGGGTAAGACCATTGATGTCTTATACCCGTAGCTTGCAGTGCACTATCTAGCACTATGAAAATTAGTTAGCAAGGAGGAAGTTTCAAGTCAATTCCAGCTTAATTTCTCTGTGTTCTTGAAACTAAGGTGCGTAATGTCCTTGGCAATAGGTTCTTACAGACTAATTGTGGTGTACAACCAAGAGCAGTGACAATAACCTGTGTTGTTTGGGGGGCCTCTGGAGCCTCGTTGATCACCAGCTCATAGGGAAATTTCATTTAATAACCTATGTCTACTGGAGGTGTTACATGTTTATAATACCCTTTCTTTGCATATTTAAAAAATAAGTTGTAGACCTTATTCACATGAAATTCTAGTTTTCGTTGTTACTAACTTGCTTCTGTTTCTTGGGCTGTGGTATTTTTCCTTTTGTTTGCTGTGAAATGTACTTGCCTGCTGTTTAAGGCAGCTGCGGTAGAGTGCACCCAGAAGTGGTTATATTTCTATATTTAGAAAACCATAGGGTTTATAAAGCAGTTGCAGATTCCTTTGGGATAAAATGGTTTCTATAAATGTAACATTTTTAATGAAACTATTATTATCCCCATTAGAGAAATAGAGCAGCTAATATATGGATTTGTGGGCACAGAATAGATGCAAAACATTTTTTTTCTTAAGAACTGAGAGTAAAAATTAATCATATGTATTCTACTTTTATATTCTTAATCTTGAATTTCAGAGCCTTTACCCAGGTATTTACCTTTGGTCCAACATTCCGAGCTGAGAATTCTCAGAGCCGGAGACACCTGGCTGAATTTTATATGGTTGAAGCAGAGATTTCTTTTGTTGAGAGCCTTCAGGATCTCATGCAGGTAGGTACACAGCTTGTCATTTCCAAGGATCTCTGACATTACAGTGCTTCTGCACTGTAGAGATTTATGGGGTGAAGAAAATAGCAATTCTACTTCAAGAAGCAGTTGAGAATTGGGCAGATGGTGTGTATATGTGTGTGTGTGTGTTTGTGTGAGTTTAATGCTCACTAATTCCCTGAAATAATTAACCATTACTATTTTAAATTCTCTATCAATAATATTTGGTTACTCACTCTCTTAGTTTGGATTTATAACTATGTTTACTTCAGTAATTCCTGTTAGCCTTGCTTTCTATTCAATGTGTCTCTTATACATACCTCTATTCACCCAGTAAATGATCGTTTTAAAGTATAGTTTCTGCAGGTATGATAGAGTCATGACCTTATGGCCCCATGTTTTTCTAGTAAACTCTATGACAGATTTATTGCCACTAGAGTCCTTTTCTTTATTTCATTAATCATGTGTATGTGTGGGGAAGGGAGAGAACAAGAATGAATACCCAAACAGGCCAGAGGTGTTGGGTCACCTTTGAGCTTGAGTACAAGCAGTTGTAAACCACATATCATGGGTACTGGGAACTGAACTTGAGTCTTCAGTAAATGACATCTCCACCCCAGGTTTTTGTTTTCCTTTTAAAGATTTATTTTATCTTATTTTGTATGTATGAGTGTTTTACCTGTATGTATGTATATGTACCACATGTGGGTGTGGTGCCTGCAGAAGCCAGAATAGGGTGTCAGAGCTCCTAAACCTAGAGCTACAGACAGTTGTGAGCTACCATATGGGCACCAGGAATCAAACCCAGGCAAGAACAGCAATTTGCTCTACTGCACAGCCATATCTCCAGCCCCTGCTGTCAGAGGGTTGAAGGAATGCTCCTGAGAGCATCATCTGCAAGGAAAGGATCAGAGTAGCATTGAGGAGAGGGAAAGTTGGACTGTGGTGCAGTTACAGACACCTCTACCTTTTCTATGAGGAAGTTTGGAGCTAGAAATAACTTTCCCTTAGAAGAACAGGGGGTGGGCTTTCGTGCTTTCCCCGTCAGCCAGTCATTTGACATAACATAAGAAACATAACCTCGAGTAAGACAATGCCTTTAGGCTCCTGACAGTTCCTGAAGAGTCCATCAGGAGTTAACATTGCCAGATAGCCGACCGTGCATTGTAATCCAGTCCACCGATTATTTTAGATTAGTATCACCCATGTGTCATTTCTGCTTATCCCTACAAAGGGTAGGTAGTGATGGGCAGAGTAATTACTGCTATGTAATGGCTAAAGACAGATGCTGTTCAACACCCTGTAACTAGCAGAATGCATTCTCTGCCCTTGAAGAATTATCTAGTTTAAATGTTAATAGTGTCCCTGGAATAACCCTGTTGTTGATTATATGGAGTTAAGCTCTGAGACTTAAAAGACAGTATGCATTCTTTAAGCAGATTTATTTGAGCCCACCACCCATTGTAAGGAAGAACCACTCTCAGAACTCCCCATATTTGCCTCAACCACATTTCTATGGCCCCAACATACATACCAAAGGAAAGGTTATATATGTTATGAAAATAATATGTAAATTATTTGATGCATGATGGGATTGAAAAATAGTGTTTGTTTTCATAAGAACATTAAGAAATGGCTAAGTAAATATCACTTTAGTAAATGTAAACAGAATTCAGTTCCAGATTTTCATACAGTGGGTGAAGGTTCTTGCTGCTGAGCCTGATGACTTAAGTTTGATCCCTGAGACCCACATACATGATGGAAGAAGAGAATTCCCACTGACCTTCAAACAAGTACAGTGGCATCACAGTTAATCAATAATCTGTAATAATGGGAGCTGGAGATGGTTCTGTGGTTAAGAACAGTGGCTGCTCTTCCAGAGGACCAGGGTTTGATTCCCAGTGTCCACAATCTTTAACGCCAGTTCCAAAGGATCTGATGTCTTCTTCTGGCTTCCATAGGCACCAGGCACGCATGTGGTTCACAGTCATACATACAAGCAAAACACACATACATATAAAATAAAAAAATAAATCTTTTAAAAAGTGTAATAACAAATTTTTAAATACGTTTAAACTGTATCATTATTCTGTTCTCTGTCTTTCTCTCATTCATTCATTCTCTTCTGTTGTGGAGGTTAATAGATATTTTAGCTGATGAATTTTTAAGCACTAATGATAAGTATCTAAGAATAATGCGAACCAGAACAGCAGTCATTTTATCCAGAGCATTACCACCTACAATACTCTTGCTGGTGTTATTTCAGATATACTCCAAAATAAGTCTGGGTGTTGTGGGATATTTCGTAGTTATGGATAATATTCCTATATGCTGTAAAAGCGGAAGGGTGCTTTCTGATGCCTTGCAACAAGTAGGGGAACCGCTTTCTACCTGCTATACAATGGAGTGGCCACTCACTTCTCCATATGAATGGGCCATTCATTAACCTTAAGGCAGATGAAGGTTAGGCTCCATTCATTTGTACATTGGAGGGCTGGGTGGAGACCGGGAGGATTGGAAGAAAAAAGCACCTACGGCTGGGAGCAGAAGGGAGAAGAAAGAGGGAGAGATCAGTGTGAGAAGAAATGGAGTAAGCTCTGCCTAAGCTGCCAGGGTATGGACTCCTGAGACTTCTCGTGGCTTGTAATTAATAAATAACATGGAGAAACCAACCATGGACATTTATTAACATCTGGGAGTAATAAACAAAGTCAAATGATCCTAGAGAGATGAGCAGTTTTGTGTCCAGTGGCTTTAGATGAGGTGGGTCTAGGAGAGGACACAACTGCTGACACTCTGAGAAGCACACAGTGGCTTCCTGTGACAGTTTTGATTTATGTCTGTTCTATTACCATCATATTCATTTAAACTGTAAGTTTTAAGGCATGTATGCACCTCTGTTACTATGACAGCAGTCAAAATACAGAACAATTTTGGTATTGCAAAACATCAGCAAAACTGACTTGCTGTTGCCTTGCATTCTAACTCCCCCCCACTGTCAACTGCTGATCCGCCCCATCTCTCTTAAGTAATTTGCCCTTTGCAAACTGTCATGTGAACTTTAGCAGAGTATCCATATTTCTGACCTGTCTTCTGCCACTTAGTGTACTATATATCAAATTCTTGTACGTTTTCTGGGTAATGCCCTGATGCAGATGTACCCCAGTTGTTTACTATTTACATTGGGGAACACTTGATTTAGTTCAGTCCTTGAAAGCAATGAAAAAAAATTATTATAAACCTTCATGTGCAGGTTCTGTGTAAACATGGTTTTCATCTTTCTTGGGTGAAGTCCTAAGAGTGAGGTGGTGAGATCTGAGTTTGGTGTTTAATTTTTTTCAGGAACCTGTCTGGTTTGCAAAGTGACTGTACTGTTTCAAATTCCTACAAGGAATATGCAAAAGCCAGTGTCTACTCACCACCAATATTTAGTCAGGGATGCGTTTGTGTACATGAGTCTGTGAAGAGAGACAGACAGACATGCACTCATGCACGTATGTGTACTCACACAGAGAATGAATGCCTATTTGTAATTCTCTTACCGATGTATCAGCATCATATTGTGGTTTTATTTTGTATTTCCTCAATGTCTCGTGAGGCTCTCTTTGTTAAACATCTTTTCATCTGCCTATTAACCATCAATTTCTAGACCTTTGTCAAGTTGCTTGTTTTCATGTTGAGCTTTGATTGTTTTGGTTTTTTGAGACAGCATGTGTCACTATGTAGCCCAGGCTGGCCTTGAACTCAAGAGTTCTGCCCCTTTCTACCTCTTGAGTGCTGGAAAGATGTGTGTCACCACACTTGGCCCTTTGTTGTTGAGCTTTGAATTTTCTTCATTTTCAAATGTAAATTCCTTTTCAGGTACATATTTTGTAACTATTCCAATTTTGGCAGCTCGTCTTTTCTTTCTCTTAACAATGTCATACACACAGGAAAAGGTTTTCACTTTGGTGAACATTAATTTGCTAACTTAGAACTGGGTGTGTAGCACACATCTATAATCTTTGACTTGGGAAGCAGGGGCAGAAGGATTGTATGATCCAGGCTAGCCTTTGCTACAAAGGGAGGCTACTTCAAAAACAAAAAAACAAAACAAGAATTACCACAAAAGAAAATCTCAAAAAATTAAAATATCCATGGTTCACAAGATGTGATGACACACACCTTAATCCCAGCATCTGGGAGGCAGAGCAAAAAGCTCTGTAAGTTTGAGACCATCCAGGTCTACATAGCAAGCTCCAGGATCACCAGGACTACATAGAAAGACCCTGTCTCAAAAAGAGAGAGGAACACCACCAGAGTGGACAGTTCCCTGCATAATTGCACAAGAAGACCTCTGACTAACTTTTAGTCTCTATGCTGACTCATGAAGCCAGTAACAACTAAGCACTAAAATTGGATAAGAATGAGTTTAAAAGCCAATATACTGGCTCAGAGTAGGTAAAAGCACTTGGCCATGTAATCCTGATGACCTTTGGAACGTTGTCCTCTGGCTTGTTCCTGTTCTGCGATACAGACATGCTGACACTCACCCACACACTTAACTATAACAAAACTCAAATATTTTTAAAGGATATTTAAGTTTGGGTGGAAGATTTGCTACTTGAGTTACTCTACCAGTAGTACTCAGAGCTTATATTGTTGAATGACTTTGTCAAAGAATATAAAATTTTTTCCTAAAGACAGAGAAGAGTGCACTCACCTAAAAGTAATCTCTTCTTTTTCTTCCCTTAGAGATTATATTCAGTGCATTAAAGATTTAACTCAATGTTATAAAAAAAGATTTTTCCTTCATGAATCCTAAGTAATTAATTACTAAAGACTATTTTAGTAAAATTTTTAAACATCTTATACTCACCCTTCACATAGTTTCTGGTTTTATCAGATGTGTTTATAGAACTTAGAAAATCAGAATGGGGAAGGAGGGCAGAGGTTTCCATCTTCCAATTAAATTTACTGCCCATAAGACAACAATTTAACAACCTAGGTGATCAGAGTCTTGTGTTCTTCCACAGAAGGACCATCCAGCCCAGTTGCTGTCTTCCCTCCTAATCTATGTGGGCTCTGCTCCATAACTGAGGGAGATGACCCTTGTAACTCATTCAGTTACTCGGCCGCATCTTTACCTCACTGCTGTTGAGGGTGACAGAGGTTGGAAGTAAAGGGTCTTTAAACACTGATTATTCCTCTTTTTTTTTTTCCAAGTCCCCTGACTCTACTCCCTTCTCCACTGGATTGGCCTACCTTTCTTTTCCTTTTAGAATTTAAACATTCTCTGTATGGTTCTTTTGGGGTTTTGGTTTTTTGAAATAGGATCTCATGTATCCTAGGGTGGTCTTGAACTCTTAATCCTGCCTCCACCTCCTAAGTGCTAGGGTTATACATGTGCTGCTGCCACACTGCCACACTGCCCAGTTTATGCAGTGGTAGGGAGTGAGGCAAGCACTCTCCCAACTAAGCCATATTCCCAGCCCTATTTATATTATATATATTATATTACATCAATAGTTAAATATCTTCCCTCTCCTTAGGATTCAAAGCCCTAAGACAATTTTGACTTGGTTTTTATCTGTTCTCTTTAACTTTTTCTGTACTATTATTTCATCTTTTGATTCTAACTTGTTTTGCTATCCCCCAAATTAGTTGTCATCACTGTTTACACTATTGGTGATTTAGAAACTCAAACTCTTAGTTGGGCTTGGTAGCATACTAATAATCCCAGCACTTCTGTGAGTTCATTGCCAGCCAGGGCTACATAGTGAAACCTTGTCTCAAAAGAAATAAGTAAGTAAACAAAAAATAATAAAATAAATAAATACAATATTTCACAGATATTTTCCATTCTAATTACTACTTCCTTCTAAGGAAAGCATGTCTCCCATGAGTCTTCCAGGTATATTCTTGGTAGAATTAATTCTTTTATACTAATTTATATTTTTATATCTTAACAAACAAAAGTATTATATATAGTTATTGTTGAAATGCATGTTGTTGCTTCTCAGGTTTTCAAGTTTCCTTTCATTTACCATTGGCTGACCCAACCACTTCACAATAAGTTCTCTCTCCACAAAATCTAATAACATGTATATTTCTCTGACCCAGGAACTAAGCTAATACACAGGATTATTTCATTTAACTCTAGCAGCAATCCTGTGAATGAAGTACTAAGATTGTCTTAATTCTGCAAATAAGTTCATTAATAAGTAAAGAGATACCAGTCAGTGATAGCTGTTCGTTTGACAACTCATTTCAATACCAGTTTTGTTCTGTGTTGCTGTAGTACATTCAGAGATTAACATGCTTAATAGATTTTTAGTTTCTGGAAGATGGAGGATAGCCTTTAAGCCCTGAGACCCTGAAGGTTTTTGTATAAAACTGCTGCTCAGGCAATTGTGTCTCATTTCTCTTAGGTTATAGAGGAACTCTTCAAGGCCACCACAGAGATGGTTCTCTCAAACTGTCCTGAAGATGTTGAACTGTGTCACAAATTCATAGCTCCTGGCCAGAAGGTAATAAGTTTGTGTATAAAAGCCAAATGCATAGCTCTTTAAGTGTGTTAATTACATATAATGAATATAATTAAATTTAAATTTGTTCTCTTTTGTCTCACCAAGGACAGACTAGAACATATGCTTAAAAACAACTTCCTAATGTAAGTAGATATGTTTTTCTGCACTTTGCTCATACTTGACCACTGTGTTACATTGAATCATTATTTTTGTATATTTGTGTGTTTATCATACCAGATTTGAGACAAGACCCATATTTTAATTATTTTTATAGCTCTTATATTTAGCTCACAGTTGAATAACCCAAATGTCATCAATAGATAAACAAACCATAGCAAGATAAATGAATATAGTAATTATGATTTGTATTTCTAAAATTCATACCTAATTCAGTAGTCCCTTGGTATCCCTGACCATTGGTTCCCAGAACCCCATTTATACTAAAATCTGCATGGTTAAAGCTGATATAAAATGGCATGCTGTCTGTATATAACCTATGCACATCTATGATCTCCCCTCTAGAGTACTCATAATATCTAATACAAACTACCATAGTAAGTATAGCAAGTAGTATGATTAGATCGTACCAAACAGTTCGAGTAAATTACAGTGCCTTCCCTTTTTTCCTGAAAGTATTTTGGAAACAGTTTCTGAAGGCAAAGAAATATTCTTTATGCATATCAAGAAAATACTTAGTAGAGAGACTTGGAGACGCCCATTAAGGATATCCAGTGTCAAAGCTGTAATCTGAACTTGAAAGCCATGCTTTAAATTAAGAGGGAGTGTGGGTAGGGGGATGGAGGAGATTGTTATACTCAGAAGAAGTATTTATAGAGTCATTATTTCTTCATAATGAAACAGTAGATAACAACTGTATAAAAACTATTGCTTTTAATATTTCTCAGTGTAATTGGTAGATCATAAGAAATAATTGATGGACTAGAACAATAGAATGTCTAAGGAAAGAGTTTCAGATAAAATATTTTACATGTTCAAATACTTAATTTTTGAATGTTTTATAACATTACAAAAATTAATCATGTGTTCTCATTAAGTTGAAGCAATTAGTATTACTAAATAGTAGAGTCAGAAGAACACAGCACCCCTTATCTTTTGATCTAATGGGACCCATGAAAATGCAAATGTTAGATACTATCTTGGCCATTGAAAGCATAGACAGAGTCAGCAGATTAGTGTCTTACCTTACAGGAGAGATCTCTGGCAAGCTGCTCATATTCTCCCTAAGCTTCAGATTCCCTTCTACAGAATATTCAGCTTTTAAAATATTACTACTCCTACAACTAAATGCCACCACTGTTTCCTTAGAAATTACAGGGTGTAATTTGAATACAATGTTTATTTTAGGACAAAGCCTGTCACTCAAAACCTGGCTTTGAGAGCTGGCTATATTTGTATTGTAAAGACATTTTCTAGTTAATTTGTATAGGTATGAAAATTAGCATAAATTTGTACTAGGTAGATTGAGCTCAAAGTCCTTTGGAAAGATTTGTAGATTTTTTTTAATTATCCAAAATACTGTTACAGTGTTTTCTTCTTAAAATTTGCAAGGAAACTGATTATGTTCATGTGTTACTGGTGTGTATATATTTTTATGACCTTGTGAAAGGGAGGCCAGTAAATTTAGTAGTATACTTCAGAATACATTAAAGTTACAAGTTTTGATCCAGTAATCCTATTTTCTCATGTGCAAAATCAGTATGGAAGAATTATTTTCAGTTGCATTAGATATATGTATAGTCATGATTTATAGTAGCAAAAAATTGGAAACATCTGATAATTCATTAACAAGTAACTAGTTGAAATATATTGAGAGGAATATTTGATCCTTTAATCCAGCAGCATGGTTGCCCTAGGGAAGAAAGAATGTTGATACATACCTTTAATCCCAGTATTCTGAGGGCAGTGATGGTACATGCCTTTAATCCCAGCATTTGGGAGACAGGAAGCACAGCTCAGAAGGAGTCAGTGTCCGACAGGAAGTGACATCTGAGATGACTTAGCATGAACGGCAGACAAAGTGACAAATCAGAGGAAAAGTTAGCAGAGTGAGTCAAAGAGTAAGGACATGCCCAGCTCTCATGACAGAAAAAGCAGGCTCTCCGCTCAGAGAGTCAGGCTAAGAGGCAGAGAGAGGGCAAGATACAGAGACAGTGAAGCAGTCTGACTGAGGCGTATGGAGTGGTGACAGCTCAGAGAGGGACAAGACACAGAGACAAAGAGAGAAGTAGAAGTCTGAGGCAGAGACACAGAGGCAGTTTGGCAGAAGTTAGAATCAGATGGGAAGAGTGAGGCAGTCTGAAGCTCTCTGTCAGGCTCTGCCTCACCCTCAGCTCCGTTTGTGTATTTGAACCTAGCCAGATCTACACGAGACCTTTTTAATAAACCAAGTTCTTCATCACAATTTGCAGCCCTTTGTGGGTCAAATGACCTTTTCACAGGGGTCACCTAAGACCATCTGTATATAAGATATTTATATTACGGTTCGTAACAGCAGCAAAATTATAGTTATGAAGCAGCAGTGAAAATAATTTTATGGTTGGGGTCACCACAACCTGAGGAACTATATTAAAGGGTCACAACATGAGGAAAGTCGAGAAGCACTGATCTGTAACATACAATGTTGAATAAAATAAAAGTATATATATGATATGTGCTCTGACATTTATTAAAATAGATGTTATAAAGATTCACATGTTTCTTCATAGTCTTCTAAAAGGGTACACAAAAAATGTGGTCACAGTAAATGTAGTATTTGAGAGGAAGAACTGAGAAGATTTCTCAGTAGTTCAGAGCACTTGCTGTTCTTGCAAAGGACCCAAGTTCAGTTCTCAGCCCCTTCATGGTGGCTTACAACCATCTGTAACTCCAGTTCCAGGGCACCTAACGCCTTCTTGTAGCTAGCCTCCGTGAGAACCAGGCACATGTACTATACAAACACACTCAGGTGCACATAAATAAAACATAAAATAAAATTAAAAACATGAGAGGAAAGGGATTCAGTGGCTGTGGAACAAGGTGGGAGATGTATATGCTTTTATTTTCCCTCCCTTCCTTTCTTTTCTTTCTTCCCTGCCTCCTCTCTTACCATCTTCCTCCCCCTTTGTTGCTCAGACTAGCCTTGAACTCTTGGGCTCAAGCAGTCTTCCCACCTCAGCCTCTAGATGTGTTCACACACATATAATGGTGGTTTTCATGTTAGGCCATGAGAATTTTTTACTGAGAAAACCGATTTTCCTCAACCTTCTTAGAATGCTTAGAATATATTACCAAAACTTTTACCAAGGCCTGAAGAAGTACTCATGTCTGACTGACATTCCTATCAAATTTCCTGGGATTTTCCCCTTGCTCAATGTGCTCCAGTCACACTGACCTTTCTGTTCCTTCGGTGGGACAAACTGTTCCTCACAGAAGGTCTGTACTTGGTATTCTTTTTGTCTAGTACATTCCTCCCATTTATTTATGCAGTTTACTTTTTTCATTTTCTGATGTTTTTCTGATGCAGGTTTCTATTAAAATGTCACTGTCTCAGTATTTCTTGAAGATCTTATCTAAAATGGTACCCCAGACATCTTCCTTACTGTATTTTTCTTCATAGTGACTACCTGGCATTGTTATTATTTGTTTACAACACACCAACATATACATCTTGGCTCCAAGAAGACAGGGGCTTTATTTTTGTTTATAGTGTCTCCAGCACATAGAATAATCTATGCACATCTAGCAGCTGTGACATATATGTTTGCTAGTTTAATAAATAATGAATAAGTGACAACTTTTAGTGAAGTCTTTTGCTCTTTGAGCCTCAATATTTCATACCTTTTAGTAGAGCCTTGGCATAGCATGAATATTGAGAAACTGCTTTCTGAAGTGACCTTTGTGCACATTGCATGCCTGTCAGGAGTGAAGTTATTGAACAGCCTCTTCTCTTCATGCAGATCACATTTTCATAGGATTGAACCAGCCTAAATTCCTGATTGTTTAGTACTCATTTATGACCTCACAGATTATATTGGAATTGGCTTATTTTGTTCTAGTTTAAAATGGCAATGGTGTAGAGCAGTCCCACTATGTTAACCTTTCCCCATCTTGCTTTATTTTCTCCCAGCATTTCTTATACAGAGGCCATTGAGATCTTAAAGCAAGCATCCCAGAACTTCACCTTTACACCCCAGGTAGTATATGGGTGTGTGTGTGTGTGTGTGTGTGCGCGCGCTTCCGTGTGTTTCCCTATTGTCTCTAGCTTCGTTAAGTAACTTAATTTCTTTTCTTAGTAAGGTAAGCATTTGTGGATCTGTGCATAGGCTTGTGAGTTTTTGTTGGACATGGTTGAGAATAATTTTAAGATGACTTTCACTATGTAGCCCTAGCTGACCTCCTAGAAACTTGTTATGTAGACCAAGCTGGTCTAGAACTCACAGACATCTGCCTCTCAGGTGCTGGGATTAAAGATCTGCACCACGATATGTGGCAATGAAAAATGATTTTAGAAGAGAATTCTATCATTTGGAATAGAAATAATTAAAGGTTTTAAAGGAGTATACCAAGTTTAGGAAGATAAAAATTCAAACGCAAAACTGATCATTGTAGACGATTACTATAGAAACCAAGTATTTCAGTTTCCACAAGTGTATTCTAAATGATGTTAAAAGCTGATAAACAAAGAAGTTATAGGATTAAATGTATTTAGGCAACATAGAACCTGTCATGGTTGACTGTTCATCACTTCGACAGATCCGATTCTGATCCAGCAGAATACAGTGAAACAGATACATGGGATCAGTTATAAATAGCAGGTGAGAGTACATCTGTGTAATACAGACATACAGGAGTCCAAAACTCTTTTTTTCTACAGACCAAGAGCACATTCTCAGAAACTGCAGTTTGGGTCTACCACATACCAACTACTACAGTAATGTTTTCTTTTTTCCTTTTATTGAAGCTAGATTTTTTTTTTCCTCACATAATATCCTGATTACAGTTTCCCCTCCCTCTACTCCTTCCATTTTCTCCCCGATCCCCTTCTTTCTGTCTGTCATTATAAAACAAACAGGTTTCTAAGAGATAATAATAAAATAAAACATAATAAGAAAACAAAAACTAATACATGGGAACTGGACAAAACAAACAAATGGAGGCACAAAAAGAAGGCACAAGAAACAGAGACCCATTTGTTTGCATAGTCAAGAATCTCATAAAACATTAAACTGGATGCCATAATATATACATTGCAGACCTTGTGAATGCTGCCTCAGTCTCTGCATTCACATGAGCTTTGATCATGTTGATTGAGAAGGCCTTGTTTTCTTGGTGCTCTCCATCCTTTCTGGCCCCTAGACTCTCTCTGCCTCCTATTCAAGGTTCTCTGAGCCCTGGGTTTAGGAATTTGATGGCAGTATTCCATTTAAGGCTGAGTGTTCCAAGGTCTCGCTCTCTGCATAATGTCTGACGTGGGTCTCTGTATTTGTTCCCATCTGCTGCAGGAGGAAGCTTCTCTTTCTCCTGATGATGGCTGAACAAGGCACTGATCTAGGAGTATAACAGAATTAGGAGTTATTTTATTTCTACCTTTTTTTTTTTTAACCAGTAATATTTGGTTTTACCTAGGTCCTAGGGCTATCCAGTCTGAGGTTTTTGGTCACCCAAGCAATGCTGGGTATGGGTTCCATCTTGTGGAGTGGACCTTCAGTCAAATCAAATATTGGTTAGTTTCTCCCACAAGCTTTTACCACCCATTACATTAGCATATCTTATAAGCAGGATACCATTGTCAATCCAAGCGTTTGTGGCGAGTTGTGTTTACATTTGTCTTTTGGTAACTTGCAGAGTACCTTCCTATACCAATAACTCTAGAACGTAGGGATAAAAGTTCTATATAGGCACCAGCTCAACGTCTCCATGTTCAGTGAGTTGTGTGTGTTGTCTTCAGCAATGGAGCCTTGCCATCAGTTTGTGGAGAGCAACCTATAGTCTTGGCAACTATTGGTATGTAAAGACCAATGTGTAATTTAAGCTGTAGTAGTGTTTCTTCTACGAACTTGGATGGGTTCCCTTGTCTTTGGTACATAGATGTTAAGAATTATAATGTCCTTCTGGTAGATTTTTACTCTGATAAATATGTAGTGTCCTTCCCTGTCTCTCTTCTGATTATTTTTGGTTTGAAGTCTATTTTGTCAGATATTAAATGGCTATACCAACTTCTTAGGTCCATTTGCTTGGAATGTCTTTTTCCATCCTTTTACCCTGAGGTGGTGTTTTTCTTTGCCGTTGATGTGTGTTTCTTGGATGCGGCAGCAGGATGCATCCATTTTTCACATCCATTCTGTTAATCTGTGCCTTTGTATTGGGGAATTGCAGCCATTGATGTTGAAAGATACCGATGAGCAGTGTTTGTTGGTTCCTGTTATTTTGTTGTTGTTGATCTTGTTGTTTTGGGGTGTGTGTGTGTGTGTGTGTGTTTCACCTATTTTGATGATTGAAAAAACAGTTAAAAAAAAAACTGCCTCCTCCTCCTCCTCCTCCTCCCCCTCCTCCTCCCCCTCCTCCTCCCCCTCCTCCTCCTCCTCCTCTTTCTCTTCTTCCTCCTCCTTCTTCTTCTTTTCTTCCTCTTCTTCTGTTTTTTGAATTTCTATAGATTTCCTTAAGGAATTTATTCACTTCCTTTTTAAGTACATCTGCCTTAATTCTTAAAGGCTATTTTAAGGTCTTTGTCTTATGTTTCAGCTATGTTGCAATCCTCAGGACCTGCTGTGGTCAGGTTGCTAGGCTCTAGTGCAGATGTATAGTTCTGGCTGTCACTGATTGTGTTTTTATACTGCTGTCTAGGAATCTGGGTTTGGGAAGATTGTAATTCTAGGTGCTGGTATCTGATCTTGTCTTTGTCGGGTAGATGATTCGTTCCTTGGTTTCGGTTGCCCTCTCTGGTTCTTAGGAGAGTGTGATGGCTGTGTATTGCCTAGGAGGAAATTCTTCTGGGATCCTGATAGGTGTGGGACTAGGGGTTCCAGGTAAAATATGTATTTGGGTATTGGGAGCTGACATTTAGGAATGGGGATGGGCCAGGGGTGGGCCTGAGGGGGTCCACAGGAGGGAGGAAAGCAGGGTATTCCACCAGAGTCTGCTTAGTGCCCTGGGTGGGGGGTGGGGATGGGGTCTGGGAGTGAGGAGAGGCCTCAGCAAGTACTCTACAGAGCTGGGAATGAGATGGGGTCTGGAGGAGCAGGGAGGGGAGAGGGGAGAGAGACATGAAGATATGCAGTTAGCCTACCTACTTCCTTGGCTGGAATGGCCTATGGGTTCCCAGGTGTGTCTGCTGGGATTGAGGGCTGGGATAAAGCAGTGAGTTGGGAGTGAGAGGTCTGTGTGATCCACTGGAGATGGAGTAGGTAGGCTGCAGCAGGTGGTTTGCTACAGAGCTGAGGATAAGGCTGGAGGATTGGTTTGCGGGGAGCTGAGGGAGAAGTGAAGATTTTCAGTTACTGTCACTGCTTTCCTGGCTGAAGTCCAGCAATTTTTCTACATCTCCATTTCTTTATTACACATATGTAGCTGGCGTATGTTGGTTTGTTTTTTTTTTAAAAAACTAAATTGCCAGTAGATATTTTGATTGACATCAAATGGAGACAGAGTAGGGAAAATTACTAGTTGTGTAATGATATTTCCTTTCTCCATTAGTGACATGTTCATTCAGCTTTCTCTTCCAGTTAAGTTATTTGTATGCTCATTTAGTACAAACCTGATGCCTCTTGACAGTCTGTCCCTGAAGAGACCCTTGCTTTTTCTGTGGCCAATCAAACTCAAGACTGAGAATCTGAAATCATACTAATTTTAACAGAAAAACTCAGTAATACATATAGAGATCCTAGGTTGGAGAATGTCTTTCACTTATCATTATAATATCAGTGACAATTTTGCAATTTTTATGCATAATTGTTACATGTAGCTGAATCTGTATTTAAGAAGGGAAATTACTCTCAAGAAAATGAATATAAAATAGTTTTCCCTAATTGTCTTTTTAGACTTCTTGTTTAAAGTGTTTGTGCATGGAGGGTATTGCCAAACAAGTGAGAATGGTAGGTAGTATGATGTGCTACTTTTGTCTTTAAATAATTCTTTACACTTATAGTCCCATCATGAGTTGTTAGATACTCTTACAACTTGAGCTTCTTGGTTGCTGTTGCTTTATTCTTGAGGAAGGATTTCATACAGTCCTGCTGACCTCACACTTCCTGTGCAGCTGAGGATGACCTAGAACTGGTGATCTTGCCTCTACTTCCCAATGGCTAGTATTGTAGGTATGCACCACCAGCCACCACTTGTTGGTTTTATTATCAATTTATTCTTTGTGTACCGAACTTCATGAAGTCAGGAATGATAATAAATAAATAAATAGCTTTTTTTTCTTACTGTCATATCCAATACTTACTATGCCACCTGGAATTTAATAGTCACGGTAGTATTTACTAAATAAATAGACTGAACAGTGCTATTACATATTCATCAAAGAATACCTCACATATGAATTGGCTCTTTTATTAAAATAGAAATTCCCTTGAAAAGCCTTCTCACTAAAGACAGACTCAGTATTAGAAGCACTATCACCATCATTTAATTTCCTGAGACTTAGAAACAGTAACTAGGGGAGAAGCTCTAGGCAATATTAATAAAAACCATAATTCTGAATCAGTTTTATCCCTTTGGAAAATATTTTGTTTTCCTGCCTGCGCTGCATTTGCAGAATGCTTCTCCCTGAGATGGGGCACAGAAACAATAGTGTTTATCTACCGGTTTCAGCTTTCATCTTTCCAGGCCTGTGGCTACTCTTATTAGCAAGTATTTCCCTTTAGTTTAGCCAGCTGTGTAACCTCCACAGACAGCTGCACACATCATTGAGACCCAAGGAGAGAAAGCCCTTGGAACTGATACTGGTTGTTTCTGTGTATGTTTTAGCCTTGTCTCCTTGTTTCTCATTACAGTGGGGTGTTGATCTACAAACTGAACATGAGAAGTACCTAGTGAAACACTGTGGCAACATACCAGTCTTCGTCATCAACTATCCGTTAGCACTCAAGCCTTTCTACATGCGGGATAATGAAGATGGTCCTCAGCATACAGTAAGAAGAGTATTAAATAAGTGTGGCTCATCATCTGCATCTGGATCTCCCCTACCTTGTTTCATTTCATTAACTTTTAGAATATTTTCTTACATTGCATGCATCAGTCTTCCCACAGAGCCCAATGTTCTATAAACATACTTCTCATTTTTCTCACAGGGGGTTCTTAGTTTAGCAAATCCAAGTGTAAGTGGGTTTTGTTTTTCTTTTGTTTGTATAACTGAGTGCAGGGAGTGGCCTAGAACACTGGACAACAGTGCCAAGTTGATGTCAAGTTCAATATTGATTAGGAGACTCCTGGGAGAGAAAGCTTGCTGGACCACAGATAATGCCACTGGCATAATCAGGCAGAAGAGCAGTTGGCTTAGAGTTCTTTTGTCTGGGCTATATATAGAAACAGTGAGGGAAGGCAATGGAGGGATAGAGGAGCTCTTAGACCGCCCTGTCACAGGCCTCATCTGTCTCCCTGATTCTCGGCCCCTATTACTCTCCATTCTTTTGTTCACTCTATATCTAATTGATTTTACTCTCCTAATTTACTTTCTCTTTATTCTCTTTCTGCTTACAAGATGAGCTATAAGAATATACTTTGACTTATAAGATACTTATTGAATCATTATGTATGTAATGTCATTAGTTATAAGTGTGAAACAAATATATTTATCTCAAAATAGGTCAGAAACCTAAATTTTGCTATCCAGTATCTTACCACTTACTTGTAGAAAATGAAGGCTAGAGCCCTCCAGTAAACAAAACATCCTCATCTTAGGTATACATAGATATCTGTTTGAAAGTTTCCTGTTTTATTTTACAGTATTTATAGGACAACATTAGTCACATAGTGCCATATCATTTTGAAATTCTAGAGCACTTTTGCCAAGAAACTTGTTTTCTCTATTTACAAATGAAAAAAATCATACGAAGATGATAAGTCAAGATACTTTCCCTACCCTTGCACTGTGTGTTCTTCTGTGTAATGTCCCTAAATGTGGTGTTCACTGTCCCCCATGCTGTGCTACCATAAATTCTCTGCCTGAGCCTTTCCTCCTCTGTAAAGACTTGGTTGTGCAGCCCACTGAGCCACCCTTCTAAGGATCTGTACAGCATTTAAAGAGCTGGTAAAAACTTGATAGCAATATGTTTGTTTTTTACAGTCTAAATGTAATTTTCTCAGTCCAAACTCTTCTTCAAGATTTCACATTATTTATTTTAACGTTTTAGATCAACCACATTTTCTGCTCCTTTTTTCTTTACCTCTGACATAGTTTCTTCTTCTGTTTCTTCTTCTGTCATCTACTGCAGCAGTTCCTGTTTGGCTCCGTAGTGATCTTCATGTCATTAAGCCCACGGGCTGTCAGAAATCTTTTTGGTTTTGTTGTTCTTTTTTGATTTTGTTGTGGTTTTTGTTGTTGCTTTGTCTTTTAGTTTTTTCATGATAGGGTTTCTCTGTGTAGCCTTGACTATCCTGGAATTCACTCTGTAGACCAGGCTGGCCTTGAACTCACAGAGCCACCTGCCTCTGTCTCCCAAGTACTGGGATTAAAGGTATATGCCACCACTGCCCTGCTTGAGAATCTTTCATTTGACCTAACTCTCTGCATGATTCAGCATTGTCAGCTTTTTACTAAAACCTTCTTAAACCCTCTTATCCCCTGGCTTTGTGGTATCACATCTTCTTACTTCCTCTGTTTTCACTGGTTACTCTAATTAGTCTTGTGTACAGATTGTTTTCCCCCCAGTTTATCAGGTATTGGAATTCCTTAAAGCTAAAAACCTATGTCTTCTTTCCTCTTGCTGTGTGATTTCATATGGTCTAGTACCTTATCATTTATTTTCAAATAACTGAGAAATTCAGTTTAAAGAAGTTTACTCTAGGCTCTGGACTCATATCTTGTTGTTGTTGTTGTTGTTATATTCATTTATTTATTTATTGGGGTGCACACGTGCATGCCATTGTGTGTAGAGTTCAGAGGACAATTTTCAGGAGTAGTTTCTCTCCTTCCACTATATGGAACTCAGGGATCCAATTCAGGCCTTAGTGGCAAGCACCTTTATCCCCTGAACCATCTCATCTGCCCTGGACTCCTATCTTACTGTCTCATTAAGTACTATCTAAAAATCTTAAAGGCTCGTCAAATGTAACAACCAAAACTGAGCCTATGACTTCACTTTTCCTTCCTCAGTCATATTTGATCTATTCTTCTTTTTTAACTTCCTTTCAATAAATAGGGTCTCACTATGTAAGCCTGGCTAGTCTGGAACTTGCTGTATAGAGTAGGCTGACCTGAAACTCAAAGAGAACTCAGAGAGATCCACCTGCCTCTGCCGCTGCCTCCTGAGTGCTGGGATTAAGGGAGTGGGCCACCACATCTAGCCATGATCTTCTTCTAATGTATTCTCTCCTTGTGATTGTGGAAACTCCAAACCTGAGTCATCTCTGAAATCTCTCTCTCACTGTGGTGGGCAAGCCACTACTAAGTTTTGACATTTTACTGTCCTAAATATATTTTAGATCCATTTGTTTATTTTCATTTCTACTTTTACCCTTTATGTTAAGATCTCTTTTCTGTGGCCTCCTAAGTGCTCTTCCTGTATTTTTTTCTCTATAGTCCCTGTTCTCATTCACCATGAGCTTTTAGGAAATG
Organism: Cricetomys ansorgei; assembly: GCA_026225945.1. Lineage (NCBI taxonomy): Eukaryota > Metazoa > Chordata > Mammalia > Rodentia > Nesomyidae > Cricetomys > Cricetomys ansorgei. Next base: position 2,680,672 of record JAMJFZ010003206.1, read on the forward strand.
GAAATCTGAAGCTGGGTATGCTAGTCCAATTCTGTAATTTCTCTACTTGGGAAGATCAGAAATTCAAGATTATCTTCATCTACATAGTTTGAGGCCAGCCTGGGCTAAATGAGACCCTGTCTCAAAAAAATAAAATAAAACAAATAAAATGTGAATCTGATCATGTCAGCTCCATTCTTAAAACCCATCAGTGGCCTCCTGGTGCTCCTACCAGGCCAAGTGTGACTGTGCCCCACTCTGCTCATTATCTGTTACATCCACACCTATCGCCCTTTTGCCAGTTTGGACATCCTCCTGCCTTGGGCCCCTGCATAAGCTTTATCCCTGAACAGTCCTGCACACCTAAGTAATTTTACTTATTCTCGAGATCACATTTCTCTCATAAGAACCTTTGCTGACCCATTATAATTAGTTAGAGACATCTTTTAGACGCTGTTAAATTTCAGACCTAGAGCATTTTTTTTTTAATTTAATGTAACTTTTTATTCATTGTTTGAGAATTTCATACACACACACATTTCCAGAGGCCTTACCCCCTAGGGAAAATAAACCCAACTCTTCCTCCAGCTGCCAGTAGTACCTCAGGTGGAGATGGAGCCTCAGGAGCCCATCCTCCATCTGTGCTGGAATGCTGACTGTCTTGATCTTGTTGTACAGGTAACCACAGCCACTATGAGTTCATGAATACAATGGCCCTGTCATATCCAGAAGACAGCATTTCACAGCTGTCTTCCCCATCCTCTAATTCTCAAATACTTTCTACCCCCTCTTCGATGGTTCCTGAATGTGATATACATATCCTATTTGGGGCTCAGCAGTCTAAAGACACTTGTTCTCTGTACTTTGACCAGTCGTGAGTACCTGTATTAACCACTGTTCACTGCAAAAAGAAGCTTCTCTGAAGAGGGCTGACAGCTGCACTCATCTGTGGGTATAAAGCTTAATATTGAGAAGACACTTTTATCCACTTAGCAACACAGTAGTAGCAGGTTCTCTTCAAGGGCTTATTACCTCCTCAGCAGTTGGTTCTTGGCCAGGTTTATAGTTCCAGACCAAGTTCTTTCCTGTGGAATAGGCCTTAAATCCAGTGAGAAAATGATAGGTTACTCCCAAAACATTCATACCATTGTTGTATCAGTGAGCATATCTTGACAGGCTGGTCATTAACCGGCTACTCTTAATCCATCATAACTTTTAACACACTTGTAATTTTTTACACACATGTGTAACTATTTAATTAACGACCTTTTCCTTTTGTCTAGAGCACCTACAGATCCATTTTTCACTCACCAGTCCAGGCTCAGTGCCTAGCCTAAGGCCAGGAATGTAGCAAGTATCTAATATCTATTTTGTGTAGGGATAGATGATTAGAAGAGTCAAAACCACCAGTTTTAGACATGGGGTGAACACAAGTACATAGTAACTTGATTTGTTATGAAAAGTGGGAGCAGGCAATTTATATTTATCTAGTATATTTTTATAAGTTATATATTTACACATTTATTTATATTTATTTATATTTATATAAATTTATATTACTGCAAATTTCCTGAATGATGGCAGTGATATAATGGAAAGTAATAATGGCCCAGAGTTACATACTCTTGCGTTCAAGTTATAGATCTGTGTGTTATACATTATGTGCTTGAACTGCGTGTGGTGGTACATACTTTTAATCCCAGCATTAGGGAGACCGAGGCAGGTAGGTGTCTTAGAGTTTAAGGCCAGCAGATCTCATAGTGAGTTCTAGGATAGCCAGAGCTACATAGAAGATGCTGTCTCAACAAGACAAATAACAGCAATAAAAATAAGCCATATGATCTTAGACAAGCCACTGAATCCCTTTGAATTTTAATTTAAATAATACATGTTTATGATCACTCTTTCTTCATAGGAGTTAGAAACTGACCCAACTGGGCAGTTCTAGTTTAGGTCTTTCAAAAAAATTTCAATTAGTGTTCTAGGTGGATCTGAGATCTACTATCTTGGTCTGAGGATTAGTAAGAAATGAGAAGTGGGAAGCACTGTTGGAGTAGCAGGAAGTTCATAAATACCACATTGTCTTTCATCCATTCTAACTTGTGATACTTTATTATAAAAAGATACTGTAATGTTCAGTGTTTGTTGCTATGCTGTAACTGGAGTCCTTAAAAGACAGTTGCTCTCACAGTTCCTTCTTACCTTCGTAATTCTGGGAGGCCTTCGGTCTCTTTGATAATGCCTCAGACCACACAGACACTGTAATGAGACTTTAGTGTACCTCCATATTTTTTGAAACATTACAGCATATAGCTTCCATTACCATAGTATTTGAACATCATTTAATTAAGATATTTGCATTAGCCTTAGATAGTAGCATTTATATTAGCAACTGGGTTTGTTTTTTGTTTTTGTTTTTTTTTTTCAACCTGTAAAATGTGCCTGTTTCTATTCCAAAAAAACTTCTGTGATGAATACACAAAACTTAGGACATATAAGTAAATACTGTATTTCTTTCAGTGGGACTCTAGTCACAGTTTTGGGGTAGGTTTGCAGGAGTTTATGCAACAGATTTCTCCTAGTTAGCTGTCAGCTGTCAACTTGACAGCCCAAGGTTATCTGGGGAGTTCCCATTGGGGGATTGCTTTCATCAGATTGGCCTTTGGGCATGTCTATGGGGAATTCCTTGACGGCTCATTGATATAGGCAGGCCCAGTCCACTGTATACTATCATCTCTAGGCAAGGGGACCTGGGCTGTTTAAGAAAGCTAGCTGGCCTCCTATGTAGGCCTCATACCTGTGGGATGGCTGGAAGCCTGAGTGAGGTCTGAGTGCTTGTGGGAGGCCTGGGTGCCTGTGAGATGTCTGGGTACCTGCGTGTTTGGGGGTAGGACCCAACTTCAGGTTGAACTTGGCCATGCTTGATCTCAGGCTAATATGGGCTAGGTGAATGTCCATGATCAGAGCAGCCTGCTCCAGGAATCATAGTGATGCCTGTTATCCATGCTCCTGCTACACAGGCTAGACTCAACTTTGTTTGTTTGTTTGTTTGTTTAAAGGGCACAGCAGTGGGAGGGTGGACCAGGGAGGAATGGAAAGAGGTGTGATGGAGGTTATGTGAAATTCAAGTAATTAATAAAAGTATTATGAAAAAGAAAGAAGAAAGCTAGCTGGGTTGGAGAGAAGGCTCTGGTTAAGAGCACTAGCTGCTTTTTTAGAGAACCCATGTTCAGTTCTCAGCACTTACATGGCAGCTCACAATTGTCTGTAACTCTAGTTCCGGAGGATCTGGTGCCCTTTTCTGGACTCCTCAGGCACCAGATACACACACATGGTACACAAACACACTTGCGAGCAAAATACCCATACATATAAAAATAAATAAATAAAAATTTTAAATAGAAAGCTAACAGAGGAGGCAGATCTGTGAGTTCAAGGCCAGCCTGGTTTGCATAACAAGTATCAAGCCAGAAAACCCTGTGTCAAAAAAAAAAAAAAAAAGTTAAATTCAAAAACAAAACAAAACGAAAAGCAAACAAAGAAAAAAAAAGCTAGCTGAGCAGAGGTGAGAGAGCAAGCTAGTAAGCACCTTTCTTCCATGGTCCTGCCTCTATTCCTGCTTGAGATCCTGCTCTGACTGTCCTATTATAGATTGTAACCTGGAAACATAAGATAAACCCTTTCCTCTCCAAGTTGCTTTTCCTCATAGTATTTATCACAGCAACAGAAAGCAAACTAGAACAAGATTGAGTGAAATCTTTAAAAGTAACAGATGTGAAGACATGCGCGGTGTTTCACTCATGCAGTTAGGAGACTGAAGCAGGAGGGTTGCCTGAGTTGGAAGCTAGCCTGGACCACATAGTGATTTCCAGATCAGCCTAGTCTACAGAGTGAGAATATATCTTACTATCCCCACACCACCACCATCACCCCCAAAAAAAGAAAAAAAGCCCAGTAAAATCAAAGTGTTTCTTGGGTATTTTCTCCAAGCAAGTGAAAAGAAAGATAAAGATAGAGAAATATTTGGCCTGTATTTGAAACATTGACCCTGGAGTAATAGGAAAATGGTATTTCTACAGTGATAGTCTTCCTTTCTTTTCCTCCACTCACTCCAGAAAACATGAAGATGTGTAGCCTGCCATAATGAACAGTACACTAGATTGAGAGCTGTAGAATTGAAATCTAACACTCTTGCAACTTGTATGACCTTAAACAAGGCTCTGCAGGCATGGAACCTTGGTATCTACCTCCTTGTAGTCAGAGAATCAAGTTAAATGACCTCTGAGGTGAATCTCTAATAGAGTCTGATTTCATGTAGCCTGTTTTTCTTTACTGGCATATGTAAGAATAACACATAAATTACAAAGTATACTTTTGTCATTTGAAGGGCTAATATAATGAATCTAAGGAAACATAGAATACACCATGTGCTTTTGGGTCTAGGTCATTGTGCAAATCAAATTGCAATTCAAATACCCTAAAATACTCAGCTGTATGAATGACTTCTCAGAGAATATTCATTCATTATTTCTAAGTGTGACTAGGAAAAAGTAACCACCCAGCAGTTCTGATTGAGATAGATCAGGACTACCAGGTAGCATTAGGATTCTCAAAATTGTGTCAGTATATTAGTATTACATCAGAAAAAGTTAAACATCAATAGCCATTCAGTAAAGTATATACTATGAAGTCATTTGGACAGGCAGCCAGAGGAAATCTAATGAATTTCCCTAGCCTATGTCAAAATAACTTGATCCTTGAACCAAAGAAATAGTGAAGGGATTTGCTCATTTTACACTGAGGACTAATGATTGTCCTGGCAATTTATGTCAAATAAAAGTATGCACTGCAGACTATCTCATATTGCTCCCAGGTTCTTTATAATGAAATGTGTATTTTGAATTGTAGGGATAGAGAATATGCAGAGAGAGAGAGAAAGGGAGGGGGGATATTTAACCTGTGTGATAGATTTCTAAACTTTTATTGCTGTTGTGTTTCCATTTAAATCTCCCTATTTCCTTATAAACAATGAGTTTAGTTAATGGAATTGATATAAAAGAGAATACAGATACTTTCCGAGTCTTCAGGTAAAATAGGACTATAAAGGAAGCTGCACTGTTACGAAGAACAACAAAGAGAAGTAGTTCAGAGTAAAGGAATCACTTATGTCTAATTTAAATAACTAAACCCATTGTTGAAGGACTAGAAAATATATGAGTTACTTTTCTCATTGCTCTGACAAAATGCCTGACAAGAAGCAACTTAAAGAATAAAGGGTTTACGTGGCTTAGAGTTTGCGCAGACACATTTCATCATGGCGGGAAAGGCATAAAGGCAGCAATAGGAGGCTGCTTCCATAGTCAGGAAGCAGAAAGTGAGGTTTCTCTTTAGCAATTACAGATGCTTTGGAGTCTTCGCTGTCCTGACCGCAGCTTTAAACTTGCTCACTCATCTTTCCTCACCAAAACGTCACAGTTTTCACATACTTACATTCCACTTTGTACTTTCTCTTGCTATAGATCTGAGTAAGACCAGGGAGCAGTAGCCAAACCACAGCTTGAATGCTGTGCTGTCTTGAAATTTCCTCCACAGGCAGAATATAGCCATATTCTTTCCCAGAATATAGCACAAGTGCCCTTCGTTCCTCTGAACCCTCAGGACCTGGCCCGTGACTGTTCCACATTTCTTTCAGCATTCTTAGGACTGTCACTGGAGTCACCAGAGAAGTGCTTTACAATTCTGTGAATAATAGAAGCTAATGAGTGTCCACCTCCTTCCAGGCATGTCTGCGAATCAATTCTTCATTCAGAACTTTGGGAGATATCTCACTGCACTACTGAAGATTATGTAATGGGATATAATAGTGAGAATAAAAATGTAATCAAGAGGTAGTTAATGAATAGTCTTAGCTGAGACTAATGCACTCCATCACAATAGCTTGCATATCATACCACCAGATAGAGTGAAGAAGACAATGTCAGCATGATGAATCCCATAAAGACAGCTTTCAGTGAAAGGAGCCAAGCATCAGAACTCTGTGCTGTGTGATGCTGTTTACAGGGAGTTCAAAAAACCCGACTTCACCCTACAGTGATCATGGTCAAGAGAGAGACTTGATTCTTCATTGGAGTGATAGTCAAAAGAGGGCACAAGAAGGACTTTTGGGGGCATTACTCTTGTTGGGTTTCTTGATCTGGGTTGGTGACACACAATATGCTAATTTTATGAAAGTTAAGGGAACTACACACTGTATGCACTGTTTATTTGTATACATGTGTTGTATTTTAAGAAGTAAGTTCACTTCAAAAGGGAATGCTTTTCTTTTATCTTGCAAATGGTTTGTGAAAGTCGAAGAACTAATGTTTATAAAAGTGTTTCTTTGAAAACTAAACTCTGCAAGAATATTAGAGGTGTTACCAAGTGGGTAAAGGTACTTACCACCATGCCTGATAGCCTGCATGGAAGGAAGGAACAAACTCCTGCTAGTTAATTTTCTGACCTCCACACATGGACACGAACACATACACATACACACACACACATACACACACACACACACACACACACACACACACACACACACACACACTATTCTAAAAAACTATTGATGGTCTATAATACCTAGATGTCAGGCTTTTAATTCCAAAAGTGGTGTTTACAGAAATGTCTCCCTCTCTCCAAGAGGAAGAACTCAGGTAACTTCTGTGTTTATGTGCCTTCCAGCTGATTTCTGCTGACTAACGTAGAATTTAGAACTCCCTAAGGAAAAGAGAAATGTGGTAATTACCTTGGCCCTGAGGAAATGGAAACCTTTTGAGACAAGGTGAAAATTCCATTCCTTTGAAACCATTAGTATCTTTGTAAGTTATAAAACTGCCTGTTTAGCAAGCACAAGAATAATGAGATTGACTCAGTATTTATAAGAACATAAGTAATTTTCAGTCATTGCTGCCCGTCAGCCCATCTGCCTCTTTTAACTGTGGCATATAGAAGTCTGTTTCCTCATTCTACCTTCTTCCCAGGGCAGAACATCAGGGGTAACAAAAGTAGCAGAAGGAAAGGCATTAAACTTTTTCCCTTTCTTTGAACTTAGCGTAGAAAGATCATGTATCAAAGGCTTTGTTCCAAATCAGCCTATTTTTTAATTGAAAATCAGTTTTATTTTGAGTACATTGATTGGAATCAGAGTCAGAGTCAGAAGGGAACATCATAAATAGAAACCAGGGTTCGCTCAGCTTGAATACCAACATGAACTATTTCTAGACAGCTTGCTGTTGCAGCTGTGTAACTTAAGCAGAATCAAAACTCATACCCAGTGGAGAAAGATGGGCCAGGAAGCATTCTGGGCCTAGAAGATGTACAAAGTGAAACAGATTTTTGTTTAACCTAGGACAGTTAGGAAAATGTGCAAAAGAGTCTATCTGTAGCCTCTGGTGTTCCCTTAGCAGGGGAATGAAAGGGTAGCAAAGCCGAAGTCTTTCCACTACTAAAATTTCAAGGCTGCATAAAAATTTAGTGGAGATTCATACTTATAGGGCTCCAACTTGGTTGTCTTTGAATTATTCCCCAGAACCACCAGATCTAGACCAATGCTGTGCATTCGGATCCTGTTTTCTGTTCTCTTAGGACCTCTTTTTTCTTTAAAGTAAAAATTATTAATATAGGTGATGTTTACAAATTCAAGATCATGGGCTGATCTTTGCCTGTAAATTGATAAATTTCTAAGAAAAAGACTATAGGAAGCACGAGGGTTCCTGTACCATTTATTTGTTCTTCAGAGTAGCCATGATGAATCATAAACAGGAATAAATAAGTATGCGTTTAGCCACATAATTAAAAGATACAGATATTTTCCAACGGGAATTTTGAAAACTTGCTTCTTCTGGTGATATGTTCTAGCTGGTTTAAGCCATACCCCCAAAATCTAACTATTTCTGCAGCTGGACAGAAGCAGCTGACTGGGCAGGTAAGGGGTGCTAACAGACCAGTTTCAGAGGGACCTTTGCTGGCACAGTGGAAATAGTTGGAAGGACTATTAGAGGCCATTTAATATCAGTATCTTTGATAATGATTGTGATCTGTGATTATGGTACATTGTATTTTTCTTGTGGTTTGATGGAGAAAAATAAGAGAACTGTCCTTCTGTCCTTCATTGTAATATATAGAGAAGAACTAGTTGAAACGATACAAGTGAAAGGCCTTGTAGCCGAGGAATGAGCAGTGCAGTGAACTGTTTCACTATCCACAAGTTTCTACTTCTCCCTGAGTGTAGATTATTCTTTCCCACCCTGTTGACATGAGCTTCGTCATGTGAATTGCATTAGCCAAAGATTATGAACAGTAGTGACATTTTATATTATTACCTTTTGGCGTGTGCTTTTAACAGATTTCTATATTCTTTTTTCTGTCTGCTCCAAAACTTTTCAAAGAGACTGTTCTGTCACCTCCGGGGTAGTTTAAACTAGTGATGCCTTTTACATTTCTTTTGTATGTATACATATGTTTGTGGGCATGTGTGTACTATGATACACATGTGCTGTGGCACGTGTGTGGAGGTTAGAGGGCAGCTTAGGGGAACTAGTTCTTTCCTTCCACCATGGGTATTTTGGATTGAACTGAGGACATTATGCTTAGCAACAAGCCCTTTACCTGCCAGCCCATAAACTAGTAATTCTTAATTAGGATTGATATGCCCTCCTTTCTCTAGCCCCTTGGTGACATTCAGCAATGCCTTGAAATACTTAGGTTTGACACAACTTGGCTAGTACATCTGGCACCTGGTGGGTGAAAGCCAATTGTGCTGTTAAGTACCTCGCAGTGGGCTGAGAGTGTAGCTCAGTGGTAGAGCGCATAGAGACCCTAAGTTCATCCCCAGCACCAAAGGGGGGTAAACTACAACACATACTTCAGGGCTTTAAAACTAAAAATTGTCTGGCCAAAAATGTTATTAATGCTGAGAGTTGAAAAAACATGGGGTTTCTGGACGGTGGTGCACATCATTAATCCCAGCACTCAGAAGGTGCAAATCTCTGCATTCAAGGCTAACGTGGTCTACAGAGTGAGTTCCAGAATGGCCAAGGCTACACAGAGGAATCCTGTCTCAAGAAAGAAAAAGAGGGGGGGGGGAGAGGGAGAGAGAGAGAGAAAGAAGAAGAAGGGGAAGAGGAGGAGGAAAGAAGAAAGGAAGGGAGGGAGGGAGGGAGGGAAAGAAAGATGGAAAGACGGAAAGACAGAAGAATGACCGGCCCTGGGATTTTATGACTATAGCACCTAGCCTGTCCTAATATGGCCACTATCACCTCAATTTTATAATAGTTAATGCAGTAATAGTTGACTATGGCAAGTTAGATATCCTGGTATTTAAGGCAGGATTAAAAAATTTTAAAAGTATGCATGAGGGTAATATCATGATGTAAGATTTAGAGGTTATTCAAGGAGCTAGAGAAATGTCTCAGTGATTAAGAGAACTTGCTGTTCCAAAGAACCCAACTTCCTAGCACCCGCATTGGGTGGCTCACCACTGCCTCTATCTCCAGCTCCAGAAGATTCTATGCCTTTGGCCCCTAGGGGGCACCTACACATGTATGGCATACACATACACACACATACACATAAATAAAAATAAAAAGCTAAAGGTGATTCAAATAGTCGAGAAGCTTCTAAATCTACTGCAATTGCAATATTTCAGATAAAAAAAAAAAAAGCCACACAGAAGGCCTACAGAGCAGTGAAGTTACATAGCAAACTCTCCAGTGAACTCACAGCTCGAAAGGTTTGCAATCGAAGATGGTGGTTAGTCTTTTATGCTTCTCTAAAAATAACATTAAGGAAAAAAAAGATCCAGAATTACCATAATTTAGGCCTGTAAAAAGTACTAAGATCCCAGAGCTATGATTTTGTTTTAGTTATATTTGCAGTGAGACGAAGCAGGAGCTGCTCTCTGGTCCCCTGTTCATGGAGAAGGCAGAGCAGCTCGGCTGGGGCTGCCCACACCACTTACTGTCTCATCTGCGCCGCCTGCTTCTCTGCTTGCATGAGAGCCACTTCTCCTGCATGTTTTTGAGGCATTTGCCTTTTCAGTTTGGGTTATTAATTTTTGTATGTTCTTGTAACATCACAAGGGATTGTTGCCACCTCTTACCTAGAATTGCTCCAGTTTAACATTTGTAAGTAATACTTTTTTTATATATCCATTTTTTCAGAACTGCACAGAATGGCAAAAGCCAGAGACTCATTTGATTGACTGTTTTCTTCCAAACCTGATTGCCCATAATTCTAACTATAAAACTCTAGATTAAAATTAAGAACAAACTTTTTGGGCTGGGGTGTAGCTCAGTTAGTAAAGAGCTTACTTAACATGCACAAAACCCTGGCTTCAATCTCCAGTACCACATAAATCGGGTATAGTGATGCAAACCTGTTATCACGGCGCTTGGAAAGTAGAAGCAGAAGGATTTAACGTTCAGGATCAAAGCCAGCAAGCTAACTTAGTAGGTTAAGGCTTTTGCTGCCAACCCTAGCTACCTGAGCTTGATTCCTAGAAGCTGCATGATGAAAATGGAGAACTAACTCCTGAAAATTGTCCTCTGACCTCCACATGTCCGCTGTATCACAGATACCCATGCACATACATACATATACATACCCACACAAAATGCATGTTTTAAAAAAGCATCCAAAGAATTAAGTCACAAAGTAATGCAGATTACAGATAAACATTATAAAAAAAAAATAATAAGGGACTGAAGAGATGGACCCAGAGGTTAAGAGAAGCTAGCTATTATTCTTATAGAGGACCCAGGTTCAATTCCCAGCACCCACATGGTGGCTCGCAGCTATCCATAACTTCAGTTTCAGGGGATCTAGTGTCCTCTTTTAACCACTACAGGCACCAGGTACACACATGGTACACATATATGCATGTAGGTGAAATATTCATACACACAAGATATAAATCTGATCATGCACAAATCTGTACTGCCTTCTTCATGTAGTGCCTCTAGTCCCATGCAAATACTTTTTGTAGGGACTCTCTTGAAGTCTTGGCTCTTTGCTATTTCTCCTCTCATACTTGACAATGGGTATTGCTTGTAAGACATTCCTTGAATTTTTGATAATCACATAAATGATGTAAGGGAAAAGAACTCTGCCCATAACTTACTGCATTGTTATAAAGATAATATTAATTTGATATTGAACCAGTGAATATGGAAAGAAAAAGTGAATAAGATTCTAATAATAAATTCTAATAAAAGAGAGTCTAATAAGCAAACGGCCATTTAAAAATTGCTTCAAGAAAATGTTCCATTTGCTTGAAAATCTAAATGGTGTTAGAATCACCAGGAAGTGCAGTGTTGTTTATGGCCAATTGGTTGGTATCTTCTTTAGGTTGCTGCTGTTGATCTTCTGATGCCTGGAATTGGGGAGCTCTTTGGAGGAAGCCTCAGGGAGGAGCGGTACCATGTCCTAGAGCAGCGACTAGCCAGGTATTGGTCAGACCTAAAGAAATGTGCTTAAGAAACTGGAGTGGGGGTCCTCAAAGACAAGTCCCTGCATAGTGACAAAACAAAGCACTTGGGCTTCTCACACCTGACAGGCCAGGTGCTCAGGCTCCTTGTGATCCCGAGGAAGGTTTTTCTAATATCTATAAGCATCTCTTTCTTGAATGCTGGATCTATTGCAGATGTAGGAGTGCATGCTTACAATCCTAGCAAGAGGCCAAGGCGAGAGAAAGAATTTCACAAGTTGTACATAGTCCAGCCTGGACTACACAGTGAGACCTTGTCTCAAAAACAGCAAAAAACAGACAAAAAAAAAAATCAAGCATGATGACATATGCCTGTAGGCCCAGCACTCATAGGTAGAAGCAGGAGGTTCACTCTGAAGTTTCAAGGCTATCCTGTTCACCATAGTGTGTTCCAGGTCAAACACAATTATATAAAATTTAAGACCCTGTCTTAAAATTAAGAAAAAAAAAAAAGGGTAATAAAAGCAAGAAATATCTCCAACCCCTTCAAAGCTTCTCCTTCATTTTCCCCTTACTCGTGCTCTTTTTGTGTACTCTGTTTTATAAATGTCATGATCCCACTGGGTCATAAAGACAGACTGAACTAAGAAAAGAACAAAGACAGAAAAAAATGCTAAGCTAGCATTTATAAGTAGATTTCCTTTCCTTGAATTCTCTACTGTACATGAGTCCTGATTTAGCTATTTGAATAACTTTGTTTTAATTGACTTTTTGAGATCTAGAACATGAATTATAATTCATTTTCATACAAAATATTTTGGAGATAGAAAACAAGGACTCATACTTCTGTTTGCACTATCACTCCTGTATATTCATGATCTGCCAGAATCACAGTGACCTCCTAAAGTGACCATGGTTTTAAACCTCTGTTTTCCATGATTGCCACTTTTTTCCATCAGACATCAAATTTGTTTTCTCATGTCTATATTAATCCTTCTCTTCAATAGTACTGACTTTTGTCACACTTGGAAATTTTTTTTTTTAGTATCTGGTTAAATTAGCCATTTTTAAGGCCAACTTTTCCTAGTGGAGATATCCTTTGAAAATTAATGCTTTTCCAAGATCCCAACTTGTGAATCTCTCGGGAAACCTGGTGTTGCGATTCCAGTCTTCTTAGCGGCTCCACTGGATTAGGTTCCAAAAGAAAGGAAGTAAGGTGTTGTGGAAGACTCCCTTTATTGACTGGACTACCACCTCCTTGCTGAAACTCAGTGTTAGACCATCCTGAGAAAGTTGTGGAATTGAAGTGAAGATCAGAATCTTTACATGATTCTGTCTACATTGTCTAAAAAAAATTTAAGCACAATAAAAATCACAAATGGCAAGAAACCTCATCTGTTGAAAGAATAATAGGTCCATTTTCTTCAGCTGCTTCCTTTCTCCAGGAAACCTTCCCTTCGAGACATTAAATGTTCGCCTAATGTCTGATAATGCCCAATTTCTCTTTCCTAGTGAGGTAGATGCATATTCCTCTGTCTCATGGATCTGTCTGTGGCTATAGCTCATGTTTTCTGTACTTTTGAAAATTAGAACTTTGATGGTCCTTGTCACTTCAGTCCTAAATACCCTTTTTAAGGGCTGAGGATAATTTTAATAACCGCTAAGAGCTTAAAATGTTACTCACATTTCTGATTTAACTCTAGATAAAGAGTTAAATTGCAGTAATATTATGAAAGCAACCTCAGAATTGCACTGTTGTTTTAAATGTTGTGGAATGACAGTTGTGTCCCAGTGTGCATTGTCCGTGTGTGCCTCCTAGGTACCTTTACTAGTAGTGATTCTGCTTCTCTCTTTTTTACAGTCAGTCAGCTCATGTCAAATCAGTCCCTTCAAGTCCTGTTTTCATTCTCTAGCATTTATTGCCGATACCTCTTATATCATAGTACTTCGTTGTTTACTGTTAATATTGATTACCTCATTACTAATAGAAAATCTCCTCACTAATAGAAAACTCTACCTCCTTGGTTCTGTTGCATATGGTTGGAAGACACAGGCTTCACTGTGTGTACAACTCAGGGGAAAAAAGTGTGTGGTGGTTGTTTAATACATTTTTATTGCTATTGTCTCAATTTTTTTTTCTTTTTTTCTTTTTACAGATCAGGACTTAAGAAAGCCTACCAGTGGTAAGGATGTGGCCCCCATTCTGGGTGCTATTCTAAGTGTTAACGTGGAAAAGATTGTCCTTGTGTCCCCACTCCCCTGTGAGCAAATGCTGAGAACTGGACACGAGGCTCAGAAGTTTGTTTACTCCCGTCCAGTCTGTGAAAAACAGTAAACTAACAGCTACCGTTTAGTTACTACTTTTTATGTATCAGAAAATACTGTTCACATTTTTTGTTATTTCATATAATTCTAACAGATTGCTACTATGCTTTTTTTTTTTTTTTTTTTTTTTACTCTCTAGCTCTAGAAAAAGAAAGGATAGGAAGAAAGAAATCCTCACTGCCCTTGTAGCAGTCTCGAAAGAGAGACAGAGAGAAAGGAAGAAATATTCACAGCCCTTTTTTGGCTCTCTTTAGCTTAGAGAGAGGGAGCTGAACTAGCACCCAACAAATCAACCCACCACCAACTACCCCTCCCTGCCCTCTGGGTTATATCCTAAGCTTAGTCCAAGCAGCATGCAATCCAGGCTGCACATGACAAAAAACTTCTTTAAAGTGTCCTCCTGCATGTAATCATCATGACCCTTAAAGAGGTAGATTCTATTGTCATCCCTTTATTAACCCCTAAACATGAGGCCTAGACAATAACTGCCTGGTTGTTACCAACAATATCAAATATCTTGATCTCTCTTAGTTTCTTGTTTTTCATGATTATAAAATGAAATGATAATATTCGCTTCACAGAGTTATTGTACAAAATGAAAAAGTACAGATGTATTCACCTTGAGTAGAAGCAGTTCAGTAAATGCTAGTGTCTGCACCCTGTTAATTCTTTTCGTCTAAGTTTGTTATTTAGTAAGTTTATTAAGCCAATTATACTATTTTTCCCCTCAGATTCTATCACCTAATATTCATAGTGTTCAAAAACTTGATTAAATAACACCAAAGATTATGTATTGGTTAATTAAGAATGATACTAATTAATCATGTCTATACATTTCTTTTTCTTCTTTTGAAAACATTTTAACTTTGCTTTTTGGGAGGAAGAGAAGATTCACATACCACATACCACAGCCAGTGTGCTGAGATCAGAGGGCAGCCCTTGGAGGTTGGTTTTCTCTCTCTCCACTATGTGGCTCCCAGGGTAGAACCCAAGACAACAGGCTTGAGCACAGGTGACCATAGCAGCTGAGTTGTCTCTCCATCTACTATACTGCTTTCCTAAATAGGGGCTTAACATACTTAAGATCTTCAGGCATTAATAATTAAGACTTGAATTACTTCCTCTTATGTAGTGGTCATAGTCTACTAAAGGTGAAAGGAACTTGAAAAAGTTTTGCATCCATGATCTCTGTGAAAGTTCCTCTGTGCTTTGAGAAGCCAGGTGTCTGAGAGTGTGCTTACTTCCTATTTCTGCTTGTCACATGCAAATAAAGAGTAACCAGTTCCAGATATTTTCTGGTATCTTTTCTATACCTGCCACTTGCTCTAGAATCAATCTATCAAAAATACAGATCTGAATCATGGCATGGTGGTAACTACGATCCCAGAACTTAGAAGGCAGGAAGATCTCTGTGAGTTTGAGGCCAACCTGGTCTATATAGTGATTTCTAGGCCAACTGGGATTATATAGGGACACCTAATCCCGATATATATATATATATGCACACACACACCCCCACTTGTTTTTGTTAAAAGTAGATTTTTGTTTCCCATATCAAAGTCAGACAAAACTTAGTATACTGAATCCTCCTGTTAATTCAGTTTATGATGTTTATGTCAGTGTTTTGACATCAGTACATGAGAACTTTAGAGATGTGAAACCCATTACTGAAACTCTGCAGCCAACTTCGGTTCTGCAGGTATTTATGATGGTTGGTTTGCTGTGCCTTCATCTCAGATACTTTGTTTCCATGCCTTGTAAACCTAAAGTGATTCAGCCATCACATCTTATCTTGACTGTATTTATTCCCTGTAGTCCTTACTAGTTAGAAGTTTTCTAATAAATAACCCCTGCCATATTGATCTCACTTGGATACAACTCATCTGGATGCTATTTCTCTTTTATGTTAAAATCTTTACCATAAAGTGTCAATGTATTAGTACTAGAACTGAGGGAGCAGATGATAGGTGGTCTTCATGCTTGAAAAGCCAAATAGCTACGAGCTGGGGTGCTTTTCAGTCTTACTGTGGAACTGATTTTACAAATTCTTTGAGAGATTATAAGCTTGTTTTGATTCATATGTATGACTCAAGAATTTCCAAGGGAGATAAAAAGTACTTGCCACCAAACTGACAACTTTAGTTTGATATTTAGGCCACTATAGTAGAAGGAGAGCTAAAATTGTCCTCTGACCTCTGCACACACACACGCAATAAATAAATGTAATAAACGTAAGTTTAAAAAATTCACAATAAATAATAAAATAAAAATATTTACAGGGCCATCCTTTTCCCTTCCTCCTAAAATAACTTTTATTTCGAGCTAGTTTGATGGAATCTGAGTTTCAATCATAGCTGTACCGTTTTTTAACCATGAAGTCCTAAGTGGGAGCAGAACATGTCTGATAAGCATTGGAGGTGATCTCCTATGCCAGAAACTTACAGCATCTTCACTACCCTAAAGTATAGGAGGCTTTTTTTTTTTTTAAATTTCCGAACTCAAGTATATATTTTTCTACTTTCAAACAATTAAGTTTTATAGAATGAACAACTATTCTAGAGCATTCTCTGGAGATAAAAGAGCAACTGAAACCAATACCTGTTCCTGGTATAACTGTACAGTCTCATAAAGAGCAAAATCTTGGGACTGGAGAAAGAGCTTAATGGTTAAGAGCAATTGCAGCTCTTCCAGAGGACTTGGGTTAGATTCTCAGCACCCACATAGCAGATAACATCAGTTTGTATGTGCAGTCCCAAGGGATCTGATTACTCTCTTCTGGTCTGCAGGCATTACACCCACATGGTGCACAGACATACATGAAAGCAAAACACTTATACACATAAAATAAAAATAAATAAATATATATCTTTTAAAAAGCTGAGTCCTTTTGAAACTCCTCATTCTCAGGGATGGAGAAATGGCTGAGTTGGTAAAAATGCTTGCCATACAAGCATGAAGACCTGAGTTCAGGCCCCAGCACCCATGTAAAAAGCCAAAGGGAGCAAAGGCAGCAGCTTCCGTCTGTAACCCCATCACTGCCAGGAGGAGGGCCACAGACACAGGTGGATCCCTGGAGTTGGCTGGTGAGCTCCAAATTCAGACCCTGTCTCAAAACACAAAGTAGAGAATGATTGAGCAAGACCCCTAACCTCCATTTCTGGCCTCCACATGTACCCACACAAGCACATGTACATAGACATACACAAAAACAACAGCAACAATCTCTTCATTCTCCTATGTGTATTAAATGATACAATTTGTGTGAGGTGGGGGGAATGCTGCTATTAGCATATCCAAGAAAGAAAAGAAGTGTGTTTTTAAGAAAGGTAGTATAAAATCTCTGTAACATCATGAGGCAAGTTTTCTGTACATGAATGAAGCATAAGTAATTTGAAAAGAGAAAGAATCAAGTGACCAAAGCTGACAGATGAACAACAAGGTCTACTGCTGCTTGTTTGAGTAGCCCTGGCTAGTTAGATAACTAATTTCTCTATTTCTATGGTTCTCTGTTCTACCGCAGTGACATAAACAACAAATGATTGCAAAATACTTGTAAGATATGAAATTCCTGTCATAACATTTGACCTCATATAGTGTTTATGTAATGATATGTATAGTGTTTAAGTAATGATTCTCTGTTTTTAAAAACAGGTACCTGGATCTTCGTCAGTTTGGATCTGTGCCACATGGAGGCTTTGGGATGGGATTTGAACGCTACTTACAGTGCATCCTAGGAGTTGACAATATCAAAGATGTAATCCCTTTCCCAAGATTTACTCATTCGTGTCTTTTGTAGTTGAAAGGTTGTTTAAGGAAAAGTATTTTATGGCCAAGACTCTGCACATGAATATACATGTAGGAGACTGGGTGTTGTCATTTTAGAAATGTGAGTTTCAGTGCACATTTCCTGTGCTAGGAAATAATAATATGAAAAATAGAAATAGCCTTGATTTTCTTTAAAAAAATCAAAGGCTTTTCATAGACAAACTCCCCTAAGAAGAAATATTTAGTGCATGTATACTTTCAAGTCTGTTATCTCAGTGAAGAAGAAAAGAAGAAGAAGAGGAGGAAGAGGATGTAGTAGCAGCAGCGGTGGCAGCAATAGCTGGGCCTATTGTCTACCTAGTGGAGAAGCTGCCACCGGAGAGTAACTTGAGCCTGGGTAACATCTTCCCCCACCCCCAAAAAAAGAAAGAAAGACATTGAACTCCAGCATCTCAAAGGTTCTCTCAGGCCCTAAGACAGGGTGAAAATGTCTCATCTTGCTTGTCTTTCATCAGTAGCTCACTTTCCTTTGTATTTTTTAACAGCTAGTGGCTAAAAATAGATGATTTTGGTTCTTTGCCCCTTGCCATTTAAGCTACAGTAAATGCCAATCTTTTTCTTGGTGCTTTACTCAACTTTATAGAAGAAAATTTTCCTTTTCAGGGTCTGGATTGATTAAGGAAATTGCTACTCTGAATTGAAGCATTCTTCATTGGGTAGTGAAAAGAAATCACATTTAATAACTGTTGATCCTTAGTTATAAAAGTTAATTATTTAAACTAATCATTCTAGTTCATTTATATTAGATGTTTATAAATACTCTAAGAGTCAATAAAATAAGGATTTTTAATCGATACCTATGAAAGAAGTTATTTTTAAATTCCTCCAAATCCTTTCCCAGTGAAATTTGGAAGTATCTTTAATCCAAGATGGGGATGGAAATGTGGTTATGCAATGGGTAATTATGCAATGGGTAATTCTAGATTATGGTGTGCCCTGGTAGAATGAGGCAAGTGCCACTTTGGGGGCTCAAGATCTGACAGCACCTTGAGCAAAGACACTTTGTGTAAACTGTTGCATCATTTTCTTCAGAGTAATTACAGTAATTGTGTGTGTGTGTGTGTGTGTGTTTAAAAGTATGCTTGGACTGGAAATGTAGCTCAGTGTAAGAGCACTTGCCTAGCATACTTGGGGCTCTGGGTTTGATCCACAGCACTGGGCTGGGAGGGTGTTCTCACATTTTAAAAACTCTCGTTGTCTTAGAGTTTTAGTCTTTACTGGGTTTCATTTATGTGGGCCTATTATTCGTTGTATACTCAGTAGAAGTTATATGTATCAAATAATTATAAAAGGACATGCATACATAAAATAATTTTTTAAGTTTCAGTAGATAGCTCTCTAGTGTTAATTCTTTTTTAACTTAATTCTGTGTGTATGGTTTATTTGTATGCATGTATATATGGGCACCATTTGCATGCATGGTGCCCACAGAGGCCAAAAGAGGGTATCAGCTACCCTGGAATTTGGAGTTAGAGATGGTTGTGAGCCATTATGTGGCTGCTGGGAATAGAACATGGATCTTCTGGAAGAGCAGCCAGTGTTCTTAACTGCTGAGCCATCTCTGCAACCCCTCAGGTTAATTCTCTTGGGTGGGAGGGGTGGCTATAAGGTGACAGAGTCTATGTAGCCCTGACTGTCCTGGAACTGGCCTTGAACTTAGAGGTGCACTACCATGCCTGGTCCTCTCTTAGGTTAGTTCTTAATCAATTGGTTTTTGGGTTTTTTTTAAGTTCCTTTTATTTAAAAACCTAATTCAAAATCAACAGCTGAAAAGTGTGAACTTCAGGACCTCAGGGTTAAAAGACACCTAAGAGGTTGACAGGATTGACCTGCATAATGCAGAATGTAACTCTGTACCTGGACCATCTGTTTTTTTCTTGAAATGATGCTCATTTCATTGCTGAATCTCTATAATCAGAACAATTGTTAAGCTAAAATCCCAGCTCCAGTCTACTTCCCTGGGACTTTAAGCCCTGGACTTACATCCTAAATTTGGGAAAGGATAAAATGGATAATTAGGACTTTCATAAGACTTGCTGTAGCCATGATTAGAGAGGGAAGTCCATTTGTGTATTCAGGAAATACTGTTCGGCTTCTTTTGTATGCCAATACCATGCTAAGTGCTAAGTAGTTGTAAACAAAACAGAAGTGATACTTCATAGAATTTATGATCTGTTAGAAAAGACACACAACAAGGAGATAAATGTATCATTTCAAATGTGGCACGAGGCAGAAAGCTGTGTACAGAACAATAAGCTCTCTAGAAAAGGCATCTTTGGAAAATAGTGATATTTAACTTTAAACGTACCTGGCTAAAGGCAGAAAACATTCTATTTATTTTTAAATTATTACCTTTATTTATTTGTGGGGACAGGGTCTGTTCTCTCCTTCCACCTTGTGGGTTCCAGGGATCAAATTCAGGTTTTCAGGCTTGACAGCAAAAGCTTTTACCTGCTGAGCCAAGTCACCAGCCTATAGAAAACATTTTAAAACATTTGCAACAGCGGCCAGTATTAACGTAGTGGTGGTAATTTTGTGGAGTAGGGCCACCCACACCCACAGTCCAGGGAGCTTGAGAAGCCACCAGGAATTGTGCCTCTTATGATTTTCTAGAAATTCTACCTACAGGATGGCAGGACATCATAACAGCTTGATTGAGTCTTGAGTAAGAAGTAATGTGTTCCAGTCTCAGCACCAGCTTATCTCAGGAGTCTTAGGCAAGCAAAATTATCTGTGTGGTTTGCAATTATTTCATCAGCAGAATTCACTTTGAAATAGATAAACTCTGGGGACCATTCTGTTTAATCTTTAAATCATTCACAGTCCCTACTACACTGAGCTTCTAAAGGTCTATAGTGAAGTCATGTGACTGACAGCTGAACAATAGATTGAAGCATGTTCAATGTGTTTGGTGTGGGGTTGAAAGACCTTAGAACATCAAATATATATTGTTCATGCCTTTTCCTAAGACCATTAGCCGTGTCTTTCCAAAGCTTCATATTTAATCCTTTATTTTGACAGTTGTTCACACGTTGAGTGTCTGGTTGAAGCCAAACACTTGTCACATGCCAAGTGATCCCCATGTTTGGCCCAGTACTTCTTTTTTACCAGTAGTTGGACAAGAACAAAAACTTGTATCAGATGATGATATACTTGATGGAAATACCGAGTCAAAACTGGCTCACAGGTGATACAACCATGAACAACTTAAAATGGCCACTCATCAACTAACATGCAAACAACTGTATAATGTCTGCATATAGGAAATAAAACATGATTTTAACATCAATAGAACAAGTAACCAGTGGACACATTCGTTGAACAGACAAAAGAAGTACAAATTTAAAAGAAATACAAATGGCCAATAAACACACACACACACACAAAAACCCTGCTCAACATCCTTAGCTATAAAAAAAATGAAGATTATAACTATCTGAGAATCCATTTCACCCCTGTCAGAGTGGCTTTCTCAAGAAAATAACATTCTGGTGAAAATCCTTTCTACAGTGTTAGTAGAAATTTAAGTTCAGCCACTATGGAAATCAATTTGGTGGATTCCTGTTTTTTTTGGTTTTTTTTTTTTTAAAGTAACTTAAAATAAACCCACCATATGATTCTGATGTACCACTCCTGGATATATACCAAAAGGAATCCAAAGCAGCATACCACAGAGATATATCACACCCATGCTACTGTTGCAGTATTCACCGCCAAGATATAAAACCAGCCTAGGTGTCTGTGAGCAGAGAAAATGCAGTGTGCATGCACAAGGGAATATTTCATCTGCCTTAAATGAAATTATGTCATTTGCAGGAAAATGCATAGGACTAGAGATCCTAACTCAAACATCACATTTTCTCTCATGTAGAATCTAGAGTCTGTTTGTTTTGAAACAGGGTCTCTCGATGACGCTGGCTGGCCTGGAACTCATAGACCAGGCTGGCCTTGAACCTCAACCTCTCCAGCTCTGGGATTGAAGGCATGTACCACCGTGCCCTGTTAGAAAATAGATTTTTTTTTTTTAAGATATGACAATAGAAGAGGGCCTATTTAATAGGAAGGAGAACAGTGATAAGGAACAAAGAAACGAAGGTGAAAAGGGTTATGGATGTGATCTACATACATTGTATACATATCTGAAGATGTCATCATGATGAAGCCTAGCAATTTAAAGCTCACTATGCCTCAGTTAACCTGAGTATGTGTGCAAAAAGGGTCTGTGGTAGTCTGAGTGAGAATGCCCCCCACAGGCGCATGTATTTGAATGTTTGGTCAGCAGTATAATAGTGTAGAATTTTACTATGTAATACTTTGTCTCTGTCTCATGCATTCATGGAGGCTGAAGGAGGGTGTTTGATTCTCAGGAGTTACAGGTTTTGGGGTTTTTTGGGGGGGTCCTCTCATGATTGGGCAGCAAACATTCTTACCTGCTGAGCCATTTATCTAGCCCCATAATAATATTCCTATGCCAGGCAATGGTGGCACATGCCTTTAATCCCAGCACTTGGGAGGCAGAGACAGATGGAGTTTGAGGCCAGTCTGGTCTATAGAGTAAGTTCCAGAACACCCAGAGAAACCCTATTTCAAAAAACCAACAAAAAAAACCCAGTAATATTCTTATAATGTTTTATGTATTAAGAGGTTGATTTAAGTTGAATTAAGTTTTTCTTGAAAAACAAATTTCCAATGAGAAAGAAATAAGATTCTATTTTCCCAACATTTTCAATTATCACCTCCACATGGTAACCCCAGCAATTCGAGTATAATCTAAAAGTATATTCTAAAGTGTATTTATTTTCTTTATCAGTAGTTCATTTATCAAATTTTGAAATTTCCATTTGACTGTCCTCTTGGCTGGTGGCAGTTGTCATGTTTTTTGATCTGAGAAGGCAATTGTGTGAGTAATCCATTCCAGACCTACGCTGTCAGTGTCTGACCTGTCCCAGAGACTCCTTAACTGTCACAGATCAGCAAAAGAGCTGTGTGACCTATGTCCTTCTCAGACAGAATCTGTCAGAAACTTCCCTCTACAATTCCAATGTCTTACCCTCTATATACCTCACCTTCTGTATAAACTTAAGCTAGATGTTCAAGTATGACTGAACAGGCCTTGAAGATATATTTGGTGAAATGGAGTAGCTCTATCCATCTTAAGCCTCTTGCCTCAAATAATTGTAGATGAAAGATGTTCATTTGAATTATATTGCTATTTATTCATATGTTTGTTTTAGTAAATAAATGGAGTAAGAACATAGAAACAGTTGAAAGACTGAATTAGTAAATGTGTGGGGTATTTTGGCTTCAGATCTATATTTGTATTCAGTCTGCAATCTAAGCTATGTATAATTACAAAGAAAATAGATGAGATTAATATTCAATTATAACTTCTTCCAAGTTTATATGGCAAATTTAGAGTTAGGAAAGCCATTAAGAACAGAGCAAAAAGCACCCTTGATCAGTAGAACTTCTATAAGTAACATTTTACCAGGTCATGGCCGATATTGCCTCCTGGAACCTAGACATTCTGTGGTTGCCAGGAATCCTGGATTCTCTTATCAGTTATGGCTCTAAAGTGCTCTTATTCAGAGTTCTATTTGGAGTCTAGTAAATTTACAGCTTTTATTAGCAGTTGTGGTAATTCCTGGGGATCTTTGTAAAAAAGGTGCCAGGTGCTTCTTAAACTGACATTCAGGCAGATTCTTCAGTAAAATTTTCCTAAAGCCTTAAGTTTATGTAGTTGTTGTTAGTCTTAAGACTATCATTTGAACATTACTTTAAAGTTTCTAAAATATTTTATTTTCTTAATTTATAAAACAGTATATTGTAGTATATTGCTCTCTCGTATCAGAGTGGACATGAGATTCACTTGGTTAAATAAGATAGCTTATTAAGAGAGAAAGACTACAAATAAAGTTCCCTGCCCTCAGCCTCCGAAGAAACTAAAACCGAAACTTCCTAGTAACTAAAGAATGTTGCGTTTAAAACCCCAGACATGTTGTAAAACATACCTTTGGCCTCTAATTCCTTTGTAATATCTTAGAATGTGCACAGAAAGAACTTGGCTGAAAACTACTAATATTCTCCCCAAGTGATGAATGTTCATTGTTTGAAAAATACTCCTCTGAAAATAGAAACTTAGCAGACCTGGCTAGTAAAAGCTGTGGTATTGTGTTTGTTTCTTTGGTTGTTGGATTTTTTTCTATAAGTACACAGCTCTAAGTGTGTTTGGCAGAACCTGGGCTAGTTACAACTGTGACTGACTCACAACCTCCTCCATGTGCAGGCTCAACAAGAAACGTTTTCTGTTTTTGTTAGGATCCTAGTTGTTTGTTTAGTCTTTTACTAGATGTCATATCCCATTTCCCAGTTATCATACATAAACTACCCTCTCTGTATTTCCCCCATTCTTGTTAATTTGCCAACTGCCCTTGTAAATTAGTTGAGGTAATAGCATCTCACTGCCTTGATTCTACTCCAACAGAAAGGAAGTTAGGTTGGTTGCTGCCTGGGTTGTTTGATTGGTTGATGCAGTACTGTCAATTGAACCTAGGACATCACACATGTGAAATGGACGCTCTTCCACTTAATACACTAGCCTAAACTCACCTAAGAGAAAACTTTTTCTCCCCTCAGAGTTATTAGAAACCTCTGCCTAATAGCAACTAAGCCTGTGTATAGCAAGTTAGAAAAGCATTAACACTTTTGCTTCTCCCAAGCCTTCTCTTCAATACAGAACTCAGCTGGACAAATCTGTCTTTCCTGAGGTTGTACCCTCTTCCAGGTCACTCCTCAGAATTGTGTCCTTCTAATGTGGCTCTTTGGCAGCTGGAAAGCTTCCCTCTACTGTTCACTCAGGGGCTTTCCAAGTATGTGATGGCATTCTTGATATAAGAAGAACTTTGAAGTCACCTATGCATCACTATCTTACAGCCTGTGGTGATTGATATACCTCCTATACATACTACTAAAGAATCTTAACTACACGTAGAGGATTCTGAAGCAATTCCTGCCTCTTTCACTTTTGGATTACAAAGACAGCCATAGGTCATTTATCCACAACGTGAGACAGAATTGAACTACACCATGTTCTTTCCTTGAAGATTACCACTAATATGTAACATTTTCTTTGCAGTACCTCAAAAGGCTATACCTGGTTTTCATACAGGTAGTATATGTGTGGCCAGTGGTCTCTATAAATGTAATTCCCACCTGCCATACTCTGTGTTACAGGATTTTGCACTGGGAAGCTGATGGGTTAAAATTTCCTGCCAGAACATTTTCTGAGTATTTGGTGACAAGGAAACGATACTAACTGTAGAAGACCTTAGCTTAAGTCTGACATTCTATTTCTTGGCTGTGTTACAATCAACAAATTGTAATACTCTGAAATCTGCAAGTCTCATACAAAATGTGAATAAAACTCCCATAGTATTAGGAGAAGCAGTGAAGATTATATGACAAGGTTTCATAAATTGGAAGCATTGCCCAAATCTAAGGTCTCTTAAGGAAAGCTCTTTCAAAATTAAAAATAAAAACATACTTATGTTAAATAATGTGTATATTATATATATATATATATATATATATATATATATAGAGAGAGAGAGAGAGAGAGAGAGAGAGACATTCATGTCAAAGTGTTTTATAGCTAATAATTATGAGAAAATACATTGAAATTTTTGAACAGTTCAGTTTTAATCCTGGAATAAAATCTGTATACATAAAAGGGAGAAATCAATTGTTACAGAGCAGTAGCATTGTATGACTTTTCCTTTAAAGTCTAAGTATTTATTTCAGATCAATGAACATTGACCATTCACTGTGCTACACCCAGTAACGCACTCTCTGGATAGAGATAACTGACATTCCGACTCATCCTCAGGATTCCCAGTTCATATAGTCTTTGTCAGAGGTTATTGTTTATACTGAATGAGTATATCTGAGGTAGAACAGCCCATAATTGTCATTTCGTTAAACAGTCTTCTCAAGTAACTAGATGTTAAGAGTCTAACCCTGCACTGAGAAAAGTTCAGAGGGGTATTGATTCTTTATGTATATAATAAAGCATACTTAATTATACAAATGTCCTAGTCAGTGAACATGATAGTGGGTTTATCCTCTATTCTTTGTTGCTGCTGCTGTTTGAGATTTGTTCTTACTATGTCACCCAGGACATACAGTCCAGGCCTACATCAAACTTGGGGCAACCTGCCACAGCCTCCCAAGTGCAGAGGTATGTGCAACCATGCTTGTTTCCTGTACTTTTTAGATGGTTTTTATGCCTCTATATGAAGTATGGGGAAACAAGCCTGCAGGATGATACCCCTGGGAATCCATGCATCACAGCCTTCCATAGCTCTCACCCCACATTGCTTTTCCTCCAACACCTCTCCCATATTTCCTTCTCTCTGTGTATGTGTTTTTCTCCCACTCTGGTTCCTCTTATATTAGGAATATATCAGTGTCCAGGTGCTTCCCCTTCCTTTTTCCACTCCAACACCCCAGATGTATCAGTTTTATTGAAAACAACTTCTGTCATTTTTCTAGATATTAACATGTGCCACTTAGTATTTAAAAAAAAAATCAGAGAGGGCTGTTTGTTGATTAATGACCACACACAAAAAAATCCCATAGAATCAAAAGTAATATTGGGGTCTTGGAGTGTTGCTCAGTTGATAGAGTACTTGCCTAACATATATGAAACTCTGGGTTTGATCTCTCAACACTGCATAAACCAGGCATTACAGGTACATACCTGAAATACCAGCATTTTAAGAGGTCGATACAGAAGAATGAGAAGGTCCAGGTCATCTTCAGCTATATAATGAGTTCAAGTCCAGTCTGGACTACATGAGGCTCTCTTATCTTAAAAAAAAAATGTTTTTAAAAAGTAATGGGCCAAATCTGGTGATAATATGCCTGAAATCCCAACATTCAAGAAGCTGAGGCAAGAGAAAAACAAGTTTGAGGCTAACCTAAGTTTCATAGTGAAATGCTTTCTCAAAACATACACAAAAATGTGGAGGTTCAACTAATGGTCTGTGTGTCTAATGGTAATTTCTGTGGTACCTCTCCTGGCTTTGCTTCTTGAATATAATGACTTGGCAGGTGACTTCTCAAGAGTGGGAACAGTACTGCTCACCATTATGTCCCCAGGGCCTAACAATGTGCCATGTATATGGTATTCAGTCAATATTATTCAGTGAATGTATTCAGCTGAAGAAAATTCAGAAGCAAGCTTAGATGGATTGGGCTGAAATTGCTGATATTTTCAGTTCATGATTTTTCTCCAAGCTTACTCTAATTTTATACAAGTTTCCTGCCTCCGATTTAAAGTAGTAACTGCCTCTATCATCGAATTCAACAAATGTCCCTTGCCTAGCTGCCTGTCCTTATTGATGACTCGAAAGCAAGTTGAAATGTATGTCTGCATGTCTTCATTCCCTGTGGAGGTGGTGAATAATTTCTGATTTCATCTAAATATACTTCTTACAACAGTGCTCAGATACTACTGCAGAGATCTGTCTGCCCACCTCTTTCTTCAGAAGGATCTGGAAGTTCCTGAGAAACTAGTCTTTATTCATCTTAGTATTCTGCTGGTGCACTTGAAGTGATAATTTCTCAGCAAATCTGAGAAATTGAATACCATTCATATAAATAACCATTCCTAAGTATCATGTATTTGGATATAGTATAATATTTTGTATTTGAAAGAAATATGTGCTTTTCTAAGTATTTTTGAAGTTCAAATGATAAATAACTAGATACACACTGGAAAAAAAAACTAGGTTGTATCTTATACCTATTACATTTTTCAGGCCTGATATGGTGGCATTCTTGTACTTCCAATATTCAGAACCCTAGGCCAGGAGGATTAGCCACAAGTTTGAGGACAGCCTATATTGCAAGATTCTGTCTTGGGTGGGGTGGGGGGAAGCAGGCCTGGGGTACCTTAGGTGAATTCAAAGAAAGTAAACTTCAGAAGAGAAAGAAATGACAGAATGCTCAGAGACACACTAACACACATAAAAACTGTCCAGTCGTTGCTGTGTTGCTGTATTTACTCTGGTTGCTATCCTTTCTGAGGCCATCAACTTGTTTCATTAGATACAATTTCTTTTTTTCTTTTCTTTTCTTTTTTTTTTTTTTTTTTTTTTTGAGACAGGCTCTCACTATGTAGCTATGGCTGGCCTAGGACTTACTATATAGACCATGCTTGCCTTGAACTCACAGAGATTAGCCTGCCACTACCTCCCTAGTTACTGAGATTAAAGGTATGTACCACCATGCCTGGCTCTTTCATTTTTTTTAAGATTTATTTTTATTTGTATTTATGTGTATGAGTGTATGCCACGTGTATAGGTGCCTGTGGAGACAAGGAGAGGGCATCAGATCCCCTTGAGTTGAAGTCATGAGCTGCCCAATGTGGATATTTGGAACTGAACTTGAGTCCATTTAAAGAGCAGAATGAGCCATCTCCCCACACCTCTTTATTTTTTTTAAATATTTATCTTTATTATTCACTTTCTTATCAAATTTAATCCCTTTTGAGCTTAAATAAATTTGAAATGGGTATCTACTTTTAGAATTAAAGGAAGACAGGTTATGCTGGGAATGCAATTTTGTAAAATGTATGTCTAGCATGCATGGGGCCCTGGGTTCATGAGACTGTCAGACTTACAGAATTCTCTTTGCTAGTATTAAGTGTTATTTATTTTTTCATCATACCCACATGTTACCCCAGAGTTTGTCAATCAGGAGATTATTTAGATGGGGAGTTCCTGATTAATAAGATACAGTGACATGGTGTTTTCTTAGCTCTTTAGAATTTTTAATATCCTAAGTCACAAAAAGAAAACAAAACACAAGTAAAGTGAAGCTTACAGAGGAGGTTAGACAGGGATCAGGTATTTTGGGACTATCCATTGGATTAGAGAGGTCTTCAGGAACTAGCATATTGCACAGCTTCCCAAAGCATATCTCTTTAAATTCTGCTTTCCAGAACTGTGTCGAGTTGCCTTTGTCATGGGCCTTATCTATGTACCAAGCTAGTCTAAACTAAAAACTGGAAGACACTTAAACAAGTGTGTGTGTGTGTGTGTGTGTGTGTGTGTGTGTGTGTGCTTAGAGCAGCCAGAATAAGCTGTTGGCCTAGTCGTGAGCAACAACGGCCAGACCTATGAAAGTAAGAAAACGACCTCAATCTTCGGAAACAATGCCAAATGTTTTGGGGTTTTGTACATACATTTGCCATCATCAGACAAGGTCTCAAGATGTCCTGGCTGGCCTGGAACTCACAGAAATCCGCCTGCCTCTGCCTTCTGAGTGCTGAGGTTAAAAGCATGTGCCACCACACCTGGCCATTACACACTCTTTCAACTCTAGTATATCCCACAGCATGACTTTACTCCTCAAACAATTTTTAAAGCATTCATGGAAACCAGGAATTGTTCATTGATTGAATCAGAGACATTTCAAAGATGAATCTTTGAGGGGTTTTTTTCCCCCTAGAACATTATGAAAATATTAAATTATAATTGCTGCCAACCTATTTCTATTTTCTTTTCTTTTCTTTTTTTTTTTTTTCAAGACAGTGTTTCTCTGTTGTAACTCTGGCTGTCCTGGAACTCACTCTGTAGACCAGGGTGGCCTTGAACTCACAGAGATCTGCCTGCTCTGCCTCCCGAGCGCTGGGATTAATGGCATGTGCCACCACAGCGAGGCATATTTCTAACCACTCTAGGAAAAGAAAACAATAAATCAATTTCCAATGCTTCTGAGATATACTGGACCCTGGATACGCTTGCATGTCTTTTGACTTCAACTGCTTTTTTTAGTTAATTGTGTTTACTGTGCTTTATAACTTCTACTCCCAGTGGAGCTGTCATTTAGAAGGGGGCTGAGCTGGAAGCTATTTTAATTCTGGCTTTTGTTTCAGTCACTAAATGTAATGCCACATGATTGTTGACCCAACAGTAATCCAGTTAAAAAACAGTCTTCAGAGTTACTACATCATCAAAATTAACCCTGATTACATCAAATTATGTTGAAACAGACCACAGCTGTTTGCCCTGTTGCAGCAACTGCTTGAGGGCTCATCCAGAAGATACATCTGGGTGTCAGGAAGATATGTTGGGTTTATTTTTGTTCCACAATACAAGTGTGTGAGGGAAACTCCCTGTTCTCCCTCCAGTACTTGGTGGGAGCTGAAAACTTTATGACTTCAGCAGTGAAAACTCATCTCCATTCCCAAAGAGAAAGGACCCAAAACTTATAATTTTCTGTAAAGGGAAGAACTGTATAAGAAAGTCAAATCTGTTGTGTATGCTCTTGTCCACTAGAACTGACTAGAGAAAAGGTGGGGTTTCATTAGACTGTGTGCAGCGGTGTGCCAGAGCTGGCTCATGCCAGCTTATGACAATGGATTGTTCAACTGTAAAGTATCTTATAAATTGCTTGTTAAATAATATTTAAATTGTAATTAAAAATGGAAAGTAAATATTGGAGATGTGGACAGATTGGAAACCTGCTCTTACATTGCAGGCAGGTGTGGCTGCTGTGGAAAATAATTCAGCAGTTCTTAAGAGGTTGGACAGGGGGCTAGAGAGAGAACTCAGCACTTCAGAGAGCTTATTTCTTTTAGAGCATTGGGATCTGGTTCCCAGCACCCACGTGGTGGCCCACAAATGCCAGTAACTTCAGTTCCAGGGGTTTGACACCATCCCTGGCCTCTGTAGGCTCCTACACATATATAGTGTACATAAACTCATGCAAGCAGTCATGCATATAAAATAAGAAAGTTTTTTTTTTTTTAAAGTTCAACAGACCAGACCCACCTGGGCTACTATTAATCATTTGGATTTGAAATGTCCCTTACATGCTAATCTTCTGTGCTTTCTCCAGTATGATGGCCTGAAACCAGCAACCAATTAAAACTTTCTTCCCCCTCCTAAAAAAAAAAAAAAATTAATTAGCGAGTGAAACCATGTGTTTTCATAAAAGCTTGAAATGCAAGCCAAGTGTGGTGATGCATACCTTCAGTCATAGCAGTTGAGAGGCAGAGGCAGAAGATCTCTTAGGAATTCAAGACTAGACTACATAGCACTAAGCCATTGAGGGCTACATATTTTCTTTCCTCTTCTCTTTCTTTTTTTGTTTTGTTTGTGTTTGACTGTCCTAAATTGTTTATTGGGCATGAACTTTACAAATGTTACATGTACTAGTGGTAACAGTAGAGCTGGAGAGTATTGCGTCTGCTCCAGGCTGCACGGTAAGAGCCACCAACTGTGCTGGAACCTGTGGCCTTTTCCAAGGCCACTGCTCTTGCAGTCCGCAGATGTCAGCCCACACATCTCTCTGTGCTTGTGGACTGGTTTGGTGATTCACTGGGTGTCTGGTAGATTGATGGAATGAGTCAATGAGGATCACCTCCAGGTATTATATGTGGAATTTTCACTAACCCAATAAGAATTGAGAACTCTCAAAACCACACAGTGATGTCCAGCTCTCTCCTCAGCAACAGTCTGAAGGCTTCCAGCAAACGTAAGCTGGGTAACACCATGATTGACGGGCATGCCACAGGTTGCATCCTTAGGAACTGGGCATTTGTAGCTACCTCGTGCTACACAAATCCTGTCTAGGAAATGATCTTGCTTGGCCTTATATTCCAGCCTGTGCACTCTAGCTGGACCGGTGGAGCTGATAGCCCTATGCTGAACAGAGAGCTGGAGGTATTGCCCACTGCAAACCCTCAGAAGGAAGGGCATCACATCAGACTGCTGCTTCTACATAGCTCCTAGATGTACCTGCATCTGTATTGGCTCACCTGGATGCTGCCAAATGAAAAAGAAGACTCTGTCTTAAAAAAAAAGGGGGGGGGTGGAGTGGGGTGGAAGGAGCTGAAGATGGCTCAGAAGTTAAGAGTACTTGCTGCTTTTTCAGAGGACCAGAGCTCAGTCCCTAGACTCCATACGGTGGCTTACAACTATTACTCTGGTCCAGGGCCTCCAATGCCCTCTTCTTTTCTTCTTGCATACCAGACACGAGTGTAGTACACATATATACATGCAGACAAAACACAAAAAAATCTTAAAAACATTTTTTAAAGCTTGAAGTACATGTTCATCACAGTGTCCATAATAGCCAGAAAATATAAACAATTAAAATATCCATCATCTGATGAACAGGTAAGTAAAACGTGGTATATCCACTTAGTAGAATATAGTTCATCTGCTAAAAAAAAGAAAAAGAATGAAACTCTGAAAAGTACTACAACAGTGGATATGCCATGTCAGGCATGGTGGCAAGTGCTTTTAATTCCAGCACTCAGGTAGCAGAAGCGGACAGAGATCCTTGAGTTCAAGAGCACAGTTACAGGGCAAGGGCTACACAGATGCTGTTTCAAAAAGAAAAATTGTTTAAGAAATGATGTCTCGAAACACTGAGTCATATAAGTCTGCAGTTAAGTAATTTTAATAACAAAGGAAACATTCTGGATAGGGTGATACACACATCTACAATCCAGAAGTGGAGGCTGGAGGATCTGGAGATCAAGTTCATCCTCAACAAAAGTTCAAGGCCTTGGGTACTTGACACCCTGAATTTTAAAAAGAGGCAGTAGATACATACTCCCCAAACCATTATTTGTTCTCAACTTTCCATTACACTATTTTGTCTGCTAGTGTTGTTTATATATTTTTATGTACATCTTTATGCTGGAAATAATAAATAATGTCGTGTTAGTGTTCATCTCTTGACTCTGTATTCAAGGACGTTAAATTGATAGCCTCAAATGTTCCACGGGTGGGGGATGGATGAGTATTTACCAGCAAATACTATAAAGCAATCTCCTCCCTACCAGAAAGCCAGTTTTTACAGCACTCAACAGTTTCTCACAAGCTCTGGGCCAGTCATCTTGGGGACCTGGAAAGAAATACAAAATCAAGTCAAGTGATCACCTGAGGCCTTTAGATTCCTACAAAAACAAGAGCAGATTTGTAACCTGAAGATCCACACAATGCTACTTGTGGTGCAAATGGTATTTCCTTTGTGGGAGGGTCATGGGACTCCTTAGTCAAGTCAGGCCTTGAATTTCTATATAGCTTAGGCCTCCAACCCATGGTGATCTTCCTGCCTTTGGTTCTGGAGTGCTGGGATTACAAGCATCATGAACCATCATGCCCAGCGGAAGAATGTCTGCTCAGATTCCATGAAACCACTTTGAATCAGGGGATGTGATTTCTCTTGCTTTTCTAGTGTTATGTGGGTAGAGATGTTTAGTGCTAGAACTGCAAGATAGTCACTAAAGCCAGGTGTCAGAATAACCAGAACGCTTCAGTGCTTAGTCCCAGAGAGGAAGAAATCAAGCATCTACCACAGTGGCTGGATTTGGAAACTAAAGTTTAACAGAATTAGCTCTTTAGAGCCTGAGGGTAGAAATCAAAGGAAATCAAAGGTCAAAGGAACCATAGATTTTGAAACTCCCCAAGAGTTACAGCTATTAACTAGGCAAGCTCTCCTGCCCTAAAACTACACTCCCAGTTCTATAGCCATGTTTGGTTAGGGGAGGGAGCAACTTCAGGAGTCCCTGCATTGGCTCAAACTTTCCAGCTAGGCCAGTGGCTGTAAGAAGACTCCTCCTTTGGTATTCTGGATGTTCCAGTAGTTAACAGTCTTATCTGCCATCCTTTTAGGGATGGATTCTTTTGATCTCTCAACAAATACAGAACGACCATGTATGGTATCTCTGACCCCAAAAATTTAAGATATACCCCTGCCCTCAAGGAACTCATAACTCTGTATTAAGTGTTTTCAGAAAAGATAGTGTGGTAAACTCTAGGGAAAAGGGTCTTGACATATGTATTCATTCTAATTTGAGTTACTTTTCTCTGTATCTGGTAAGGAGATGCATGTACAGTGAGGTTGGAAGTACTCAGTCTTTTTTGGAGAGTGTGACAACTGGGTTTGCAGCAGGATATGTGTAACAGTGATATTTCTTGCCACCGTGGCAAGAGAAAAGATATTCTAAAGAAACACTGATGTGACTCCCCTATCTCAGCTAGCAAGCTATTAGACTGTTAAAACAATAAACACACACACACACACACACACACACATATACAATTTCTCCAGAGTTTTCATTTCATGCCAGGGAAGGAAAAGGCTGAAGGCCTGTGCTAGCCAGAGGAGGGACCCACTTCCTAGGAAGAGATTCCATACCATTCTGACAATTTAGGGGATCAACTTCCAGGATAGACTGGAGCTAAGACAAGGTTGGGTCAGTCAGTGACACAAAGGGCCACACCTTGACCAGGACTACTTAGGTATATGTCTCTTGCCCTCTATTTACACATAAACTTCAAGTCAGTGCCCCCATAAGATGAGTTTGGGGATGGGTCATGAGTCATTGAAGGTTTTTACTATTCAATATGACCATGTTGAATAAATTCCTTTCTCAGCTCTTCACTATTAATCTTCTCTTTATTGGCATATGAGGACAGGTAGCTTGCTGAAGTTGCCAGGGACTGGGTTTTCAGCTAATGACTCTAGTAACATTGTCACCCCTCCACTGTTGATGCCATGTCCTAGGAAACTAACTGCCATATAACAAGTAGCACTATTCTGTTGTTTTAGTTTGTATTTTTTGAGACAGGAGCTCACTATATAGTTCTGGCTGCCCTGAAGCTCACTGTGTAAACCAGGATGGCTTTGAACTTCTAGAGATCTACCTGCCTCTGCCTTCTAGAGTGCTGGGATTAAAGGGTGTGTGCTACCATGTCTGGCTGGTTCTGGTTATTGACAAAGGTAAAATTTGAAAACTGGACTAGCTTAAACTTTTCAAAGAAGTTTATCAAACAACTCATAGACACAGAGGATACCCAATCAGGCCTTAATCACACTCCAAGCCCACCATCGTTGGGTAAATCAGAGGACAATTTGATGAGGGTAATAAAATTGTCTCAAAGCAACCAGGAGGCACACAATATCCCCTAGAGGTAGCGTCCTGAAAATCACTAGCTGAGATGGCTCATCTGGTCACACTGACTTTCTCATAAGCAGCACTCAGCTCTAAAATTAACCTGTCATCTAAATTGAAGGGGAGAAAAGGCAAAAGGGCTAGGACACAAACATCCAACCCCACTAGCCGGCCAATCACTGACGTCAAGCCTGGTGTGGATGGTATTAATCACGCCAGCCTGGTGTGCAGTTGAGAACAACTCTTTCCAGATCTCCCACCCCATTCCCTGAATCCTTCTACCAACTGTACACCTGCTGCTGGCCACAAACCCTCAACTTTGAAACAGCACAAATGCAGGCTGCCACCAATAACATTCAAAGCTACACTGCACCCTTTAGAGCCCAGGCTTTGTGGAGAGAAAGGCAACAAGGCATAGGTGGTGTCTGGGTGCTTCTCCCCCTCCCCCGAGGTGTACATGTCTTTAATCTCTAAAATTGTCATTTCCTGGAAACTTAATGAGAATATGGGATTAATGGCCCAAAGAACTCTTAGAGCTGGCTATTAATTCCCCTCAGGAAATACCAGTGGTCTTTAATCGAAATTGCCTAAATTACAAGCTAGTGATGCATGTCCTTACAGGGCTTAGGGGGCAGCTGTCACTCCAGCTATTTCCGATAGGTGGCGCCCACCTTCACGTAAATAAATCATTCACATAATTTGTTTTCCATTTTTTTCCCAGAGAGATGGGGGGCAGGGGACAAAACAGGTAGTGGAGAGGACTTAGCAAAGGTCCAGACAGGAACATTCTGTCCAAGGACTGTTTCCAGGCCTAACACACTTCTGAGCCTCTGAAGACAGAACCGGGGACGCCCACAACAGTCCTATTTCCTGTGTGCAGCTCCTCCTGGGCAGCCTGTGATAAGAAAGGGAGGATAAGAGTCAGGAGGGCAGGGTCAGAGGTCAGGAGAGCACTAAGCAGAGGTCCTTTCTCTAAGCTTTGGGGCAGGATCAGCATGATCAGAAGACTTCCCAACCCATATTCGTTAACTGTTGTAGTTCAAGATCCTTTTCGTCCTCGATCACAAAACGCCATACTTTTGTTTCTACATGGACTAACAAATAACAGTCTGGGTCTTTGCTAAACAAAACCAATCCAAACTAACAGCTGAAGAGTCTCCCAGCCTATGCCTTGAATCATATAATTCTTAGATAAGTATTTCCACTCTCCTAGGGAAAGATAGGGCATATTTTCCCTTGACTTTCATCACAGCCAATCCCTGAAGCTTACTCAGACTGCAATCCTGGAGACTTGGAACCAGGACTTAGATGTGAATGGAGTCAGGGTTGCTTTATTTTGACTGGAGGTCACTGCCTCCTGATAAATCAATCAGCAAACTATTCTGATATTTATGTCTCACAAAGAGTTTAAGGTCCTGGGAGCCAGAAGTTTAAAATGGTCATATGGTGGATTAAGTATCCCTAGATTAAAAAGTCAAGGGTGATATAGTCCCAGATAAAGCCTAATGTTCTGGCTTCATATTCCAGCCAGCAGCTACTTGAAGGCCAGTGAAATATGAGGGCAAGGGGAATGGTCTCTTGACCACCCCCAACCCCAGGGTGCCTAGAAAAGCATGAGAGGGATTGCCTTGTACAGACTGATTGAAATGGATGAAGTTTCTCCAATCCAATCAAAATCCGTTTGACTACAGGATGTCCAACTGTCTAGAACAACTAGCTTAGCTGTACCAAGACAGTGAAATAAAGAAAACACCTGGAAACTAAGGTTTTGTGGCAGCATTGCAAGATGCTGCTTCTCCAGCTCATCTGTCAACTGCACCACTCCCCATTGATAACGTGGGTTATTAAGCAACTTCCCAGAGAAACTAGAGGAGAACCTACCTTTTACATGCTGTTTGTAAAGGTGCTTTGTGGTTTAAAAGAACTCTTACCAAAGGTTTTGGTTTTGGCTTTCTTTTCCCCCCACCTTCTGGAGCGTCTGTATTAGGTATATGCTTCCTTGTACTTTATCTTAGCCCTCTCAACACAAAGCAGCGAGAAAGAGATCTTTATATTCACATTTTTATATATAAGAGAACTCATTGCCTACATCAATGAGTGAAAACTCCGAATTTTTTTTAATCACAATTTGTTTTTCTCCACCGCCTTGCTTTCCAATTCACCATGAAATACATTGAGTAATTTTTGCTTCCTCCATTCTGCAAACCTCACAATTTCCTTTTACTGGATTAGGTTTTTCCAGAGGCAATATGAGAGGCAGCTGGACTTTGTTTCCTGGCAATAACCCCCAACCTCCTTTGCTCTACAGACATTACAGCAATCCACCACTCTGAAAAAAACAGGTGAGAAGATTCCCCTCTCTCCCTCCCAACACACCTGGATTTGAAATGACTGCTTTGTATCAGCTGTGGGACTTCAGGCTATCTGTAAAACGGGGTAATTACTGCCTGCCCAATTTGTAAATTTGTGAGGACAATCACTGTGAACAACGAATGCAAAAGCTCCCAGCACACAGTAGGTCTGTTTCAAAAGCTCCCAGCACACAGTAGGTGTGTTTCCTTCTGCTCTGGCCTAGGAGCTGTGAGAGTTAACTTGCAGGGAAGCAAGACACTCATTTCATCCAGAATCGGACTTACTGAAACCTGAAACTGTGAGACTGGACAGGAAACTGGAGCAGCCCTTGGATCTCTTCCCCAGACGACCCTAGGGGATGGGAGTGGGGGTTAGGATCGATGTTCGATCCAGGGGGCAGTCTATCCTTCCCTCGCCCCAGCAGCACCCAGCCAGCAGGTTTTCAGGACCCCGCCTGCAGCTCCAGGCTTGGGGAAAACCAACAACCAAGAACCCGAGGGCGCACTGGCGGCAGCAGCTCTCCAGTCCTCACGGCCTCTGGGCCTGTAAGGTCCGAAAGCCTGGGTAGTCGGCCTCCGCGGGCTGCCCTCGGGGACCGCGCGGGGCTGTGGGCGTGGCGAGCGGCCGCCCGCTGAGGCTCCCCGGCCGGCCGGGCCGAGTGCGCGCGCGCGCGGTCGGGGGATTGTGGCGGGCGGGGTGGGGGGGGGGAGAAGGAGGCTGGAGCGCGCGCAGGCAGCCGGGCCCGCGCGCCGCGCCGCCTCGTTCTCGCCCGGGGCGGCCCGGCCCCTCCCCTCCCCCGCGAGCTGCGCACCGGCGGCCGGCTGACCCAGCAGCCCGCGCCCTTGTCCGCGCGAGCCGGCGGCGGGCTCCAGTCAGCCGGCGACATGAGCGGCGGCGGCGGCGGCGGCGGCGACGACGTGGTGTGCACCGGCTGGTTGAGGAAATCGCCTCCCGAGAAGAAGTTGAGGCGCTATGTGAGTGAGGCGAGCGGGCGCGGCCCGGCGGGCGGGGGGCGTCCCGCGGCCTCTGAGGTGGGGGCGCCCAGGGAGGCCGGGCGCGACGGGCCGGGGCCCCGCGGCCTCGGAGGGCCCGAGCGGCGGGGCGCGAGTGGGGCGCCACACACCTGTCACAGGTGCGCCGCCGAGGGGCGGGGCACAGGTCGGGGCTGCGGCTCCGCGGCGGCCTCCCCGGGAACTCCGCGCCGTGCCGAAGTTTGCAGCGACTGTTCCGGGCGGCCCGGAGAGTTGACGCCCAGGGCTGAGGGGGCCGAGTCACCCCGAGCGGGCGGGTAGGCTGAGGGGCCGCGCGGCCCGGGCCCACAAAGGGCGAGGCGCCGCGCCCCTCTCCGGGTCCCTTTCTCTGCGGGCCCCTCCCCGATGCCTGCCGGCTTCCTTCCAGTCCGCGGCCGCTGCATCACGGGCAGCGTCAGCGGCATGTGCAGCGCTTGTATTAAGTGACTCATTTGTTTGTCCCCCTTTCCCATTATTCCGTATTTCTCTCTCACACACACACACTCGCGGTCCTCCGCCCCACGGGGTGACACTGCAGTTTGGTCCTCTATTGCTGGCCAGAGTTTTGTGTCCTGCAGCCCTTGGTGTCTGGGGTCTGGAGAGATCTTGGTTCTGAATTGCTAGGTGGTGCTAACTGACTGTATTTACTGAAATTGCTGGGACAAGCCGTCCCTTCTAGGTGAGAAACTGGCTGTGGGGTGCGCGGGGGGGTGGTGGAGGGCCCTCCTTGCCAAGTGAGGTCAAAGAACAAAGTGATGCATGGGGTAGTTCGAGGAGTTTAGAAATGGAAAGTCCGTTAAAGGAGTGCAGGTTCTCCCATCTTCTCTCCCTTCACTCGCCAAGAAACGTCCTTGTTAACGCTGGCCAGGAGTGCTTGACTCTGAGAAATCACTCCCACAGCCTGGAAGTGAGCGGTTGCTCCCAGCTGCAGTGCATCAAGGGAGCTCCCAACAGACCCTGCCCTCTGTCAGCTGCGCTAGTGGCTGGCCATGGGGGACAGAAGCTTACCAGAGTTTCCTGTCTCTGCTCCCCAGATCAGAATCAAGGGACTTCTGGCCTCTGGACTGAGGAAGTGACATTCTGTTTTTCAAAGGAAGTGTTGTTGTTGAGGAGTGCAAGTGTGTCAATGAAATCAGGCTCTGGCTTAGGTCATTTTCGTGGGGGTGGGGGGAATTTAAGGATTTAGTGCGTGGCTTTTGAAAGTGGACATAGATTTGACATATAGTGATACAGTAGGAGTGTTTAAGCTTTAAAGCTCATTTTGAG
Source organism: Cricetomys ansorgei (assembly GCA_026225945.1). NCBI lineage: Eukaryota > Metazoa > Chordata > Mammalia > Rodentia > Nesomyidae > Cricetomys > Cricetomys ansorgei. The sequence goes on from JAMJFZ010003206.1 coordinate 2,719,874, forward strand.
GGCTTTGATGTGGGTAAAATATTTTAATTACTAAGAGGGTTTTGGTTTTTGTTTTGGTTTGTTTTTTGGTGTTTGTTGTTGTTGTTTGTTATTTTGGGGTTGGTTTTTTTTTTTCTGCCTGTTGCTATAGCCCAGTCCCGTAATTCCAGCATTTGCATTTGAGAGACAGAGACAAGAGGATCACAGATTCAGAGTGTTCCAGCACTCTAGGCCAGCTTAAGCGACAGGAGACCCTGTCTCTTTTTCAAATACACACAACCCAGCCCCTTCAAAACCCAGCAAACAATACACAGACACATACACAATAGAAAGCAAAGAAAGTTCCCTCTCGTTCAGGGTTATATCAGGTCACCAGGAAAACTGAATTGTAGTATATTAAAGGTGAGAAAGAATATTTTTCTATTAACATTTGTAGAATTAAAAAGGAAATTTGGGGACCATCAGGATAGCTCAGTGGGTAAAAGTGCTTGTCCCTCAATCCTGACAACAAATTTGATCCTCTGAAACCCATATAAAGATGGAAGGAGAGTTCTGACCTCCGCACTCATGCTGTGGTGTGTACATGCACTCACACACTCTCTCACACACACATACACAATAACAATAATTAAAAAATTCAGGGGAAAAAAACTTTGTCTCAAGGGGTGTGGTTGCTCATGCCTGTAATCCCAGCACCAGAAAGATGGAGGTAGGAATATAAAGAGTTAAAGATCATCCTTGGCTTCAGAGTGAGCTCAAGGCCAGTCCAGACTACATGACCAGCCAAAGGAATAGTGTCTAGTAAACAAAACAAAAAAAAAATTAGAAGGGAATGTAACAAAGTTGATAGAATGCTTGCTTAGCATACAAAGATGTCCTGGGTTTTATCCCACTACTGCATAAACAAGGCATAAACCTGTAATCCCAGCATTTCAAGGAGGAGGAGGAAGGATTAGAAATTCAGGTCATCCTTGAGCTTGAGAAAACAAACAAAAATAATACTACTTTAGAGATCTTTGAAACTTTGTTTTTGAAACATCTTGCCAAAAGTTGATAGTGTTGCTACTTTGACTCATGACTGCGTCAACCCTTACCTATATAGAGTCTCAATGTGACCTAACTCTTGAGTTTTTTTGGTTTTTTTTTTTTTTACAATAGCCTTAGCTCAAAATAGCCAAATTTGGAGTCTTGTGTCAAACAGATTTTTACCCATTTAAACTACTTAGCACTCTTGGGTCCTCTCATGACCTCAGCCTTCCTCTTTCACAGGTTCCCTTTGGCTCTGGCCCCTGAGGCATCTGACACCACAAGCAACAGCTTGGTGTGACTGGAAGCCTCTATCTACCCTTGTAGAAGTTCAGTCCCCTGTCTGAAGCAGTCAGTCTGAATAACCTGTCCTTCCTGAGTACAGCTTCCTCCTACATCCAAACAGTTGGCTTTTACACACCCTAGGGATTGAACTCAAGGTCTTGCTGGTTCTAGGCAAAGGTCTATCACTGAATCCCCAGCCCTTACATTTATTTTTCCTTTGAAAATCTCTGCCAACTATTTTAAGTTACAGCCTTGTCCTTGGTTTTTTCGAAGACCAAATTAATTAGACTGAAACTTAGAGATATTTCCCAGACTGATTGCTATGTATATAACCCCTAAATAGCTGTTGCGACTGATACACATAAGTCATGTGGTATTATAGATTCACATTTCTTTATTTTAAGGATACATCAAGCAATAGAGATAAGGGAGAAAGCAGCTTTTGAATAAAAGACAGTTTAAGGCTATTTTGAAAAATAACTCTGATTTGTGGGGAAAAGATAGGTAATAGGGAAAAATACAACTTGGAAGAAGCTATGTTGTCAGAAATGTGTGGTGTTGTGATAGGGTCTCACTTTGTAGTCCAGGTTGCCTGGAATTCACTGTGTATACCAACCAGGCTATCATTGAATTTGAGGTAGTCTCTTGGTTCTGCCTCCCAAGTGCTGATGTTGAAGGCACATGCCACGACATCTAGCAACAGGATTTTGTTTCTAGGGGTCTTCTTTTCTTGGGTTTTCTAACTGATTAACCATGTGAAAGAAAAAATGAACTAGAGAGTATTTGTGCATCCTAAAGACATTGGGTGGGGAGAAGAAGCAATACTGAGTATTACTCTTGATGCATCACATGGTTGCACTGAGAGGTTGACAAAAGAATCAGCATCATCCCCATGTATGTCTGTGAGTTCAAACTTGCATGAGAACACACGGATACATGTATTAAGTATTAAATAGGATTTTGTGGAGGGAAAATTTACATCATTTCATAGTATTACAAGATTTGAGGGAAAACATTGGTCACAGCACTGCCCCCTGGTGGTTTATTTGAAGAAAGTTGTATTGGTCCTAATGAACAGCTGCAAGAAGCAAACAGTAACTGTTTGTTCTTTTATTATCATTATTAAATCTGTGTATTCCTGGCCTTGGACTAGTTAACTAACCCATCCTTTCAGTGTTTGCTGATGACCTTGCTTTCTCTTCACAAAGAAAACAGATTAGGGAATGGCCATCTGCACAAATAACAGTCAAATTTCCCAGTTTACCCAGTGTTCACATTCCTTTCCTTTTCTCCTCTTCTCAGAGTAGATGAGGTGCCCCACTGTCAGAGCCAATTCGACTACCTGTACTTTGGCCCATATTCTCTCCTACCTTCTCAGACAATTCTTGCCCTTTTTGGCAATTTTTTAATTAGTTCTCTGAGAATTTTGTACAATGCATTTTGATCATATTCACACTTCCTCCAACTCTTTCCAGACCCAGCCCTTTCCTACCTAGCCAATTTTGTGTCCTGTTTTCACTCCTAAGCCCATCAAGTCTAATTCATGTTACTCATATAATCTTGGGTATGTGGCCTGGCACTGGAGCGTGGTCAATCCACGAAGGGCCAGGATTAAAGAGTGCCACCTCACCTACCTTATGGTTATTTTTAAAGGACCAGCTGTTTGTTTCACTGATTTTATCTATTGCTTTTCTGTTTACAGTTTCATTGGTTTCTGTTCTTTATTATAACCTCTTTTTCTAATAGCATTTGATTTATATTACTTTTCTAAGTTTCTGTTTTTAATGTGGAAACTTAAATTATTTATTCAAGACTTTTCTTTTCATACTAATCTATGCATTTAGTGATACTATTCCCCTTTGGGGATTGTATTAGTTTAATTCTAAAATTTTTAATATGTTGTATTTCCATTTTTCGTTTAGCTCCATGTCTTTTTTGAGACTTTCTTTGATTCATGGATTATTTCAACGTATGTTGTTTAGTTTCCAAATGTTTAAAGATTTTCTTGTTATTTTCTGTTTCAAATTTTTAGGTTTGGCTCCATTGTAGGAATAAATTGCATTCTGTATAATAACAATTATTTAAGTTTGTTGAGATTTATTTTATGGTCCAAGACATGATCTTTCTTCATGTTTCTTGGTTTCTTGAAATGATATTTATTCTACTATCATGAAGTAAAATATCTACTAATGCCAATTAGACCAGGCATGTGGTATATGTGTATAATCCTACCACTTGGGGTGGTAAAGTGGGAGGATTATGAGTTTGAGGATACCAGAGTTACATGGAGAGTTTGAGGCCAGCCTAGGGCTACCTAGAAGGATGCTGTCTCCTAAGAAAAACCCAACAACAACAAAAGTATTACTTTACTGAGGATATTCTTCTAAACATCACATGTATAACTATTTTGCATGTGCATTTATATGTGTATCATGTGTGCCCTGGTGCCTGTGGAGGCCATAAGTGGGCATTAGATCCCCTGGAACTGGAGTTAACCACCATGAGAACTAGAAACTGAACCCAGGTCCTCTAGACAATCAGCAGCTGCTCTTAACTGCCAACCCATCTCTCTGCCTCCCTGAGCCTTATTTTTTATTTTAGAAATAGGAGCTCATGTAGCCCATGATAGCACTATGTAGTCTGTGTTACCCTTGAATCTCCTGAGCTGTTTTCACTAACATATCATATTTCCTCATGTAGAAGTAATCCACGTGTTTATCGGTGAATGAATAGATAAGAAAAATGTGATTTTTCATACAAAAGAATAATAGATTTAAAAATATTGACACATGGACAGGCCACAAAATACATGAACTTTGATAATATAAATAAACTACTCACAAAGAACAAACATTATCTGGCTATTTTCATAACTTATCTAGAGTGGTGAAAGAAAGAATGGTGATTAGGAATATATTAGTAAAAGACTATTAGGAGCTATTTATTGTGTAATAGATTAAAAGTTTCAGTGATATAAGTTTAAAGAGTTCTGTGTATGGATAGTAATAATAGTTACACACCAATGTGAATATCCTTAATGCTAAACCAGGGTATTTCATTTACTTAACCATTTAAAAATGGTTAAGATGGTATATTTTATATTCTGTGTACTTTACTACACTCTTAAAAACACAACAACTGGGGAGCTGGAGAGATGGCTTCTGGGTTCAATTCCTAGTGCCTACATGGCAACTCACAACCATCTGTAATTCCAGTTTCAAGGGATCCCCTTCTAGCCTCTGTAGGCACCAGGCATATACATGGTGCACAAACATACATGTAGGCAAAAATAAAATAATAACAAAATTTATTTTTAAAATCTTCATTTGGGTAGAGGTTAGGAAAGTTACTAGTTTTACTTTTCCTTATTCACAATATTTCTAATTTAAGAGAAAAGACAAAATGGAATCTTCATAGCCCTTAACTCATCAACATCGGAGAACCAGAGGCAGTAGTTTTATAAAAGCTAGAAAGCACATCTGCTTCTTCACCAAATGGAACATTTCTGGTGCTGCTTTTTATCTCTGGCTGATTTTTCTCTAGATCATAGAGAATAATGGAATATGATAACTTGGTGCTACAGCAAAAATGTGCAGAAATGTAAAGCAGGCCTTTGCCAGCATCCAAATTAATTTTGACAACTGTAAATAGAGAATATATCACATTCTCTCCTTCCTAAAGAAATAAATCAGTACTTAATCCTGCCTTCAAAGAGTTTTCAGACTAGGAAGACAAGAAATATACACGAGAAGCAGAATGCTGCCCTTATATGGAGTTATATGATTCAGGAAACAGACTGTGTAAAGGCAAGAGCTCTAGGTATAGAAGATGACAGGAGTTTTGAGACAGAAGATGACCTGAGTTGGACTCAGAAGTATATGGGCTAGAAAAGAATATGGTGTGTAGAATGACAGAGGCTGTGAATAAGAGATTAGGAAACAGTAAATCTATCCAGCAAGGAGGAGTCAAGTCCATAGAAGAAAGCAGAAATAGCTTTGAAAGGTAAATGGAGAATTGAGGAGGGCTGTTCAATAGAAGGCCCTAGATGGTAGGATAACATTTACAGGTGAGGAGCATCCCTCCCACTCAGTCTTTGCCTTACAGATTGCCACTTTTTTCAATGTGGAATGTCAGTGTGTGCTGACAATGTTTAGCGTTAGAAAACTTGCTTTCATGTTTCAAGGGTCTTTGGCTCCTTGAGTGGATTATTTCCTTCTCTGCTTTCTACTTTATTGCCAATAAAATTCAAATGATGCTTCCTACTCCACAGAGTTTGAAATTTACCAGGATAATGTGAAAAAGAAATCTGAGCACAATGTCTAGCACAGAGAAGTATGGAAGTATGTGGTGTTGCAGGAGGTAGCAGAACAGTACGATGCAAATTTATACTATCATAGAAAATTAGACCATGAATATGGGTGTCTTCACATCCATTTCACTCTGGGGCCAGACTAGGGTTCTAATGTAAGTAGAATTCTGAAACTGAGTGTTAAGGAGATGGATTTTCCTGGAAGGAACATCTCAATGGTCTTATACTTTCAGGGAAAGGAAATTAAATTATAGTGATTTGCCTGAAGCTGTAACTTTGAGAAATGTATGTGTACTGGGAGTGTGGAGATGTGTGTAAGATTCTGGAACTCACATTTGAGGATGGTCAAAAATGCAAAAAACCTTCTAGGGAATGGTGTTTTGTTGCTCTTATAAAATATCATAATTAAGAGCAACTTAGGAAAGAAAGAGTTAATTTGGCTTATAGTTCTAGAGTGTTTGAGTCCATAATGGCAGGGTGCTTTAAAGTAGTAGCTAATCATATTTCACCTATACACCAGGCAACAGGGAGTGAACTAGAGGCCGACTTCCAGTGTCCCACAAGGCTGTACCTTCTAGAGACTCTATATCCTCCTCAAACAGCACCACCAACTTGAAACTAAATGTTCAATGCCTGAGCCTATGGAAGACATTTCTCATCCAAAGAACTATAAGTAATAACTTTCAAACCTTCAAAGTTCTCAAGTATATCCATTTCATGCTTCTTTTAAAATGTATATTTTATTATTTGAAATTTTTATATAAGTATTTTGATCATATTTGCCTCCACCTAATTCCTCCCAGATCCATTTCCACCTTTCTAACCCCTTTAACTTCTTTTTCTCTTTTGTCTTTTTAAAAAATAACCCATAGAGTTCAGTTGTGCTTTTCAATATACTCCTGGGTGCAGGGCCATCAACTGGAGTTGGTTGACCTACTAGGGACCACAGCTTTAAAGAAAACTGACCCTCCTTTCCCCATAAGCCATCTCCTGTCCATATTTCTTTGGTTAAGGTTGGGGACTTGTGAACCTTCCTCCTCCATGCTAGAATATCGACTGGCTTGATCTTGTATAGGCATCCACAGCTACTTTGAGTTCATGTGTCAGGTCATAGTATGCTCTTGTGATTTTTATTTTATAGTAAATGATACAGGTAACTATAGATGCTTACCTGGATCTAGATTGAGTCTGACTGTTCTTTGCCCTCATTGTTTCTTCCCCATATAATCTTATGTTTGAAATGCAGTGAAACACATTGGCTTTTAATTGCTGTGGTCTTACCAATTGCATGCTGTCAACTTTTGTATTTTCTTACTAGGTTATTACTATATGAAAAGTGAAGAACTTAGCATTTTATATCAGTAAGTTTTAAAATGCAGTACTGGCTATCATTCGCTGTTAAGATGATCATTCAGACACTCAAGTCTATGCCTATATATTTTTAAAATTACCTTTGAAATTAAAATTTCAAGACCAAAAAGCATTTATTGGTGTATATTCTTCATACAGTGTTGCATCTCACATACACAATTTCTTTCAAGTATGGCATATATATTGGCCATTTTCACTCTCCCCTATCCCATCATTTTAGTCCTCCACTCCCATTTTCTGTTCCCCAACTTAATCTTCTTCCTCCTGTAATCTCCATTATGATTTCATGCTATAAACACATATAAATGGTTTTATGTACCTATGAAAAAATTCTAGGACCCTTAAAATGTGGCATTTGTTTGTTTATTGTTGCATCTGTCTTTTTTATTTAGTATGATACTGTCCAGTTTCATTCATTTTTCAGCAAGTATGATTTCATTATTCTTTATGGCTGAGTATGAAAAACTTCAAGTGAATTTTCAGATGCTAAAGATATATGTCTTTAGATTCTATTTTGAGAAATTCTCAAATAACTGTAAAAAGCAGGTTCTCTGAAGTTAGTTCTGGATTGTAATACAAACTTCCCATTGTTGTGTGGGATTGAGTAAAATTTTTGCCTTTCTGAGCTTTAATTTCCTTTCTGACTGGGCCAGAAAGGAAGCATGACTGGCCTTGGAGAGTCTGTGTAAAGGGAAAGACATCTAAAAACACAGTCATGTTGTAGTATCCTAAGAGCTGCACACAGGGATGCCAGGTCTGGTGGGAAGGCATATCTCCAGGGAAAAAAATTAGATGTGGGTAACATTTGAGATAGACCTTCAAAATGAATGACAATCAAAAATATCACATGAGGGAAAGAAATCTACAGAATCACAACTGAAAAGCCCTCAAAAGAAAACCACTAAATTAGTAGGCACATCTGTTCAAATCATTCACTCATTACTCTGAATTGCAGGAGATTCTTTGCTGAAGTTATTTTTCATTTCTTTTTCTGATACAGGTCATATGTATTACGTGTAGCTTTGAACTTGATAAGTGTCTGAGGATGACTTTGAACTCCTGATCCTCCTTATATCAGCCTTCTGAGTGCTGGGGTTATAAGCATGTGCCATCACATCTAGCTTCAGGTTATTTCAAATTTCCTTGTCTACACCACCCAAGTCACTTCCTAACTAAATTATCTATTTTAATCACAGAGAATCTAACATTTGAACAAGCATTTAAAAATACGAGTTGATAATACATGAAAATATATTCAAACTCAGAAGCAGCCTAAGAAGTCTAAATGAAAATGTCAAGCATTTTTAAAAAATATGTCTCTCATCAAAGAGCAATCATGGAAACAAAACCTTTACCTACTCTTTCTGAAAGTCTATTTGATACTATGCATCAAAAACCTTATGAATAACTGTACCCTGCGAATTAGAAATTTCATTATAGGGATTCATCCTAACTATATAAATCTTTGTTTTAAAGAATCCTAATATTATTGAAAGTAAGATGGAGGGGATATAGATCAGTGGTAGAGCATGTGGTTAGCATGGATGAAGCCCCAGTTTAATATGCAAGCAAAACAAATAAGTAAATAGACTAGATCTTAGCAAAAAGGTGAAGAAACAATGTATAAATAAGTTAATAGTAAAATATCTAAGTGTTCTATAATAGAAGAATCACATAAATTTGGCACTGCAATAATTATGTTACCACTTGTAGTATTTACAATATGCCTGACATTGTCATATTCAACATCACAGTAACCTATAAAGTAATTGTGTAAGAGAGCACCAAATAGAATTTTCCCAGTTACCCCACAAATGGTAAATAGAAAGCATAGCTAAACACCAGAGGTAAGACCCCATGAGATAAAGAGAGCAGTTGGTAGGCAGAGTTGACATAATTCTAAGATTTTCAAAGAAGTTATAGTACAAGCTTGATCTTCTAACCCAGTCATGACATGTATCCCTGTACATCAACCTTAGCCACATCCAAAATAGAATAGGTGAAGGGAAATTGTGGACCTCTTGATCTAGTGGGCTCTAAAATAAATCAATTACAAGAGTTTGGGAGAAAGAAAAGGAAAAAGTAGAGGGACGATGCCTAGTAATGTGTGTTTAGGCAGGCAACTTGCAGATCTGCCTGCTCCAATCTGGAAAGAAGGGAAATGGAACAAGTAGGAGCAGGAATACTGTCACCCATCATTGGTATAGATAGAAGTCAGATGGATCTATTGTTTCTTCTTTTTTTAAAAAATGCACATGGGTGTTTTGCCTGCATGTATGTCCTTGTGAGGGGTCAGATCCCCTGCAACTGGAGTTACAGATAGTTGTAAGTTGCCATGTGGGTGCTGGGAATTGGACCTGGGTCCTCTAGAAGAGCAGCCAGTGCTCTTAACCACTGAGCCATCTCTCCAGCCCCAGGTCTAGTGGTCTTATAGAAATTCCTACCCTGAGCCCTCTTGCCGGTTTTCCAGCCAAGAGGGCTCAGGGTACTAGAGGAGAGCAGAAAATGGTCTGACAGAGAATGATAGAGCTAAATATTATTCTTTAGGTCTGAAGACCACATAGTGAAGAAACTCATCCTCTAAATGTACGTCTAGGAAATGCTGGTTAGGCAACCGAGAACTCTGTTCAGGAGAATTCAAAGCAGCCAGCAGCTATTAGTCCTTACTCCTTACCCTTGCAACCATACCCTCATACCAGAACAACTAGAGCCCAAAAGAGCATGGGGAAGAAATACCAGAGAGACTGCTCACATACTCTAAAGTGAGAAACAGGAGAAAAATAAAACAAATCTACCCTTCATATCTGTAGAACCACTAGAGTAGCCAGAAGTAGACTATATATATGGATATTTTTTCAGTAGTGGATTTTTGAATAATCCAACATGGCCAGAAAGTTGTGTGGACTCTGTACAAGTTTATGGAGGAAAAGGGAGATTTTGCCAGTTCTAAAAACCAAACAAAACAACCAAGTTTCATTCAGATTTGCATGACTTTGAGCTATAGCTATTGAAGTAACCAACTAAAGTTACCATTATTTTCATTTAACAGAATAGGGGAAGAAGAAAATAGTTATTTTTTATTTTTTGTTCTATCAATTATCCTAGCTACTTTTTCATAAATCTCTGGTCATACTAAAGCATGTTTGAAACTCAATGACATAAAACAACATTTTTATTTTTCACACAGATTCTGTGGGTCAGGAATTCAGACAGCACAGCAAGAACTTAATTTGTGCTTGTCAGCATCCAGGGCCTAAGCTTGGAAAGAGAGTGGCTTGCGATGACTTAACAGCTAGGAGCTAGAATCATCTCAAAGTGTCTTCACTCACATACCTGTCACCAGACCTACAGTGACTCAGAAATGCAGAGGCTGTTGACTCATACACTTGGCCTTTCACTGAAGATGTAAATTATATGGTCCTTGCTCTTCAGAAGCCTAGACATGAATCAATTAATGGGTAACAGAGAACCACTGAGAAGGTGCTATAATGTTGACATAAGGTACAATGAGAGCACAGAAGTATAGTTAATGGATAGGATGATCAGAGAAAGTTTTGATGAAATGTAATGTGAACTAGATCTAGAAAGGCCAGGAAAAGTTAGTCTAGCAGAAGAGAAGAAGGAACTTCATGAGAGAGTACACCTTGCAAGACTGGCTATAGCATGCTGAATAATCAGAATGGAGCTGACATATAAGAGGGAAGGTGGGATGTGCAGGCTAAATATTAGGTGTTTTGAGACTCTTATGTACATAAGTACATTGAAGACTCTTGCATGGACAATCCATTTAATTTTCTTAATGTGGTCAAATGTGTTCAACATATTTCTTTTGCCTTTTAGTAGCATATTTAGGACCTATGAAATCAAGGAAAGGAAAAGGAGTGAGAAATACATTTTTAGGGAAATTAGACAAGAAGCTTGCTCATCGATCTGTCAATATTAATCAGGGCTGGGGGATATAATCCCCCATAAGCAGCCCCTGTACTCCAGGTAAGGAAGTTGAGGCTTTTATCCTCTCTCTGATGCTATCAGTGAATCACCGTTCAATTTTCAAATGAAACCTTGGAAATATTCTCATTCAATGCTCATCAAGTCTAGGACACAATATATTTAGCATACACCATTATCTTATGTGCCACTACACAAGAAAAACAACAACAACAAAAAAGCCACGTAGGGATGGAAAGATGGCTCAATGGCTAAGAATGCTTACTGGTCTTACAGATTGGACCTGAGTCTGGTTCTCATCTTCACTGGACATCTCACAACTGCCTATTACTCATCTCCAATGGGGTCCACAATCTCTGCTTCAATGGGTACTGCACTCACATACACATATGTATGTGTTACACATATATACATAATTAAAGTAATAAAAATAAACCTAAAAGAAAAGTCATGGTTTCAGAATGTAGCCCAGACTGGCCTAAAAATCACTATATAGCCCTGACAAAACTCTTGAACCTTCTTCCTCACCCACATGATGGGATTATAGGAATTTGCTATCATGCCCAGCTTTGAAAGAACATTCTTAAACTTTACCGAACATAGATTTGTAGTCTGCCACATTCATAATAAGGAAAAATACAAGTAAAAGACTGGTTGCTAGACATGGTGGGTTATATCTACAATCCAGCAGTCAGTGGCTGAGGCAAGAGGACCATGAGTTGAAAACCAACCTCAGCTACAGAGTGACCTCTGTTTCAAAACAAACTGATAATAGATTCTGTTGCAAAAATTTATCTTTCGTTAAATATAAAATAGTTGTTTTATGCATTGTTGAGTGAGGGGTTGTCTAGGGTGTTTTGTATTGTTTGCAGGAGTTGGATTTCTGTGGGGGTTGTTTAACTGCTAATGATTTGCATGTGCTATCAGTAGAACACCTGAGGAGCTCTGAAAAAATAAAAACACCTGAGCTTAGCTGCTTGAGGTTCCACTGTTAGTATAGCAGTAGCCATGACGGTGATTCCCTCTGCTGAGGTTTGGCAGGGTTTGCAGTTATGAAATATGCCTCCTTGTCTTCCTTGCTGAGCCACTCCAGCAGCAGCTAACTACTACAAGATTCCTAAAACATCTTCATATTCAATACCATCTTTTAATCATCTTTTGACTTACTGTCCATATTCATCTATATAAATAAATGTCTTCTGTGCTATGAGGGGTATTAGTGATATAACATTTCTTTAAATAATTTTGTGTATTTATTTGTTTTGGGAGTGGGGAGCATGCAGCATGCACATGGAAGTCAAAGGACATCTTGCAGGAATTGGCTCTGTCCACTATGTAAGTTCTAAGAATCAAACTCAGATTTTCAGGCTTGGCAGTGAGTGCCCTTATTCACTGGGTTGTCTCACCAGGCAAGGTAGTTCATTGTAGTCTTCCAAAGTTTCTTCTAAATTAACCACATATTCTTCAAATTTAACTGTACTTTCTTAATCCTAATAGAAAATCTTAACACCTATAGAGAATCGTCTTTTTCTATGAAATACCCTTAAATTATTTTTAATGGTTGTATTTGTGTAGCTGCATTATCAGAAAATGACAACCAATTATACCTGTGTTCAGACAGTGACAATTTGCCCTGACTACAGCTTTTAAGATATTACTGGCAGGAAAAAACATTCTAATTTTGATATTAATATTTTATTAATGAAATATAGTACCCATTGGAGACCTCACAGTGATGGGATTCTCAGGACCAGAACTTAGAAGTAATGAATGTAGATTCTCAAATCAAACTGCTTACATTGCATGCCCATCTTTTTAATTTATAAGTTTTGTGACTTTGGGCAAGTTCCTTCACTTCTAGTTCCTCATCTGGAAGGTTTGGGTACTAACACTTGTGTTATAGATTTGTTGAGAAGAATAACTACAAAATACTTAGAATAGTGTCTGATACCTATTAATGTTTTCCTCTATTTTGCTTATCTGTATATATCTACGTCTGTCTATATAGAATTACCATCTGTAGATCAGTATATCTTCAGACCTATTTAGTAGATAGTAACTTGGAACATAAAGAAATAATTCCCTCACAACCTCATAGCTACTCCACAGCATACCTGGAACTTGAGGATTCTAGCTTTTTCTATTGTTTTATATTGTCCCTACTTCTACTGGTTTACATCAGGAACATGGACAGAGGATTGTGGGTGTTGTTTCCAGTTAGAATAAATACTTATCTTTTCATTTTGGGTATGTCTACACTTGGAGTATGCTGGAATTATTCTTACTCTAGGACTATCTATCAGAGATTGGACTTGATTTATGTTTCTTGACAATCACTAGTTTTTTCAACTGAGCTTAATACATAGGCATTATCCACCTGATGGGGTTGTTTTTACCTAGTCATTTTAAAATAGATTAGAAAGTTGTATCTAGTATTCCATATCAGACTTGGGTAGACCCTGTGACCTGAAGTTTGGGTCATGACAGGGTTTGTCCCCTCTTTGAAAAAGCCACTGCAGCTTTCTCCTTGTCAGCCATGCTTCTGGTTGACTATTAATATTTCAGCTTGTCTCCCCCTGTAAGCAGAGTGCGAAAGATAGAAGAGTTAAGACAAACTTCCCTGGAAAAGCAAGATACACAGAAGAAACTCTTGTCCCATCCTTTAACCCCCTGAGCTTTTGTAAGCTTTTCTGAATAAGCTGTGTTTTGTAGCCATTTACCCTTTCCTCTGTACCCTTGGGACACAGGGTATAATTAATTATCTGGGGTCATATCTTTCTTCATTTGTTACATTTCACTCTCCATTGTCTCTTTTTACTAGATTTTTTGATACAGAGATAGAAGACACATGCCAACTCAGGCACCAGGGCTCAACTGAAGCCCTGAAAAGAAACTTCCACAGTGAACACATAGAACACATAGGACATGCAGGCATGAGTCTTAAATAAAGATTCAGTTTTAGCATTAAAGGGCTAGAAAAAGACTATGTAAACCAGAAACTCTGGCTTTGCTTGGACAGAACCAACTACAAAGACAAGGTAGTCCTGGTTTAAGATCCCATAGCATGGAACATTTCTCTCCAATCTACTTTCCTCAGCAATATCTGTTAGACTCATGGGTGCATTTTCTGTTTATAGTCAGATGCTTCACTGAGAAGATGATGGAGACTGTTCTTGGACAGATGATTATATTTAACTTCACTGGACATCTTCTGTGGTTGTAGCCAAAGCTTTTAGAGTCAGACCCACCTGGTTTGAATTTTGCTTGTCTACCAGTGTATTTTAGACAGATATATTAATATCATTTCTCTGTTCCTCTCTCCTTCAGTTCCCCACTTTCTTCATTCAACCTCCCTTTCTTCCACCACTACCTTAGAACAATATAATCCTATCAATGAGGCAGGTGAAAAATGTACTTCCAGATATCTCAGTATATAAGAAATACTGAGAAATATTTCAGACTGCTTGAGTCTGGGATCTGTGGTTTTTGTCTTGTGTGCTTAGCACAGTATCATGATTGTAGGTTTTTATTTGTTTTTCTCTTAAGCATAGTTGCTAGATGTCAGACATGGTACCAGAGCTTTTATTTTGAGTTATTTCATGTCCTCAGGACAGCTTAATAGCATAGGCCTGTTATTGTTTCATTGTTCAGTTGAGGGAATAAAGGCATAGAGTGCATAGACAATGACACAGTAAGTGGAGCCATCAGTCTAGACTTTATATTCAGTGAAAAATCTTTTTAAAATACTAAAAGCAAAATAAACACATTGTCATATATTTTAAAACTGAGAAAATTATTACAGAAAATCCACAATATAAGAAATACTAAAGTAAACAATACTTCAGCAGGCTGTAGATGTTTGGATACAAAACTGGCTCAACCAGGTGTAGTGATGCACACCTTTAATTCCAGTACTCAAGAGATAGAGACAGGTGGATCTCTATGTGTTTGAAGCCAGCCTGGTCAATATAGGAAGCTCCAGGCCAGACAGACTACATATTGAGAATATATATATATATATATATATATATATATATATTCAGATGCTTCAAGAAGAGATTCATTAATTTAAGAGGGTAGTTTGGAGGATGAAGACTATAGCAGATTAGGAAATTGTATTCTATTTTCTACCCACCTCTGTCATCCTAGAGTCAACCCAACACTGTCCCCTCTCATCCACTGTCACCCTATTCATTATTCATATAGTCCAGTATGTGGCAATATAGGGAGGGGACACTAAAGTCAGGCAGCCTGGGGTTGGAGTCACCCATAGTGTGAGTAAGGCATTCATACAAAGAA
Source organism: Cricetomys ansorgei (assembly GCA_026225945.1). Lineage (NCBI taxonomy): Eukaryota > Metazoa > Chordata > Mammalia > Rodentia > Nesomyidae > Cricetomys > Cricetomys ansorgei. The sequence goes on from JAMJFZ010003206.1 coordinate 2,735,091, forward strand.
TGGAAACTTGAATTAACATTTACAAACAAGTCAGTGAATTCATCAAATTAAGAGAATAGTGGAGATAAATCACCTAATCATATGAACAGATAAAAAAGCATTTGACATTAAAAAAAAATCTTTGAACTCTATTTCTAGTACTGGAGAGGTAAAGGCAAAGAGAATCAGAAGTTTAAGACTGTCCTCAGTTACATGGCAAATTTGAAGCCAGCCTGGGCTGCATGAAACTCTGTCTCAAAACAAAAGAAGAAAGTCTTAGAATACTAGTTATAGTTGTAGAAGAAAATTCTCAGTCTTGTTATACGTAAATGCCTACAGCTAACATTCTTATTAATGAAATGTTAAATGCTTTGCTCTAAGATCAAGAGCAAGGCAGAGTTGTCTTTGTACTTTTTTTTTTAAAGAATTCAAGGAATTTTATTTTTAACATTCTAAAAGGTAAAAGCAGGATAGCTTAGGTTAAATATTATTTTTCAAATCTTATGCTCGTTTGGAACTCAGATTTTCTGTCTGAAATACAAAATCAATCCTAAAATTCCTAGTTGGGAAGATTGCCATTCTGCTGATTTCAGCTAGTGACATTCATTTCCCCTCCTTAGTAAGAGCTTTACAAAACATTGTCTATATTGGTCTAATCTTAAGCAGTTTCATTCTGAGCATCCCCTTGGACACATACACCATGTACAGTAGTAATCCATCTTCATCTTACTTTCTAGTACAACTTGGTGGTGGGCGTGGACATGGCACTTCTTCACCGGGAGAAATAAGGCTAATACTAGCATTGAACTGTGTACAATCCCTTCTAATTACCATGATAAGCGCTCTCAGATTGACATGGTCAGGTACAAAGAAGTTGGATTTTGTCTGGGATGGTGCCCTGCATCTTACTCTTAAATCATCCATTTTTTGTCTATCACTAGAATATTGGTGGCAGACCTCTGAGAAACCAGATTCTTCTGCCTTTTATGGGAAGGTGTGGTATTGCTCAAAGGTCTCAGCTTGCTAGTATGGGGTCAGCAATGACCAACTTCTCTTGTCTGTACTTCCCTAGTCTGTATACTTCTATATAATGTTGGAGTCACTAGAGGTTCTAACCAGAGTAAAATGATATTAAAAATAAGTAAGGGTGAAGGAAGGAGGAAAAGAAGGAAGGAAGGCCATAGAAATAGTGGTTACACGTGTATGTCTAGTTCTTAGAACCCTTCTAGCTAAACATTTTTATAACTAAAGCCTTTTATCATACAGTAAATATACCTCAACTTTTTAAGAAGAGGAAAAAGCTTGTATAATAATGTTTATTCACTGTTATTTATAATACCCCAAACCTGGAATCCACTCAAATAAATACTATTCATAATCATAATCACAATTCATACTATTGTGTATGTACTATTCATAATTCATAATCATTTCAGGTGTTCAAGCAATATAAATCATAGCCACCATGTATTCAGTCTTTTTAATAGTTTTAGATTTTATTTATTCCTCCCCTTTTCCCTCTCCTTCTTCCCTTCTCTTTTTATGTGTGTCTATGTGTGTTTGGGGGAGTGTACACTCATGCTGTAGGGTACGTGTGCCAGTCAGAGGACAATTTGTAGAAGTCAGTTTTCTCCTTCCCACCATGTTGATGTTAGGAATTGAACTCAGATCATCAGATTTGGTGGCAAGTGCCTTTACCCACTGAGCAACCTTGCCAGTCTTGCTTAATCTTATCAGTCAAATGAGATAGGATATGGCATCCTTATTTTTATAAGCCAGGAAATGACATTCAAGAAGATTGGTCTTATTCAAAATGAGAGGTCATCTATCACTTGCTCTGAAGGTAAAACAGTGAACAGCTAAACAATTGACAAACCAAGGACTCCTCTGTCCCTGTCTAGTGCTAGACAATGATATCATTGCATTAACAGAAATTTCTGTTTAAAAAAAGAAAACTCACTTGCTCACTGTTAACAGTCCAACCAGAGAGAAATCTGTTGTGATAGTACTCAAAACCTTTTCCTAATGAGCTTTTGCATTATTTTTCTGTAATCCTGTGCTTACACTTAGTAAAGAGGAAGTCAAGGCAAGGAGACAGCCAGGGACATTTTAATTAAGTCAAGAGGGGACTTGCTTTTAATCAGATGTCATAGTTGCAGTTTCTAGAAAGTCTCTTTAGATCTCTTGTTCTTGCTATATCAGCACTTCAATTTAGTACTCAGAATGAGTGCTTAGAGTCAGTGGTAAACTAGCTGACTTCCCTGTGGAGATACCTAATCCCTGGAGAGCAGTAGTCTTAAATTAGACTAAAGACATGCTAGCTTACAGCAGGAAGTGATGTGAACAGGAGGAGTTATTGATCAGATGATTCAGAAATCTAGATAGTCTAAAAAATTGTTCATTCTAATTTTTCTTGTTGAATATGCAGTGAGCACTTACTGATTGCTTCCTCTGAAGTCTCTTGCTTTCTCCTTGGTCGCACCTAATTTCTGTTCAGCCATCTGTGTGTTTCCTGAGAAGCTGGCTTCATCTACCCTGTGTTTCAGTGGGTCTAGACTGTACATTCCATCCCCAGGCCTCTATGATTATTTAACTAATAGTCCCTAAGCAACTACAGTCTGAATGTATTTTAGTTAGTGGGATAGGTAGATATGAAGCCTTTATTATGCTACCAATTTGGTTAATATAAGAAATGACAATCCTGACTCTAGGCTTACAAAGAAGTTCTCATTAATATGATATGCAGCAGTGCATTTTCCATTAGGCCTGCTGTGAGGACTGAATAGGCTCTTGATTATAAAGCACCTTATAGAAAACCTAGTGTATAACATAAATTTGGGTTTTAAATATATTTTTAAAATTATATAATGACAAATCCAACTAAGACAAACTTAAGAAAGAAATAGAAATGTATTTTAATGATAGTAAGGAAGCTCATAAAACTGGAAGAATTGTTTTAGATACATGGGCAACTCTGGTGGCCTTGGGCATACAATCATACTTAGTGCTTCCAAAGCTTACTGTTTGGCTATGAATGGTTTGGCTTTTCCTTATAGGCAAGCTTTCTTCAGGTGATAGGAAAGAATTTTGCTATCAGCTCTTACCACCTCCTGCCCCCAGTTATCCTTTGTCTGACTCATACAAGAAGGTCTCTGTTCTTAGAACTCAAAATTGAAAAGCCTGGAGATAGCCTAGGTCGTACTTCTACCTCTTGACTAACCACTATGGCCAGAGTTTGGAGAGCTGTGTTCTCAGCCCAGAGCTTCATGTCTTCTACCTGATTGTCATGGTGGATGTGCCATGTTTATATTGCACACAGAGTAGTTTATCCAAAACAAAATCATGGCTAATGATAAAGCATTTGTCTACAGTTCTACTTTTTGTCCTAAGTATGTTCTTTTCTTTTATGTTTTAATAGATTGATGGAAGGAAAAGTTAAAAAGTATGGGAAAATAAAGTGTATGATTGTGTGTTTATATATAGTAAGTATATTCCATGTATTGTTTTATTATATCTCATTTAATTTCTGTTATAGTTCTGTGAGGTAGATAATGAACTCACTTCATCCAGAAACAAGCTCAAACTAAGAAACTTATCTCAGGGCCATAAAAGTGATAAAGCCTAACACACTGGATCCACTTATCTCCAAAGTTTATTGAGCATTTCTGGTACTGTGTTCTTCAAAATAAAGTGAGCTCAACATGTCCCACCATCTCTCCCGAATGTCAAACTCTGATTAGAATTTTAAATGAGGGGTTAGAGAGTTGGCTCAGTAGCCAGGAGCACTGGCTCTTCTCTTGGAGGCCCTAAGTTCAATTCCCAGAACCCACATAGCAACTCAACCAGATCTAACTCTAGTTCCAAGGAATCTGACGTCCTCTTCTGGCCTCTGAGGGCACTGTATGCATGTGGTACAAATAAATATATGCAATCAAAACACCCACACATTAAATAAAAATGAAACTTTTAAAAGTTTTAAAGAATTTGAATGCTGGGGAAATGAATCAGTCTACTGTGCTTGCCACACAAGCATGAGGACTTGAATTTGTATCCCCAGCACCAACATAAAAAGCCGGGAGTACCAGCATGCATTTATAATCCCAGTGTTAGCTAGACAGAGACAGGCAGATTCTGGAGATCATTGACCAGTTAGCCTAGACAAATAAGATGTAGAGGACTGGAGAAATGGCTCAGCAGTTAAGAGCACTTCCTGCTCTTCCAGAGGACTGGATCCAGTTCACAGCCACCTATAACTCTGGCTTCAAAGACTCTAACAGCCTCTTCTGGCTTCTTTGGCTATCTGCATGTATGTGTACACACACATAACGTAAATAAAAATAAAATAAGTCATATGAACACATTAACATGTACATACGCATATACAGCATACATTAATTAATGAACTAATTAATAGAAATAATTTTACTTGTAGGCTTTTTAAATTTATAAGGTCATTCTTATCCTATCCTATAGTAGATGAAGGCTGTGTTTTTCTAAACAAGAGTACTAGAATGAGGATATAACTCAGTGCTAGAGTGCTTGTCCATCATGCACGAGGCCTCTGGTTCATTCTCTAGTACTACAACAAAATTAAAACAAGACAAAAAATTTAAGACAGCAGTACTTTATATTATAATCATAAAATAAAAAGAAAAAATACTTTTTAAAAGGCCGTGAATTTCAAAGAGAATAAAGAGGGGTATATGGGAAGGTTTGGAGAGAAGAAAGGAGAGGAAGAGATGAATGTAATTATATAAAAAAGAAAAAGAAAAAAATGAATAAAAAGTTGTAGTACTGTGATTGACCTAAACCTTGAGAACACATTGTAAACATGGTCCTTTATTTTATATAATGTTTAAAATTGCAGCACAAGCAGGATTTCTGTATTTGAGCTCTACTGCTTACTAGGCAATGTATTATGTGTCTTGGTTTATTCATCTTTAAAGTGAGGCTGGTGATAGAACTTAGCTCATTAGACTTATTGTGAAATTTGGATGAGTCAATATATAAACTGCTGAGAACAGTGTCTGAGAACAGTACACAACAAGTATATATCAGCTGTCTTTATTGGAGTATTATTGTTATCCATCAAAATGCTCTCTTCTACTAAATGAAAAACAGATGGATCTTTGCTTAAGGAATCATTATTTTGCTACTTTGGTTTATGCCTGGGGTATATGTGCTTAGCTCACAAAGGAACAAACCCATCTCACCATGATCTAAGGCAGAAATAACCTACTTGTGATCTAGAGTGAATAGAACTAAGGGAGAAGCATTTTCCATGCCTTCTTATCCTGTATACACATGTACAGTTCCTGACTGCATCACCTTATTATACTTACATACTGATCTTTGAGCATGAATGTTTAAATATTAAACTTCTTTTAGCCCATAATACCATGCAGAGTTACTGCCTTGAAGGTACTAAGGGTGATTTGATAGAAGCATGGTGTAAGGAGTAAGATGGTCTGAGCTTATATGACAGAGTCTAGAAGACATGGAGATTTCATGTATGTAGCTTCTGAATGCCTTGGAATGTAGTTTCCTTGGTAAGGAGCTGGGATATTGTGACTGAATTTCAGGGTTGCAGAGGCCCCTGCAGAGAACCTGAGCATACTATATGACACATCAGCTGGTGAGGTACAGAAGGAAATAGAAGATTTGTCACTATTATGCTTAATGAGTAGTATAGGTTATTTAAGAGACAAAGAACCAATTAGAATGGGGACACACACACACACACACACACACAATGAGTGGCTTACAATCAGTGGTCTGACTATTCCAACAATGACTGTCTCCCAACAGAAAGTCCAAGAATTCAGTAGCTGTTTGGTCTACAAGGCTAGATGTCTCAAATGGTCTTCAATATACACAAGAATCCTGAAGAAGTAGTCTCTAATGCCAGTGAAGGAATGAACTTGCCAGTAGAATTGAGGACAAGCAGGCAAAGAGCAAGAGCTTCCTTCTTCCATGTTCTTTATATAGGTTTCCACCAGAAGGTATGGTCCAGATTTAAGGTGGGTCTTCCCACTGTGAATGATCCAATCAAAAAAAAATCTCTACATGTATACCCAGCAGCTTGGGTTTTGGTTAATTCCAGATATAGCCAAGTTTACAACCAAGAAAAGTTCTCACAATTATTATGGGGTGCTCTAGTTCTTGAATGCTTTATCTACTTCTCTCTTGCTCAGCCCAGATTAGGACCTGATATTAGGATCTGAGTCTCCTTTGTACTTGACAACTCAAGATTTTTGCTTCTGCACCAGTGGGCATATTAGAAACTGTATTACTAAGTGTTAAACTCTCTTTAGTAATTGCTAGTTTGATTATGGATCTGTTGGGCAATGTAAACATATATTCCTATACTTTTAAATGATTTTTCATATTAGATATTTTACAACAAATTCTTCCATGAAGAAAACTATTTCAAGGTACAAGTGTATAGTTTTTAGTCTTTGCTTTTAAAAAGCTTATAAAATGGATTGAATATTTTGTAACAATAATAGTTTAATTCAGCTACCTAAATATTACAAAATACACAGTTTTAAGTCTTCCTTCTGCTACAACTTTTCATTATATAGTACAATTAAAACAATATTTAAGCTAGGTGTGATGATGCATGCATCTAACCCCAGCACTTGGAAGGTGGAGGCAAAAGTATCAGGAGCTTAAGGTCCCCCTACATACCAGGTTTGAGGCCAGTCTGGATTGTATGAAGCCCCGTGTTACTCCCTGCCCAACCCCCAAACCCTCATATTATTTAGGTAGACTCTATGTTAGTGATTGAAGATCCTGTTTAGTAACTAGTTCTGATATTTGTTTGAGTCCCCAACCTCTTCCTTATTTTATGCTTAGGATTAATAAATTCTCAGCAGGTTCTCCCTTAATTCTTAGTTCCCTGGTGTGTCTAACCATGTACTAGAAAGAATAATGGATCTCACCTTTATACTTTTAGAATTGTGTATGTCCTTTCATTATAGTGCTTCCCATACTTTATGTTCTCCAAGTCCAATAAGATATCATAACCTTGAGGATAAGGGTAGTCTTATTCTCCTCTGTATTTTTAGCATTCAGTGTAATGCCTACTACATAATAAGCATTCAACAAATATTTGAGTGAATTATTAATACATTAAGAAATTGGTGATTAGTGCTGAGAAGATTGTAAAATATTTGTCACACAAGTTTGAATACCTGAGTTCAATCCCAAGATCCATTTTAAAAAAACAACATGTGCACCTGTAATCCTAGCACGGAGGAAGCAGAGACAAGGAATTCTTGGGACTCATTAGCCAGCCAGCTTAGCCTTCTTGGTGCTGCATTCAAGGCCAGTGAGAGACCCTGTCTTTTAAAAAAAAAAAAACAACAATAAAAAAAAGGTAGACAGTGCCTGAACAGCAACGACACCTGAGGTTGTCCTCTAGCCTTCACACATACGTATAGATACCTTATCATACACAGTCACATTCATACTTGTACACACAGACACACGCACACACACAAAGTGATCAGTCTGAGGGGCTGAATAAAGTAAAATAAAAATCAAGACAATGTCTCCATAGTAAAGAGTTAGCCAGGGGGCCAGAAAGATGGCTCAGTTGACAAAGTGCTTGCTGTGTAAGCATGTTGATCTGAGTTTATAGATTTCCAGAGCCCACATAAAAAGCTAGGTGCAGCACCACAGAACCATGAGCCTGTGATCTCAGGATTGAGGAGATAGAGATAGGTAGATTCATGAAGCTCTTTGGCCAACCAACCTAGTCAAATCATTGAGCTCCAGGTTCAGTGTGAGACCCCATCTCAAAAAATAAAGTATGACTGAGGAAGACACTACACTGAAAGTCAATCTCAATCTGTGTCAATCCCACATCCCACTCACACACACATATGCACCCACTTACACCCACGTACACACACATACATACACATACACACACACACACACACACAACACACACACTTACAGTTAGCCAAGTATGGTGGCCGAAAAGGAGAGAGAAGAATTAATTTGAATGCTGATACTTCTGAGAAGACAGGAGGAGGAAGAGCTCAGGGCCATCCTCATCTGTATAGTTAGTTTGAGGCCTACCTTGGCTACATATCTCAACCCTATCTCAAAAACCTAGAATAAATAAAAATTTTAAACCTATAGGCTAATATGAAATTACATTGCAAATTGCAGAGGCTGGAATTTTGAACATAGTCAGTACAGAGCTGATAGCCAATGAAAATATTTTAGACGGAACAAAAAGCAAGCAGTGGAGGAGAGGGAAGCAGATACCTTCGACTTGCTCCAGTAAGACTTTCTTTCTCTGCTTTCCCCACGTTTGTCAATTTTAGTTAGCTTGGGTTTAGCATTGATCTAGTGCCCTTCAACATGGACGGGATAATTGAGAGAGATAGAGCCAGGCCTGTCAGGGACCTACCACCTCTAATTTATGTTTGTTTGTTTTTGAGACAGGATCTCATTATGTAGTCCAGACTGGCCTTTAACTCACAGTGATTCTCCTGCTTCTGCTTCATAAGTGCTAAGATTATTATTATCAGCTTATAGTTTTTATTGTTTAATTCCAGCCCCTAAAACAGTGCTATTAAAATACAGCATTATTCTCATCTATGTTTAAAGTTCTTTATTAATGTTTTAGAGCTTTTGTCACTTGACCAGTTGTTTCTGGGATTGGCAAATCTGTCTAACTTCAAAACCTTTGATACCTCACCCCCATCCTCACACACACACACACACACACATCTCATGAAGGACAGACATGGTGGCTCAAACCTGTAATCCCAGAATTCAGAAGGCCTTTAGACAGGAGGGTTGCCATAAAATTGAGGACAATCTGGTCTGTATTATGAGTTCCAAGGCAGCCAGCACTACAGAGTGAAACCCTGACTCAAATTGAAAACTCATGAGTCCCTTGAGTGACTACTATTGATCATATGACAAGTTATCTCCTGAGTATTGTTTGAAGTTCTTACTGTATTCAGCAAGCATGCTCAGCCCCAGCCATGTGTGTGAACTAGGCACCACAGATTTAAATAAGAACCTTCCACATACAGACCTCCCTGTATAAAGAGTACTCATAAATAATCTTAGACAGGATAATGTTTGTTAGAAGTTGTTCTGGAAGAATAAGGAGGAAAGATTGATTGAGGGAAGGGTCAGCAATTCTCATGGAAGAGACAGAGCTAGGCATGTCAGAGGCTGACATCTCTCAGCCACTTTAGCTCATTCAGGCTTCGTAGGAGTCATGATGCATTTTGATTGTGGAGATGAGAAATGTACCCAACATTTCATAAGTAACAAGCAGATATGATTTCTCAGAGTCAGAACTGTCTTGCTACAAGTAACTGTTTAAATTATAGGCTAAAGTATAGAGATTTTCTTTTTTTTCCCCTCATGTTTTAAGAAATAACATATGTATTACAATAAAATTCCATTGTAATAACAAGTGTTTGTGCAGAGTGAGGTTTAATCTACCTACCCATATCCCTTGGTTTTCTCTGCCTTCCAGACCCTAGTCTGCTTACTAAGAGGTGAGTCTTGAGTTGCTGCTGCTTTTTTGTTGTATTTCCTAGTACTGCTGGCTGTCTCATCCTCCCTCTGGGTGAAGGCTGAGCTCTTATGTGGTCTCTCTGCCCACTGTGGACAGCTACAGCAGCTCAGATTCCTATGCCCCAACTAGCCAAATCCTAGTTTCCACCACTACTTCCAGTCAATAGGAACTGGGGAAATCACTGCTCTGCGTAATGCAATAGGAGGCTGGAGAAGAAAAGGAGCTAGCAGAACAGCTGCTCTCTGCGTTTGTCTTCCTGCTCATTTTTCCCCTCCCCCGACAAATATTCTGTTATTTGTCTTTTCATTTAATATTAACTGTAGGCAGTTGTTAGAGTATCCCCTTCTGCTTGGATTGCTTCCTATTCCCTTCTGCTAGAATTCCTTTCTACTCTGCCTCACTAATCTTTTTTCCTATACTTATTCTTTTGAGATCGCAATATCTGGTAAAGCAAGTAAACTTTGCCCAGGCTGTTTTCTAGGAAACCTAGACAGGTAATATTCAGTGAAAAATAAGATTGAATCACAATCTTACCCTAATGTGCATTATTTTTCTCCAGCAGCATACTAATTGTTAATTTTGTGTGTTTATATGTCACTGCTCTAAGCCTTTGCAGTTTTGTGTCTTGGTTTGAGTCTAGTGTTTCTATAACATAAAACCATACACTGTATAACTCTTGAAGAAAATAAATTTATAGTTCTGGAGACTGAGACATCCAAGGTTACATAACTTCATCAGGTAAAAGCCTTGTTATATCATTACATGGTAAGAGGCATCAACAGTAGTAGGAAAGAGTTACTTATGAAGCCACTAATTTCATTGTGAGGGGACCTACCTTTATTACTTCGCTTAAACCTAATTGCCTCCAAAAACAATTCACTTCCAAATACCATCATCTTAGAAATTTGGTGATTAAGTTTCCCAACACATGAACTTGGAAGTAGGTCTAAATGACAACAATAAAGATTTACAATATTTTCTTTGTATTATTTTTAAATGCTGAAGTGACTCTTCTTATAAATGCATTTGTGCTTTTGTAATTAGCTGGAAATATGGTATGTGTCTTTGAAAATTTTTATATAGATACTAGCATGTGTCAAGTACAACTGTTTTCCAGAGGAAAGGCTCTGGACCAAGGCAAAACTCAAACAAAATGATCTGCACTGACATGAGTCCTCTATCAGAGTAGAATAGAAACAGAAAATATAACAGAGATGCAAGTTTCACATCCTAGAATTTAGTAACCAAAAGAAGCCATAGGCCACATAGTTGGTCAGAGGTGCATTTTGAGCCATTCCATTACATTTTGTGTATTACTTTGTTTTCGAAACAGAGTCTTACGTAGTTCAACATGGCCTGAAAATTGATATGTCACTGAAATTTGATATGTAGCTGAGGATGACCTTAACTAGATTCCTTTATTTAGGATTTTTTTTTTTTTTAAGCAGAGTATCATGTAGCTTAGGTTGGTCTTGAACTCACTAAATGAAGATAACTTTGAATGTTATTTGAAGATTTTGGGCTAAGCCATTTATTCCTCGGCTTAATTAAATCACTGGTGGAGTTTAATTAAACGCCTGGAGCCCTGGGGCATTTCAGCCTCTTTACAATCCAAAATGTTTAAACCTCTGAGACTCATCACCCACTGAGCCATGCTGACTAGCTCCTTCTGAACTCATAGCTGTACTGGACTCAAACTTGTCCATGCTGATTGATTCAAACTGACCTTCTGAGCTGACTTACTGCTTCTGACTGAGTTCTTCTGACTCCAGCTTACTCTGGCTGATTCTCTGACTGCCTCAGACTGAAAACTGCTCTGCTCAGCTTAAAAATTGACTCACTCTTCATGTCTGATACTGACTTCTGCTGAGCTGCCTCTGTGTCTCTGCCTCAGACTGCTTGCCTCATACTGCCTAAGGTTCATACTAGTCCAGTCAGCCTCTCTGATTCTCTGCCTTAATACCAGTTAGACTGTTTCATTGACTCTGTGTCTTGTCCCACTACCTGCCTCATATTGACAGCTGTAACTGCCTGCTCTTTCTGAGCTGACAGCCCTACTTTCTCTTGTATGAGAGAGTTGGGTGTGTCCTTACTCTGAGTCACTGTTAACTCTTTCTCTGATTAGTCACTTTGCCTGTCCTTTACTGACTCATCTCCAATGTCTCTTCCTCTCTGACACTGACTCCTAAGTTCTGTTTCCTGTGTCTGCTTTCACACTCTGTTTCTGTCTTAGGAATTAAAGGCGTGTGCTACTACTGTCTTTTAAATACTGGGATAAAAGGTATGTACCAACATTCTTTTTACCCTAGAGCAGCAATGCTGACAGATTAAAGGATTAAACATTTCTCTATACTTGTCCTCCTATCTTCTTATCTTCTACCTCCCAAGTGCTGGGATTACAGGCATGTGCCATCACCCCTTACATCATAAATTTAGGTTTTGCTACCCTAAGTCATGACTCAAATGTAATAGAAGCAATGACTTAGCATTTAGTTCATAAACAATGAACCAACCCAATTAAAAGGCCACAGAACCGTATTTTGGAAAGAACCTGGCTAAGCTTTTAATTCAGTGAATTCTGGTGACTAACAAACTCATCTGGAGACTTCAAGGGATAAGGAATTTTCCTGACATTGAGTATGACTTACCTGAATTGGAAGATGTTTGCTCAGGGTCTGAGTTTGGATATTTAAATAAAATATTTAAATAAAAATATAAATAAAATTTATTTATAAAAAATAAATTGTATAAAATTTATTTTTGTCCCCTGTTCTTGAGCTTTGGATTGTGCTATACATGTGTAGGTGATGTAATCATTCACTGATAGCCCATCTTTTTTATTAGAGTTAATTTTTCTTCTCTTATTATATACTAGTTAGTGAAATTATTGATTTTAGAGTATACTTTTGTTTCAAATTTTGTTACAATATTCTTATTGCAACTATATAACAATTTGTGAAAATTTATTTTAAACTGTAGCTTGTTTTTTAATTGTCAGAACTGTATTTCACTGACTTGGAAGCAGACACGATTTAGTCATTGGAAATTATATGCATAAAATAATTTGGAAAATATCCCTCTATTGAGAACCTTGAAGTGACAGAACATTCCTCAGAAATTTTCCAGATATCAAGCCTATTACAAAAAAAATAGTAATTAATCATATTAATTAACAATACTAGCCTGTAGAACAGCCAGACAAACTCGCAAGGCAGCTGCTTAGGTAGTATTACTGTTTATAGACTTTCTGGTTGAGCAAAGTAGTTTTGCCATCCTTAGCAAGGTAGTCCCTAATTTGATGAGCCACAAGTACAATGAGAAATGAAAAATGAATAAGGAATTAAGAACTGGAAATGTCTTCTAAGATATGTTTTGTAGGCAGCTCAGGCTAAATTGCCCTTGGCTACTTGATGCTTATTCAGTCCACTTCTGCTAGAAGTGGTATCTCCTCAAGTTTAGGAGTATTTATAGTGCTTAGTTTATAGCACTGTATTTACCACAGACCTCTTTTGGTAGTGTCTAAACCAATTTCATGAAATGTATTCTAACATGTTATAAATAAACATCTTTAGCCAGAATTTCATCCATGAACTATTTTTTGCTTGGCCTGCAGAAATTTTAAAGTTCTAATCCTTTATCAAATATTAAAACTGAGGTATTTGCATAAAATTTCTAGCTTTCAGATCTGAGAACATTGGATCCAAATTTTTGCATAGCAACAGTAACCTGGAACTGAGTGACAGCTGTCTATTTTGGTCATAACTTGTGCTCTTCTATGTGCTTCAATTTTTTCCTTCCCTCCCTCCTTCCCTCCTCATCTCTTATACATGTATACCCATAGAACATATATCCCTTAAAACTTTTTGTCTATTATTTTGTTCATTGCTTTTCCTCATAACCAGAATATCTTCTGGCATGTAGTAGGGTGGTGGTGGTTGCGGCAGCGGTGGCAGCAGCACAGCGGCGGCAAAAAGAATTAACTTGTAACTCTTGGTTTATGTTGGTGGAGTGTGGGGGATGAAACAGCTTTTCAACTTTGAATTCTTTCAGAGACGGGGATTAGATTCTCCTTTACCCTTAGGAGGCTAATATGACTTAGCATCCTCTATCTCTGTGTCTGTCTGTCTGTCTGTCTGTCTCCCCACCCCCACCCACCCCCCCAAGCTTGAGGACACTTTAATTAAAGTTTGAGAGAAAAATAACAGGGCAGGCAAGCTGTAAATTTTGGCAGCCACTGGGAAGAGGAATATGGAGAGGAGAAAGAAAATGTCATACCTTTTGAGGTAGGTTGGCATGTTTAACAATAGAGGTAAGTAAGCAGCAGCATGGCAGAATAGGGGTGAGGGTATTTGAGCCAATAAGAAAGCTCAGAGTATCTTAGAAAGAATGCTTGGGCTTTGGTCATTATCAGAAGGGGGGGGGGAGGGAGGGAGAGAAAGAGAGGGAGAGAGAGAGGAAGGAAAGGAAAAGAAAAAGGAAAGGAAAAGAAAAATGAAAGAAAAAGGAAAAAACTATGCTTTTCTGAGAAACTCAAACAGGCAGCCCATGTGGCAGAGGTACCTAGACCCTGCAAATGTCTGCCAGCTCATACTTGTCATACATGACTCTCAATTACTGATGGTAAATTTACTAATTTACTGGGTTCAGGGGTCTGTTTGTTTGCTTTTGTGTGTGAGATATATGTTTGTTCCTGTGTGCATATATAGAGACAATGATCATTGTCTGGTATAGCTTTCCTCAATTATCTTTTGAGCCACGGTCTCTCACTGCACCTGGAGCTTGTCCTTCTAGCTAGACTGACGGGCCATCAAAGATCCCATACATACCACCAGATTTGGACCCACTTGTCTCTGCACCCAGTCTTTATGTGGGTGCTAATGGTCTGATCTCAGGTCCTTATGCTTGTGCAGCAAGCACTTCACCCATAAGTCATCTCTCCATACCTCAAGAGTCTGCTTTGCAATTTTTCATGCTTAAGAATATCTTGCGTGTAAGAGGTGCTGAAATATTTCTCGTGGGAAAAATTCAAAGGTCAGAGCTGGAAAAAAAGGCTCAGCAGTTAAGAGCAGTTGCTGCTCTTCCAGAAGATCTAGGTTCTGTTCCCAGCATGCACAACCATTCATAATTCCAGTTCCATGGATCCGATCCCCTTCATCTGACCTCCATGGGCACCAGGCATGATTGCAGTGCACATACATACATGAAACCAAACTACTCATAAAATAAACCTAAAAGAACCTTGCAAGTGAAGGCAGGGAAATATTAATGTATATGTTGTGGTGAGAGATCATGAGATGGCTCCTTGTGTACACACTCTAATCATATTTGTTCACCATCAGGATCTTAGAAGGTTATTAACAATCCTACCCTTTATAGTGACTGGTTTTATGTCAACTTAACACAAGCTAGAGAGGAAGGAGCCTCAACTGAGAAAACGCCTCCATAAGATTCAGCTGGAAGGCAATTAATAATCAATGGAGGAAGGCACAGCCCATTGTGGGTGGTGCCATCTTTGGGCTTGTAGTCCTGGGTTCTATAAGACAGCAGGCTAAGCAAGCCATGGGAAGCAAGCCAGTAAGGAGCACACCTCCATAACCTCTGCATCAGCTCCTGCCTCCAGATCCTTGCCCTGTTTGAGTTTCTGTCCTGACTTCCTCCAGTGATGGACTATGATCTAGAAATGTAAGCCAAATAAACCCTTTTCTCAACTTACTTTTGGTCATGTGTTTTGTCATAGCAACAGACTCCCTAACTAAGATACCCCTGCTCTTCAGTAGCAGAGTAGATTAGTTCTTCCTCCTAAATTTTGTGCATGCTCTATTTCAGTGCTCATTTTTATGTTTGCAGTCTTATCTCCCAAACTAAGCTATGGTTGCCATATTAGTTAGAACTGTGTATCTGAGAGCTAATATTTATGTTATGTTTTCATGCCAACTTTGTAAAAGCACTCTTCTAGAGACTGAGTAAATGAATTTAATTGAATTTGTATTTGGTTTAGGTTAAAACACTATACCATATTGTTGCTTAAACATTTGTATAGTTATTGTTCATTTGATCTTGAAGTCAACTCTGAATGCTGCAGTGAGAAAGTCAAAAGTATAGAGAAAGTAGGCCAGAGTCACAATGCAAATGATTGAATATCCAGACTGAACCTCCACAGAACAGTGCTACCAGTATAGAGGGCAATTGAATTACAGAGAGTTTGTCATTCTTGGCTGGGCAATTTGGACTTGTATATATGAAAACAAGAAGAGAAAGGGAAATGTTTTGATGAGATATTTTTGGATGGAGTTATTCTTTTTTGCTGTTCAAGCCCTCATCCCTTCAATCAGGAGGACAATAGCATTCCTTAGGGGAGTGAGGATTGTGAGTAATCTTTAGTTTGTTTGCCTCTCCCTGATTCCATTTCTACCTCCCAGAATTTCCTTGTTCCCACCCAGCTCTGCAACAACAATCAGTCTGAACTGTGGCTGTACTTCCATTTCTTTTGGACCAACTAATACCCCCTCCTCTCTCCACTTCCTCCTTAGGGCCTTGAACAGGAGCCCTTTAATTGCTCTAGACTTTAAAAAAAAAAAATTGGAGACCAGCCCCTTGCATACCAGGAATGCCAGCAGCTTTGTTAACCTAGGAGGGCACTGAATTAGCACTGCCCCTCTAAATCCCAGAGCAGGTGGAGGAAATCTAATTGGCATTCAGTATGCCAAGGTTCCCTTGGGGGAATTTCTGATTTAAAATAAAAGGTCAGTACAAAAAAAAAAAAAAAAAAAAAAAAAAAAAAAAAAGAACACTGATAGAAAGACTTCTTTTTTTTTTTTTTTTTTTTTTTTTTTTTTTTTTTTTTTTTCATAGTGGGAACTTCCTGATGATCTGGGAATCAGATGAGTTGGCTTCTAGTCTCTGCTCTGTTCTGCTCTAGCTCTGGCTCACTGACTACAAGTAAAGGCCATCTGTATAGTTGTGCAGAACAAATTTTGTTCTTTTCTTGTCTGTTGGCTAAGCCTTTATTAAGCCCACTTCCTAAATAAATATTTGATTTGTTAAGAGGGGAAGGGGCCTCAAATCATCCAGGCACTATATCACTTGGTAAGCTTTTCCCACCATTCCCATGTCTGAATCACACTTTGTACCTGCTGAATCATAAGACTTATTCATTACCACTGGAGTAAATGTGGAGTTTGGGAAAGATTTTCTGGGAATCTTTGATGAAATTCTCAGTTAATGCTTTTAAAAGCTTAATTATAGAGAGCTCAATAAAGCCTAGTGCCATGTTTGTTCAAACTGTTATAACAGTGTATATGTGTGGTCTTTTCCTGAATTAAGAAAGAACGTAGAGGGGTTGGAGAAACGGCTCAGTGGTTAAAGAGTAGTAGCTGCTCTTTTGGAGGACACAGATTTGATTCCCAGCACCCACATTACGGCTCAAAACCATCTGTATCTACAGTCTCAGGGGATTGGACCCCCTCTTCTGACTTCCTCAGGCATTAAACATTCACATGGTACACTGACATACATGCAGGCAAAATATTCATGCATATAAAATAAATGTATTAAAAGAAAAGACCTACAGGTGAAATTCTAGCTGATTCTAACTGTTGTGGGGTCCTTTGATCCAATTATACGGACACACAACTTGTTGAAAAAAAAATTTTTTATTGAGTTCAATCATAAAAAGAAAAAGAGAAAGAAAGAAAGCTGGACCAGCCAGGGATATAGTCTAATGTGAAAGTTCAGAGCTATGACCCAGATTGAAATTTTTGCAAACTATTTAAGATTGAAAACTATAAACATTTTGTGTCAGCTTAAACAAAAGTTAGACATAATTTCTAACAATTCAGAAACTCACTAACAATCATGATCAGAGTCACCATAACCAAGAAATGACACATCTCATTTTCCAAAATAAGTACCCCACAATCATTTTGTTTTGGCTTTATTGGTGGGCTCTGAAGGCTAGAGGCTTTTTTCATTTTCCTGGGAACCTGAACTTTGCCTCTGTTTTAAAATGGATTTTGCAGTTTAAGGTGGTGTTGGTTCTGCCATTTCATACCATTTCATAACAATCACACAATAAGCATTTTACACAGTGGGGCTTGAGAGCTATTAATGAGTAGTGAAGTTAATGATAATAAGTTGCTACCATCGTTTTGATGCCATCTAGGAAAACAGGAATGGGTTCCTTTTCTCTGTTGATTGAAGAATTAAAAGGCAGGAAAAACTTGGGAGTCAAGCAAAGGCAACATTTATTCAAAGTGGACAATATTATTAGTGTTTAAAAGAAAAAGCCCAAGACGAATAAGCTGTAAGCAAGTAACCAGCAAACTATTCAGAGGAGAGAAGGAAAAAAACCAATTCTGCTGGTATTAGTCCATCATGGAGGTCAGCCATGTGTTTACAGATAGCCACATGGTAGAAAGTGGCTTTAGAGAAAGAGTGAAGCCCAGTGTTAGGGAAAGTATGCTTAGAAAAGAAATAAGAAATAAGAAAGAGAAACACTATCAATTATGAAGCTGTATGTCTGTTCTTTGTAAGAGACTGCTAGGTGGCATAAATCATAGGAAGGAAAAGGACAGTATCTCATTAAAGGAATACTTAATCTGCTTATCAATTCAGCATGGGTTAAGTGAACTAACCTTTCTGTGAGTGGTCTCGTCTTCCAGAGGAGTAGTCCCTTGGCCAACTGGATTAATCCAACTGGATTAATTACAGAATAATTCACGTGTGTTTTGGGTAGCTTGAAGTATTAGGTCTCCACCCAGGTCACAGATTTCATTCTTGTGACTAGAAGGAATTTTTTTTTTAAATAGTCCTTTGCTGTTGCTGTGTCAATTTAAAATAATGAAATAGATTAAAAGGGACATACATTGTATCCAATAAGTGTATTCATAAAACTTTGAAATTAAAGCTCAGCATAGTGGCCCACGTCTTTAATCCCATCACTTGGGAGGCAGAGGCAGGTGGATCTCTCTGAGTTCAAAGCCAGCTTGTTCTACATAGCCAGGATAGCCGGGGCTACACAGAGAGACCCTGTCTCAATAAAATAAAATAAATAAACTTTATAGTCCAGTGTGTTTCTAAAAACTGCTACAATTTAAATGGCATTTGATTAGTTTGTAGTTGATAGCCCTTGAGCTAGATGGGGATGGTATTGGAGTAAAGAGAGCTCTAGGAGGAAAAGTGTTAATGGGCAATGTAAAAATGATACTTGAGTATAGGTTGTATTCTATGCCCAAGCCATTTTTGACTTTGAGCAATTAACTTTTCTCCCAAACCTTACATTCTTCTTTCTCATCACCCAGCATCTCTGCTGTGGACTTTAACCAACATTTGCTTGTCAAGGCTAACTTAAAGGCCCTTTCTTTAACACCTATCTGATTGTGGCATCAATAGTGCTTATTAAATGTATCATATACTTTGGAACTGTTCCTTCAAACATTCAGATTCTTTCTCTGGGCATCTTTATGTACTGCTCTGCTATAGGTTGTATTGTCTGTTTTTTTGTGGTTTGGGATTTTTGATTATTTTCTTCTACTTAAAAAACACATTTCTGTTATTTCTGATTATGAGCTTCTGGAGAACACCTTTATTCATCTGTACATTCTCATTACTTTACATCTAGTACAAGATAGACACTTCAAAAGTTTTGGCATGAATATCTTTAAGAAAATCACATAATGATTTAGTCAAAACACTTGAACGCTTGCTGTGTATCAGGCATTGTGGTTGGTGTGGGATAGGTACAGATACCTATAAGAAAGCATTGTCATCTTCTGAGAACATTAAGAAGTGGAACCATAAGCACACAGGGTTGCTGACAAATACATAATGTTCATGTGTAGCTCCCTTCTTGTTTATGTAGCTAATGTGTAAGTTCCCATTTCTGTGTTGAATATTAAGAACCAGACAGGAAGCATGTCTGTCTATCTTGATTAATTTTCTCAGGAATGTAGTAGCAAATCTTTTTTTCTGATATAATGACAGAGCAGTTCTAAGAAAGGTTAATTGGAGGACATAAGAGAACTTTCACCCTTTTTATATCAAGTATTAAGAGGTTTCTTAATATCTCCCATAATGATAATGTGGTTGTTGGTTTCTGCTTGCAGAGACAGCAGTTATTGCTTTAATATATTTTTGGCTGTGCTTTTTAAGTGCACATACTTTTAGAATAATATATCTGCCTGGACTTTGAACTTTCTTTGAAAGTAAATCTCTGTACCTTTTAGCATTAATATCTTTTTTGCTGACTATTTACATAGGTCCAGCAGCATTCTTTTAGAGAAATATATATCACATGTAAGTTTTTCCATCTCTTGACTTTCAACCTTCGTGGACTGTTAAATTTTTAGAGGTACATTTTGAAAACAGTATGCTAGTACAAGGTTGTGTTTTTATGTAGTCTGAAGCTCTCTTTTAACTTGTGAATTTGCCTAATTTACATTTATTGTGTTTAAGACAGTAAGGTAATTGACTCTTAACTGGTGAGGCTAGCTGATTTATATTTGTTGTGGTTATGATAATATTTAGACTTATCTAAACCATCTAGCGTTATAACTTTTATTATACTGAATTTTCTATTTCCTCTTTTAATCTTTGGGTTGAATATTTTGACTTTTTTTCCACTTTATCTTTGCTTTTCTACTAATTTGGACATTGTATTCTATGTACTTTATTAGTTTTCCTGATATTTTATTATACATATTTGTTATGATTTGAACATGTATCTCAAAGATTCTTCTGTTGGAAACTTAATTCCTAATGTAATATGTTGTCAAAGTGGGATCTTTAAGAGGTAATTAAGTAATGAGTGCTCTGCTTTCATGAATGGATCAATGTTACCACGAATGTATTTTGTTATATATGTAAGTTCAGTTCCTCTTTGCTTGTTTCTGCTTATCTTGCTCTTTTGCCTTCCATTAGAGGGTGATGCATCAAGATGACCTTTGCCAGATGTGAGACCCTTGGCCTTTACCTGCCTCAAGAACTGTAAAAACAAAACAACTTTATTTTTTATAAATTACCCATCTCAGCATTGTTGTTGCAGCCTAACATCTAAGAAAATGCCAATTTTTAGTTTTAAATAAAATACATGCACCTGGCTTAAGCATAAATTATTTAAGAAATATAGGTGGAGTCTCCCTTTGATCCTTCTGCCTCAGTCTGCTTAATATCTAATTCTTTGGTAAGCATTCAGGTTAACTTATTTTATGTAAGTGATACAACAATAACTTTATTTATACTTATTTTTCACTTAATACATTCTGATAGTTTTTTACATATTAATATGTTAAGGTTTTTCTTCCCCATACCTTAAATTTAAACACTTGAGTGTTATTACAGCAATTAATGGAGTCATAACTAAATCTCAACATCTGTCTATTTATCTCCCTCTTTCTGTTCCCACCCCTGACTGGGTCATTCAGGACTCCTAGACCCAGGAAGTTCTGCTACTGCAACCTATTAAGTAACTGGGAATGTGAACACATGCCATGATGTCCATCCTACTTAAATTTGTTTATGGACATTTACATTGTTTTCTGTCTTACCTAAAAAACAAACAAACTGTAAGCTATGTGTATGTCATTTTATATATGTGTTTTCTCTAAGATAAATTTCTAGGAAGGAGTTGCCTGGTTAAAATATATATACTCGCCTGATTAGAGAATATGTCTACAATTGAAATTCTAATTGGTTTTATGTTATTTTGCTATGTTGCCCTCCAAAGAAATAGTAGGACTCTTTCCAGGAAAAGAATACCTGTCTTGCAAACATCGAATTTCTGGGTTTTTGCCAGTCCATTAGCAAAACAGTATTTCAGAATATTTTTAGTTCCATAGATTTTAAGCCAACCTAGTTGTCTTTTCATGTTTAAATATCTGTTTATATCTTTGCTCATTTTTTACAGGTTTGCTGATCTCATTGATAGGTAATGCTCTTATGTAAGAGATGAACCATTTATAATAGTAATTATGATAAAATATGTGATTTTTAACACAGTTTGTAATTTATTTATCTATAAGGATTTGCATATTGTGTATATTTGTGTGTACATGTGTGTTTTACCATAGCAGATTTGATAAGTTTGTATAATCACTATAATGATCTTTATAATAGTTCTGAATATCAGATATAAATGTTTTCTTACTCATTGCTT
The DNA here is from genome assembly GCA_026225945.1 of Cricetomys ansorgei. NCBI lineage: Eukaryota > Metazoa > Chordata > Mammalia > Rodentia > Nesomyidae > Cricetomys > Cricetomys ansorgei. The sequence goes on from JAMJFZ010003206.1 coordinate 2,756,780, forward strand.
ATAAAAGAAATGCTGTATTCTGTATGTCTCTCTCTCTCTCTCTCTCTCTCTCTCTCTCTCTCTCTCTCTCTCCTTCCCTTCCTCTTTCTCACTTTCTCCCTGTCTTTCTCCCTCTTCTCCTCTGTTTTACCCAGCAGGCTTAAAACTCTCAGCCCTCCTACCTTAGATTCCAAAAGTTGTGATCACAGGTAGGAACCAGCATTCTCAGCTGTGTCCAGTCAGTTTTATTTTGCACTACATTTAAATTGAAGTGCCACCTCAAATCTTTTACATGAATTTGAGATTCTACCTTTATCATAATCTAAGTCTTTGATGTATTAGTGACCATATGTGGAGTTTTTAAATATTAAATTCCATTGGTTGATCCATGTATATAGCTATCTACTGTGCTTTTATTAATAATAAGACTTCATGGTGTATTTTTACCATCTGGTTGCAATAGTCTCCCTTTATTAATGTTCTTGTTTATTTTTCTATACAAATATTAAAATTGCCTTCTGATTTTAATATGTTTACAATTAATTAATTAATCAATTCTCTTAGGACTGTATTAGTTATTTTCTTTTGCTGTGATAAAACACCATGATCAAGGCAAGTTGTAGGAGGAAGAGTTTATTTGGGTTTATACTTCAGAGGGTTAAAGTCCATGATAGCAGAGCAGAGGCAGCAGCAGGCTACAGGCATGGCAACTGGAGCAGAAACTGAGGGTTTACATCTTGAAGCAAAAGCACAAAGCAGAGGGAGCTAGCTCAAAGTGGCAATAATCTTTAAAAACTCTCAAAACCCACCTCCAGTGTCATGTTTTCTCCAACAAGGCCACACTTCCTAAACCTCCCAAAACATCTTGATCAACTGGGGACCAAGTAGTCAGATGTCTGAGAGTGTGGTGAACGTTTATTATACAAACCACCACAGAGCAAATGATTACCTTACTAGTTTATATATTGTGCTTTCTGTCTTTCTCTCATACCTCCTCCCAGAACACACACACACACACACACACACACACACACACACACACACACACACACACACACACACACACACAGTGTATAGGTGCGTAGGAGAAGAGGGAGTGAGAGCACACCTGCCATGTGGATGCTGGGAATCAAACCAGGTCCTTTGCAAGAGCAGCAGGTGCTCTTAATCACCAAGTCCTCTCTCTAGACCTATAATTTATTTCTTGATCTTATTCCCTCCTTCTCCTCCTCTTTTTCCTCCTCCTTTCCCTCTCTTCTTCCCCCAACCCTCTTCCTCTGCTAAAAACTGAACCTAGGACATCCTGAGTGCTAGGCAAGGACTCTACTAATAAGCTCTATTTCCAGCTCTTTTTAAATTGTTTTTTTTAAATTTTGAGAGCCTCACAAAATCACCCTGGCTAGCTTTGAATTACAAATATATATAAGGCTGAATGAGAGAAAAATAGAACTCTATACATATTACATTGTTTTAATTTATGATTATCCATCCATTGTTAATTGACTTGGGTTTCTACCTACTTTCATTTAATTTTTGTTCTCTACAGATGCCTTACTTCCTTGAAAAATCAGCATGATAATAATATATACACACACACATATATATTACTATTTCTTTAGCTATATCTTATTTGTTATTCTCCTTGAGTACTGACTTCTGATTTTTGAGAGCTTTTGTAGCCCAGGTTGGCCTTAAACTCTATTGAGCTGAAGATGACCTTGAACTCCTGATACTCCTGTCTCCACATTTCTAGGTGCTGGGATTACAGACATGTAATCCCATGTTACAACACTTAGCCAATAATATTGACTTTTTTTTCTTTTTCGATTATAATCCTATATTCTTTTATTCTTTGGGTTTTTTTTCAAGCTTTTCTTTTAAATCTTACAACATAGTACAAGAGATATAGTGCAGTAATAGAATAATTACCTAGCATGTGCAAGGCATTACATTGAATCTCCAGTACTATGAGGAACAAACACTATAATTATAGGCCTTTTTCTGACTGTTTTTCCTAGCTGTCACTCATATAGCTTATTTTAGTATGTGTTTGCACATGCATGTCTTTGTTTTCGTTTTTAGAGCAAATGTTGCCTACAACTTTATGGAAATTATTTGAGCCTATGCTAACTTTTATTCTACTAGGATTGGGGGGTTGTTTCTTCCAGTAGATTCTGGGTTATTTTGGGATCTTCAGTGAAAGCCAACTGGATTTGAAAAAAAACAACAATCTACACTAGAGACAGCTTTAAGTTACAGAGTCTTATGGTAGCCATTTCTTTATTCTTCAAAATAGGCTTATTTCCTTGTGGTATCATCAGCATTGCAGATTATGATTTATCCTTACCCTGAGTATATAATTCTTTGGTACTCAGCATTTACAAAGGAATTTTTGTAAGTCTATCACTTAAAGGGAATCCTAGGTTTCATCATTTCTTACCCAGACTCCAAATGGTTATCATAGTTGTCACTAGTGTCTCTTATGTAGCCTGGGTGCAAAAGATTGTTTTAGTGCTCATTCTCTTCCCAGGGCTTTTGCTTTTGTTTAACTATTTTTATTGTGGCACAATATTCATAATTTATACCATCTTGAATATATTTGCATGAACAATCCAGTGGTCTTAACATTCCCTATGTTGAGCAAAGAGTGCTACTGTCCACTTTCAGAACTTCTCATCTTGCAAAACTGAAACTTGTACCCTTTGAACAATAGCCACATATTGCTTCATTGGCCTCAAACCTTGGTTCCCAACTGTCACTCTGTCTCTGAGAATTTGACTACTCTTAAGTTTGCCAAATTAGTGCAGTCATACAGTATTTCTCCTTTTGTAACTTGGCTTGTTTCACTTAACATATTTTCATATTCATTCACTTTATAATTTGTGTCAGAAGTTCATTTCTTTTGGTGGCTGAATGAGAGAAAAAGAGAGAACACTGTACATATTACATTGTTTTAATTTATAGTTATCCATCCATTGTTAATTGACTTGAGTTGTTTCTACCTGCTTTAATTTAATTTTTGTTCTTACAGATACCTTACTTCCTTGAAAAATCAACATGATAATAATATTCTCAAAGTTAATTTTTAGAACTGCTTCATTTGACTTATTAAGTTGCTTTTCTTTGCAGTAGAAAAGGAAGGTTCTGAGGTTCTGAGGTATGGAAGAGTTGATGTGTAGTTTTTGTATGTTTTGATTCTTTCTTTGAGCTCTATTAGGTAATTTTCCCTTACATATAAGAAAATCCTTTCAAAACCATAAGAAAAACAGCTCCATTTTGTATTTGGCATTGTTAATGTATCATTTGTGCTAATCTTCCACCTACTTTCAAGTGCCGTATAGGAGCATTTGAAACTTGCTATACTACTCTAATGGAGGAGACTTTGTGTGTGTGTGTGTGTGTGTGTGTTTTATGTTCTGAGCTTGGGCTTTTGAAGATACTGAGGATGCTGCTGACAGTAATGATGTGATGCTAATGTATGGGTAGAGCAGAGGCAAGAATTCAAGTAGAGTTAGCCTTCCATATTTTCCTTCTCTCTGTCTCTTCTTTTGGAGTCTTTTTAGATAATAGAAAGATAGAGCTGAGAATAGGAGGAGCAAGCTCCTGAGATCATTTGATCCAGTCTTAATTGCTTCTGGTGACATTTTAGAATCTGCTGCACTGGAGCATTGCTGTTCTTTATAGACAAACTGAAACTTGTGAGCTGCGAATTATTTCCACACTGTCACATATTCACAGCAAAGATGGAGCTAGACACAGACTTTTATTCCTATTCCAGGGGATAATTGCCCTTACACTAAAGTATTAAGTTCACTCCTGGTCTTCAATGAAGCTCCACCTCTGTAGTCCTAGTTTGTGAAATATTCTAAGGATATTTTGTCTTTGGAAATAAGCCAGAACCTGCAGGGTTAATAAAAATGAAACGATGTATGGGGGAGTCCTTTTCTCCTTTCCTCAACTAAAAAGCTGCTGGGCTGTTTCACTTGCACCACATGTGTTCCATTACGGTATAATGATGTAATTACCAGTAATACTGCTGTTGCTTGAGTAGTGGTGAAGAGGCAGCATTAAGGAAAAGACTAGCCCAGTTCTCTCCTAAGAGCCCACTTCAGTCTATTAGATTGAAGATGCTGGAAGGCGAATGGCTTCACCAGAGGAAAAGGTCAGATTTAAAAGCTTTTCTGGGCTTGGCATTTATTATTGCCTTTTTGACCTTCAGAAAAGTCCCTTGTGTGTTTGTCCTTGATTTTTGCCTTTCCCATTAATACTTGAAAGCTGTATTACTGGCCAGACCCAGTCTTTGGCATAGATGGTTTCCACTATAGTGTTATTCAGGAAGCATAGCCCACATCCAGATCACCAGTCCAGTTGTCTTTTCTGACTCCATTGTAGTGTCAAGTCTTCATACTCTTGAATATTTTAGCTTTTAGACACACACACACACACACACACACACACACACACACACACACAAAACTCAACAGGCATGATTTGAATCATGAAATAAGAGAAATGAGATAAGGTACTTTGTGCTGATCATTTAATCTTACTGTAAACTTCTTTGAAAGCATGGCACCTGCCAGATGATGATGAGGAGAGGAGGTATTAACAGTCTCTGGAACACAGCAGAACTTTTTTATTCGACACAGGGTTTCTCTGTTGTAACTCTAGCTGTCTTGGAACTCACACTGTAGACCAGGCTGGCCTTGAACTCACAGAGATCTGCCTGCTTCTGCCTTCTGAGTACTGAGATTAACCACTGCCCTGCTCACAGCAGAACTTCTAAAACTCTTTCTCCTGTTAGAGAGTAGCTGTTGTCATTTTGGTAATATCAAGCACCTGTTAGGCCCTAGGTACAGGCTACAGGAAAGCATGAACAAGTTTTGCTTATTTCAGTGCCTCTCACAGTGCCATCCTGAAATTAGAAGCATCCAAGTCACATAGAAATGTGTTAGAAATGCAGAGTCAAGCTGAGCCTGGCCTACTTGGTCATAAATTCCAGGAATGGGAATCTTTAGTGTGTGTTTTACCTTTTTCTCTAGAGATTCAGTTGCACACCTGTGTTTTTCTACTTTAGTACCAGGAGCTGTTTGATTATTTAAGATTCCTTATTTTAATTCACTCCTGCACTCTCTAATACATAGGCCACTGACCATGAACACTTATTTAAATTTTAATAAATGAAAAGTAAATAAAATTTTAAAATCTCCTTTCTCAGTTGTACTAGCTACACTCCAGTGCTATGTAGGCGTATGTGCCTAGTTGCAACTATACTCGATAGCTTAGATAAAAACATTTTCATCACTGCAGAAAGTTCAGTTGAGTAAAGCTGAGTTCAGAGCAACAGTCCTTAAACTTTAGCATGAATTAGATCAGCTAGAGCACTTGATAAAATAACCATTGCTGGGCCCCATTTCTGTTGTTTCTGGTTGGTACAATGTGCTGAGCTAGAGACCTAGCCTTTAAGTGATATTCTTGCCAATGGTCCAGGGTCCATGCACCAAGAACTATTGGCCTGAAGTAAAGATTAGTTGTTGTTGTTGTTGTTGTTGTTGTTATTTGTGGAGGGATTCAGCCTTTTCCACAAACGGGTTCACAAAAAATCATATGAGGGAGTATGAGTGCGGAAATGAGGAATGGCAAACGAACAGAGTAGTTTGTTCTTTTACGGGATCCAAAGAAATCTTCACACAATTGCGCTTTGAAATGACCCGTGGAACACGTTTTAGAAGTAAAATGCAGGAGTGTTTTATTGGGGAATTAACAGTATACATATTAAGAAAAGAGAGGAACAAGAGAGAGACTGACAATGAGCCTTATCAGTGGAAAAGCCATACCAAAAGGAGAAGGAGGAAGAAACCAACAATGTACATTACCAGGGGAGAACCACACCAGAAAGAGAGAGAGAACTGCTCTAGCAAGAACTTTAAAAAGCCAAATTCAGTTTTTTGGTATGCAGTTGTTGGTCAGGCCTCCAGAGGAGCTGGTTTGATATGCAGATGTAGTCAATCACACCCAGGGAGATGTTCTTCCTCCTGTGACTTACAAACTTCAAGGCTATCTTGTTTACTATGAAAGAACATTTGACTCAATAACCCATAATTGGTTGAATGTTACTGTTGACTGAATAATATCTCTATCTGCCTCAAACAGAGCAGAGTGCCATGTAGACACAAAAGAAGTTTTTTTTGGTTTTTTTTTATGTTTTTAGCTCTTTGGTGGGTATTTATTTTTTCTCTATCTAGGCTCTTTTTGCTTCTATCTGTTAAAGGTTTGTCTTTTCCTGAGAAGACCAATGCCCACCCCAGGAATAGCCTTTACAATGTACTATCTGTATGCATAGATAGCTCTACACAGCCAGGACTTAGAAGCCAGCAAGGTATTTTACAATAGCAATTACTTTTGAGTCAAGTGGTTATATCCCCTTCCCAGCCAACAGCCAGCAGGCATACAGACATTATTATTATTGATGAAAGGCTTTTTGTCACCATTACAGCAAAAAGGAGAAGGGGGCAAAATGGCTAGTGAGCTGAAATTCTCTGGCCAGGGAGCCTGGAACCTTGTCATACAGACTTCATCCATGTTACCAGGGTATTGGGGCTCACAGCAGTTGTTGTTGTTTGTTATTGGTGGTAGTTGTTTTGTTGAGACCATATAGCTCTCACTTTATAGTCTGGCCGTCCTGGAACTCACTATGTAAGGCCAAGCTGGCTTCGAACTTGAGACCTACCTACCTGTCTTTGCTTACCAAGTCCTGGGATTAAAGGCATGTACCAACATTCCCAGCTTGAAATAAAGACTCTTAATTTAAAGTTCATGGACCTCTTAAACTTGAAGACCAAATAATACATGCCTCTGTGGGTTACAGGATATAAGTCCCAGGGTTTTAATCTAATAATTAAGTAATTCAGCAGGTCAGGAAAACTCGGAGTTAACAAAAGGACATTGGCACATTTTTAATGTACTAAAAGGTAACAAGTTTTAGGGTTTGAGTTTTGTTTTGTTTTGTCTTGTTTTGTTTTGTGGCTCAAGCATGTTGCTAGAAAAATTGGGCACTTTCTGTCCTCCAGAAAACTCTTGTGTTTAGTTTTGAGGATTTTCTCTCCTTTTTGGATGTAACTAGGTAACATGTTCCTCTCTAGATCAGCTCTAGCTAAGGGAAATAGGATTTCTATTGCTTTAGGCAAGTTGTTTTTCAGCCCCTGTAACTGGAAGGATCTACCTTCCCTTGGAAGAAAAGAATGAATCTGTAACCTTTTCTGGGTTTGGATTTTGGCTTTTTGAGGCAGGGTCTCATGTGGCTCAGGCTAGCCTTTAGCTTGCTATATAGCTGAGGCTTCCCTTGATCTCCAGATCTTCCTACTACCTCCCAAGTGGTGCATTCATATATACATGAATATATATATATATATATATATATATATATATATATATATATATATATTGTATTTTATATTGTATTACAGGAAGGAAAATGTCTTTGGGTCTCTCATTGATCCAAAAACAGGGACATCTGACTGCATCACTCAACAACTGGTTTGCTTTCATTGTGCTGGGCAAGTAGAACCTAGATATATTATGCTGTGACCCCTCGCAGGGCTGTGCTTTTTTGCCTTCAGTGAATTCTGTAACACCATTCCGCTGAGATGAGAGAGAGTGGAATTTAAGAACCTGACATAGGCCTCTGGGAATCAGTATCAAGTAAATCTTAAAGCTGATTCCTCTCTGTTGTAACCATCAATTCTAAAAAGGGTTCTTTATTACTTCCTTTTGGCCAAATCCTTGACAAATTGCAAATCCTTATATTTTGATTTTCTACTTCAGTCATTTTCTACTTTGGCCCATTATTATTTTCTGTCATCCATTTTCTGAGAGCTAAAGATCTGGTCCTGACTTTTCAGACCAAGCACTTGATTTTCCTGCTAGACTTCTAGATCCCTGTCTACTTGTCAGCATCCCTGTTCATTTCCCCCCTCCCAGTGTACCTTTCTTTGTTAAGTAGGTAGTTTTAAAAGGTCTAATGTGAGAATCTTCCATATAGAAATGGTAAATGCAGCTTTGGGAGTTAATAATATCATCAGAAGAGAATATAGAAGAAAGTTGAGCACATCTACTTGAGTCTATGGCCATCTAGGTTTTATCCAGAGATGCCATGGTACTATGAACCCTAGGCTGGGAATCCACAGAATCTAGACCAAAATCTAGACTTTGTTGTTCTGTTTTGTTTTGAGAAAAGGTCTCACCATGGAGCTCTGGCTAGCCTGGAGCTTATTTTGTAGATCAGGCTGGCCTCAAATTCACAGAGGTCCACCTGCCTCCACTTCCCAAGTGCTAGAGTAAAGATATACACTGAAAGGGGTGAGGCAGCTAGGCAGGTAAATCTTTTTGCCTATGCCTTGTCTGGCCAGAGTAGGGCAGCTTTGACTTGCAGCTTGTTGTTCTAGTCAAAACTTAGTATACAGAAAGGAGGGGAGAGCAGGGGGTAGGGGCAGAGAGAAGGGAAACTTGGAGAAATAGGAAGACCTAAACTGGCTAAATTATCTCTAAGAACCCTTCCAAAACTGGCTGGCATTGAGCTCAAGGATGAGATGCAGAAACTGTAACAAGTGAAACTAGAGTGTGGAACTCTCCTGCTTTAGAGGGAATCCTGACCTCTTTGTGAGCTGACAGTTGTCCAGCCAACAGCTGGATACAGTACCCAATTGTTTGCAGCCCAAATCCTGCAAGTCTCCTTCCTCTAACAACTAATCTTCTGCAACTCCCCTTCCCACTACCACTCAGGGCATAAGTAGACTTGAAGGGGTATATTTCAGTTCCCTGGCCTCTTGTGTGTTTTCCTCTCACATCCTTGTTCAAAATGTCTAGGGAATTTTTATTTTCCAAAGTTGCCTACCAGAAACAATTTGGCAGAGTACACTTTGGGGAGGAGGCTTTAGTCAAATGAGTACAAAAGTATATAGCTATGTGGTGAATTCTTTGCTCATGGGAAAAGGGAGCAAAGCAGCTTTAGTAAAATTGTAACTCAGGCTAAATCAGGAATGGAAATAAGGAGCAACCCAAAACACCACAATTTTTTTTAAAGGGCTTTATCCCTGGGACTCTCAATAACACTCAGATTATGGCAGAATTCAGTGGATGTTTGTATATACTGTAAAACTTTTTTCATTTTATATTACCATCTATAATGAAACAATGAAAGCTTCCAATTTTTATAATACAGGTTTCAGAAAGTGAGCTTGGCTGCTGAGGAATAAACAGGCAGCAGAGCAGCTCTCATAGAGGAAGTGCATGAAAATTCAAAGGCTTAGGAAGACTATATTTGGTTAAAAATGGAGGGCCTTTCAGAAAACTGAAAAATATGTTTATTGAAAACAAACATGCATAGATTCTGAGGTTAAAGGAGACATGGATAAGTAGAAAAGAAACCCCAGAGCCCAGACTCCATTCTGCAAAGTTGGTCCCCTTTAGGGCCCCTTTCCCAGAGTTCTTTGTGGGCACAGTGTCAGTGACTCCATCCATTCTCCTTGATTTTTGGCCTAACTTCAGGGGAGATGGACTACAGCTGGCCTAAAATCAGAAAACAGTAAATGTATTTAAGCTTTCAGCATGACCTATTTGCCTTTTTCCACTGTAGTGAATGAAAATACACACAACAGAATGTTTCACAAGACTGAACACAAAGAGAATAAGAATGAGAGGTGTATAATATGTTTTGTTCTTTAAAAAAGAAACACATTACAGACTTTTTTTTAATCTCTGTCATCTGTGATCCATCACCTCACCCATTCAGCAGAGCTCACCCATTCAGCCAAGATATTTTGGCTTTTTGACTCTGGGAAACCAGTGGGTGGGTATTTTTGGAGAAGCTTAGAGTTAGCAAAATACAAGCAGATGCTAAGCCAAACAAGAGGATTCTCTTGGCCCCAAAAACAGAGGTGTACCCTGTTTGCCACCCTTCAAGACTCTTTTGGAAAAACTTCAGAAACCACACATGAGAGAATAACCCACTCCTATCTAGAGATGACCTTCATTACTGTCCTAGGCTATGGGCAATGAGGAGGCCCTCAGCAATAGAGGAAATGTTAGCACTGCCTTTGAAACTATCTAATCTAACTCCAGATCCATCACCAAATCCAAATCTGCCACTTTTCATCTGGGTAAAGTTTTATAGGTCTTTAAGTCTTCTGAGCCTATTTCTCCATCTATACTGGACACAATAGTATTACTTCATCAAATTTGTTAGACTTAAATGCCTGGTACAGTGCCTGATCCATACTCAGTAAACAGTGTTTTGCAGTACTTTCCTACTATATTCACAATTTTGGGTGCAGTTTATTTCTCTTAACATTATAAACTTACAAATTCTTATTATAAACTTTCAGAATAATTAACTGGCTGCAGTGTGACTATGTTGGCTAGTCTTATGTCAACCAGACATATAAACTAGAGTTATCTGAAAGGAGGGAGCCTCAATTGAGAAAATGCCTCTATAAGATCCAGCTGTAAGGCATTTTCTTAATTAATGACTGATAGGGGAGGGCCCAGCCCATTGAGGGTGGTACCATCCCTGGGCTGGTGGTCCTGGTTTCTATAAGAAAGCAGGCTGAGCAAGCCAGGGAAAGCAAGCCAGTAAACAGCACTCTTCCATCAGCTCTTGCCTCCAGGTTCCTGCCCTGTTTAAGTTCCTGTTCTGACTTCCTTTGGTGATGAACAGCAATGTGGATATGTAAGACTAATAAACCCTTTCCTCTACAACTTGCTTTTGATCATAGTGTTTTGTTGCAGCAATAAAAACCCTAAGGCAGGGACTTTCATTATGCCACCAAAACACTGGAACTTTGATGTTTCTAAGTAACACGAGTATTGTTGAATCATTAGTCATATTTGTCTTATGCAGACTTTTATTCCATTTATACCTAAAATTCTGTTCCCCCATAACTGTATATAGAGTATTTTGACTATCCAACAAGTAAAATGAGTAAATCAGTTCCTATCTTGTCATAAGTCGTATTGGTCAATGATATTTACATTCACATTCATAGAATAAGTAGGTCTTAATTTTTTATTCATATTCATTCATATTCCTTGTGTTCACTTTTTTGAGCTTCTAATTGACTTTTTGTTTCATGATTGAAGAAAGAAATATGTGGCTTTACCTGTGACTAAGATCATTTAGTGTCTTAATCATACCATTTGTATGTCAAAATGACTCTCCTCTTGATGTATTTGTTAAATCCTTATAGTTCCTCTTATAATTTCAAGACCTACAATAATTTATTTCAGGTTTTAAGTGAGATCACATTAGTTGCAACCTATGCCACCTCCTCCCCCCCCCCTATTTATTTATTTATTTATTTAGAGAGAGGGAGCGGGTATGCAGGTGCAGGTCCAAGGGCAACCTTCAGGAGCCAGTTCTTACCACGGTGTGGTTTCTGAGGATTGAACCCAGGTCATTAGGCTTGATGGCAAGAACTGCCTGCTGAGCTATCTTACCAACCCTAGATTAATTCTTTAAGGCTCTTGATATAAATATTGACAGGTTACTCCCCTATACCATTTTCCCCTAGAGACTGGCCTATTTTCAGTGGGGTGTTCAATAAAAGATAGGAACAGTTACCCAGTTACTTCACACCTGAACTCATGATTGGACACCTTTAAACTCGACTTCTGTTTGGAAAGCTGGACCTCTTTTCCTGAATCACTAAGCATGTCTGAGATTTCATTTTCTTATTTTTTAAATTAGGGTAATGATGCCCTGAAGAACTTCACAAAGGTACCATTGTCAATAGTTTGTATCAGTGATAGTTTGAGAGCCCTCTAGTTGAATAGAGTGCATGTGCTATGTTAGAAACTTTGGAAATGTCTCAATGATATAGACTCTGGCCTCAATTTTTTTCTGAATGGAATAGGAGATAAGAAGCTGCTATACAATCATTTGTGATATGTGCTAAGAGATATAAGCAAAGCATTAAAAAGGTTAGATGAAGGAGGGTTTGCATTCCACTTATAAGATCAAGGACAGTGTGTCATTGAGGGGATGCCATTTAAGGCAGTCTTGAAGGAGTATAATTTTCACACAGTTGAGAGTTGCCTGGGAGTGTGAGGTATATGAATGAGCCTAAGCAGCCCTAGGATAGTGTCAGTGCATTCAACTGAAAGCATTCCCTAGAGTAATAAGCAAAGGCAAGGAAAACTGTAATTTGTCTCCCTGAATAGAGTTATTTGCATGTGCCAGATGAGGGTAGTAATCTCTTTATTTTTGCAATGCATCAATAGAGAAAGTGGAAAGAAATCATTTCCTTCCTTTTTAGGTCTAGCCAGAATTTGTTAGGCAAATTCTTTAGGCAAATTCTCTAGGAACAAGAACAAATTACACCTGGCCTTTTTCTTCCTTCACCAGTGGGAGTGGGAATGGTAGTGGGAGTGGTTCTAAGGCATATTAGGTAGTCTAGGGCTATTGGACATTGTGCTGATCCAGTCAGATGACAACTTGAACAGCAATTTTGAGCAGTTCTCAGAGGTAGAAGGTCCATGAAGAGAAGGATATCAGGAAGTATAGTAGGTTAGTAAAGAAAAAAATTGAGAGATGTAGACCTTTGGTATCCTCATATAAAGGTTAGGAGTTTTCTGAAAGAAATCTGAGGATTCTGTTATCTATCTTATCTTTCTGTTTCTTTACTTTTGGGGAATTTCTTGTTCTCTGACAATAGTTGTTTGATAGTACCCACCTTTCCTTCCCCAATGCCCAAGACTTTTTTCTTCTTAGCAGCACTCAGAAATTCTCTTTCTCACTGCCTAAAAATGAAGTTAAATTCCCATGTCTGGTATTTAAAATGGCCTCAGTCTAACTGGAGATTCCAATGTTTACCATCTTACTTTCCATTTGTACCCCCTTAGCTCTCATCTACTTCTAACAAAAGTATCTACTTCATTTATTTATGCAATATGTACTTATTGAATGCCTATTATGTGTCCTGTTTTTTTCCAGTAAACTCTTACTACTGTATTCTCAGCCTTAATTTAGAAACTGTGTAGAAAGAGAAAAAGGATAGAAATAATAAATGGAGAATGACTATGAGATTCAGTTGAGGAATCAGCATAGCACATTAAATATAGGTATGACAAGAAGCATTCAAGTAGCCTCCTGGAATAACACTGGGATATGCTGAGATGAGTGACTAGATCACACTGAGACTCTATTCAAATATGTTGCCAAATAGAGGTGATGAAAGAAACAACTGTAGGGCTGGATAGATGGCTCAGCGGTTAAGAGCACTGAATGCTTTCCAGAGATCCCGAGTTCAATTCCCAGCAACCACACGATGGCTCACAACCGTCTATAATGGGATCAGATGCCCTCTTCTGGTGTACAGGTGTACATGCAGATCACTCATGTCCATAAATAAATAAATCTTTAAAAAAGAAAGAAACAACTGTAAGAGTCCTCAACAAGGGTTCAGGACTAATGATTGTTTTTTAAAAGGTATAACTTTATGCCAATTTTGATTCATGTGGGCAAAATGTCTACCAGTTCCACTGATTACATATCATGTCACTACTGGGGTCTGTCTCATAGAGCTTTTTTCTTTAAATGATAACTCCACAAAACTGATCTTAACAGTGTACCACATAAATTCCCATATATAGATGTGGTTCCCAATTCTTAAATAAGCTTTGTTCTTTCCTGCTTCCATGCTTGTGTTCACCAGAGTGATAGGAAGAGAGATTATTTGAATTTAGACTTGAAATTTAACACCTCTCATTCACTCTGTGACCTTGGGTAAATTTTGTACACTGGTTAAAGGCCTTGAGAAAATAATAACAATACCTATATTTTCTAGACTCATTTGTGTTAAGGTGTAGATGAGAATTTATATAGAAGTGCTCAGAGTACTATCTGTCACATGACAAATTTGTCACATGACAAATGTACTTTTCTCCTTCCTGGAAACTTTTATGTACTCTTTCCACAGTGTTTACTTATTAAAATTCTGTCTGACCTTTATCTCTTACATCACCCCTCAATAAAGCATTTCCAGTGTTTCCAGATGTGAAAGATGAAGTCTTCACATAGCACAAAGTCATATGTGCTTTGTTTGTGGGATTTGAGACCTTTGAAGAAAGAGTTTTAAGTACAGAAAGTATAGAACCTGAATAAAATAGCCCTATATGTGGAATCAGGAAATTAAATGCTAGTAAGAGGCAGAGAGCTAATACTATAAATAAAGGCACCTTGTCAGTGCAAGGTGATTGATTTTCAGCTTGGTCACTCAGTTCATCTCAATAAACCAGAGACAAAGGTTGTCCCAAGTTTTTAGTATTAGCTTCAAAAATGGGACATTCACTGATTCTATTAGGTAGGACAGGCAGTCTTCCAGAGAGCCCTAAGTTAAATAGGATCAGTGGTGTGTTTGTTTCAAATGGACAGTCATTCTACAGGTGTTTCCCGCAAGACCTAGTTTGGTCAGCAAAATAGAAAACAAGAATGACATCAGTGTGGTGATGTTCGAAGGGAACAGCCAAAGATGGTCAGCATAATTGCTTGCCCTTTTATTTACCATTTTACACCTGGTATAGCCAGGAAGCTACATTAAAAAAACAAAAACAAAAAACAAAAAAAACTTCCTCTTTAAAAAAAAATGCACTCATTCATTGTAAAGCCAGAAGGATTTGTTCATTGTAGCTGATTGTTCACATTTATAGAATTTTGTGTAGTTGGTGGGGGGTGTGGCTTTAGAGTAGAATAAGGTTGTCAAAAGGAAACAAAAGGCTTTTGCTTTCTGAATGAATGGTTAGTTCAGAAGACAGTTTTTTCTTGATCTATGAGGGGTGATTTCAGGCAATTAGCTAATTGGTTGAGGGAGGTGATCTATTAGCATTGCATAAGGGCTGTCTGCTCTTAGAGATCCACATAAAGAATCAATGCCAAGCTTTCCATGACAGCTAGAAGCAGCCCTATTGAACCTCTTATGTAATGGCCACTCATAATCACAGAAGAAGAATATATTTCCCTGGAGAGTGAGGACTGAACACCCAAACAACTGCCACCAGCTGATCATTGCCACCATCAAATCAGTGTTGTTTCTGCTTTGAAATATTTCCAAACAACCTTCCAATTTACTCTATTGTAAGGAAATAAGTGGCCCTCCAGAAATAGTCTGCTATTTATCTTTTAAGTGTGTTATCAGTTTAAGTATGTTTTGATATGCCACTTGTCTATTTAATAGAAAATAGAGTGAACCTTATAGTCATTTGTAAGCATTTGTAATTTTTAATCTCCAAATTGTTACAAAAAAGGAAATTTTCCTGTAGGCAAATATTAAAGTTTTCTGGGTTTCAAATGTGAAGGAAATTGTGACTAAAAGAAGGTCATAAGTCAAGAAAAGAATCAAGGGATAACTATAGATAATAAGTTGAGTCCCATTGCCACAGTCTGAGAGCCAGTGAAACTTTGTTGTTGTTGATGATGTTATTAAAATGTACCCAGGATGATGTAAAGCCTTTGAACATGGCTGTGCATGTCATAAGATGGTGTGTGTCATAAGATATCTAATCAAAACAACCATAGCCTGGTGATTAAGAGACAGCTTTGGTAGTTAGTGTGTATTCTTGTTAGTACAATAGTTAAAAGTCAGGACTTTGGATCTGTCAGATATGCATTATTACTGTCACCTCCTTACTTCATAATCCTGGGTAAACATGTGATAAGCATTTATCTCAAGAGTATTTTCAATTTATGTAACAGAAAAGCTGATTGACAGTGGTTTAAACAAATAGCTCATTCTTTTCCATTATAAACAGTTGCTATCTTAGGTTTACCAGCATTATAATCAAGGATGCTTAATCCATCCTTCCATCCAGTGTGCTAGTTTTCACCCTCATGGTATCAAGAAAACCAAAAGTTTGCTCCAGAAGATTTCTACTGGTAACTTATCAACCAGAACTGTGATATGTTAGCAGAGAGAATGAGAATGTAAATGTTCTGCCTTTCTAGACTCTTATGATGAAAGCCATGTAGAAGAGGATAGTATATTGATGTTAGGTTATCCAGCTAACAGCTCAGTATCTGCTTTAACATTTAACTGTTGTTAAATGCTTTTAGTATAGTGAGGGAGACAGCCCCTTTCTTTCATTGTGCCTTTTAGAAAATTTAAGTGATACCATATTTAACATTCTGTATTTTATGAAGTACTTTGACTTACCCATGCAAGTAGTTTGTTGGTAATTATTGTTGTTATTATATGTTTAAAAATTCCTTGATAATGATTCTAAAGAAGAAACATCACCCATGAAGCCCAGGTCTTCATGTTGATTGGCCTGGCCCCAGGTCTGTTGCTTACACAGCTTTCCAAGACCACCCAGAAGCACAGCAATTGCTCATTCCTCTAAACTTCTGACATATACTATTTATTTCCTGTTTTGTATTTTAAAAATACACATGCCTTCTTAAGTAGGTTTGGAGAACCTTAATTGTAGGATCTGTAATAGGATATGCCTTATAGAGTGTAGGAATTTCCTGTAAAACATTTGACAGAACATTTCTTCTCCTCACTGTTGCTGGACATGAAGCGTAGAGTAAGGGTGGGGTGTAATTACAATGGTGCTTCTTCTGTTATCAGTGAGGTATTTCTTTTGTTCATTACTCTACCATCCTTTTCCCAACTTCTGCCTTAATCTTTTCTCCCTAAGGGAGAAGATGAAGTACATTTTCTCATTTTTTAAAATTTCCACTTCTTCTGAAGTAGATCTTGGCTGTGGGAAGTTCACCTAACTCCTGACCTCTCACTGCCATCTTTGAGCCTACAGCAGAAAGGAAACTCTTTCAAAGTAGCTTCTCTGTGCCTTTTGCCCACTCTACACTATTTTGTTTCTTTCTGGAGACTCAAATATCAAATCATATTGGGTGAGGGAATTAAACTCATTGACTAAATCTACGCTGAGTTATAATGACTATATAATCTTTCAGTAAAACCAGATGCTAAGAATAGACTGTTAGGGATCTTGGAACCCAGAGATAAATGTTTAGCAAGGATCATTTAGTAAAAAACTAGTGGACCCGTCCAAATTTCCTCTATGTTGTTCCTTTCTAGATCTACTCATCATAATTTCACAGTGAAGTACAGATGGCCAGAGAAATCATAACCATATTCTTGAGCAATTGAATCCAATGACTTTCTTCTTCTTTTCCATGATCTTGAGTTTTTAAAAAAATAGAAAAGGCTAGGCATGGTGGCACACACCTTTAATCCCAGCACCCAGGAAGCAGAAGCAGGCAGATCTCTGAGTTTGAGGTCAGCCTGATCTACATAGGACAGCCAGGGCTACACAGAGAAACCCTACGTCAAAAACCTAAAATAAATAAGTAATAAAAATAGGAGAGTAGTTGCTAATATATTATGGTTCAATATGTATTAGACTCAGGTGATTAGTCCAATTAATTTGTTTTTATTATGTTTGCTTGTACACTAAAACTCCTACCATCATGAACCTTTGGTTATTTAATTTTCTCATACTTTTTATTCTTAATTGATTTTTCACTGTTTGATGATGTTGCTGTTCAAATGTAGCAAATGAAATGCCGACTGTGTTGTTTGTATATCCAAAATTTAAAACAAATTATACCTTGTGCTGGCTAGTTTTATGTCAGCTGGACATAGATTAGAGTCATTTTGGAAGCGAGAACATCAATTGAGAAAATACCTTCACTAGGTTGGCCTGTGGTGCATCTTTTTGATTGATGATTGATGTGAAAGGGCCCAGCTCACTGTGGGAAGTGCCATCCTTGGGCTGGTAGTTCTGGATGCTATAAGGAAAGCAGGCTGAGCAAGCCATGGTGATCAAGACAGTGAATAGCATGCCTCTATGGCCTTTGTGTCACTTTCTGCCTTCAGGTTACTGCCTTAAGTTCCTGCCATGAAATAACCCTTTCTTTCCTAAGTTGCTTTTGGTCATGGTGCTTTATCACAACAATAGAAACCCTAATTAAGACAGAATGCAAATAGACAAAATGCAAAATCTTACTTATTTGTATTGTAAAGCACAGTTTACCAGGGTTTTGGATATTTAAACTACCTGTGTATTAACCTTCTATTCTGACAAATTAAGGTGAGGATATTAGCTTTACTCATGATTGCCTGCCAGGTTCTAAAGTTCAGTGTGGAGTTTAAGTCCATTAAGTACCTTGTACAAGGAAAGCAATCTAAACCACCAAGAGTGTGAAGAGTAAGCCAAGAGGAAGCTGGGATAAAATCTCAGGGACTGTAGAGCTTAAACGGACCCTGTGAAGACTGAAGACAAAGATACAGAAAATTGTGATGCCACACAATTAAAAGGATTTAGAAGAAACTTTTAGGAAAGGAGTGCTCAGCTGCCTCAAATGCTGCCAAGAAGTGAGTGAAGATAAGAGCAACAACAACAACAATAGTGTCCATGGGATTTTACAGCAAAAGAAAGATCACCCACTGTGAAAAACTTTGTGTTCTCACTGCCTAGTCTCCCTAGACTCATTACACAGGACCACCTACATTTTGTTTGCCAGTGTGCCTTCACATCTGGTTCCTATTGGGTATAAAAAATATACCACTGTTAGGTCTTTTCTCTCAAAGTATTCATTTTAATCTTAGAAGAAGATTGTCATGATGTGTCTGCATGTTTGCAGGATGATTAGTAGTAAGATTTACCTTTGTACCTGGAAACCAGAACTTCCAGGTGTAAAGACGTGATCAGGAATGTACCTTTGGGGTAGGTTAGTGAATAGGTGGATGCTGAGGATAAGTGAGGGCCTCAGAGTCCCAGGCCAACTCTGAAACAAAGTCGAGCATTGCCCCTTCCTTCTGTCTTCATTTTTAAATTATCTTCAGTATTGTCAGGAAAGTACAGGTGTTAGAATTCAGCAAGCATATAGCAAAATTTTTGGACTTTGTAGGTATAAGAGAAGGGGAAGGCCCTGAAAACTAACTCCATCTTTAAATTTTTGCTTTGATCCTAGATCATGAAAGAATTTCACATCAAGCATCTTCCTCTAATCACCCACAGAAAGGTTCTTTCTCAAAATTTACAAATAATCACTTCCTAAAAGCTTGCTTTTGTCCTCTAATGTCACATTTTAGTTTCCTTATTTACACAAACTTTCAAGTGAAGATAGATGTCCTGAACTTTATTGTCTCTTCTATACAGGTTTTCCATTGACTTAAGTCTTAGCTGCTTTAGAGGTGAAGCTCACTCCTTCAGAACCCATATTCAGGTGAACATAGGTATACTATTTGTTCTACCGGCTCGTTTCTCATCATGTGAGTTGAACTGTGTGTGTGAGGCACTGAGACTTCACTCTGGGCTATTATCACTCCCATAAATAGCTGAAAACACATCAAGAGTTGATAAAGCCTCAGGTGAAGTTTAAATCACACTCAGGGCCCCCAAGAGGCTTATTTTAGGTGAGCAGGCCATATTGACCTCACGAGATGAGAGTGAAGAGAGGCCTGGTGACTTCCTGAGCCACTTCTTGAAATGTCAGGCCCTTGTCACTTGTTTCCAATAGCGTGTGTATTTTTAGTACTGCTTTTCATGTTAGCTTCCCGTTAACTGCTTGCAGGAAATCTTTTCTTAGACATAATCTACCCATTTCCTGAAGTTTTCCTCTCCACATTGTGTCAGTTTGGGGATGAATCAAGTCAGCAGTTTTGGAAAAGACTTGTTCTCTTTTCTGCCACAGCCTTTCTTCTGTGTAGAATACCAGAAAAGCTGCCTTTCAAGGGGGCTGGGGGAGAGGCAAGTCCTCAGTGTGTGTCAGCCTCTGAGGCTCCCTGACACAAATGTGCTTTTGTGTGTGGAGGGGGCATATGTATGTGCTTTCCCCTTCCCAATGGACACTTTCATTTATTAGGTCCGGATGGTAGCCTCATAGCTATAAACAATGGTGTGGAGATACAGAGCTGTCTCAGTGAAGAGGCTGTGGTGGCAGCCACTAGATTTCCCTCTTTGCCACTTCCCCCACTCCTTTGTTCATTGTGAATCAGGTTTGTTTTAAAGTAGCTTAGGACCTCCACAGTTCCTTTAGAATTGCAGGCATTCCCTTCTTATCTTGAAGACTTTAGACATAGAAGAGAGAGGTTTTCTATGATAAGCACATCTCATGTTGGCATGATGTTTAGACATGCTTTGACTCAAAGAGAGCCTTTTTTATTTTTTATTTTGTTTAACATTTAAATCTTTTTCTTCTCTCATATAGTATATCCCAACACTCTTCCTTCCCACCCTCCATTCCTCCCAGCTCCCCCCAGCTCCTCTCTCCCCCAGATCTACTCCCATCCTCCCATCCACACCCCTGCCTCTCCTTAAGAGTTATTGCTCAAACATGGCACAACAATATGGAGCAGGGCCACGAAGTATTCCCTGTTTCAAGGATGGACTAGGCAATCCAGCAGAGAGAGAAGAGTCCCAAGAGCAGGCCGAAGGTTGAGAGGCACACCCACACACACTCTAGTCTGTATAATATCTGCAAAGGCACCAAGTTAGGCAACCTCAAGACAGCTGGGGGGCAGTCAGCAAGTTCCATGTCTGCTGCTTCAGGCTCTGCGAGCCGCTAAGAATGTTGGTCAGTTGACTCTGTAGGGTGTCCTTGACCCCTCTGGTCCCCACAATCCCTCCTCTACCTCTTCTATGGGGCTCCCTGAGCTCTGTACTTTGGCCCTGGATCTCTGAAGCTGCTCCCATCAGCTGCCAGTGGAAGCCTCTCTGTTGAAGATTGGGCTAGAACTGATCTATGAGAGCAGGATAACTTTAGAAATCATCTCCTGGCTACCCAGTCTCTTGTTCCTGGCCTGCCCTGAAGGCCAGGCCATCGATTATGGGTTCCCTCCTTTAGCATGGTATTCTGCCCTTCCATTATCCCAGCGACTCCTGCAGGAAGGATAGGCCATAGGGTGAAGTTTTTGTGGCTGGGATGGTGTCCTTGTCCCACCACTGGAAGCCTTGCCTTGTTACAGAAGGTGGTCTGTCTAGGCTCCCTATCTCCCATTACTGGAGGTCTTTGATAGGGTCTCCTTCATTGCTTCCAGTGAGTTTCCACTGCTCTAGGTCTCCCATTTCCCCCTACACGTCCTCCAGTTCTGGTTGTCTCTCCATATATTGTCTCCCTCCCTCCATCCCTCCCTTCCCTCATGGTTCCTTCTCTTCCGATTCCCATCCTTCCCCATCCCATCTGCATCATCAGTTCTATTTCTCCTTTTACAGGGAGATCCATGAGTTCCCACTGGGGCCCTCCTTGTTGCTTAATCTCTCTGGGTCTGTGGGTTGCAGCACCTTTGTCCTTTGCTTAACAGTTAATATTCACATATAAGTGAGTACTCGCCATGTTTGTCTTTCTAGGATTGGGCTGCCTATTCAGGATGACTTTTTCTAGTTCCATCCATTTGCTCCTAAATTCATGTAGTAATTTTTTAATAGGTGAGTAGTACTCCATTGTGTAGATGTGCCACAATTTCTTTATCCATTCATCAGTTGAAGGGCATCTAGGTTGTTTCCACTGGCTATTATGAACAAGGCTGCTATAAACATAGTTCAGCAAGTGTCTTTGTGATAGGATAGAAATTCCTTTGGGTATATGTCAAGGAGTAGTATAGCTAGGTCTTGAGGTAGATCGATTTCCAATTTTCTGGGGAATCACCATATTGATTTCCATAGTGGCTGTACAAGTTTGCACTCCCACCAGGATTGTAGGAGTGTTCCTCTTGCTCCACATCCTCACCAGCATGAGCTATCATTTGTGTTATTGATCTTAACCATTCTGAGAGGTGTAAGATGGAATCTCAGAGTAGTTTTGATTTGCATTTCCCAGATGACGATGTTGAACATTTCTTTAAGTGTTGATCTCAGCCATTTGTGATTTCTCTCTTGAGAATTCTTTGTTTAGATCTATTCCCCATTTTTAAATTGGATTATTTGTTTTCTTGGTGTCTAGTTTCTTGAGTATTTTATATATTTTGGATATTAGCCCTCTGTCAGAAGTGGAGTTGGTAAAAAATCTTTTCTGATTCTGTAGGCTGCCATTTTGTCTTGCTGACAATGTCCTTTGCCTTACAGAAGCTTTTCAGTTTCATGAGGTCCCATTTATTAATCATTGTTCTTAATGCCTGAGTGATTAGCATTCTGTTCAAGAAGTTGTCTCCTGTGCCAATGCATTCAAGACTATTGCCCATTTTCTCTTCTATCAGGTTCAGTGTATCTGGTTTTATGTTGAGGTCTTTGAGTTTTGTGCACAGTGATAGATATGGATCTATTTGCATTCTTCTACATGTGGACATCCTGTTAGACCAACACCATTTGTTAAAGATGCTTTCTTTTTTCCATTGTGTGTTTCTGGCTTCTTTATCGAAGATCAGATGTCCATAAGTGTGTAGATTTATGTCTGGATCTTCAATTCTGTTCCATTGATCCACATGACTGTTTTTATGCCAATACCATGCAGTTTTTGTTTTTTTGTGTGTGTGTGTGTGGGTTTTTTTTGTTGTTGTTTGTTTGTTTGTTTGTTTGTTTGTTTACTATAGCTCTGTAGTGCCTCCAGAGGCTCTTTTACTTTTCAGGATTAGTTTAGCTATATTAGGTTTTTTGTTTTTCCATATTAAGTTAAGTATTGTCCTTTCAAGGTCTGTAAAGAATTGTGTTGGTATTTTGATAGAGATTGTGTAGAGCCTGTAGATTGCTTTTGGTAAAATGGCCATTTTTACTATGTTAATCCTACTGATCACGAGCATGGGAGATCTTTCCATCTTCTGAGATCTTCTCCAGTTTCCCTCTTCAAGGTATTAAAGTTTTTGTCATACAAGTCTTTTACTTGCTTGGCTAGAGTCACCCAAAGATACCTTATGTTATTTGTGGCTATTGTGAAGGAAGTTATTTCCCCAATTTCTTTCTCAGTCCATTTGTCATTTGTATATAGGAGGACTACTGATTTTTTTTAGTTAATCTTGTAGCCAGCCACTTCACTGAGGTTGTTTATCAGCTACAGGGTCCCCTGGTCGAGTTTTTGGGGTTGCTTATATAAACTATCATATCATCTGCAAATAAGGATACATTGACTTCTTTTCCAATTCATATCCCCTTGATCTCCTTCTGTTGTCTTATTACTCTAGCTAGAATTTCAAGTACTATATTAAATAAGTATTGACTGTAGACTTGCTATAAATTGCCTCTATTATATCCAGGTATGTCCTTGTACCCAATCTAATATTTTTTATCAAGAAGGGGTGTTGAATTTTGTCAAAAGCTTTCTTGGCATCTAGTGAGATGACTAAGTGGTTTTTTTTCTTTTCCTTTCAGTTTGTTTGTGTGGTGGATGACATTGACTTTTTTTCATATGTTGAACCATCCCTGCATCTCTGGGTTGAAGCCTACTTGATCATGGTGGATCTTTTTGATGTGGTCTTAGATTCAGTTTGAAAGTATTTTATTGAGTATTTTTGCATCTATGTTCATGAGGGAAATTGACCTGTAATTCTCTTTCTTCGTTAAATTTTTGTATGATTTGGATATCAGCATGACTGTGGCATCTTAAAATGAGTTTGGCAGTATTCTTTCTGCTTCTATTTTGTGAAATAACTTGAGGAGTATGGGTGTTAATTCTTCCTTAAATGTCTGTTAGAATTCTGTGCTAAAACCATTTGGCCCTGGGCTTTTCTTTTTCTTTTCTTTTCTTTTTTTTTTTTTTTGGTTGGGAGCCATTTAATGACCTCTTCTGTTTCCTTCCGGATTATAGATCTGTTTAAATTGTTTATCTGATCTTGGTTCAACTTGGGTAGGTGATATCAAGAAAATTATCCATTTCTTTTAGATTTTCCAGTTTTGTGAAGGTTTTTAAAGTATGACTGAATAATTCTTTGGATTTCCTCAGTGTCTGTAGTTATACCCCCCGTTTTGTTTCTGATTTTGTTGATTTGGATATTCTCTCTCTGTCTTTTAATTAGTTTGTTAGGGGTTTGTCTATCTTGTTGATTTTTCTCAAAGAACGAACTCTTTGTTTCATTGATTCTTTGATTTATTCTCTTTTTTTTTTTTTTCAGTCCTCAATTTATTTCTTGCTGTCTACTCTTCTTGGGTGTGCTTGCTTCTTTTTGTTCTAGGGCTTTCAGATGCCCTCTTAATTTAATAGTGTGTGGTCTCTCTACTCTTCTCTGGTAGGCACTTTGTGCTATGAATTTTCCTCTTAGTACTGTTTTTATTGTGTTCCATAAGTTTGGGTATATTGTGGATTCATTTTCATTGAATTCTAGAAAGTCTTTAATTTCTTTATTTCTGTCTTGACTTAGTAGTGGTTCAATAGAGAGTTGTTAAGTTTCCATGACTTTGTAGGTGTTCTATTGTTGCTGTTAAGTCCAGCTTTAATCCATAGTGGTCTGATAGGATAAAGGAAGCTTTTTCAATTTTCTAGTATTTATTGAGGCTTGCTTTGTGTGATCAAGTATGTGGTCAGTTTTGGAGAAGGTTCTGTGAGGGGGTGAGAAAAGATATATTATTTTGTGTGTAGTTGAAATGTTCTATAAATATCCCTTAAGTCCATTTAGTTTATAACATGTTAGCGCCAGTATTTCTCTGTTTAGTTTTTGTCTGGATGACCTGTCACTTGGCAAGAGTTGGGTATTGAAATCTCCCACTGTCAGTGTTTGAGGATCAGTGTGTTTTTGGCTTTTACAAACCGAGGAAGCCGTGTTAGGGGCATAGATGTTAAGAACTGAAATGTCATCTTGCTGGATTTTTCCTTTGATGAGTATGACGTGTTCTTCTCTATCTCTTTAGATTAATTTAGGTTTGAAGTCTATTTTGTTGGATATTAGAATAGCTACCTCAGCTTGTTTTTTTTGGTCCATTTGTTTGGTAAATCTTTTCCCAACCTTTTACTCTGAGATACTTTGAGGTCGAGGTGTGTTTTTGTATGCAGCAGAAGGTTGGATTCTGTTTTCGAATCCATTCTGTTAGTCTGAGTTTTTTATTGGGGAATTGAGACCATTAATGTTGATGAATATCAATGACCAATGATTGTTAGGTCCTGTTATTTTGTAGTTGTTGTTGGTTATGGTATGCTTGTCTGTGTGTGTGTGTGTGTGTGTGTGTGTGTGTGTGTGTGTGTGTCCTTTCTATTGATTATGATGGTGTGAGATTACTTATTTCTTGTGTTTTCCTGAGTGTAGTTAACTTCCTTGGGTTGGAGTTTTCCTTCTAGTACCTTCTGTAGAGCAGGATTTATAACTAGATATTGTTTTAATTTGGATTTATCATAAAATATTTTGTCTTCTCTATGTATAATTATTGAATGTTTTGCTGGGTATAGTAGCTGGGGTGGCATTTGTGTTCCCTTAGAGTCTGTAGTACTTCTGTCCAGGTCCTTCTGGCTTTTAGGGTCTCCATTGAGAAGTTGGGTGTGATTCTAATAGGTTTGCCTTTGTATGTTACTTGTTGTTTCTTTTGCAGCTTTTAGTATTCTTTCTTTGTTCTATATGTTTAGTGTTTTGATTATTATGTGGTGAGGGGATTTTCTTTTCTGGTCCAGTCTATTTGGTGTTCTATAAACTTCTTGTACCTTTATAGACATCTCTTTCTTTAGGTTTGGAAATTTTTCTTCAATGATTTTGTTGAAAATATTTTCTGGGCCTTTGAGCTTGGAATCTTCTCCTTCCTCTATTCCTATTATTCTTAGGTTTGGTCTTTTCATAGTATCCCAGATTTCCTGGATGTTTTGTGTCAGGAATTTTTTTAATTTGATATTTTCCTTTATTGACATGTCTATTTACCTATAGTATCTTCAACTCCTGAGATTCTCTCTTCCATCTCTTCTATTCTATTGCCTCTGTAGTTCCTGGTTGTTTTTCTAAGTTTTTCATTTCCAAAATTTCTTTGGTTTGTGTTTTCTTTATGGCTTCCATTTACATTTTTAGGTCTTGGGCAGTTTTGTTTGTTTCCTTAATTGCTTGTCTATTTTTTCTTGGCTTTCTATGAGGAATTTATTTAATTTTTCTGATTGTGTTTCCCTGTGTTTCTTTAATGAGTTTACTCAATTCCTCCAATTGTTTGTTTTTCTTTTCATCATTTTATTTGAGGGATTTATTCATTTCCTCTCTAAGGACCTCTATTATCTTCATAAAGTTGGCTATTAGGTCTTTTTCTTCTACTTCTCCTGTGTCAGATTGTTCAGGGTTTTTTATTTTTTTTTTTTTTTTATTTATTTATTTATTTATTTATTTATTTATTTATTTATTTATTTATTTATTTTTTTTTTTTTTTTTTTTTTTTTTTTTTAGAAAGACAGTGGGCTCTAGGGGTACCATATTGCCCTTGTGGTTATTGTGATTTTATGTTGGCATTTAGGCATCTGTACTTTGGATGATTATAGGTTTAGGTGTCAATTCCAGAGTTCTTCTTTATTGGATGAGAGTTTAGTTCCTTGAGTTCTGTTTCTTCTCTAGTCTTCTGGTTAGTGTGGCTTGGGGTAAGGCTGGGGAGTTCCACTGGAGTTGGTGGGTGGGGTTTGAGAGGGTGTGGGCTCTTGATCCTGCAGAGAGTCTCCCCTGGAGTTCTGGAGGCTGACTTTGCTTCTGGAGTTCCAGAGGCTGGGGTGGGCTCTGGTCCAAGCAAGGAGACTCTGCTGGAGTTGGGAGATGGGGCAAGGTGGCAACATGGAGAAGAGGGAGGATTGGGGGGTGTAGTATGAGAGTGTGGGGATTCTATGGCAGGGAAAGTCTCCTACCTGCAGTTGTGGCAGCTGGGGTGGGCTCTGGTCCAAGCCAAAGGGAGCCTTTCTACATTGCTGGTAAGGATACAAACTAGTCCAGCCATTATAGAAACCAGAATGGAGATTCTAAAGGACTCTAAGTCAACATATCACAGAGATACTTAGCACATTGTTTAATGCAACATTATTCACAATAGCTAAATTATGTATCCAATCTAAGCATCCAGTAACAGAGCAATGGATAGTGAAAATGTGGTATATATAAATAATATTTTTTCAACCATAGAGAAGAACAAATTCATGTCATTTGTAGGAAAATAAATACAGATGAAGACAAACATATTATGTGAATTAAATTCATCTTAGACAAATACATATGGCTTCTCTCATTTGTGGCTTCTAGATTTTTACATAGATAACATAAATCATGTATATTAATATGACATGAAAATAAAACTGTCAAGGATGACCAAAGGGGACTAGTGGGAAGAGGGGGTAAAAAAGGGAGAATGGGAATCTGATGGTAAATATGCTTAACACAATATATAATAAGTTGATTTATAAAAAATATGCACTGTCTCTTGAAGAACCGAAATTCTGACTTGATTATCTTAAGGTATAATAAAGAATGGATGATTTAAATGAAAAATAAATGTTTAAGTACTAGCTATTTAACAACTGTGAGACCTCAGATATCAGACATGATTTGGGCCTAATAACAGTTCTCACTTCATAGAATGCACTAAAAATTAAAAAAGAAAATACATTCGAAATGCCTGCCACATGGAAAGCACCTACATGTTAACCAAAAAAGGATGAAAGGAAAAGGAGTGTAAAATGAGATTATATAAATAAGTATGTTGTACACTAAATGCTAAGCATACTTCCTAGTCACTGTTTAGTTAAAGATCTAAAGGCAAGCCCTCGTTCTTCTCTTCAAAGCTGTCCTTTCAGCCGGTTTCCCATTTTGACCATTCTTCCTTTTGCTAACATGGCTGTCTATCCTATCTCAAAGCAAACCTCTGTATCTTGAGGTCAGACCTTACCACAGCACTTAGTGCAAAGTAGGAGGATTTCTCACTTACTTGGTACTTACTAAATATTTGGAATGAGAAGCTCCAAAATCTAAACCATTTTGTAGCCTTCCTTTCCATCATTCAAACTTACTTCTTCATTTTTATACTCTAGGATCAGTACAGGAAATGGAGAGGATTTCTCACTAGAAATTCAATGCTTATCAAATGGTCAACAGAGCTAAAGCCGTGTTCTCTAGTCTAGAATCCCATGAAGGACCTTCCAGGACACAACAGGAATAATCAGTTCTACATCCTGCTGACTTCATAGCTGTATTCTTGGGACTTGAAGCTACCAGTGAAACTGCCCAATGGCACTCAGGACATGAAGAAAGATTCAGCTTCAGGAAACCTTTCATATACCTGTGTCCTTGTTTTCCTGCAGAAATAAGAAACAGCCAAAATAGAGCAGGAAATGGTCTTTGCTCACTTCTATCTTCCAAGTTTTGTATAGTGAAAATAATTGGCACACTGACTGAAAGTAAATTTAGTAAATTGAATCTTAGTTTTCTAGAATTAATTTCTTTCTGTCCCTTTTATTTGGTGTGGGGGTATTGTTTTGTATTAGTTTTAATTTTTAATTAAAATATAATTCAGTCACTTCGTCCCTTTCTCCCTCCAACCTTCCCATCCCCCTATACTCCATCTGAAATTGATGGCTTATTTTTCTTTTCTTTTTACTATTTTACACACACACACACACCACTAAATCTACTTCGTGTGGCTTAAGTATTTATGATTTCAGGGCTGACCAGTTTGTAATAGATAACAAATTAAGGGGCTTATCCCTGGGGCTTATCCCTTGTCCCCCACCCCCCTCTCTCTTCCTCTCTCTCTCAGCAGTCTTTAGTTGCCTGTAGTTCTTTATCTATGGGTAGGACCATTGAGATCTCCCCCTACCATGTTAGCTTGTCTGTTAATATTGTTTTAGAATGTGGTCAGGAATTGTGCTGCTCTAGTAAAGTTGTGGAAGTATGTTCTCCATGATCTCACTAACCCCAAGTACTTGGCTTGATTTCCAGTACCAGGCACGATTTCCCTCTAATTGTAGTCCAAATTAGACAGCTATTGGTTACCACCAAGGTATGAGTGCCATTATTGCACCTTTATGCATATCTTGCCATGCTTGTCATTGTTACAGTTTATAAGCATCACAGCTAGATGTGGGGTGGGTTGTTTGTTGTAACAGTGTTTCAGATAGCCCAGACTACCTTTCAACTTTCTTTGTAGAAGAAACTGGCTTGAACTCTTGGTCCTCATGCCTCCGTCTCC
Source organism: Cricetomys ansorgei (assembly GCA_026225945.1). NCBI lineage: Eukaryota > Metazoa > Chordata > Mammalia > Rodentia > Nesomyidae > Cricetomys > Cricetomys ansorgei. Next base: position 2,785,823 of record JAMJFZ010003206.1, read on the forward strand.
CAAGTGCTAGGATTATATGCATGCATCATCATACCTGGCTTAGTTTTACAGAATTTTTCACTAGTAGGTGGGCAGAGTACAAGGTAAGTGAGCTAACCCATAATGCATGTTGACCCATTTTACCTACAGACTATTTCAAGGAGCAATATGACTGAGTTCAATTCCTAACAACCATATGGTGGCTTACAACTGTCTGTAACTCTAGTTCTGAAGATTCAGGGCTCTCTTCTGACATCTCTGGGGACCAGGCATGCATGTGGTACACAGACATACATGTTGGCAAACCACTCAAATCACTCACATTCATAAAAATAAATAAATCTTTTAAAAATGCTAAGAAAAACATGATCTCAGGAACACAGATAAATGGTATATAGATTAGGTTTGAAATAAAATGAGAATGAATTTGAAATAGTTGCATATATTCATGCAAAAATATAAGAGCTTTTTTTTTTCAAGACAGGATTTCTCTGTTGTAACTCTGGCTGTCCTGGAACTCACTCTGTAGACCAGGCTAGCCTCAAACTCACAGAGATCCACCTGCCTCTGTCTCCTGAGTTAAAGGTGTGTACCCACCACCGCCTGGCTAAGGACTTTTATTAACATAAAAAGCCTCTAAGTCTGGCAAGATAAGCTCTACCATCTTGTTTTCCTCAATCACTCAACACGCCCCCCCCCCACACACACACGCAAAAAAAATCAATATAGTCTTTATTTTCCCTAACTTGTTTGTTTGAGGTACGGTCTCATGTACCCTGGGATAGCCTTGAACTTGCTATTTAGCTGAGGATGACCTTGAACTTCTTCCTGCCTCCACCTTCCAAGTTCTAGTACTAAAAAAATGTCCCACCATGTCTGGTTTATGTGATACTATGGATGAAACCCAGAGCTTCGTATATCCTAAGCAGGCAATCTCCCAATTGAACTCCATCTCTAGCCCCTGCTTTTTGTTTTTATGAGACAGGATTTCATGTAATCAAGTCTAGCCTTGAATTTCATATATAACAATATAACAAAAGCGAGATCTCTCTCGATCTCTCACTTATATCCCATTTGTCCTTACCTTTTCTATTTCTAGGCCTTTCATCTCCAACAAACCTTCTACAAGATATTTTCCCAAAGTGTAGCTTCTAGAAATTCTTATTATGCTAGTGCTTGAGAGCAGCAAACTGCAAAATGCATTGGTTGTCAAATGACTTGAATACTGTCTAACAGTGTTTCATAAACTCAACAAAAGATACCAAGGTCCTGTTGTATGTTTGTGTTTATAGTTGAGAATATAAAGATGAACAACCTGTACTCTTGACTTCTGGAAGCTCACAGCAGAATTCAGTTACCACCACAGACAGGTATAACAACCAATATGAAATATTTTTTGAGAAACATGTAATACCACATGTATAATCTAATCACTCAGGAGGCTGACGCAGGAAGATCACAATAAGATATTTCAAAATAAAGCAAAGTAGACTGATGACAATGATTATCTCTACAAAACAGAATAGAATACTGGGCTGAAGGTGGAGGAAACTTGTTATTCTTTGCTGTTCTATCTATCCCCCCCCCCCTTTGGTGATTTTTGATACTATCAAATTTCACTATATAACCTAGGCTAGCCTTGAATCCAAAATCCTCTTCTCTCATTCTTCTTAGATCTGGGATTACAAATATGTGCACCTAAATCTTGTTGCTTATTTTTTATTTATCTTTTTAAAGATTCTTTTTTTTTTTAAATTAAGCATGTGTGCTCGCAGGTACAAGGCATTGACTCTTCGAGAATGGAAATTATAGGTGAGATGCCCAACATTGTTGTTAGGAGCTGAACTCAGGTTCTCTGAAAGAACAGTATGTACCTTTTAACTGCTAAGCCATCTCTCCTCCACCACCCTCTACTGTTGATTCGTTAGTCATATTCTTTTTTCATAATACAGTGTTTAGGAGTGAGGATATGACTCAATTCATGGTTCATTTTCCTAGCCTATGAGGTTAGGTCCCCAATACTAAATAAATTAGATATTGTGGCACATATCTATAATCTCAGCATTCTGGAGGTAAAGGCAGGAAGATCAGAAATTCAGAGTCATCCTCAGATATATGAAATTGTCTGTTAAAAAAACAAAACAAAACAAAATTGTGTTTAAGCTACCCCTCCAGTAGTCTCTGTTATTTGGGAGGCTGTGGAAGGAGTAATCCAGCAATTTGAGGCCAGCCTGGATAACATAGTGAGACCCTATATAAAAATAGCTGTTCTTCCAGGGGACCCTCATTCAATTCCCAGTATTCAAATTGAGTGGCTCATGGACATCTGTATATCAAGTTCAGCACCTTCTTCTGGCTTCTGCAAGGATACTTGTGCATACTACTGCTCAAATTACACACAGACACACACATTTAAATAAATATAATAATAAATTTTTAAAAAGAAAAAAAAAGGCTGGCAAGCTGGCACTTACCACCAAACTTGATAACCTGAATTTGATCTCTGAGATTTACATCGAGTAAGAGAAAACTAACTCCTATAAGTTGTCTTCTGACCTCTATGCAGTGATATGTGTACGCATTCCCCCCACACCCTGACATTTTTTTAATGTAACAATTTTTTTAAAGAAAGAAATGTTTTTAAGTGAACAAAATATGGTTTGGGAATAGTTTATTTTTAAGAAATGTTTTCACATTTTCATTGTGTTTGAATTGTGTTCATGGTATTATTAACATCATGTTTTCTGAGGAAATCACCTTACAGTACAATCTCTGTATCTTGTGATTTAATCATTTACAATGTAATAGTTGTCAGAGTGTTACTAAGTTGTGTAAGATTCTTAGAAACTTCACACTTAGGTTGGTAGTTGTTTCTATAGTCAGGAGGAAGCTTATCAGAGCATAGATAGAAATACTCTGGGCCAAAAGCCAAAAGTTCCTCCCATTTGCCCTGCACTATATTTGTATTCCCTTTGCAGCATTCTTGCTTAGTGGTCACTAAGTGGTACACCTTGATGTTTTTAAATGTTAATAGGGATGCTAGCCACATCAAGGACCATTCAACTCCAGGGTCTCGCTGCTCTCCTGGTAAGATCACTAAACTAGGAGTCAAAGTACTTCAGCCTTAGCCCTACCATGGATTAACTCTGTGGCTTCAGCAAAATTACTTTTCTTCTGTGAGGCTGTTTCTTATCTCTAAAATTAGGGTGTGTTTGGGAATGTAGTACATGGCATGACTAATAACATTTTTCTCCTCATCACTTCTAGTTTGGGAAGATTTTGGGTTTGTTTTTGTGTTTTTTTTTTTGAATCAGAATCTCGCTTAGTTGTCCATGCTGGCCCTGAACACTTCTCTTTTCCATCTCATCTGATAAGTACTGGAATTATGTGCACATGTCATAAATTTTTGGTAGGTTCTTAATGAAAGATAACTACAAATGAAGTCTCAGAATCTTTCTCAACAATCTTCCTCTCAGTCAGAACCAATAGGTGGAACTTGACAAATAAGACAGGAGTCATTCCTTTGCATCTCTAAATTCTCAAACAGTAGTGTGCTGGTATATATGTAGCATAGGTTCTCATGGGAAATAGCAGTGACAGCAGCTCTAATTTGCAGCATTTCAATATTCCCACTGTGCTGATTTTACACTATCATTATGATGTCCTCTGGGTTGCAGAAATCTTGAAAATTTAGCAAGCAGTTTGCATAAAGCAAGAGAAGATATTCTGGTCCATCATCACCAAACTGAGTTTAGATTAAACTGGCTACATCCAGAAGTTAAAATGAAAAGCAGCAACAACAACAAAAAACAAAACCATTATTTCTAGTAATTGTATCTAGGAGTGTAATTTTGACCTTGTACAATTTTTCAACTGTAGAAATATTTGTTTGTATGAGACCTTGCTGAAATTATGCTACTTCCATGGGCCTTGGTTTTACTATCTGGGAAATGGGAATAAGAAATCTTGCATTAAGTTATAATGAACAATGTGCAACTATGTTACCATTTATCCCAGTATCCAGTATGTCATTTCATCTCTACACTATTCCTTTTCCTAAGGTGGGAGACTGTTTTGTTTTGTCTTTTCGCCTTTTCCATAATCATGAAAGGCTAGCCATTGTTTTTTCTCCAACTCTTTCATTTTCCTGTTAGACTTCTCTGATATTCCCTTTTCATCTGCTTCTCTCCTTTACTCTAATGTACTTAATCTTCTGTCTGAGTGAAATATAAATGTTTAATCTTATGGTTTTCTGATGTTTTAATTTATCATCGATCTAGTCCTAACTCAGTGCTGTCCGAAATTATCAGCTCATGGGGATAGTCTGCTGAATTATCCCCATGAGCAAATAAACACTAGTTAGTCCTCATTCATGGAATAAAACTTAGGTAAAGGCTGTTGACAAAGGGAGCTTCTCCTGTGTGAGCAGAGCAGGCTGCTGAAAATGTCATGTCTACTAGTGCATGCTCATGACCAGAGACTTGGCAGTATGTAGAAATAATGTTTCTTTTTTAAGAATATAGCTTTTAGGCTAGCAAGATGGCTTAGCTACTAAGAGTGCTTGCCACCCAAGCCAGATAACTCAAGTTCACTTCCCTGAACCCATGATAGAAGGAGAAAGCTAACCCCCAAAAGTTGTCCTTTAACCTCCATATATGTTCCATGGCATATTTGTATGTTACATACATGCACACATACATATGAACTCACATAAATAGTAAATAAAATTAAAATATTTTTAAAGCTATACCTTTTTATTTGTCCTATGCAGGTGAAGTAATTCTCAAAAGTTGTCCGAAGTCTGAATTTTGGTTAAAACATGCATAAAATCGTCTCCCTATTCCAGAATAATGTTTGCAAAATGATAACTACTAAAAAAAAGAAAACAAAAAAAACCTATTATATAATCTGTTGCACCTCCTAAAGAAAACACACAGCTGAGCTCTATACAGTGTTATGGATTAGCAGCAAAAAGATGTCACACATGGTTCCTACCTATAATAACTTTACAATCTAAGAAGCAAGAAGTTTAAGTTAATCAGGAGTGTAATACAGAGCGCTAACAGCAAGCAGAAACAGGAAGGCAGAAAGCTTAATGGATCATAGATGAATGTTGTTTCCATCAACTAGGAATGGAGGGAGGTTTATACAAAAGCATTCTGTGCACAATGATAAGGGAAAACTGTACCCCTTACTCCCTCTCTCATTATACTTAGTACTCTTCTAAGATTAGAAAATCCTTGTACAAAGGTAGTCAGATTCACTCTCATTTTCCTAACTAACTCCCTATATGCTGATTGTATCGTCTCTTGCATATGTGAACCACAGCTTATTTCAGTTTAAAACCTCCAGGTTATTCTTTGCTTGTGCCATCCTCCCATTCGAGTAATTACTGAGAAGTTGACTGTGGCTGTTATCTCTTCTTTATTATCTACTCTCTCTCTTCTGGGCACCTACTGCAGTCTAAGCCACCAGGAGTTTTCACTGAGATCAGAGTTGTGTCACAGTTATTTACCTAATCCTACTCTTGCTCTTGAGCTTTTCGTACAACCCAGAACATAAATCAAGCTACAACATGCTTCTTTTATGTTATCCCTAGGATGAAGTCTAAATTTCTTAACTTCTGGCCTTTTCTAACTCCTTCAAAGTATACCATTTTCCTCTTTATTACAATAAAGACCATGATTTATCATGATTTCTTGTTTCTACTTTATATCTCTGCTAGATATTAGCCTGTGAGACCTCAGACTTTGTCGATATTGGTTGCTGTTTTATCTTCAGCACAGTGACTACAGTTCAGTAGACTACTGAATGTGTGGATTCACTTAAAATTCATTTTAAATACCTCTTGACAAATTAATATTAAGTCTCTAAAGTAGATCTTTCCTAAGTACAGTTAATGATATAAGTAAATTATATTTATAGTGCATCTTCTTTAGATTGGGTAAAAGTTTCTATTTTTGTCCTATCTGGTTCTATCAAGGATCATAGAGATCAATATTATTGTGTTTATTTTAGTGTACGTGTGTGTGTGTGTGTGTGTGTGTGTGTGTACACAAAGAGTGTTTGTGTGTATGTAGAGACCAGAAGTCAACATTAGGAATCTTCCTTGATCACTCTCTGATACATATTTTTTAAGACAGAGACTCTTATTGAACCTGGGGGATCATCAATTCTGCTAACCTGGCTGGCCAATGACAACAAAGTATCTGTTGTGGGGTACAGACTTATGCTATCACACCCAGCTTTTATATGGATGCCAGGAATCTGAATTCAGATTTTCATGCTTGCAAGACAAGCACTTTACTGACCATGTCAACTCCTCGCCCCCTAAATATTCTAAAGCCTGAGGGTAAGTTAGTGGGGGATACCCAGGAAGGAGAAAACATAAAGAACAAAAACTGCCACATTTTCTCCCTAAATGTGTTACAATAAGGATTTTTATGTATACGTCTTTTTCTTCATTTTGAATTATCTTCTTAAAATGAGTTGTTGGAAGTAAGAATTATTGAGTTAAAGGAGAAATGAACAGTTTTAAGGCTCTTGAAATGATTTTATTGTTTTTCCAAATCCATTGTACCAACAAATAGTCTTCAGCAACATACAAGGATATCTTTTTAAATCTCACTTTCCCACCCTGTGAGTCATTATAATCTTTTGCTGGTTGGAGGGAAAAAAAATAGTGCTTCCAATTCCTCTTAGTTAATTCTAGATCTGTCTCCATCCGATCTGCCTACAGCTCCTTCTGGAGAAGCATCCTGACCCTTGTAGATTGTCAGAAACTTTCAGGGTTCACAACTTCTGTAGCCTCAGGGCGTAGCATCTCCATTGTGCAGGAATGGAAAAGGGAGAAATGGAGGGAAGACATAACACAAACCATGCCACTGTTTGGGATGGGTTTGCTGGGATAATGCTGAGAGAAGGATGAAAAGAACGATTCTCCAATCTTGATTGTTGTGATTTCCAAGAATGAGCTGACAGCTCCAGCCCAGGGAGGAATGAATCTTCACTACAGCCAAATGCTCCTTTCTCCATTGCTGCCTTTCGTTATTTCTGGAGAAGGGGTGGGGGACAGCACAGCAGCTGAGACAGACTAACTGCCATACTAGCTTCCTCCCTTTGAGTAAAAGCCCTGGATCTGAGGCATTCAGAATTAGTCAAAACCTGTTTAGAAATTAGAACATGGCTCAAGGTCCACAGTATATAGGAGCCAACCTTCTGGAATTTGCACCTCACTCCTGCTTTTGTATAAGCTAAAGCACAAGAACTTACTTTCTCTCTGATTTCCCCACTGCCACTACCTTCATTTGGTCTTCTTTCTGTTTCTGAGCTATGGTAATAACTGTCTGCATTCCTTAATTTATCCTTACCTCACTCTTGGCCAACATGGTCTTTCTACTATTCATCTGATCATTCTGCAGTCAAAACTATGAATGGTTCCCCAATCTTTTCAGAATAAAACCAAGCCCCCTTTCCAGCTTTTTTGGACATTCAGCAATCAGATAACAAACTGCCTTCCCAGACTGGCTTCCATCTCTCCTCTGGGCTGTTCTAGTACCCTGCTTATTCTTCCCTGGTTACCCTTTTCTCTCTGTTCTACCTGATTAATCTAGTCCCCTCCTTATCTCCTGGAAGAGTAAGTTTCTCAGTTAACACCTCTTGGTGAGAATTTTTTTCCTGAATTTCCCCTAGTGTTAATCATTCCCATATGTATATCCCTATAGTAGCTACTTCATACGAAGTTGTGACTTTTGCGTATTTGTAGCTGTGAATCATTGCCCTTGGTACCATATTTCAAACATAACAAATCCTCCAAAATATTCTTTTTCTTCCTCACTGTCAGCCCAATCTTAAGACTTCCACCAGCTCAGTTTTTCAGTGGTTAACAAAAAACAAAGCCCATAGAGCAGCTCAACCTGTGGGTTGTGACCAGCCCTTTCACAGGGGTCACCTAAGACCGTCTGCATGTCAGATATTTACATTACAATTCATAACAGCAGCAAAATTACAGATATAAGATAGCAACAAAAATAATTTTATGGTTGGGAATCACCACAATATGAGGAACCATATTAAAGGGTTGCAGCATTAGGAAGGTTGAGATCCACTGCCATAGAGGGAAAGAATGTGCCCTGGAATGCACAATTAAGTTGAGAACAAATCTAATTGAGGCTGAACTTCTAGATAACTTAAAAAGAACCTTGAAATAAATGATTATATCAGGTGACAAAGAAGGAACCAATAGTTATTACCAAATTCCTTGCTGAGGGCTTTACATATGTTCCATTTTTAAAAGACGTATTGTTTTTATATTGTAAGAGAATGTGTGTAACATAAAACTTACCATTTTAAACATTGTCGTTGTTGTTGCTGTTGTTGTTTGAAGTAAGGTCTCACTATTTAGCCCAGGTTGTCCTCCAACTCAGGGATCTCTGCCTGCCTCTGCACCCTTCCCAGTGTTAGGATCAACTCCTTCTCCCTTCATCCCCCAGCTCTGAGGAACCACTATTCTGTCTCTCTGAATTTAACTACTTTATGTACCTCACGTAAGTAAAATCATTCAAGGTTTGTCTTTTTGTATCTGGTTTTTTTTTGTTTGTTTGTTTGTTTAGTACAATTCCCTCAAGATTCATCCATGTTGTAGAGTATACCAGAATTTCCTTGCTTTTAAAGACTGGTAGTATTCCACCATGTGTATAGATTACATTTTGTTTCTCCATTCATTCACTAGTGGACAATTGAGTTCCTTCTGCCTTTTGGTAGTTGTGATTAGAGCTGGTGCATTCAAGACCCTGTCCTCAGTTCTTTTCAGTCTATACCAAGAAGTATAACAGAATGCACACACACATACACACACACACAAACATATATATACATAAACATATTTGTGTGTGCACATATATATATTTTTGTGTGTATATGTATGTGTATGTATCCTATTATACTAATATGTATTCCATATATTCCATATATATGCATGTATGGGCATGTGTGTGCATGTATGTGTATACACATATATACATATATATGTGTATATATATGCATATGTATAAAGCCCTGTAGCTATCTTAATAATGTGAGGTGGCATCTTGTGATTTTGATTTTCATTTCCCTAATGACTAATTATCACCTCCCAAACAGCACTGTTTTTTAACATTACTGTATTATGGACCAGCCTTCAACACATGAGCTTCTCAGGGACATTTCAGATCCAAACCATAACCACTGATCCAGTTAGGAATAGAATTTAGAACTTTACAGTATGCTGGACCATGGTTCTTTACAGTCTTCTCTGTGTTCTCAGTCACATTTGCGGGGGTTGAGGGGTAGGGAGGGTGCAGTTGGTAGATTTAGATCGGTGAAATCAGTGACACATGCAAAAACTCTTCTGTACTGATATCTTGTTTTTACTTTGTAGTGGCCCCAGGGTACTTGTGTGATAAATGGTGCTGTGTGAATTAAAATGCAACTAAAGATCTCTTCAGTGTTTCTTAAATTAAGTTTATTATGTGTGATAATTTGCACCTAGAGGCTTTGTTGTTATTTGTTGTAGTGACTATGGCATTAATGATCTGGCTCCCAGCAAAGCTTGGCACATGGTCCATTTGCATTTGGCAGGGCTCCATGGCATACCCTGAACAAATGAATCAGCCTATTTGGGGTGTGGGGAAACTGAATCACTAGAAGGCTGTAGGTCTCATGATCCTCAGTGATCCTCAGATCCTCAGATAGGGGAATACCAGAGAATTCTGTGTTTTGTTTCTAGCAGGATTATTCCTTTGCCTCCTGATAGGAGTATCAAGTCCTATCTATGTCACTCACTCACAAAAGCACCAAACCAGGAGGGGAAGTAAAGGGACCATTCACTCAGCATCTGAGTCAGGCCAGCATCACATGAGGCACTTGACATGAGACAAAAATGTAAAGCACATCTGGCCATTATTATTTACAACAGCCCAGATTTTTTTACATTTATTTTCATTTATTTTTCTTCTTTTGTACAGTACATCCCGACCCTCCCTCCACTCCTCCCAGCACCTCCCATCTCCCCTCTCCCTCAGATCTACCTCCACTCCCACCCACCAGCTCTAACTCCTCCAACCTCTACTTCTCCCTAGAAAAGAACAGTCCTCCCAGAGTTACCACTCAAACAGGGCATGAATTAACAAGATGGAACAGGGCCAGGCACTGCTCCATACATCAAGAGTGGACTAGGCAATCCAGTGGGAGCAAAAGGATCCCAAGGGCAGGTAAAAGGGTCAGAGACTCCCCCACTCCAGCCTTTAGGAGTGTTGCAAGAACACCAAACCAGGCAGCCATAAGATATATTTAGAGGACCCTACAGGTTCTGTGTCTGCTTCTTTAGTCTCTGTGAGCCGCTAGGAGTGCTGGTCATTTGAGGCTCTGGGGCTTGTTCTGGTGTCCTCAAATTCTCTGGTTCCTGCAATCTCTTCTCCCCCTCTTCTGTGGGGTTCCCCAAGCTCTGCACTACGTTTGGTCCTGGGCCTCGGTATATGCTCCCATAAGCTGCTGGTGGGGGCCTCTCTGATGAAGACTATAGATCAGGATTCTGATTCAGTAAATCATGTGCTTTATTTTTGTAGGTAAAACTATCTATCACATCTACATTTATCCAAACCATTTGAAGAACTTAAAAGGGGGAGAGTGAAATAAAATTTCGCAGTATAAGTATACCAAGGTATACTTATCTGATTCTTAGGACAACCTTTTAAAATAAAAAGAACATGTGATACTTTTTCATGATCTTTAGGCCAAAGAATGTGCAAGTGGTGGAGGAATCATCTAATAAATCATGGATTATAAACTGAACCCCCTAAAAAAGATTCTTGAATCAAAAAATTTAACATTAAACTATTAATCAATGTAACAATTTTTTTTTCAGCTCCTTCATCTATCCTTTTGGGATTAGAAAGCTGCAGAAATCTTATTTGAGAGATGTATGATTGGTCTGAGGCAGGGCTCAGCTGGTCAGAGATGAATCTTAGTTAGCAAAAAGAACTTGTGAGAAGGAGCAATAAGTCATGACTGTGACACCTTATAACTTCATATATCTACTGTTCAAGTAGGATAATCATAACTACTCACAGTATCATAAAGTGATTACTATAGTTCCTGGTGCAGAGTAAATGTGTGTTCATTGATATTGCCAATGTAGAGACCAACAACTTAGGAACCTCAAAAAAATCTTCCCCCTACTTCCTCATCACTGCTTTCCTATTGACAAATTAAAGTGAAATAGCATATCCTTTTGGGTTTTGCTGTTGATGGTGGTGATGTTATTTCTCTCAAGTTAGCCTGGCTTAGAGTTTCCTCTAAACACTAGCAGGCATCCAGCTTGCTTTGGCTTCAACTTGGCATCTTGTGTGACATTGTGCTTTATGATGTAGTCTCTCCTCCCCAAATGTTTTCCAAGTCTAAAGCTGACAGGGGGAGGTTAGTACTCTGAATCACTGCAGCAAGGCATGAAGCTGATTTTCTATCATAAGTTTAGTATTAGACAGCATTATTCATTTGGTAAAACTGTCAGAACTCTCCCATGCCTCCTTTCTGCTGTCCCCCATCCATAGCAGATCTCTGGCCTCTGCTTGACCCAACCTGATTGAGCTACTAGTTGACTCTTAATTAGGGGCCACTGCTTCCTAAGTGACTGACCTCCCTGAGGCCCATGGCCACAGGCTTAAGTGTCTGGCTTCTCTGATAAACAAATTGTATCTTGGGTATTTATGGAAAGAATCAACATACATATGGAGGTGATGTGGAAGCAGTTCATTGAGCAATACTAATGCCCATGTCTGGCCCAGGGTCTGGCACAATACAGTAGCTCAGTGATATTTTGTTAAATAAATTATCATTTTAGATGTAATACATTTATTATCCTAAGCATTAATTTATTTACTATCCTAAGCTGTTTAAATGCTGCCTACTTTGTTGAACCGTCTTATATCAAATATAAATTTTTCTCCTATAGCAGAACAGTATAGGAAAGTTTGCTATAGTCTTCATATAGGAAAAGAAATAAAAACAACCTTTCATTCCCATTGCCTGACTCTCACAATTGCCATGACAAGGTTATCATCTTTGTGATATAATTGATGAAACTGAGACTTAGGTATATGAAAAGGCCAAAGTTTAGACAATTTTTAAGCACCAAATTAGCTCTAAAACTTACTTTTGACTGTTAAATTTTTCTGGGTCAGTATATTATACAGATGAATGCTTATTTTCTTTAGTTATGTCCAGGTTTTAATTTCCCCAACAAGAATGAAGCCTTTTTTATCTGAGAACTATCTCCTACTATTGTACATGCTTCCTAGAGTATCATTTATAATAAATATTGAAAGTGAATTACCAATTTTAATATACCATGCTTGAATTGAAGAAATGATCAAAGGTAGAATTCCATACAAAGTAATTGGAGAGAGAGAGAGAAAGTCTTATGTAAAGAGTTCCCTAATACTTGTTCTTAAGCTAGACTCTAGGACATAGTCCTGTAGGTCCTTTTTCTGCTGGCTAATGTGAGACCCATGTTTGTACCATTGAGTACAGCCTTCGCCCTTCATACATTTTTGAAGCTGCAGCTCCAACACACAGCATAGACTCAGGGGAGTGAAGGCAGAGCACTGCAGGCTTTAGGCCACCATCCTCCATAGCTGACTGAGACTCATTGCTATAAATATCTTAAGTTTCTATTAATACCCCCTTTTTCACTGGGAGCTAATTTAAATATGCTGTTCTCTAAGCTATTTTTAACCAACATTCTTGGTCTCAGGCCTGGTTCTGGTTAAGAGATAATAACTTCCATTTTGGTTTTTGCACTTGCAGGAATAATAGCATCTCAGCCTTTTTCATTTCTCTGAGGAGGGGTGAGCTCTACTGATATTTGAGGGAACTAAGTGACAATTCTTTGTTATGAAAGACTATTTATTACATACAAGATTTGTTAGTATACCTGTCTCCTAACCACTGGTGCCTATAGTGTTCAGCTGGTACCATCACACATGGTACATATTTCCAGCCATCCTAGGTTGAAAGCCACTATAACATGATACCTTGACTCTCTAAATTGGAACTAGGTACATCTTGAGAAAAGGTGATTTTCAGCTGCAGTAGAGCTCCTACATCCGTAAAGCCAAGAAGCAACTGAGGCTCTGAAATAATACCTCCTTGAGGATTGAGCTGGTGACACCAATTGAAAATCTCTATCATTTTGTCAAGACAGGTTTTAATAACAAGATACTGTTCTCTTAAATTGTATGAGGAATGAGAGTGGAAGCAAGATGTGAGGGAATGATTGTAAATGAGAATAAGGTCTCTTTGGGGATAATGAAAGATATTGTGGAATTTGATAGTGGTGATGGTTACATACCCTTATAAGTGTGCTAAAAGCCACAGATCTATACAGTATAGTTTTACTTTGTTTTATTTTATTAACGTGTGTGTGTGTGTGTGTGTGTGTGTGTAGGGAATTGTGCACATGATCAGAAGACAGCTTGTAGGAGTTGATTCACTCCTACCACATGGTTTCTGGGGTTGAATTCAGTCTTGGTGGCGTGTGTCTTTGCCAGCTGAACCATTTCACTGCCCCACAATTATATACTTCAAAGGGGTAGATTTTATAACATGTGGATCAGATCTTGATTTCTTCTAAATTACAAAAGACTTCTACTTTTAGTATTTTGTCCCATTTATTGTTCCAGTTTTCCAAGCTTGAAACTTACAAGAGCTGTCCGTCACTTGCAGATTCCTCTTTGCCTCAGATTCCATTTCTAATGTATTACTAATACCTAATCCCTAAGCAATTCTCAAACCCACATTTTCCCAAAGAAATGACCAGAGAATAGCCTAACCTGAACAAAAAGTGAAAGCAGTTTCTTCTCAAATTGGCAAGGTCATGAGGTCACATAGTAAACTGATCTTTGGTGGAGGCACGGAGCTTGGTTTCTTTGATAAGATAATTGAAGCCTGTGCCATTGCTTATGACACTGAGCTTCTTCTCTAGGAAAACTTCTCTTGCTTTATTAATGTGATTCATATGATTCTTTTGTACTCTTAGTTTCTTACCTTCAAATGAAGAACTCCTGTAGTCTCTTATTTGGCCAGAGTAATAAAACACTGTCCAATGATGGTGGTATTGTGACCTAAATGTTAATGTTACTCAGAGCTTACTATGCCTTAATACATGAAAGACAGAGACATCAAAACATGAACTAGAACCACCAGCAGCAACATCTAGAAACTTCTTAGAAGACGAAAAGTCTGGCTAGTGAGATGGCTCAATGGGAATGGCACTTGCAACCAAGCCTAATGATCTAAATTCAGCTCCCAAGTGGGAGAAGATAATTGACTCCTGCAAGTTATTCTCTGGCTTCCACACATAGGTGTGGCACACAAGTGTATAAACATACATATGTTCATACATTTACACAAAATAAGTTAAAATGTAAAAAAAAATTTAAAAAGAACATAAATTCACAGATTCTTCTAAATACCAGATCTTCTAAATCAGAAATGCTGGGAATGGAGCATTACAACATCTGTGTTGTAAAAATCACTGTAGGTAATTTTGAATGCAGGTTAAATTTTGATAAATACTTGTGGAAAATGAATCAATTAATTTACCCTACCTTGCAGGTTAAACTGTTACCCTGAAGCACAGTGTTGAACTCAGTCTACATGATCATTGTACATGAATACCAGTGCTTTTTAAGTGTTGGAGTACTCTTTTATTGGCTACTACATATGATCTTTAGTATTGGCAAGTGTTTTGTCCTTATGTATAGCCTTCTTTATTTATTCTGTCTCTGCTTATACAGGTAAAAATAGGTACATATACATATTGCTTTTCAGCTATGATGTTTAATAGGAGAAAATATCACATGTGTAAATTTGTCTTCACTCAGCATTCAGGAAGCTGGGGTAAGGAGAATTACTGTGAGTTTTAAGCCAACCTTGACTATAGAATAAGATACCCTGTCTGAGAGAGGGGGATGTAGGAGAAGGAGCCAGGAGAAAAGGAAAGAAAGAGTGCTTCATCAAAATCAAAGACATTTTCTTTAAAGAATATCAGTGGCCATATATATATATATATATATATATATATATATATATATATATATATATATATATATCTCCATGCATTGATTTGTCAATTAAAAATTAATTAGAAAGCAAAAAGGCAAGCCAAGGATAAAATAAAACATAGTCCCCTTTACATACACACCTGTATGTGCAGTTTATTAACTCTAAGGATAGACTCTATATAGAACATGTAAAAAGAAAAGATTTTCTTAAAGACTGATTTTATGTGAATGGGTGTTTTTCTTGCATGTATGTTTTGCCTGCAAGTATGCATGTACATCATATGCATGCTGGTGCCTACAGAGATCAGAAGATGATGTTGGGTTCCCTGGTAGTTATAGATGACTGTGAGTCACAATGTAGATGCTAAGAATCAAACCTAGGTCTTCTATGAGAGCAGCAAGTGCTCTTACCCACCAAGCCATCTGTCTAGCCCCTAAAAAACTTGTATAATTCAGTAATATGACATAACATTTTAACTTAAAAAGGAAGCTGAACTCTTAAGACAGCTGAATTTTATTGAATACAAATTATACCGCTACTAAAAAAATAAACAGAAAAGAAATGATGAGCCTGGGGCTGTTCTAATTCTGTGCACTGGCCTCTCCTTATACACTAAACAAAAGTCTTCTCAACTACTCACAGAAGGGCTATAGAATAAATAGCCTGTATGGGAACGACTACAGCAGTTAGAGTGCAGTAAATTGGGATTCCATAGGGTCAGGTCATACCTGCTCATGACTAGCATATTCCATGATGTACTGGATCCAGCTGGGCCCTACAAAGGTATCCAGAAAGTACTGGATTGTGTGATATGTTCATGTATATGCAGTCTAAACACCTTAAGAGTCCATCTAGAAACTCTCCCCTACATAATTCAATCCTCATCTTTACCTGTAGTCTCAGAATGTCAGAAGTTAAACCAGCCAAACTTGGGTTTTACATAGATGAACAAACAAATGCCAGACCAGGAAACTATTTCCTGCCCAGGTTCACATTCTAGAGACAGAGCTAAAAGTGTACTTCAAACCTCCAAAATCCTGATCCACTCATTCTCAGGACCACACCGTAGCAGTCATTGCTAACAACTTTAGTGTAAGGTTTCTGGCAGTAGTTCTTGGATATTCTGTACTAGACTCGTTTGACTTTTGTATCATGGATTTCAGGACTACTGAGTCTGAATCTTTATTGGGACTGAGGATCCAGTATACTTATTTGCATTTTGAATAGGTCTCTAATTGATCTTGGTTCACAGCAAATTTTAAATATCACTATTGAAGAGAGTGCATTAATGAAAAGATTACGATGAGGCTAGAACACAATCAGATAGTACTTAAGAAAATATGAAGCTTGATTTGGGAGTCAGAGTTTAAAGCAAGAAGCCTCTGTTTCTCAGGCAACTGTTTAGCTGTATTTGTGAATACTATTTGTTTACCCTTCATTTAATTTGGCCCAGATTTTTCCTGGTAACCTTTGCTTAATTCAGTTTTTAAAACATGACTGAAATCACACCATTCAAAGACTTTAATGTGAGGTCCCTTAACAGACCTTTGTTTCTCTAAAACTCAAATGATTGGCAACAGCTCATGTGTTGCTTTGTCAATGGGGTAATTCCATTAATGGCTTTTGAGTCCTCTGCAAGAATGTTGACCTGGTCTTTCAGGAGTCAATCTCCTAGAATTCAATGTAATTACTGATAGAAAGCTCTTTGCTTTCCCAGATGTGATCTGTTCCCCATCACTCATGTTAGATTCATCTTAACTCTTTGCCTTTGACATAGCAGGGGCAAAAATGGATAGAATGCATCCTAATAGCCTTGTCAGAAAGAGAGCTGGGATTCTGTTTCCACTTAAAAATCATAATGTACCCCACCAACTTGTTCAAGCTGGAAACTGTGGAGTTTTCTACATGATTCTTCTGTACTCCTTTATTCAGTTCACTACTAGGATTAAACATTGCAGTTCTGAACTCTATCCTGGATTATGTACATTTTGCCACTGTCCTGGTCCAAACTGCCATTATTTCCCCAGTAGTAGTTTATCTAAGTGTGCTTATATTCTGTCCCTACTTCAATTGCTACAGGTCAGAGTGATCATTCACAATTATAAACTGAAAAATTGTATGAATTTTTAAGTATATGTATTAAAATGTGAAAGTTCCCCATATCATTTGTCTTATATATTCATTCCCCTAAATGACAACTATTAGTAATAATTTGGAGTACTTTTCTAAGCATTTGTGTGTGTGTGTGTGTGTGTGTGTGTGTGTGTGTACATGTTATACACGTGTTTATGTGCATATAAACATAAGATATTTAATATAAATAGCAACTATATTGCATTGTTCTCAAGCCTACATTTTTAATTGCCAATGTATCAATTTATTAATTATGCCCCTATTGAGGGATTGAAGTCTATTTAAGATTAAAGTCTAAACCTCATAAAGTGATGTATAAGGCCTATGCATTTTCTTTTCCTTTTCCTTATGCAGCTTCTTCCTTTGCTTGCTTGTGCTCCAGCCATGACCTCCTGTTAGTTTCTCCATGAGCCAACCTTTCTTTTTCTTCAGTGCCTTTACACATGTTGTTCTGTTTTGCCCAGGCTGTTCCACAGGTTACATGACAGTAATTCCCATAGAATGGGCTAGTATGTCCTGGGTCCTTCAAAATATACACTATCATACCAAGCATCTTTTTGTTTGTTTGTTTGTTTGTTTCTGAGACAGGATTTCTCTGTTGTAACTCTGGCTTTCCGGGAACTTACTCTGTAGACCAGGCTGGCCTCAAATTCACAGAGATCTCCTGTCTGCCTCCTGAATGCTAGGATTTAAGGCATGCACCCACCACCACCTGGCCATACCAAGCGTCTTATGGACTGTTTTCCATGAATTTTTTTCTTCCCTTTCCCACAAAATATGTGGTTATTGTGAATAATCAAATAATTGAGTTAATTGATTAATCATAACTTTTCTTAGTTATTAACAAACACTAAGAAGTTTATTATTCTGTAGAAGAAATCTCTTATTTTATTGCACAGAAATATTGAGCAAGCATATAAGACCCTTCTTTAAATTGCCCAAAACTACCTTTCTAGCCTTACTTTGAATGATTTCCTTTTCCCCATTAATTTCACCAAACTTGCTTTTATACTTTTGAGCAGGCCAGACTTTTAAATATACATTCATTCTCATAGTCATATATTTTAGATTCTATATTCACTTATTATCCTACTCACTAAAATTTTTAATCCCTCAGATCAGTCTGTTTCATATGTGTGATTGCTTGTGTCTCTGGAAATTCATATATTGAAATCTAATCCAAAATATGTAAGTATTAAGAGATGAGTCTTCAGACACTGATTGAGTATGTCAGGTAGAGCAGTCATGAATGGTATCTATGCCATTATAAAAAAAGGCTTGAGAGAACTTACTGGGCTCTTTTACAGTGAAAGTACTATCTATTGTGAACAGGGCCCTGGACAATCTACTGATGCCTTGATCTTGGATTTCCAAGACTTCAGAACTGTTAGCAATAAATTTGTGTTGTTGGTAAATTATCCAGTCACAGGTATTATGTCATATCAGTCCAAGTGGACTAAGACACTGCTTTCACAGTCAGTCCTAGACTGTATGCACATGTATAGAGCAGTGGAAAATTAGAGCTAACTGATACATATTTTCTCTTCTGATGTGGAACGAAATAATAGCCTGCCTTCTTATTTAGCTCTCATACTGAAAAATGCATGTTCTTTTCATGGTCTATTTAGTACAGTGGGGTTTTGTTTTGTTTTGTTTTGTTTTTTTAATTCTTACAGTTTTTGTTAGTGATTCCACTAAGTGCTTCCAATGCTGAGGTGTTGTGTCTTATGTGTCTAAGCAAAAGAAGACTAGGGTATATGTTACTGAGAAAAGAACTATGTTAGATAAGCTTTGTTCATGCTGTTGACCCTGAGTCTTGTGCTAATAAATCAACAATATATATTAAAAAGGTGTCTATGAACAGAAACACTGAAAACAAGATTGATTTTTTTTAAGTATCTAGAGCTGGGCACCTTTAATTTTAGCAGTTGAGGCTTCTTAGTGAAACCCTGTCTTAAAACAAACATACAAGCAACATAACCACAAGCCCACAGAAGCATAATCCTATATTATCCCTAGAAGAATGATTCCATAGTCACTAGTTTCATTGCACTGACTTTACTGACCATAACTTCCTAGTATATCAAGAGTCAATTTAACTCATTCTCTTTGCTTGAAAATTTCTCCCTGTAACATTTTTTTTTCAACTGGCTGAATGTTTTATCCTTTAAGATCCAACCCAAATATCTCTGCTGTAAGTTTCCCTAACTCTTTCCAGGCATAATAGGACAACCTACAAATTTTGTTCACATCAACAACTTTTACATAATGAGTTACACTACAGACTGCACCTGCCTGTCTTTTCTAAAGACCATAAGGTCTTAAAGAGCCTGGCACTAATAGATTTAATAGATATGATGAACTGTTAGAAGAAAGGAAGGGGAAGATTTTTTTGTAGATGAGAAGAAATCAATGGGAAAAGTTTAAATGAGAATCTAGCTACCTAAGCCAAACAGGCCTAAGGAGAGATGGGCTCAAGAGTGAACTTGGTTTAGGACTCACATTTTTCATCATGAGTCATTTCTGTCCTACTGGCCCACCCCAGCTGCACCTTCATCCCCTATGTACCTAAGACTAGCTGAACTTCTGATTATCCTCTTTTCCTACTTCTTTACCACTCCTGGCACAGGATTCATCTTAAACTCTGCTCTGTCTGGATTGACTATTCCTAGGTTCCTGAATTCAGGAATCCCTGAATTCAAGCCGAAATTCAGGCCCAATTCATCACAACACTCTCTGCATTGACAGAGAGAGCTTGAGTTAACATGTAAAATGGTGTTAGAATTGGATCTTAATATCACTGATCATGCTTGGTGGTATGCAGATTGCTGAGCCAACCACTGTGGCTCTTTGAAAGTTCTTCCCATGCTCTATGCTCTACCTATTACAACTTGAAATTAGTGTAGCTTCAAATATAGAGCATGAGCTTTTCCTGGATGTCCATTGTGTTTCTGGTATCTGTGCAGTACTACCTCACCCAAAATAGATATGACTTTATATTGGCAGGTCATCTGTCTCAGAGCTTTGGCCTTATTCACTTTTCCTGTTTTTACCAACAGAAAAGCAAACAGATATTCTTTCTTTTTGCTCTTTTAGTATGACTATCACTGAAGAGTTATCTAGTACACTATGAGTTCTAAGTACTGTGCTAAATGCTGAGATAAAAAGAACCCTGACCTCAATGTAACAGTCTTTTGATTAGATAAAGCTCAGTCAGTGTTCATTCGGAGGCTCAGAGAATCTTAATTACAAATAAGTCAGGAGCAAGTAACTATGCTGCCTTCTCTTGGGGGACTCACGTTTCATGTGCCATTTAACTTTGTACTAGGAGCGAAAGCCTAAATTCTAGTGTTGCTATTGTCTTCTGCCATCATCAATTAACTATAAACTTGAATATTCTTCGTAAATTTTATGGCCAGTATTTCTCAAAGTCTAGGCAGGAGTTCATCTCTATCTCCTCAAGTTCTTTTCTGGTTCCTCTGGGACAAGATCTGAGGCTGTGATATTTGCTAGATAATCTCTGAGCTTTTTTTTTTTCATCTGTGAAAAGGGGAGTATATTTACCTTGCCTTACTTGTTTAAGAATTAAATATTACAAAGGACAGAAATCTCATGTTGCAGGGGCTCAGAAATGGTTTCTTCATACCTCAGAGTATGAAGTCCCTGGGGTCCAGAACAGTTGAATGATTCCTAGAAGAAACATAGCTGGAGAGCCTTTTCTCAATCAGGAAGAAGTTCTCCAGGAATGTACTCTCTCCTTGCTTATAATGGCAATAATGGGACAGATGACTGACCTAATGTACTTCACACTGAAATAAATTAGGATATAATTGTATTCAGAAGTCAGATTAGATCTTCTGTGTCTGTGGTTGCTTAAAGAAGTCCAACCTTGTTGTAATTGGAAGTCGGTAGGGGTTGGGTAGATTTAGAGTTGGTTATGGTGATTTTTTTTTATTAAAAAAAAGCAAAGAGATTTTTAAAGATAAAATATTTTGTTTGTGTTATTCCTAATAGAGTTGGTGTATTGATATGTAGTAGCCTAAGTTGGGTTTTGGTGAACGATAATCCTCACTTGACAGGCATCTCCTGGCTTATTGGCAGTTTTTGGTTTTACCTTCATCAGAAAGAGGGAAGTTAAAGGACACACCCATTTCTAGAAGTTATGCAGAACTCTCTTCCAAGAAATGCCTTGCCCCTTCTATAACTTTAGCCACAGGATCTGGAGAAAGATGATTGGAGGCACTGAGAAAATTTTAGTCATGAAAAAAAGAGTTTTGTTATCTGTGGTATAGTACCTAAGGCAAGACAGAAGATTGCGGAGTTTTAGAAATATTTTCAACTGCCAGGGAAGAAAGTACTAGAAGGTCCTGCCTAGTTTAGTTATTTAGAACACATCCCTTGCTTCTGAGAATTTGAGTAATCTGGTTAAATAAGGTGTTATGGTATCAGATAGTCTTAGTGAACACCACTTGAGGCTGTCCAGGTGGAAGCAGTCTTTGGTCTCTCACCCATTGTTAAGCACATCCTCCTAGAGCACCCTCTACTTTTCTTCCTAGCCCTTCTTACCTTATCCTAATCCAGGGCTTAGCAAACAGCCCTGCACTGCACTCTTTGGGAATAGTTTTGTGAATACAAGCTAGATCGCTTTGCTTGCAAATTGCCTACATCTGTGGTCATGCTATTGTAGATTTGAGTAGTTGTAACAAAGCCCTAAAAATCTTTACTGTCTACTCATTACAGGAAACTTTGCTGATCACTAGCCTAGGTTGTCTCCTTTTAAGAATTTCCAGGATTAAATACTCTCTAGTTTCCACAGGGGGGTCTAAGAACATCCTTAGTCATTCAAGATGAGTTCTTTTCTCTTTGGTATACTTAAAGCAGAACAGACGAGTCTAGAATTTTAGTACTTTCAGTTTTCAGGGTTGAAGCTAAAAGGGTCTTCAGGAAGTTCATACTTCCTTTAAAACACTTGTGCGCGCACACACACACACACACACCTCCTCTACAGGAACTAGCCCAGTTCAACTTCAGTATGTGGAGTAACCTAAAACAAACCAAGTTCTTGTTTCATGTGTAAAGCAGTCTTTATATATAGAACACTCCTTCATGACCCCAGGGAATCTCACTAGAGGCTGATATGGTAGGGTTTTTTAAGCCTTCACACCAACAGACTACTTATAATATGGTCTAGTCATCTAAGGCTCAATTGGGGCCTATTTTAGTTTTCTGGTTGCCAAAGAGCAATAGGAGGAAGTCGTGACCTTGTTCTTGCACACTTGCAGACCTAACCCAAAGGACAGACAGGATCACATGACATGTACTCTGCTCAATAGAAGGAGTGATGCAACTTCCAGGTCATATGTATCCACATTCGTGTCTCTGTGGTCTGGGTAATTATGAAATGGTTTGTTTTCTGA
The DNA here is from genome assembly GCA_026225945.1 of Cricetomys ansorgei. Taxonomy (NCBI): domain Eukaryota; kingdom Metazoa; phylum Chordata; class Mammalia; order Rodentia; family Nesomyidae; genus Cricetomys; species Cricetomys ansorgei. Next base: position 2,808,454 of record JAMJFZ010003206.1, read on the forward strand.
CTAGATTTGGGTACAAAAGGAAAACAGTCACTTCTGTTTCATCAGAGCAAATGATATTATCTACTTGATTCTAAATACAAATTCCTACTTTATTTTGATTTTTTGACAGTGTACTCTTATGTACTTCTTTAAGCCCCACTATAAGTAAATGAGATGCATTGTCGCCTCCTCTCTGCCTTGATTGTTGCTATTCTGGTTATTTACTTCATGTATTTATTTTGGTGGTTTTGAGTTTGGTTTTTTGTTTTGGTTTGATTTTTGTGTTGCTGAAGCTGATAATCCTACTACATATTATTCTCATTTAGATTGTCATTTTCTCTGACCATAGAAAGCTATAGCAACAGCTTCCTAAATAGGTTGGATTGTTTGGTTGCTGTTGTTGGGGATTTTGTCTCTTACTTACTTTTCTTCCTCTGGTTCACCTTCCTCATTGCGAGATATGCACAGAGCACTATTTAACATTTGTCTACTGCTGTGCACTTTGCAGTGGCTCCCATTATCAATAAAGACCCTTCGTGGGTGGCTCTGAAGGCTTTACAGGAGGCTCTTCCTTCCTCCTTCCCACAGTCAAGAGACTTACAGATTTCCCAAATGTGTTGTTTTTTCCTGTGCGTGGGCCTTGTTCATACTCTGTGGTCTTTTTCAAGAAAAGCCTTTTTCCTTTCTTTATAACTTTCCTCACTGCTTTCATCTCTCTCCCCTCTTTCTCCCTTCTTTTTCTTCCTTTCTCTCCCTTTACTCCTTCTCTGTCTCTGTCCCTAACAGTTTCAGTTTCTGTTTCAGTGATCTGCTAGGATATTGTGTCTCTCTTTATGATACTTTTAAAACTCTGCTTCTTCCTTTAGGGTTATATATTAATTTCTTATCTTCCTGCAACCTTAAATATTTTGTTACTTAAAAGGAATGTTTGTGTCTTGCTTTTCTTCTTTTTCCCACATACCATAGAACACAGTTCATCTTTGTTTACCTTGAATACTTAAAAAAAAAATTCCCACCTATTTACCTTTAAAAAGAAAAAAATTGTTTTTTATTTGGAGGGGGTATCTGCATATGTATGCATGCACATGTGCACAAAAGTGCCCACAGAGGCCAGAAGAAAGTGTCAGATCCCTGGAAGCTGGACTTAAGGAGACTTCGGGCCTCCTGGTATGTGTGCTGAGAATCTAACTCCTGTCTTCTGGAAAAGCAGCAAGCACCATGGTTCACCTTTTGTTACTGTTTTGTTAGCCTATTTATTTTTCAGAGGAAGTCTATCTATATGGGCCAAGTTGACCCGGAACTCATAATCCTACTACTTCAGCCTCCTGAGTAGTTGGCACTACAGGCATGTACCAGCACTCTTTCCACAAGCCTTTTTCACATGGGTGCCCAGTATCTCCAGCACCATTTGTTGAAAAGGCTGTCTGTCTTCCATTGAATTTCTTTTGCATCTTTATCAAAAATTAGTGGGGGCAGCAAGATATTCAGTAGGTAAAGATGTTTGCTACCAAATCTGACAACCCAAATTTCATCTCCAGGCCCCACATGTTGGAAGGAGAGAACCAACTCCTTTAAGTTATCCTCTAACCTCTACATTTGCACTGTGGCACACATGCTTCCCATCCCAGTAAATAAATGTAATAATAAAGATAAATAAAAATCAGTAGGTATATCATGGGTTCTTTGTTCTGTTACCTTGTTCTATATGTTTGTAGCTCTCCTACGTATACACATAGTATTGATTACTAGACCTATAGAACATTTAAAATACATACACTGAGGCTGGAGAGATGACTCTGGTTAAGAGCACTGTCTGTTTTTCCAGAGGACCCAGGTTCAATTCCTAGCATCTACATGGTGGTTTACAACCATCCTCAACTCCAATCCCAGGACAACCAATCTCATTGCCCTTTTCTGGCCTCCAGGACACCAGACTCATGTATGTGATACACAGATAAACACTTATACATAAAAGAAAGAAATAAAAATTTAAAAAATTGTACCCTGATTCCATCCATTTTAATCTTTTCCAAAATTGTTTTATCTATTTCATCCTTTTTTCTTTCCATATACATTGTAGAATAATCTTGTCTACATCAACAAAACTTTTGGGATTTTTGAAGTATTGTAGTAAACCTGTAGATCAATTTTGGAAGATGTATTGATTCTTATAATCTATAGACATGGTATGTCTATTTAAACATTAAGACTACTTTGACTTGGGACTGGAAAGCGCTGACTGCCCTTCCAGAGGTCCTGAGTTAAATTCCCAGCAACCAATTGGTGACTCACAACCACCTGTAATAGGATCAGATGCCCTCTTCTGATATGCAGGTGTTCCTGCAGATAGAGCACTCATATAAATAAAATAAATAAATCTTTTTTTTAAAAAAGACTACTTTGACTTATTTAAATCAACATTGTATGGTGTTTAACATATCTGTCATGTATGCACAATGTTTTGTTAGATTTATGCTTTTTTAAAAGTGATTATAGCTTTTCCCCCCCTCCTTGTTTTCAGTGCTGAAAGTTGAAACCAGGGCCTTATTCATGAGTCAAACTCTCTGTCAGTGAGCTACCCACCCACCTCCAATATATATTTTTATTGCCTATGCTAACAAATTCATTGCTAGACTATAAAAGTAATAGATTTTTATGTACTTATCTTGTATCCTGTGACCACCATGTTCTAGGAAGGGTTTCACAGTTATTTTTGAATTTTCAGTGTAAATAACCATGTCACCCGAAAATAGGGTCATTTTTTTTCTTTTCTTTTGCCTTTATCCTCTTTTTCTAGTCTGTGTGCTTCTTATGTCTGTTTCTTGCTTTGTTGTGCAGCTAGAACTTCCACCACTACATTGGAGAAGAGGAGAAGTGATTGTCTTCGTCTTATTTCCAATTTTATCAGTCTTTAATAATTCACTGTAACATTAGATATTGGTCTTTTATGCAATTTATCAGATTCAACAAGTTTAACTATATTCTTATTTTCCGAGTTTTTATAATGAATGAATGAGTATTCTTTTCTGCATTGATATAACAATGATTTTTTTTTTTTTTTGGTTTTAGTCTTTTAATGTGATGGATTATATTTGTTGGTTTCAAATACTGAATCAGCTCTACTTCCTCAGAATAAACCCCATTTAGTTATGTGGCTCTTTAGGTTATTGAATTGCATTTAAGTCCATAATCCACTTTTTTTCAGGATTTTATGTCAGTCTTGGAAATCTTCATCTTAACAGCATATCCAGGACTTACTTGTGTTTCCATATTGCCCTTGCATTATGTGTCAGTAATCCAAGAGTAATTTTTCATATCTGTGTTATGGGCATTTTCAGCTAAAGCTACCAAACCCCTTCATAAATATTTATTATGTGCACTTTCAGAATGAAAGGGGCAGAAGCTAAAGAACTCACATCATAGATAATCCAACACATACTTTTATCTTTTTTCTAATCCTCTTGTTTGTCTTTTATACTTTCTGTTATTAAAACTTATATTTAAATTATACATATTAGATGGAATAAATTAATACATTCACCAAATGAAAAAATGCTAATACACCTTTGCTGAGTTCCCATATGTTTACACTGTGCCAAGTACCTGTTTGCCATGCTGAACCTTGTAGCCTCAAGAGACTCAAAGATTAAAGGAAATAAGAATATATAAACAACTGAAATGCAGATTTGGAGGAAGAAATTCCCAAGTCCAAAGTATTAAAAGTTTAGGATCAGAAGTTCTTACTCTATCTTTAGCATCTAGAAAAATATCTGGAATACAATAAACACTAAATAAGTATTTGTTGTATGGATAGATGTAAGAATACCAAGAAGCAGAGGAGAGAGGAAAGGGGAAAGAAACAGCTGTGTTTTATGTGTGGAATTAGAGAGCAGTTATGGAAGAAAAGGATGTGAGCTAGAGGCAGCATTGCCCACTGAGTCATAGATACATTAGCATTTTGTAAACAGCCATTTATTGGTCTGTACTGCTTCCTTAGAAGGAGGACCAGGAAAGATCTTAAAGTGTCTATAGCAAACATTTTCTTCTTCTTCAGGGTGTCTCTGTGTTTTTGTTTATACTTGTACCTGCACACCAATGATTTAGGGTCAGCCCTTTCCAAAGAGACAGGAACTGAAGGGGATACTTCAACTCAAGCAGCAGCTGACCTATTAAGACTGTTTTTTTAAATGTACCATGGTATTTACACACTAGCTATGCAGCTGCAGTATATATCTGTACAAGTACGCAGAGTTTCATATTCAATGGCCAGGACAAGATTTTATGTGGCTATAATTAAGTGCCTTTTATTTTTATTTTTCTCAACTTTATTGTATATGGTAATACCAAATTTTAATTTAGTCTAAGGCTTATCAGACCTCATGTATATTTCCTTTGACCAATCAAGTGCCATAAGGACTTTATGTTAGAAAACAATTAACGAACATATTTACTGATTTCCATATATGTGTCAAGTACTGTTCTAAACATTGTGACTATAGCATGGGAATGAGGAGGTATATTGGTTACTTTCCTTTTGTTGTGATAAAAACACCTTGACCAATGCAAATTACAGAAGAGTTTGTTTGGGCTTATGATTCCAAAGGGATAAGAGTCCATCATTCGGGGGAAACATGGTAGCAAGTGATAGCCATGGTGGCAGGAGCAGGAAGCTGAGTATTCATATCTTCAAACACAAACACAGAGCAGAGAGATCAGAGCCCACCCCTAGTGACATACATCCTCTGGCAATACCATACCTCCTAAACCTTCCCAAGATAACACCATTAACTAGGAACCCAGCATTCAAATTTCTGAGCCTATGGGGGACATTTCTTATTCAAAACTCCACAAGAGGGGTAAAAAATGAGAATGAAAGATTGTGTTTACATTCCAGGAGGTGGGTGCAGACAGTCAACAGAAATGGTGTGAGTACTACTAATAAGACCAGTGAGGTCAGTGAAAGGTGAAAGTGAGTGTTTGCAAGGGGAGGGGTGGGGGTCAGGAGCAGCTTCTCCAACAGTGTGACATTTGGATAAACACTTGAAGTAAAGAATAAGCAATGGGGACACTGAGAGAAGGAGTGTTCCAGACAGAGAACAACTAGAATAAAGAGCCTGAGGCAGGTGTGCACCTAGCAGTTTTTAAGGTCAGTGTCACAACAAAAAGGACAAGATTGATGTGAGACAGTGAGATGAGACAGGAGGCTCAGGTATACCAGACTGTGTTAGTCAACTTTTCATAAAACTTGAGGTAATCAGCTTATAAAAAGAAAGACTAGAAGACTAGTCCTAGGTCCAATCCCTAGCACCAAGAAGGGGAAAAAAAAACAGGAGGGAAAAAGAGGCTTATTTTGAATCACAGTTCTAGAGGTTTTAGCCCATGGTCGCTGGCACTGTTGTTTTGGGGCCTATAGTAAGGAAGTACGTTATGACAGGGAGGACATGTTAGTGCAAGCTGCTCATCTTTGGCCAGGAAACAAACAGAGAAAAGAAACCAGAGTCCCATAATCCTTCAAAGCCATGTCACCAATAACTTAAGGTCTCTGTCTTGGCCTTATTTCTTAAAGATTCTACAACTTCCTAATAGCATCGTAACCTGAGACCAAAACTTTGGAATTATCCAAGATCCAAATTGTAACCTTCCTAAGGAAAAAGGCCATCATAAGGAAGTTGGTTTTTACTCTGAGAAGATGGACAGATCTTTCATGTGGAAAAGTGCCAGTTCTGATTTACAGCCTATCATGCTTTCTGACCTCAGTGCTATGACTAGATTGTTGAGTGGAAGCATGAAAGGTAAAAATTAATGCAATTATGGGCAGGTGAGATGGTGCATTTGCTGTCAAGCCTAATGACCTGAGGTCAATTCTAAATAGGCACATATAGGAAGGGGAGAACTGACCCCAGCAAGTTGTTCTCTGACCTACACACACACACGGAGTAGCAAACATGCATCATCTACATACAGGCACATAAACACACAGTGAAATGAGGGAACAAAAGGGAAGATAAGGAACAACTTATGAATATATTTTGAACTCTCACTAACATAATTTGCTGATTAGATTGAATGTTGAATATGAGAAGAGATGACTTTTGACACTGGAAGAATGTTATAGCCATAATTGATATGGGAAAGATTGTAGGAAAAAAAATGAGTCTGGGGGATATCAGAAAGTCAAATTTTGGAGATAGATAGGAGTTGACACTGAGTCTCGTCTGTATACCATGCTGGCCTGGAACTCACTGTGTAGCCCAAGCTGGCCTCAAACTCGCAACAATCCTGTCTAAGCTAAATGTTGAAATTACAAGTATGAGGTGCTATGTCTGGCTGGAAATTCAATTTTTAACATACTAGATTGAAATGCTTAATAATGAAGAGTTGGATATAGGACTCAGGTTTAGCAGATGGGGCTAAGCTGGAGATAGACATTTGGAAATTGCAATAATCCAGTGGCTTTTGAAGCTGTGAAACTGAATAAAACAACCAATGGTGGGTATAGAAGCAGTCCATCTGAGAACTGAGCACTGGAACATTCTAGAGATTAGAGACTAGGGAGAAGAAAAACCAGTACTGCTGTCTGAAAAAGTAATACCAAGTGAAAAACTTCTCTCAGTGAAGCTGAAGCCCAGAGAAGAAAGTGTGTCGATAAAGGTAGAATAATCGACCACTGTAAAATGTTTCTGAGAATCACAGTAAAGTCCAAGAATTGGTTAGCAGCACTGGAGTCTTCAAGATCTTTGATACACTATTCCAGAGGTACAGTGGGGAACAGACTGATTAAGGGGCCTTCATATAAGAGGAGAGAAAACAAATGAGCATAGTACTATAGAAACTGCTTGAAGCTTAACTGAAGAGGAGTTGAAAAGCTGAGCCATAGTCAAAGATGAATGTAGAATCAAGATGCCCTTTACCTTTTTTTCTAAGATACTGGAAATGATTCTAGCGGGAAAGCATAAGGCAACTACTCTGGAGTGGGGCAGTTGTAGCAGCAATGTTCCAGGTAGGTGAAAGGTATGTGTCTAGGAAAGAAGACAGCTTTCAGTTATTTAGAGAGCTGTCTGTACTCTCTGGTACCAGAGAATGTGGCTTTGGAGGCAGGTACATTGGTAAATGTGACATCAGATCTCTTTTGATTATATTTTCTCATGAAATGAGAAAGGAATGGAGTTTTGGAAATGTTAAGAGAGATCAGAGATTACTGTCAAAGAGTACAAGGAAGTACTGGATTAGATCAGTAGGATTGTTGGGCATTGTGAGTGGCACATGTGAAGGCTCAGGGAAGCCAATCTGCAATGAGCTATTTTACTTTCCCCCACTTTGCATATCTACCATCAAGTAAGGTAGAGTAGGCAGAACATTAGACTTAGCTGGAGGTTTTGGTTTTGACAAATAGAAAAGAGAAATTGAGAAAGAACCAAGGAAATGATTATAAAGAAGGGTAAGAGAGTAGATTACAGAAGAAATTGAGGACAGGGATAAAAAGTGAGTGTGAAGTGTTGGTAGAATTAATATAGCTCCCTGGAGATTGAAAGACTTAATAATAATAAATTCTTGACTCTGAGCTCATTTGCATTTTTAAAAAAACTATGTCTTAAATAGAGTAGATGTGATCATGGTGGCTGTAATTTTCATTTCATAGCTAAGGATATATCCAAAGAAGTAAATAACTTAGTTGAAAATCATGCAGAGTCTATAGCAGAGCGTAGACTCAACCCAAAGCTCTGTAACTGTATTTAGTTCTTGGTTGTTTGGTTTGTTTGTTTGTTTGTTTGTTTGTTTTAAATCACTGTTATCAGTTCTGCTCAGAGTTTACTCAGTCAAGTTGAAGAGATACAGTGTAGAAGACAGCATAAGGGCATATGTAGCCAAGTTTTAAATTCTATAATATGAGATAATATTAGACATTTATTCATTCAGTAATATAGATGGAATGCTTGGCATGAGCAAGGGACTACTACAGGTACTAAGGAAATATATGTCAGTAAACAAGACTGGAGAAAAACAAAGGCCCTAAAGGTAGATCTTCAAAGAATTCAGTGATTCTTCAAAGACATCATAGTTTTGTAAGAGGCATGCTGTAGGAAGTTAGGAAATTTATTTTCCTGCTACGCTTGGTGTGACATTGTTGCTTTAACTCAGTACCTTAGCCAGTTCCCACCTGTAAACTGAGATTTTTATGGTTTTGCAAGTGCTCCCTAGCTTGATGATTTGTGAGTATATATCTAGTCTAAAGGAATAGTTGCACTACTCCTGCACTAACATGTTCTAAAACCGCCCTCCATTTTTGAACTTAGGAATCTGAAAGGGAAATGTAGGTTTTGAGTGCCTGCAGGATCCAGCAGTCCATATATTAACATGTATGAGTCCCCAAGGGCACTTGCTGAGACGTCAAGGTTCTTATGTCCCAGAATAAAGAACTGAACTAGGAACACAAGGATAGTGATTAGAAATAGAGACAGAATTAAGACAAGAAAGGCACTCCTGAGAATGAAGTGGGCTAGAGATCTGGCACAGGTTCCAAACCCTCTGCCCTTGATAGTCTGGATCCTTAATAGCTAATTTATATAACACTCTCATTCAAAGAGATTGGGTTATTGTTGTTGTTATTGTTTTGGATTTTTTGGGTTTTTTTGCTTGTTTCTGTTGGGAAATGTTCTTGTTTTGTTACATGTAGCCAACGGCCAGAGGTTTCCAGTCTTCCTCTGTCAGCTGGATTCTTTTATATGGTAATCTTATTTAATTACATATTTATTTGGTGGAACACAAATGCCATGGTGCACATGTGAAGGTCAAACTGTGAGTTTCAGGGATTGAGCTCAGATCATTAGGCTTGGTGGCAAGCACCCGTAATTACCCACTGAGCAATCTGGTAGGTCCCTCATATGCTAATCTTGGAGCCTTTCTCTCCAGGTCTTACTCTCCTGTAATTCCCATCCTCAATAGATGATGTGAGGACCCAATAAAAGCTTTAAAATAACTAATGGCATTTTCTCCTTCTTCTTACTGCTTCTCTGGTGATTTAGGCCTGGAAGAAACGCTGGTTTATACTGCGGAGTGGCCGGATGAGTGGTGACCCAGATGTTCTAGAATACTACAAGAATGAGCACTCCAAAAAACCCCTGAGGATTATCAACCTGAACTTCTGTGAGCAAGTGGATGCAGGCCTGACCTTCAACAAGAAAGAGCTGCAGGATAGTTTTGTGTTTGATATCAAGACCAGCGAGCGCACTTTTTACCTGGTGGCAGAGACGGAGGCTGACATGAATAAGTGGGTCCAGAGCATCTGCCAGATCTGTGGCTTTAATCAGGCTGAGGAGAGCACAGGTATGAAAGCAGGCACAGCTCTTTCCTGGGGGACTCTGCTGAGACCTCAGTGTCCTCTAGCCAAGAAAGCTGGCTCTAGTAAAGCTTTCTTTTTTGGCACAAGTAATCGGCAAAATGGGAGAGTATAACAGAGTTGGCCTGATATAGAAGGACCTCTTGGTTCTAATAATGCTCAAATGGGGAATTAGGAACGGTCAGGATCATGATGATGCTAATGATATTTCAGGTGCCTTGATGCTTCCATCCTTTCTCAGCTCACAACCATTTCTCCTACTCTCTGTTTAGCACGCTATGCCTTGTCACCTGTCAGGCATGCCATAGGGAAGATCTCCCTTTGATCTCACCACTGGTCCATTTCTATCCATTCTAGTCCCTCTATTTCAGACCATCTTACAGTTTTCTTACTTGTTTCGTAGGCATCCTTTGTGGTTATTGATACATACTCTGTGTTCCTTTATATTCACCTAAGGACAGATAAAAGTATGAAATGCTGACTTTATGTTTGAATTTTGATAGCCCCTTTTTGAAAAAGTACCTCCATCTGTGTGTATCTATGTTTTACGTGTGGGGTGAGTGTGAATACCCATTCATATACATATAGCAGCCACAAGTAGACTTTCGGTGTCTTCTTCTAGTGTGCTCTACCTTATTTATTGGTATGTAATAGATTTTCTTCTTTAAAATCTTCCCACTTTTTTAGAACTTACTAGTAGCTCATATTCCAATTGCCCTACCCTTAAAATGGTTAACTGACAAGCCTGTTTGGATAGAGCAGTGTCCTGTAACAAATGAAAAATTGCAGGTGCTTGAACAGCTGGTAGAGAAGCAGTTAAAAGATCAGCATATGGAAGAATCTACCAGCCCATAGAACTCACCTGTATTTGTTATAAAGAAAAAATCTGGAAAATGGAGAATGTTAGCTGATTTGAGGGCTATAAACAAGGTAATTCAACCCATGGGCCCACTACAGCCTGGAATTCCTTTACGTTCAATATTACCTAAAGCATGGCATCTGATACTGATTGATTTAAAAGACTGTTCTTTTACTATCCCCTTGCAAGAGCGGGACGAGGAAAAGTTTGCTTTCACTGTGTCTACTTATAACAATGCTCAACCTATCAAAAGATATCAGTGGAAGATCTTTCCCCAGGGAGTCTTAAATAGTCCAACATTATGTCAATATTTTGTGCAACAACCATTAGAACTAATTTGAAAACAATTTCCCCAATCTATTATCTATCATTATATGAGTGATATTTTTTTAGCTGATTCTGACCAATATATTTTGGAAAGATTGTTTGATGAACAAAAAGAATCTTACCTCTTGGGGTTTGCAAATTGCTCCTGATAAAATACAAAAAGAAGATTCTATTAACTATCTAGGTTATAAGAAGAGTCAGCAAAAAAAAATTCAACCACAAAAGGTATAGATCAGAAGAGATCAGTGTGAACTCTTAATGATTTCCATAACATGCATGGTTATCAAAAACAGTGACTGTTCATACCAAATAATTAAAGTAAAATGTCATACCAGGTCCTCTCAAGGAAACATGAAAATAGTGCTGAGACCCTCACTGTTGTTGATGTTAATTGATCATTTGGAAGAATAAAAGCCAGAAGTTAGAAATGTAAATACTTTCTCCAATTTGTGTCTTATCTTTTTAATATTGCCACAAAGAATGCAATTCACTAAAGTACTGAATTAATATAGTTGAATTTATTTTTTATACTATTACTTTTAATGCTAAGTAATAAAGCAATCCCTTATATACTTTTTTTTAAAGGAAATGTATGACTAGATAGTTATAGTACAATGCATAATTAGTGAGGTCCTTGTTTAGATGAGGTTTAAATTTGGGTGTGGTAGTATGTGTCTATAATCCCAGTACTTGGGAAAGTGAGACAGGAGGATTGATTGCAAATTCAAGGCCAGCCTGAGCAAAACCTAGTCTTCTTAATTTTATTTTTAGGCTTTCATTTATGAGAACTTTATTTACATCATTTCCTCCTTTCTTCCCTCCAGTTCTTCCCATGTCACTCCCCACCCTCCTTTCTCTCAAATTTATAGCCCCTTTTCATTAATTATTGTTACATAAGTGTTTGTATAAATATATAAATACAACCTGCTGAGTCCATTTAGTGTTGCTCATATGTATATATTTTTAGGGCTGACCACTTAGTATTGGATAACCAATTAGGGGCCCATCTCTGGGGAAAACTGATTCTTCTTTTCTCAGCAGTCATTAATTACTTGTAGTTTTCATTTAGGGTTGGGGCCTTGTGAGATTTTCCCCCATCCATGCTGTCTTGTCAACCATATGTTATCATTATGCATGTCTTGTTTAGGTAATCATGATGTTGAGATTTCACAGGTTTCCTGAGATATATAGAAGATACTATCTTGGTCTCTGGCTTTTGCAATTTTTCTATCCTCTTCTTCTGTGATGGCCCTGAGGCTTGGGTGTAGGAATTGTGTTGTAGATGTGTCTACTGGGACTGGATACCTCCACTCAGTTCTCCATTTTGACAAGTCGTAGTTTTCTCCAGTAGTCTCTTTTTATTGCAAAAATAGCTGCAGTGCATGCTCTGAATATAGAAACTTTAAATCCCTACTACAAAATAATAATAATCCTTTTTGGTAGCAATAATTTCAATCCAGGGTCACTCAGTTAGAAAATGGTGCCTCCATAATTTGAGTTTAAGCTAGGGTTGACTCCACATTATAAATGATATTCTGTCTCTTTGTCCCTGAACTCCTGGAATAGTAATGTCTTACAGAACTAAACATAGTTTTTCCTCATTTGGCATTGTATAAGAGACTGCAGGCACTCCTGATTCTTCAACATGGAGCCCACAGTTGGCTCAGGTGTCCCTCCTTACCACCTCAAATTGTTCCAGTCTGTGGGTTACAATGCTCTATATAATGACTTTTAGGACTTCAGTCCAGTGACCAGATTCCATTGGTCTGTCTATAGGCTACCTTGAGAATGTCTGGCTCAGATCTCTACTCTGGGACTTTGTGACCAAATGTTGCTTGATCCCAAGACTTAGTCTCCTCTATAACATAGGGCTCCGTTCTTGCCAGTGCTTCTGCTTTTCCATGGGTCATCAGGCAAACCACAAGTCTCTGGCAGCACTCCATCTGCATGTTCCCCAGCACTGTGCACACTTTTCTCCATGTCTGGGTCACCTGCTTGCTCCCTTACCCTGTAGAGATTTCTCCACATGGGGAGCCTCCTTCAAGCAGACACTCCTTTTTTCCTTTATCTGTCTCCCATCTCCTTAAGGGTTGTGATGGGATCCATTGAACACTTCTGTTTTTTTACTTTCAGCTGAAAGAGTTTCTGTAGCAGATGGAGTCTGTCTTTTTTTTTTTTTTCTCTTCAACTTTCTTGCCACCCCCAGATTCTTATTTCTACTGCTACCCTGCAATTCCTCACATACTCCAGCTAAAAATGTCTAGTATAAAACCCGAAGAATCAGGCCATACCAAGAGTGAAACTGAGTCTAAATATTCACAGAAGTTGTAGAAGACATTAGCCTCCTAACAAAGAGCTCCCTTCCAAAAGAAACCCAGGCTAATGCTGAAGAAAGAAAAGAACAAATGCCAAAAAGATTCCATAGCATGTATGTAGGGTCCATTTTTGTTTTGTAATGTATACAAAATTAAGACCGTCCCTCCCTCTAGGAATCACAGTTATCTTCAAAACTTAACAAGAACTGTATTTACCAGTAGATGAGTCTAGGTCCTCACTTTGGTGGCCAGTCTTGGGCAGCTGTCCCCAACCAGATGTACTACACACAAAAAGAACCAGCTTTCATCAGAAAGTTTAATGAATTATTCATATGCTGAGGAGTCAGCCAGTGTTAGGAAAGCCCTCGCTCCTTTGAATCCCAAAAGCTGAGGAAGGACTGCCTTCCTGTGTTCCTTCCCTCCTTCACTTTTAAGTTGCTGTCCAGGACCCACAGAGCCACTATGGAATCTGGCAGGCCAGCTGTGCTGGAACCTAGGATTTCTGTTTATTTGCTGTTTGACATCAAGTAAATCACTTTACCTCTTAAGGTTTTATCACCTGGAAAATGGAAATGATACATCACAGGGTTGTTGGGAAGGTTACACCAGATCACGCAGGAAACATTAGGAAACCATGTAGGAACAGTAGCTGCCAAGCACCGCTTTCCATATAGTAAGGATGATGATAAAATAAAGATTTTTTTTACATCTATAGAACAAAATAGAGTATGATTTAAATATCTACTATTTTTAGAGAGATTTCCTATCAGCAAACCCTTCTTTAGTCTCAACTGAAACAAAGGGGCAACTGAGGTTATTCCTGTTGCACAAGAGAGGACAGGGAGCTTTCAGAACACTGAATGGCCTGGCCCGAAAGCAGAAGTGCTGGGAGCTAAGATCCAGGGCTTTTATGCATTCTCAGGCTATGTTTGTTAACTCTTTCTCATTTGTTCTAAGCTCTTCACAGACAAGTCTGGCATAGCTGCTTCTAAGTTACAAAATAGGCAGCCAGAAGGAAGAGCAGCAGGACATTTATAAATCACTGAGAGCTGATTATTTTGCAAGTGCAGTGCTATTATACATTAGCAGTGGCCTCTGACAGCTAAATTAGCAGACTAACGTGATCTGTTTCAGAGTAGCCAGCAAGCCACCATGAATGAATTTGAGCTCAGGGAGTTTAGCTCACCAAAGCCCTATTTTGTAACTGGTAAAGATCTTGAAAGAAGGCCAAAGCCTCTTCTATATCCTCTCCACAGAATTAGCTTTCCCTCCTCCTTTACTCCCTGGCAAGAGTTTTATAGCCATAGTTAGCCTAATTCTGTAGAATGAAATTCCCAGAGTTCTAGCTGCTTTTTATCTCTTCCCTCACCTTTTTCCCTATGAAAAAAAAATTGATGAGACTACCCCCAAAATATTTTTAAAATATTTAAACTTCAAGTAAATCTTGAGTTTCCCAACTAACTCCCCAGCAGAATATTTCAAGTCTTGGATTACATCTAGGGTCAAACACTCATAAAATGCTTTGGGAAAATACTCAGCATCCTGTGGAGAATGTCACTGAGTAGTCTGCAAACAGCTCATTCCTCTCTAGACCCCTTGTCCCTGCTGGACAGCAGAGACAGCTGTAGGAGAGCTGCTGTCCTCAAAGATGCCTTCTGACCACTTGCTGCCCTCCCACCCCCGTCACCCCATGATGAAAATGGGTGAGAGAGTGGAGGGAATAGAACAGTGTGGGGAGGGAAGAAGTATTTCCCTTCTCTTATCCCTGGGAGGCCTTTTCTTCCCTGTTCCCTCCCCCACCTTTTGGTGTTTCTCTGAGCTTAGACTCCCAATTTCTCTTGGGACCCTTCTTGGAAGCTAAGAGCCAGTGTGGGAGGTGAGAAGCAGCATCTCCCCAGTCTGCAACCTAGCTGTTGAGCAAAGCAAAGAACAGGGTGCAGACTGACCCAGGACCCAGCCCAGAGTCGGAGGCTGCTGTCTGAATCACCCACCCTTTTTTCCACTGAGACAATGAGGAAAATAAACATCCAGACTAGTTTCCAGCCAGATCTGAAATCCCTGTGCCCTTTTTGAAAAAGTGTTCTAAGTAGTTCTGAAGTATCAGATCTCCTTTGTAAGTCTTTTGCTTATTTTTGTTTATTTGTTTACAACTGGGTCTAGTCACCCAAAAAACAGGTATTGAGTTGAATATTAGCTCCATAATTCTTCATAGAACTTTCCGCATTGTCCTGGAAGAGGCCCCAGCCCTGACCTTCAGGGAAGTCCAGACTCTGGAGGAGAAAATGATGATTGGGAAAAGTTTGACCTCTTTCTCCATTCTAAGCCTTGATCTTTTTTCCTGCTCTATTTATACAAGACATTACCCCTTACTTCCCGAGACAGCCAGCATAGATTAAGTCTAGTGTTACCTGCCAAAACCCACAGACTGAGAGGTAGGAGCAGTCTGGTCCCAAATTCTCAGCTCCAGCAGCTTTGGATACCTCCCAACTGTGTCTTGAGATTCCCTGCTCCCGCCCTCCTTTTTTGTTGCTATTTATGGAGGATTTCTGATTATCCACAGTGAAGGAAGCAATAATGTTTGTTGAATTACCAGAGTGGATTCCAAAGTTCTGTCTAACTTTAATTTTGGACTAGAGGTAGAACTTGATTTTTTTTATTTAGTCATAAATGGTCTTTGTATTAAGTGATCATCTTGGATCCCCGAAAATCTTGAATCTGATTAATCATCCACTTGTAGATGGCTATATTGAAGATTCTGAATGCTATAAAGCCCATAGATATGGTCATTTCTCCAGAATCTAAATTGAGAGTCAAAGACTCAATTTTAGATTTCAACTTTGTTAACTGATTCAATGTGTAGATCTCACATTCTTCAACAGTAAACTAGAAGTAATTTAAACATTATTGTAAGCATTGCTTTTTAGCCAAATCCTACATGGAACATAATACCTGAAAGGGGAAAGTAGGAATCAATTTGAGTATTACAGGGGAAAGGGGCAAATGCTACAAGTTGAGCAGGACCTAGGTGTTCTTCTTCCATGCTTCCCTACAAAACACAGTATGAAAATACTGGCTGTGGTAGATTTCTCAAAATACAGACCTTTAGGCAAGTACTACATTAAGAAACATTTTGATCAGTCAACTACAAAATGAAAAACACGAAGAGGAAAATATAGTTGATTTTATAAATCTAAGTGTGACCATATTTTAGAACTTCACTTTGTTCGGAGCCTCTCTGTATATGTACATGTGTTTAAATGTGTCCTTTTGTGTGTGTAAAATGACAATTCTACTAGATGATACTTTTCCCATAGCTGACACCATTAAAAAATGGCAGCCCCATTTTTAGATGGCCATTTCTAAAAGCTCACAGATGAAAAACAGTGGCGTGCTTTAATCCATTCATAAAGTGGAAGCATCTGGAAACAGTGATTTAAAGGTGCTGCTCAGTGTCAAGATCACCTGGTCCCCACCTCTGCTTCTGCAATCATGCCCTAGACCTCTAAACTCCACCATCAAATTCAGTACACACACACCACTCCAGCATGATATTCGTGCTCTTGGGGATGCTTGGTCCCCTTGGCTGAGTTCTGGCCCTGTTCTCTTTTCCAGTTAGGATCAACCCTGAGATTTTGCCTCATTTTCTTTGTCCTGTTAACTTTTCTGCAGTCTTCAGTCTCACCTGTCCTGTTTTTAATTTAGTTCTTTTCATAGATCAGAGTCTTCCCAGACATTGAGTCACTGCCCAAAGCCTCACTGCCCACTGTAAGATGTCTGGGTTTCCAGTGGTCTGTCTATCTGAATTTCTGAAGAAAATCTGCTTCTGCTTCTCCTGAACATGTTTCCTCTTCCTCTTGGACTCAGCAGCCCACAGCTTTAATGATGCCTCAGTTTCTGTTCTGTGTACTCAGTTAGCATGGAATACCTGCTTTTTTTCCTCTCAGCCAGACTTCCTTTGTAGCTCCTACCTTAGTTTGGTTTTGAGACACATGTACCCGATGCTGCTCTTGAAGACAGATTGACTGCCTCGGCTTTTCAAGTGCTGGGATCACAGTCCACACATGGTTTGGACTTTTCTTAGTGGCTCTGCCTCTTTGTTAGCAGGATTACATACTACTAATTGAACAATGGCTAACTCTGTGCCAAGATATATCGATTTTTGTTTTTGTTTTTAACTAGGTTAATAGTAAATGCAAAACTTTAATTTTTTAATTAACATTTCTGAATTTAGCTTCAATATCAATAGATACTGATATAATAGAAATATAGATAGATAGATAGATAGATAGATAGATAGATAGCCACTAATAGAAATAGATGTTTTGATGCAATTCTGAGTAAGCCTGGTTAATATGGATTTTCCAGTTCTTCTTGCTCTATTTTTTGGGGTGCTACTTAAGTTCCCACAGATTCAGAGCACTGAATATACTCTGCTTGACCTGGAGCATGGAATTAAGAGATGGGGGAGGGGATATAAAGAATAAGGGTAAGAGCCTGTCTCCTCCTTTCTATCTCTCATTTCTCTTTGTGTCTCTACAACATTAGGTGAGAGCCAGAAAATAGTAGTTGCATGAAAAATATGTGTTCAATTAATTCATTTGAATTATTTAGTTGCAGTGTTTGGCTATAAATTTGAAAGTTGTTATATAAACTATTTTGTTTTAAAACGAACTCATTTTCAAATTCTGTTTTGACAAATGCACTGTTGGAATAGGAAAAGAATATCAAAAAATTCTAACTTTAGGGCTGAAAAGATAGCTCGTAGTCAAGTGCACTGGCTGTCCTTCCAGAAGGCCTGGATTCAATCCCTCGTACCCACAGGGTAGTTCACAACTATCTATAAGGGTAGATATAAAGGAATCTGACTCTCTCTTCTGACCCCTACAGGCACCAGGCATGTATGTGATGCATACACACATGTAGTCAAAACACTCATATACACGTTTTAAAAAGAAATTCTAACTTTATTCATAGGAGTTAGACCAAAATAACTGAAATTGTAAATATTGAAGCAATGATATAAAAATATAATTTTTAAAACTTAATTTCATTTAATATATATACCATTTCTTTATTGTTTTCTCTTATTTGCCACCTCCTCACCCCTTTTCTGGACACGGACAATGAACATAATTCTTCATGGCTGGTAAATCCCATTATCCAGAACATCCAGCCAAAACAAAAGGTAATAAATAGGACAGGATGGGAGATTTCTGGAATATGAGATCCTGAAAGGTTCTTAGAGAGTGTTTAGTCTAAACTCTTCAAATGACAGCACATCCAGAAGTCAAGAGAGGGAAACAAGTTTGTTCAAGGTCATACTAGTGACTAGAAAGTCTAGAATGAAAACCCAGGGGTCTTACTTGCATTTTTAAAATACTCATATATAAGTTAGGCATGGTGACACAGGAGGATCCTAGTTTAGGCCATCCTGGGCTACATAAGAAGACCCTGTCTCAAAAGCAAAAGGCACTGCATATACACATACTTGTATGCATTAGTATAGAAGGCCAACTAATTTTCTATGGTTCTGAGTTTTATGGGTAAGATGCTATTACATGTTAGGCAAGGAATCTACCTCTGAGCTACATTCCCCCGCTGTTAGAAAAGCCAACTTTATACACAGTATCATAAAATCATGTTAGTAGGTTTGGTCTTTTTGTTTGTTTGTTTGCTTGCTTGCTTGTTTGTTTGATTGTTTTTTCAAGACAGGGTGTCTCTGTTGTAGCTCTGGCTCTCCTGGAACTCACTCTGTAGACCAAACTGGCCTTGAACTCACAGAGATACACCTGCCTCTGCCTCCTGAGTGATGGGATTAAAGGCATGCACCACCACCACCCGTCAGTAGGTTCAGTCTTAACACTGTTATTTTAATTGGTTTATACTTCTCTGCCTCAATTTTGATATACATCAGTTAAAAAAAAATCTTTGCAAGATTATTAAGGAGACTAAGAAGTCCCTTAAAACTAGAGTATAGATAGTATCAACATACACTAAGTATGTATTAAATATTTGTTGTATGTATGGCTAGTAATTTGCTGCTGCCTTCTCTATGATTGCCATACAGCCTTTGTGGGGTTTTGTTGTTGCTGCTCTTCATTTGACTTTATTCTGGTTTATTTGTTGTTCTTGTTCTTTATTTTGTCTATTTGGTTTTGAGACAGGGTCCCATTATGTTACCCAGGCTGGTCTCCAAACTCCTAGGCTCAAGCAATCCTACCACCTCATCATATTCCAAGGAGCTAGGACTACAGGTGCCCACCAACAGCCTGGCTCACAATACTCTTTGAATATTATGCTACTTTTGAAATCTGTATTAGCCTTAAGAACCATTGTCTCCCTTTTGTCCAAACTTTAATTTTTGTGCGTATGATGAGTTTGTTTACCAAATAAAGACTACTGACATTCTTGATTTGAAGTGCATTATACTTTTGAGTTATTGGGGTATTCAAAAACCAAGATGTCTGTTTTTATATCTTAGCAGTCCTTGGGATCAAACCCAGGGCCTTCCCCATGCTAGGCAAACATCTCTTTAAATGAATTACTAGTGAAAACAACCAATTGCTAGAGTTTACTATATAACAGGCAGTGTTCTAAGCATCTTCCAGATTCTTACAATATTTAAATAGAAACTTTTTACTACTGTCACTCCTTTTTTTATAAGGACACAGAGGCACAGAAATGTTAAATAATTTTTCTCTAGTTCACACAACTAGAAAACAAAGGAGCTGAAATCACACCCAAGTTGTTTTTCCCTAGAACCTGTGCTATTAAGCCATATCCATAAATTCCAGATACAGGTCCTTGACTCAAGTGTCATAGTGCCTGTCTGGAGGCTTCGGCATGTGAACAGAGACCTGGAAAAGAGTTATTACTATCTTCGTCCTTTAGTGAGCGCTAATCTTCCTTTATTCCTTCAAGACATCTCAGAGAATTCTTGCTGCCTATGATTTCAACCTGAGACAGCTTTTGTCTTTGACCTAAACAGTACCTTCAGTTTCTTCAGACTCAGGATAGATGTTTTCATACCTATTGGAATCTATATTGTTACTAACACACTTAAGTATCTAGCTGAGAAACTTGGCCATTGGTAGATAAGAAGCAATTATTTGTTCATCAAGCACTATTTTGTCCACTCAGCATTTAGAAAAGTTTATTTACCTTGAAATATTGCTGGATGAATTACTGTGAAGGATTCATAAAGAAAGCAAGAAGAAGCAGGGAACACCCAGGAGTAGGAAGCTGGCTTGACACCTATAAAGAAGAGAAGGCAAGAAAAACGACTAGCCTGCAACACAGGGCTAAGAAAAGCTCAGCCAGTCAGTACAGGTTCTCCAGCCAAAGGCATCTGTTAAAGAAGTTCCTTGCCTCATAGAAATAGGTCTGTATCAGTACTTCTGACTCTGATGAGAACAGCTCACAGGTGAACGTGAGGAGGGAAGGATGCAGAAACCTAGATACCCAAATTGTCCAGTTCTGCTGTCCACATTAGGAGATCTCAGAGGCATGGTTTCTGTTTGTTTTATTGAGTTTGGGGATTGTTTGTTTGCCTTTTCTTTTTTAAGACATAGTCTCATTGTCTATCCCTGGCTAGTGTGAGACTCACTATATAGACCAGGCTAGCAGCGAACTCAAGAGATCTGCCTTTGTCTCCTGGGATTAAAGGCATGTGCCACTATGAAAGCTCAGAGGCATATTTTTATGACAACCACATTTAGGCATCAGAAGTGAACAGGACATGTAGGGTTCAAACCTCTAAAGAAGCTTATAATAAGTCAAGTAGAAAGAGACAAATGAAAAACCAAGTGAATAAATGATAGCAATAAATGCTTTGGTGAATAAGATCTGGTAACATGATAAGGAGTAACTAGAAAGCTGGTTAAGTTTGATGGGAAGGAAAGCTCTCTTTGCTATGGTTTGATTAGAGAATAGTTGTGTTTTTAATTCTACTGGATATCTGTGCCGTCTTTTGTGGTTTATACAGCATATGCTTTTCATCTGTCCTCCTTGCCTCACTGTATAATATGAACTAGAACTAGCTGTGTAATGGAACTAGAACTCCATAAGCCATGACAGGCATGCATATATATATATATATATATATATATATATATATATATATATATAGTGATACTAATGTGTTTGCCCTCCCAGTCATATTAAAAAGATAGCTCTCCTTTTTTGGACACTATTTTTAAAAAATACTAGAGATGCTAGAGCATTAAGAACAGACTTTAGGGATGAATGGGAAACTATAGCAGTAACAGCAGATTACTGTGGATGCAGAACTAGAGGCTGTAGCTAAAGAAGAGCTGCCAGCTGCAAGCTAGATCCACCAGGCTCTTGTGCCTGCACAAGTACTTGCCCCACAAAGACCAGTTGTCTCCATTCACACCCTGGAACAGGACCTGTCTCATTAAACACTGAAGGTTCGGGATCAAGGAATTCAAGATTCTCCCCCCACATCAGATTCTCCCTACAGTGAGGTACTAAGGGAGATTATAGAGTGCCTATGTGCAGGGACCATGGGTGTTTCTTCCTAGAAAACTTTAGCAGTCTTTACAAACTTTACAAATTAGGACTTTTGGACTCACTCATAGCAAGTACACCAAGTTTCAGGCTTGAAATATCAAGTTTCTTCCCCAACACCACACTGTCTCTCCTGCAGCCAGTGTTTCTCTTCAGATGTTTTTGCATGCCTTCTAGGGGAAGCTAGAGCCCTTGGACTCCAGCCTCACATCCAAACTGATCAGTTTAAGCTATTGTTCAATTATCCCACTGCTAAGGATTCTCAGTAAACTCCCATAATTATGTCTAACATTAGCGTTTACACCAATTGCCAGCTGTTTTAGTAAGGGTCATTGTGAAAGGAACAAAAACTCCCCTCTTGCAAAGTTGATCAACTTAAAAGTATTGTTAATATTTTTTATATTTTTGTGGAAAGTTTTTAAGGTTCAAATGCATTTGTAGAATCTGAACTAATGGTACCCACTGGATAAATTGATTTTACCCTCCTCTCAGGAATATTAATGGGTTCCCAAAGTTCCTTAAGGGGAGGATGAAAGTACTCACATGAGTATAAATTAGCTCTTTACTTCTGCAGTGTGAACTTCTACCCTTTTAGACTAGCCTGAGATTTCTAGCTCAGTGCCTACAGTAAATGCTCATAACTCTCAGGAAATGACAAGAGTGTTTCATTCTAGTAGATGCATAGTGCATGGCCTTGGGTTCCATGCCCAGCACTATCTCCTAACCCTACCCTATTCTCCAAAAAAGTTTTATTTCAAGATAAATGAACTTTTCAACAGGGACCCCTAACCAACCCAAGCCACACACAGAGGAACAGAACAAAGATAGGTGTGCCTGGTAAGGTGAGAACAAAGCTTGTTTACCTGATCCCTCTCAAATGAACAGGACAGTGCCTGGTTAAAATATAGACTTACTGTCCAAAACCAGAAACATACACAACCCAGGAAACTTCACAAAGTGAGAACAGTTCTTTCAACCAAAGAGAATTTAGAACCTGGAGCATTTCATTCATTCTACTGATCCAGGGAGGAAAATTTCTGACTTAACTGACTGACTTCTTATCCAAATCCAGTTTTTCCTAGGCCTGGAACACTGTGCTAAGCATTTTCAGAGAAACACTGATCTAAATACTGACTCCTAAAGCTTATAGTCTCATTTTATATGATAGATTTGTGAATTTCCAACTAAATACTGAAATACATAGTGAAACTTAAATACTGTGAAAGATGGAAATAAAGGCATGATTAATTCTGACTACAGGCCTGATACAAGATATTTGTGTCTCAAAATGGGGTGTCCTGGGGCAAAGAGAGTTCTCTAAGGATATGTCACCAAGTGTCATAGTACTAAGTTATAGCCACTCACTGCCTTTTCCCTATTTCCCCTGTGCATTTTACAGAATCAATTTTTGCTTATATGTACCTCAGGATCATATGTGCCAAGGTCAAGATGTTCTAACTTGGCTGTCCTAAGCACTGAGATGTTCTTTCTCAGATTTTTCCATGGAAGGGTTGGAGAATTATAGACACAGAAGGTCTCTTGGGATCTCATGTCTGTTTCTGCCATGTCTTTCAACTTCCTCTGCTTTATGGTATTTATAAACACTAGAAAACTTATTTTTGAACTTGGATTATTGTTTATATTAGTCTTTAAGTTTGATCTAACAGATGTGCAAATATGAGAAACGTCATAAACTTAGAACAGAACAATCCTCCAACCAGCCAGTGTTCTGATGATCAGATCTTAGGACTTCTTATAGGCACACACTGTAGAGAATACCTCCTCATTCATAGCAATATAGCTTTTGGGGGGAAACCAGGAGATTTGAATTCTGATTCCTAGGTTCATTTCTGACCCACTACACAGCCTTGGACAAGTAGTCTTCCTTCTCTGGACCACCATTTCTTGAATTGTAGATGAAAGATTTAGGAAAGACTAGTAATGGCAAATGAAGACTTGGACTCCAGAGAATTTTATTTTGATAAGATTATCTGTGCAGTGGAGTCCTTATATTTGTTTTCCCTTATAGTTATAAATTACTTCCCTAATTATGTATCAAAAGACTATGAGAATTGTTTTTTGTAAATAATTTCAAGCATGTGATTATGAGCTCAAATGACCTGAAGCTATCAATCCAGTCTTGTTCTGCACACTTGCTAGTGGTCTTGAATCTTTCATGTTCTCTACCCATCTGGTTTTCTAGTTAGCTATATAATAGGAATATTCACCACTTAGGCTCCTATACCATTCTATTTTCAAAATTCTTTTGGCAATCATTTTCTCTCATTAGACCTTTAGAACTTCATCTCTATCACCCCACTTCTTGGAATAAAAGCCAACAACAATTTATTGAGAATTAAATAATTGCTTTTTATTGACTAGGTGGTGTAGCTGAGAGGTAGAGCACTCACCTAGCATATATGAGGCCCTGGGTTTGATCCAATCCTCAGCACTGCAAAAACAAAACAAACACGCTATTTGCCTATATTTCCTCTCACTGAACTCTTTAAAGAACACTACAGAATCAGTGTTCTCCTTGGCATTTGGCATGACAGTATGAGAAATGAGGCATACAAAGACATTAAAAGTTTTGCCCAGAGCAAAAATGAAGTGATTTTAGAACTTGAATCTATGTTTCTTGAGAGTCTATCTCAGTGTTCTTTCTGTTACGCGTTGTTGCTTTGGAGTTAACTGTGAGTGGTTGTTATAAAGGGCCAGTTAGAATATTGATGGTGATACAAAGGAAAGGTTTGGAGTATTTATTCCTTCATTCAACTTTCAGAGACTGCTTTACCCTTGAGTTTTCAGTGAGCCCTAGCCCTTGATTGCTAAAACCAAATCAGAAGATGATAACCTACATCTCCGTGGAGATGTGGTTCACTGGTTTTCAGTGGGATCAGTTTTCTGTACTCAGTGTGAGCCCTTGATCTAATCTAACCTTTCCTTTTATAAATAGAAAGATGAGGCTCAGGTAGATAAAATGGCAGACTTAGGACTAGACTCTCATTCTATTCATTGACTTCGCCTTCCACAAAGTTAATAGTGTTTATCTGCTGTGATCTCATGGAACTCACTCACCTATGTAAGTAAGAACAAGATTTGAAAATAGAGCTTTTTCAGATATAGTCTATGCCTTTTCTAGTCATATGACTCTAAATTTTATTATTATAATAGCTTTTCTGAATCTTATTTTTGTTCATTAAAATTTATTGTTATTATTTTAATAATATATGCATATATAATATATACCTATACACATACACATATATGCATATGTGTATAGATTTTGTATAAATTGGCCAAAAAATGATGAGTTCCCTTATCTGAGTGCCTTTTTTATGTTTATCCCTTCTCTCCAAATAATCCTCACCTGAAAAGTTTCAGTGGTCTCAAAACCCAGACACAGGGATACCAAAAAAACTGGAGCCTAGTCTGGACCCAAAGCCTGTCTCTGATAACACTGAGCTCTGTGGCTTGGACATATGTGTGTAGGTATATGATTACAGAAGCCAGATGTGTTGAATCTCCCTGAAACTAAAATTATATGTGGTTATAAACTGCCCATTGTGGTGCTGGGAATCAAACTCATGTCCTCTTCAAAAGCAGTAAGAGTTCTTCCTCACAGGGTAATTGGAAATGCTTGGTAAGTGCTTAGTAAATAGTAGCTATAATTACTGTGGTCACTATTGTCCTTTCTATTTTTATTGGTCCTCCATGTAGCAGTTGACTAAAACACTGACAGTTGCTGTCCAAGTACTGTGTTAAATGCTTTCTATAGAAAGATCTCTAATCTTTCCATATCGAAGCCACAGAGTTAGCAGAGGCAGGCTTTGGGCCCAGCCTAGGCTCCAGTGTTTTGGTCTCTCTGTATCTGGGTTCTAAGACCCACTGAGACTTTTAGGGGTGAGGATTATTTGGAGAGATGGGTTAAAAATAAAAAGGGCACTCAGATAAAGGAATTAATTAGTCGTTATTTGACCAAACATCTTTTCCAGAAACCCCTGCCAGCTGTCCTTTCCTGCCTCTGTTATCACTCGCCTGGTGATGGCTGGACTGGCCTGGGCAGTGCTCCTCTACTGAAACCCTCTGAGCTTTCCTACACTGGAATTTTGCAAGGAGGTGGGAGGAGTACTTGCATGCTGGGCAAGCTTCCCAGGGGTGGTTGTGGAAAGGAAGGGGAGTGATTTTGTGGAGCTCTAAAAAGAAGCCAGGAAGAAAAGGAAAAAATAAAACCCTGCTTAAAAGAAAACAAATTGACTCAGACATTTGAAGCCTTTATCTTTAGTCTAGACTTAGAGATAGAATCCAGGCCAGGAGTCTGGAAACCTCCCTTTTCTTCTTGCTGTGTTACTGACCTTCCTAATAACCCAAGACACGTCATTACAACAGCAAGACCATCTCAGACTAAAATCATCCCAGCCATACATTGGCTAGTGGTTTTCCTATATTTGTACCACATTTTCTTTTTTCAAAAGGTTATAGGCATAATAAAAAGAAATCTTATTAACATTTTATGTATGTGCAAGGTATGCTTTCACATTCTGATCTTGACTCTAAAAACAGCCACATAAGATAGGGATATAGGCCAGGTCGTATCATCCCAACTCTGAAGGCAGGAACTGAAGCTAAGAACTGAGCATGATCTTAGTCAGATGATGCCAGAACCAGACTTGAGGTCTGGGTGAATTGACTCCTGTCCAGACAGGAGGGTTACTGCCTGGAAAGGATTTTCCAGCTCACCTGGGTCTCCAAGTCATATTGCCCTACAGTGATTATGGGGTGAAGGGGAGTAAAGGAGAAGGTATGGAATGATGAAGATAGAAAGAGGGATGTCTCTTACTCAAGTATATAGCACTTTAGTGAGAACTAAGTATTTACCAAGTGATCAGTTTTCATTTCAGAAAGGAAATGGGGAAAAATAAAGGTCAGATGAGCTTTATATTTTACTTTGAGGAAAGTTCTCATTTTGCAATTTTGATTGGCCTGGAACTTGCTGTGTAGACCAGGCTGGCATCAAACACACTACCTCTTGAGTGCCTAGGTTAAAGGGGTGTGCCACCATGACTGACTAGCCTTTTTTCTTCTCTTTCTTTCTTCTTTCTTCCTTTATTTATTTTTTATTTTTTGGAGATAGAGTCCCATTATGTATCCTTTGCCAACCTAGAACCAATACATAGCCCAGGGTAGCCTTGAACTCACAGTCCTTCTCCTGCCTCAGCCTCCAAAATGCTGAGATTATAGAAATGGGCCCACTAGCCTGGCATGTATATGTTATTAGATTGCTATTAATCTCTTGCCCACACTTAATAGTTTGCTAGGGATTTGTATGTGTGTGTGGTCTTGTTTTGTTTTCTATTGTTTTGTTCTGATGTTTAAGACATAATCTCACTATATATCCCAGACTGGTCTCAAACGTACTGCTTACCCAAGCATGAACTTGAACTCCTGGGATTCCAGGGTGTATGTCACCCTGCCCAGATATGCATGGTCTTTTATAAACCATTTGAAGTGTACAGTTACACAATCATTATGACAATCTGGGCTAGTAGGCAAAGTTTGATCCTGAGGATGAAACTCAAGTTGTCAAGATAGACAACAGATATCTTTACCCACTGAGCTATCTTACTGATCCTGAACACATTTCTGTACAAGTTCATTTTATAGAAATAATTTTACATTTCTCTAGGACATACACATGCATGTGGGACTGCTGGGGTATATAGCTTTAGCTTTTTGGAGAGGATGGGTATATACAGCTTGTTGAGACATTATCAAACTGTATGTTCAAAGCTTTAATGAGATATATTTCACATACTATTAAATTCATCTATTAAGTATACAGTTTTCTGGGTGTTAGTATGTTTGTATGATCTCTACAGTCATAATTTTAGAAATGTTTCATTGTTCCAAAAGCAACCTCATGTCATTAGCAATCACTCTTCCGTTTGACTGCCCCACCCCATGCTCAGTCCTAGACATTCATTGTGCTTTCTCTGCCTGTGAACACACCTGTAAAACATACCCCAATTACCAAAGGCAGTTGCTACCTGAAAGGAATAGCTATAGAGAACAGAAAAGCAACCTAAGGTGGCTGATGTCCTGCCTGCAGCTGACAGAGAGAGTGAAGGCAGCACCTCCTCAGAGCTCCTTCTTATGGTGCACAGACTGCTCTCAGTAAGGCAAAGGATTACAAGGATACTGTGCCTTCTGTGTCCAGAATGAGAAAACCTTATTCCAGTAAACTGAATTCAATTTTATTATTGTTATTATTATTCCTAAAATAAACAAGAAGACCTTGTATGAATCTTGGGGTTCATCTGATTGATTTGGGGGGGGTGTTGGAAGAGCTCATTGTTATTGTTGTTGTTGTTTGTGTGTGTGTTCATACATGCATTTTGTTGTTAATTGTTTTTCCTTGAGATTATAACATAAATCTATTCTCCCTTTCCTTCCTCCAAACCTTTCCATATCATCCTCCTTGCTTTCAAACTCATTGGCCTCTTTTTTCAATTAATTATTGTTTCCTACATAAATGTATATGTAATTATATTGATTCCTAAATGCATAAATATATCCTGCTCAGTCTGAATAGTAATACCTTCATGTGTGTTTTCAGAGCTAACCATTTGGTATTGGATAACCAAATGATACACTCTACCCTATGGAAGACTATTTCTCCACCTCTCAGCATTCCTTAGTTGCCCATAGTTCTTTGTGTAGGTTTGAGCCTTCTAGGCTCACCACCCACCATCCATGTTAGCATGCCTATTGTTGTTTTCCCTGTTCAGCTCCTGTTTAGATAGCCATGTTGGTGAAACATCATGAATGTAGCTTCTAATGTAACTTGGAGACACAATCTCATTACAAGCTCCTTGTTCCTTTGGCTCTTACAGTCTTTCTGCTCCCTCTTCTGCAATGATCCCTGAGTCTTAGGTGCAGAAGTTGTGTGGTAGATATAGCCCTTGGGACTGGGCTCCACAACTCTGCATTTTGATTGGTTGTAGTTTTCTGGAGTAGTCTCTATAAGTTGCAAAGAGAAATTTCCATGATGACAGATGAGGACTACATTTATCCATGAGTATAAGAACAAATATTTAGAATGTAGCTAGGGACATATGTATGTACATTATGTGATACCCAAGGAGAGCAGAAAAAGATGTCAGATTCCCCTGGAACTGGATCTAAGAACAGTTGTGAGCCATTGTATGGTGCTGGGAACCAAATCCCAGTCCTCTGCAAGATCAACAAGTGCTCTTAGCCCCTGAGCCACCTCCCCAACCCTAAAGTAGAGATCTCTTACCAATGTTTTATTTTTGAGACAAGATCTCACTCTGTAAGATAGGCATGCACAGTGTAGTGCATGCTGTCCTCAGACTTGCAGAAGTTCTGTCTTGGGCTCTGAAGTGCTGTTGTAGGTATGACCCACTATATCAGGCCAGACAGAACTCTTTTAAAGTTGTAAACAGAAATGTGATCTCAGCAAAGGCTGGTGTAAGGCAGCTTTGACAGAACTTTTCTAGAGCTATACATTCTTACATGGAGTTAGCTGGTTTCATGAGCATGGGTACAATAGAGGGCCTAACTCATCTCAGCTCTCTGCATCATCTTATTAATGTATAAAATACAGATCTTGACCACAAGGAACAGACACATTTGGATTTTTATGCTAGGAAAAATCTTATTTATTCAGTACACTCATTCAATAAATATGTATTGAATATCCTGAGAAAGTTCTCATAATGGGGACAGAGAGACAATTGGAACATGTGTCATATATCTACAACATGTAAGATTATGTATACCCTGCTTGTCAAGATTGTCTCTTTCAGACCTGTGAGAGCCAAGTTTGACAGCCTGATTTCATCCCCCGTGGATGCACATGGTGGAAGGAGAGCCAACTCCCAAAAAGCCAGGCACCAGGAGAATCACATAAATTCAGGCAGAGATGTTTAATTGGTGTTTTGTTTTGTTTTGTTTTTTATCTCACTACTTAGGATCCTACTCAGGCACTTATAATCTTCTCATATGCCCTGTGCTATATGTATCCAGCCCCCAACACAAACATAATTAAATAAATAAGTAAATAAAGGTAATGAAGTTTGTCTGTGTCTGTGTCTTCCACTTCCCTGTGTCGAATGATAAATGAGGAAACTAAGACTCTGAAAAGCAAAATGACTCTGCAAAGGTAAAGATAATCATTTCTTTTATTTGTAAATACAGACCAGTAATTCATTGCAGGAGTGAGGGAAGCTTGAGTGACAAGACCAAATAAACAGGTTATGACAAAAATGCCCTTAATTTCAGAGGAATCTTTATTCTGAAGGCAATAGAAACCAGTAACTGTTACTGAAGGAGTAGGGCTTTATTATCTTATGTGTTTTATCTGTTTGGTCAACAAATACTGAGTTGTATAATGCAGTAGACGTGACACAAGGCCACAGCTATTATTAAAGTGTTAGGATCTCTGCCTTCACTGAGTTTGCAATTAATAATGCCTAAGGAGCAGAATGATGAGGGAGAGACTGGTATGTTCCTGGAAATCCTCTGAAGTACAAGGAGCATTGGTAAGAAATAATGTTGAAGAAATAAACAAGAAGATAGTTTTCAAAACAGACAGAACTCTGTAAGTCATCTTAAGAACAGAGAGCCATTGCTAAGCGACAGACTGACATGAGTCACAGATGATTGATCACTGGGTTTCTGACTTGGACAGCTGATGGGAAAGGATGTTGATGTGCTTTCCTGAGACAGAAAGAACTGGACTACAGAGGAGTTTGGCTTAGGTTGCTGAGCTTAACCAGCTGATGAGATATCTAAAGGAGGAATCCAGCAGGTTGGGGGAGATGTGCAATAGGAAGCCTGGGAAGAACTGAGCTAGAGATCGAGGTTTGAGAATTGTCATCACTTGGGTGGTAGCTGAAGCTTGATAATGGGCAAGATTCCTTCTGAGAAAGGCTTCAGAGTCAGAAGGAAGTTATAGGAAGGTCTAGAATTCTGAAGAATGAAGAGGTACACAGAGCAAGAGGAGGCCAGGAAGTCAACTGAGCGTATAGGACATCATCAGAAGCTTTCTTTTTACACCTCCTTTGTGTCATTTTGACAAAACAGCTTGTGTTTCTCCATTGGTGCCATGACTGCTCTGTCCATAGTATAAACCTTCTCTCAGCTACCTTTAGAGAGTTTATCTTGAGAATCTAATGGAGTAATAAATGCATTGATTCTGTTAACAAACGTCCAGGTCACTGAGAGACCTGTTATAGAAATTCATTTTGGAGATCAATACAGCTGTCGTGGAGCAGTTTCCCCAGAGACTCATTGGCTTTCTCTCTTCTTCCCTGACAGAAGAGTATTAGGAGTAACTAGAGAGTTGCTGTAGAGCTTTAATGAGCTGATGATCCTGCCTTGGGCCATGTGGATGGTACAGCCTGAAATAGGTCAGATAACAGAGAGTAGCTAAAGAACTTAGTCTCTTCTGATAGGATTTGAATGCCTCTAGAAATCCTTCATCCCCAACACATTCCTTCCTACCTAGCATATCACCTGAACTTATATTTTTATACCTATATTTCTTGAGAACTTCACTGTTGGGATTTTTAAATACCAAATGCTTTTTTCTTAAATAGTCATGGGCTGTAGCAATATACTACAATCTTTTACTCTCTATTTAGGGAAGGAGAAAGGAAAGATAGAAAGAAATCTTCACCACTTTTGCAAGCTGCCTTGATATAGAAAAAAAAGATAGAAATCTTCATAGCCTCTTTTAGACTGTCCTAAGCTTGAAGAGGACTAGTGAGTCAGACTAGCATCTCAGCTAAACTCAATCCCTCCAACCTTTGTTCTTTTAGGAATTATCTAACTAACTAAAGACAGCAGCCCAACCAACAAACCACCAACTAATGCCCACCCTGACTCTCGGGGCTTCAGACTTTTTATACCCTAAGCCAAAAGTTCCCATAAACCCATGTGACACACAATCCCAAAAACAAGCTACCGGTGCCAGAATGACTGCATCTAACCAAACTATAGCCACCTGCATCAAGCATTCCAAATCCAGTTCATAAACAACTATACCACAGCTGAGATGGGAACATGAACCTAATCCAAATGCCACTTTGCATTTTTTAAAGAAACCAAAATAAAAACTTTCTCCAAGTGTTGCTCTACAATGGACCTTCTGTGTAGGACTTTATTAGGTAGATACTAGGACTCTATAAGCAATAACCTCACTGATAGTTCTTAGAGCGAGAGCAAGAAATCAGAGTGACCATAGATCTAAAGGAAGCATAAGCTGAAAGCTGTCAACACCCAGAAAGGAAAAAGAAAAGCATTCAGGAAGGTTTTTGTGGGAATATAATATCTGCATCGGATCTTGAAGTCTTCATATGAGCTTCCTAGAAGTGCAGAGATGAAACCCAGGCTGAAGAAAAGGGAAACAAAGAATCACACAAAAAAGGCTGCAATGCTCGGGAACTGATGATGCTTCCATCTGCTTTGCTTATGTGTGGAGAGAAAGCAGGAAGTAGGTCAGACTAAGGAAATGTGGACTAAGCTTAGAGAGCTGGCCAAATAAATAATGCTCTGGGCTTAGGGTGTAGTATTCTAAGCCTTTATCTGTCCTTAAATACCCCCACTTCCTTTCTAATACAACAGAGGAGAGTTTGAGATAAGAAACAAAGAAGGACCAGTGGACAGAGAAAAGTGGGGAACAGAGAACAAAGCTGTTCTTGGAAGACGTGGAAGAGAACCAGGATGAACCAGGGATCCTGTCTGGAGGGACAGCTCTGCGTTTGTGCTTTTATCATTATTGCAGAAGGCACAAGCCTGGACCTTAATCAGTGAGTCTTCAGTAAGCAATGTCTCACTTAGCACAGCCAGAAGCTTTGAGGGGTACTAACAGTAGGATCCTGCCATGCCCTACACGGCTTGATCCTAGGAACCTTGACTGGGGTGACATGAAGATGAAGAAAGGGCAGCCAATCAGCATGGTGGTGCACTTTAATCCCAGCATTCAGGAGGCAAAGACAGGTAGATCTTTATGAGTTAAAGACTAGCCTATCCACATAGTGAGTTCCGGGCCGACTAGAAACAACAGACAGACGTACAGAAAAAGCTGGGGTCTGATGGGGTGTGCTCGTTCTGATGGACACCTACAAACCAGAAACTCAGCCCTGTTATTGTATACAACGCAGGAGTAGAAGTAGGGAAGCAGTCTTAGGTTGCAGTCATCCAGAGGAATGCTGGAGGGAGCTGAGGTTGCTACATTTTTGCATACTGACCAGTTTTGCACACACTAGTCAGTTATTTGTAAACACTGTTACTTAGACCAAAGGAAGGCTTTGCCATGCCTCTGAGCCTCACCTGAGGAAGGTTTTGCCATGCCTCCTTATAGGTCAGAGTCACTGGGGTCCTTGACATGGCAATGGCCAACAGTATACATTCACTCCAGACTTCATCTGCTCCCGGCAGGAGCCACCAACAAGAAGGAAACATGGTACTCATCAAGACTCTGGTCTTGTCTATGGCAGGGTCACTCTCCTAGAGGTGGATAGGTAAACCCCCTGGGGTAGAGCATACCAGGTCTAGGTCATGATAGCCTCGCCTTCAGGCTACTCCTAAGCAGGTAAGAGGTGTAACTCATCTCCCATTCAACCAAGATGGCTGCAGGCCCAGCCTGCCTCCCTGGTAAGAAAGAGAGAATGAGTATATAAAGGAGAGAATGCTACAGCCACATTGCTGTCTTTCAGAATGCTTTGTCTTCCTCAGACAACTGTCTTTAGGATATGGACACTTTCCATTCCTATTTCATTCACAGAGATCTTTCTTCTCTTCCCAGACTCCCTGAGAAACCTTTCTTCAGCCAGTCATGGTCCCCGCTCCTCTCCAGCTGAGTTCAGCAGCTCCAGTCAGCACCTGCTCCGAGAGCGGAAGTCCTCAGCCCCTTCACACTCTAGTCAACCCACTTTATTCACGTTTGAGCCCTCTGTGTCAAGCCACATGCAGCCTGCCTTGTCCACCAGTGCACCTCAGGAGTATCTCTACTTGCACCAATGCATAAGCCGAAGGACAGAAAATGCAAGGTAGGAGACCGCATAGCCACCATGTGGGAATGTAATCACTCAGGGCCTATTACTTTTCAGTCTCTGGATTTCAATTTGAAAGACAAGGGAGTAAAATATTTTCCCTTTTTAGGCAAAGAAACACAAAAATAACAAAACATTTTATTGTTTGTGTAACCTTCATAATTTCAGGTTTAATCTATGTTGCTATAAAGTCGTCATTGAATTCCAGGGAAATTATTATCTCATTATCAGCAATCATATTATAAAAAAATTGTTTGATTTGGGGATAAGAAGCATTAGGAGATAAAGTTTCAGAACTATAGAATAACTGTCAATTTCTTGTTGGCTTTAAGGGTTCATCTAGAAAACCTTAACATTACTGAGCAACTTGTTTCTCAGCTCTACGACTGCATTATTCCTTGTAACAACTACCATTCATACATGTCTATGTAACCTTAAATTAGCTAAATGAGATAAATTTTAAAATTCAATTGCTCTATTATGTCAGTGTATTAGTTACTTTTCAGAAGAAAAGTTAAGAAGCAACTTTTAAGTTGCTTCTTGTAAGAAGCAAGAAGCTTCTGGTAAGAAGCAACTTAAAGGAGAAAGGGTCTATTCTGGCTCACAGTTTAAAAGGGGATACAATATCATAGCAAAAAAGTCATAGTGACAGGTGTGTGCCCGCTAGTTTTACTGCACCCAAATCAGGATGCAGAGATAAA
Source organism: Cricetomys ansorgei (assembly GCA_026225945.1). Lineage (NCBI taxonomy): Eukaryota > Metazoa > Chordata > Mammalia > Rodentia > Nesomyidae > Cricetomys > Cricetomys ansorgei. Next base: position 2,842,581 of record JAMJFZ010003206.1, read on the forward strand.
TACCAATGCTTAGCCTGATTTCTCCTTTTGATTCACTCCAAGACCCCATCCCATGGAATGGTTCCCCTTACACATAGGTTGAGTCTTCCCTCTTCAGTTTAACCTTCCTAGAAACACCCTCATAGACACCATAAGAGGTGTGTTGCCATGGTAATTGTAGATATAGTCAAGTTGATAATCAAGATTAACCATCACATCCAGCCATGATTCAAAGACCTATTATTCTCCTGTGGCATATAGCTATGAGTAAACAGCAGAGATAGAAATGTAACCTTCATCTTAGAACATTCTAGAGCACATTCTAGGTACAGATCGTGTACCTATTATTATTTTCTTTGTTCTCATTGTTAGAAAAAACAGGCACAGAGATATACCAGAATAAGTTCTCAATTGCTACCATAACCAAATTACAAATCATGTTTCTAAATTAATTTACTAATGCATAGTTTCTGTTTTTAAAACTAAAGCAAAAGACCAGCAAGATGGTTCAGTAGGTAGAGTCACTTACACACAGGTCTAATGACCTGATTTCAATCCCTAGATCCCACAAGGTAACAAGGGAGAACCAGCTTCCAAGAGTTGTTCTCTGAGCTTCATGTGCTATAGCACATATGAACCTGCACACATGTGTGCGTTCATACACACACACACACGTGCACATGCACACACACTGTGGTGGTAGTTTAAATGAAAATGCCCCCCATAGGCTCATATGTTTGAATGTTTAATACTCGGTTAGTGAAACTATTTGGGAAGGATTGGGAGGTGTGGCCTGGTTGAAGGAGGTGGATCACAGAGTAGGCTCTGAGTTTTCAAAAGCCCATGTCAGGTCCAGTCTCTCTCCTTCTGCCTGCTGCCTGTGGATCAGGACTTAAAGCTCTCAGCTACTGTTCCAGATCCATGCCTATCTGCTTCCTGCCATGATGATCATGGACTAACCCTCTAAAACTGTAAGCAAGACCCCAATTAAATTATTTTATTGAAAGAATTGCCATGGTGATGGTGTCTCTTCACAACAGAAGAATAGTAACAAAGACACCTGCATTCAAACAAAAGTATAAATATAACAATTCTTATGTGTGGAAATGTTTTCATGATGTCACTTGAACCAATAAAACACACTGAGAGACAGCCAATGTGGGTGACTTACCTCAGTCTTACTGTGAAAAAACAGAGGCATGCAATTAATATACTACAAGGATAGGACTAGACTCTGGTTGTCTCAATTCTGTGTTGTTCTCTACATCAAGACACTCTGCTGCTGTTTCCCTGAGTCACCACTGCACAAGAGAGGCTCCCAACACTCAGTCATTTGTGAACTTTTACTAGTTTGTTCTTTACCAACTTAAAGATGAAATCTAAATTCTAAACAGACAGAGTGAAGTAGCCCACACCATTGAACTAATGAGTGATGAACCTATAAGTAGCACTTGCTTCTCCTGATTCATAGGTGAGAGATAGGCAGGGTGATATAATGAAAAGAATGTTACAGGTTTCAGAATCAGCCATATACAGCTCAAATCCAGGATATGCTGCTTCCTTGGCCTTCCTTAGGCCACCTGTGTAACCACATTCACCTTCAATTCCATTATCTTCAGAATAGGAATAACTAATGCAGAAGCTCATTAATGATCACAAAAGACAAAATATCTAGTACTCAGACACTCAGTTGTCTGTTAGATGTGTCCTCTTCTATGATATGAATGATTGCTTGGGAACCCAGAATGAGAGCTCACAAATTGCTACAGTGAAAACTTAAGTACCTACTATCAGCATTTTAAAATACCTATAAGTCTTATTGAAATGCTCTTTCTGGCTCAGTATGCCTAGGCTAGGTTCTGAAAGCCTGCCTTTCTGATAAACACCAGGTACTCCCCAGTGCAACTTGTCTGCAGATCACACTTTAAGTAGAAGACTTTATAAAATATTAACAGCTCCCTTGACCTCCACTCCCATGAATGCTAAAGCATCTGAGAACAAATGCATAAATATCCTCTGCTGGAATTAGCAGTTGGAGTATTCCTGTCCCACCCACTGCCTCCTCTGGAAGCCTGCTAGTCTAACTGGCTGGAATTCATTTCTTCCATGATTACTATCATAGTCTTTTTTTCTCTTCTCGTAGCATTTGGAACTTTTTTATTGGACTGCACATTTTTCAAATTAACATGTTACTGCTCTTTGAAGTTATAGGGCAAATCTAGATGGAAAATAAATACTTAAACAAGCTGGGAATAGTAATACTGCATGCACTACCAATACTATCAACTTTCAAGAGGCTGAGACAGGATAATCAAGAGCAACCTGTGTTTCATGGCAGGTACAAGGCCTGTCTATACTACATAACAAAACACTGTTGCAGATTATATAATAATAATAGCACTAATAAGATGAAATTTAAAAGAATATTAAACTGAAAAAAAAGTAATTCAATGTCTCTGACTTTACCTAAGAAGTCTCTATAAAATTTAACCCAAGACGTTCACCATGTAGTCAGAAACGACCTCACTTGGGAAGAAACTGTAAAAATATTGACCCATAGCTAAGAAAATTTGATATATAGAAGAAACAGACAAAAATAAATGTAGATTTGAGAACTATCCTAAAAAGCTTTAAATGTTTTGATCAATGGTTTAAAAATGCATACTAGAGGAAGTAATGGTGAGTTTTTGGAGCAATGTAGAAACTTTGAAAGGCATTTTAGGAATTGCAGGTCCACTGAGAGTACAAGCCACATTTGTACTCTCTATGCCTCTATGAGTATAACACACAATTATGGACAAAGTCTCAAACACAGAATATAAACCCCAAAGCTCTGAAAAGTTCTAAGGATACAATCCATGGTAGCAGGGAGGGCATGGTACTGGGCATCTTTGTCCTACCTGTGGGTGCACATGGTGTGACTTGTTATTCACATCTCAGTGGATCAGGAAGCAACAGCTGGAGCCAAAAGTAGATCTTACAACACTCAAGGCCTGCTGATCCCACTAACCTACTTCCTCCAGTTAGGATCCATACTCTTCCAAAAGAGCGCCCCATTTGGGGACCAAGTATGAAAACACAAAAGCCATTTCACACCAGACCTGTAACACAGACTAAAAGAAAAAGTCACAGAAGAACATGAAACAAAGAATTAGGTTTTGAAAAGCTAAGTAAAATTAGCAGTCCCTTAGGTAGACTAACCAAGGAGAAAAAAGAAGAGATGCAAATAAAATTAGAGTTGAAATAGAAGATATTATAGTTAGTACCACACAAGTAGAGAGGATCAGTCTTGCCAAGAGGAAAAATCTGGGACCAGATGGATTCACCGCTGGATTTTGTGAAACCTTTTAATAAATTATTATAAGGATCATAAAGTAAGGAATCCTTCCACATTTATTCTATGAGTTCAGCATTACCCTGTTACCAAAACCAAAACTTACCAGGAAAGAAAAAGAAAAAGACATCTATCAATGTCTTTGATGAACTTAAATGTAAAACATCACAAAATACCAGCAAATCAAATTCAGTAGCATATCAAAAATATCATTCACCATCACACACACAATACACACACTGTGTGTTCTCATTCTCTCTCTCTCTTTCTCTCCCTCTCTCTCCCTCTCTCTCCCTTTCTCTCCCTCTCTCTCTCTCTCTCTCTCTCTCTCTCTCTCTGTCTCTATCTTTCCTTTTTTTTTAAGTGCCATCAATATAGTTCAGCAGGTAAAGGTACTTGCTGACAAACCTGATGAGTTTAATCCATGGGCTCCACATGACAGAAAGAGAACACCAACTCCTGCAAATTGTCCTCCTACCTTCATACACATGCTGTAGCATACCTGTGCCCAGACACACATACCTACACACACTCACCAAATAAATAGATAAATGAGTGTAATAACTTTTTAAAGAGAGCATTCACTGTGATCAAAATTATTTCATTCCAAGAATGCTGATGCAGGGATGGTTTACAAATCAATAAACACAGCCCACAACATCAGCGAAATAAAAAGTAAAAATCCTGTTATTTCAATAGATTCGTGAAAAAGCATTGGATAAAATTCAGAACTTTTTTTATAAAAGGCCTGAACAAATTAAGAACAGAAGGCTTATGTGGTAGTGTAGTATAAGCTATATATGACAGACTCATAGCCAACATTATGCTGATTGGGAGAAGGCTGAAAACAGTTCCTCTAAGTTCAAGAATATGGCAAGGGTGTCCACTATGATTCGAATTACTTTGGGGGTGTATGGCTATGTGTGGGTGTCTGAGTGTGTTGCCATATGAATTTTATTTTTCTACTTCTTTGAAGAATATCATTTCAATTTTGCTGGGAATTGCATTAAATCTGTAGATATAGCCATTTTCATTTCATTAATTCTGCTAATCCATTGAGTATGAGATGTCTTTCTGTCTTCAGGTGTTTTCTTCTATTTCATTCTTCATTAAAGTTTTTACTATAGAGGTCTTTCTCTTCTTTGGTTACATTTACTTATTTTTTGTTTTATCCTTTGTGTGTGTGTGTGTGTGTGTGTGTGTGTGTGTGTGTGTTCTGCTTTGCTTATTTAGAAAGAAACTATGTTTTAGTGAGGCAAGTTTCAGTTCTGGTTAGAATGTATTCCTTTCTACATTCTATTCTAGTAAACAGTTTCTTTTTCTTAGATTTCTGGATCCTGAAGTTGGTTTGAATTATATACACACTCAGAGTGATGCCTGGTTGAGACTTTGAATTAGTATTCATATAAGTTGGCTTTTCTATGGGTCCTCTGTGAGAAGGATCCAACTCAACCTAATGTCTAAGGAACCAATGAGGCCTTCACATAACCTATGGACTGAAAGAAGCTTTTTGCTGTTGTAGCTTGTAATATTTGTTGTTTCAAAGTAGTGTCCAAGATAGGAAAGCAAGGGTACAGGTTTTGCAGTGTTCTTTAGGTTGTATCTTTCCTGATTCCAGTTGCCTATCAGGGTACCATTCAAATATGAGTTCTCATTAGTGGTGCATCACCATCCATCCTGAAAGAACTTGAACATGGCATTCCAATCTGTCCACACTTCACCATGACCATCTACATAAGTAAATGCTGTAGTGTAGGTTTCTGAGGAAACAAGCAAGGTTCTGTCTCTAGAGAAATTTTGAGCAACTGAGACAATGAGAAGCAGCCATTTCAAGGAGATGGTGCAATTACAAAATTCTGTGCCTTAGAACACAGAGGACACTGTCCAGTCTTTCTTGGGCTTCAGTCCCATCCCACTTTTCACCCAGGACTCCCCTCTCTCCTCATTGGCTGTTTTTAACCTCATGTAGGTATGAGAGGGATGCTCACAGCTGTCCTTAGATCCTTCTGAGGGTCAGGAAGGTGAGACAATGTGGGTATCTCCATTTCATATTCATATTTGTCAAGGTAACCATACACTATTGCTGCTGCTCTTAGTTACATTTATTTCTGAGTTTGTTTGTTTGTTGTTGTGAATGGGATTTTTTCCTGATTATGTTCTTGAAAAACTCATTTTAGTATATAGGAAAGGTACTGGATTTTAAATGTTGATTTTGTATCCTGTTTCTTTGCTGAAATTATTTACCAGAACTAATTAGCTGGTGGAATCATTAGGGACTCTTAGATATATGATCTTAACCATCTGCAAATAGAGATAGTTTTATTTCTTCCTTTTCTGTTTGTATCCCTTTTACTTCTTTCTCTGACTTTATTGATCTAAGACTTCAAAAATGATATTGAATTAAAACTGAGACAATGAACACACTTGTTCCTGATTTTTAAAGGAATACTTTTAGTTTGTTCCTCATTTAGTATAATGCTAGCTGTAGACTTGTCATATATAATCTTTAATATGTTGGTATGTTCATTTTATTCTTAGTGTCTTCAGGGCTTTATCATAAAGAGATACTGAGCTTTATCTAAGGCCTTTTCTGCAATTATTGAAATTATCATGTGATTTCTATGTGCTGCATGAAATTTATTGACTTGGATATGTTGGGCCATCCTTGCATCTCTGAAATGAAACCAACTTGGTCATGGCCATTTTAATGTATTGTTGAATTTGATGTGCAAGTACTTTATTGAGAATGTTTGCATCTATTTTCATCAGAGAGATCAAGTTAATAGTGTTTTGTCATGTTCTTTTCTGGCTTGAGTATCAGGCTAATACTGGCTTTATAGAATGGGCTTGGTTGTGCTCCTTCCCCTTCTGTATCATAGAATACCTCAAGAACCACCAGTGTTACCTCTTAAAATAATTTCACATGTCTTTTCATATAATGGTGGAATAAAACTAGAAATTAACAACAAAAGAAATTACAAAAGCTATAAAAACACATAAAGATTGAATAATATGTTTATGTATTACTCTTTTGGTAATTCCTGCCCTGATCTTTATTATCTCTTCATTCTACTGCTTTTACATTTGGATTGTTCTTGTATTTTTAGGACCACATAGGTGCAACACTAGATTATTTATTTGAGACTTTTTAATTTTTTCAATGAAAACACTCATAGCTATAAGCATCCCTCTTAGAACTGCTTTTGCAGTGCCCTAAAGTTACATTTTCATTTGATTTTAAGAACTTTTAAATTTCCTCTCTTAATTTTTTTCAATGACTTATGATCATTCACAAGCATATCATTCAATCTCTATGTGTTTTTATAGTTTCTGTAATTTCTTTTGCTGTTACTTTATAGTTTTATTCCAGCATATGAAAAGACATGGGGAATTATTTAAATTCTTTTGTGTTAAGATTTGCTTTGTAGCCTAAAAAGTGACCTATTTTAGAGAAAGTTCCATGGGCTGCTAAGAAAAATGTATACTTTATATCGCTTATATGGAATATTCTATAAATATTTGTTAAGTTCCTATATAATACAAACTACCTCTGAAGTTTCTTTGTTGACTTTTAGTCTGAATAACCTATCCACTGATTAGAGTCAGGAATTTAATCTACCCTCTATAAATATGTCAGGCCCCGTATGCCCTTTTAGGTCCAGTAGTATTTGTTTTATGACACTAAGCACCCCAATGGGTCAGTGCCTATGTATTTATAATTGTCACATCTTCATGATGGATTGTTCCCGATATTAATACATAGTTACTTTCTTTAGATCTTCTGATTAACTTTGGCTCCAATTCTCCTTACTCAGAATAGCCAAGCTGGCTTGTTTCAGCTTCCATTTGCTTTGTAACAAAATCTTTTCACTCAGTCCTATCTTTGACAGTAAGTTGTGTTTCTTGGAGACAATACATAGTTGTATCTTGTTCTTTACTCTCTCTTTAGTGGTGTGTGTGTGTGTGTGTGTGTGTGTGTGATGTTTATATGTGTCAGTGTAGGCACAGCATGTTTCAGAGTATGTGTAGGCATATGTGAGGTCACAAGACAACTTTAAATGTTGATCTCTCTTTCTACTTCATTTGGTACAGGGTCTCTAGCTCACCACTTCATATACTACATGTTCTGGTGAATGATCTCCTGGGCATTCTTTTGTGTCCACCTCCCATCACACCGTAGGGGAGTTGTGATTATAGACGCACATTACTGTGTCCAGTTTTGTATGGGTTCTGGGGATCCAAACTCAAGTCCTAATGTTTGTGCAGCAAGAACTTTACCGATTGAGCCATCTCTCCAGCCCTGGATGATGTTTTAATCTAGTCAGCTAGTATGTTTCTTTTAAGTATGGAATTAAGGCCACTTACATTATTATTAAGAGGGGTTTGTAGAGTCCTGAAATTTTGTTTCTTGTTTTTCTGATTGGTTGACTAGATTATTATTGTTTGTTCTTTTTTTTCTCTCCCATTTGTGTTGTGGTTTGACTGGTTTACTGAGTGAGGCATGGGTTCTTTCCCAGCTTGCCTTTGTTCCTCTATTCTTCTCATGAAGTTTGTTCTTTCATATGGCCTTATAAATGAAACTGTCTTTCTTCTGCTTCTGTGTTTAAGACCCTTTCAGTTATTTTCTGCAGTTCTGACTCAGTGGTCATGAATTGTGTTAGTCTGTGATTGCCTTGAAATGCCTTGGTTTCTCTGTGGGTTTTCCCTATGGATGTTAAAGTTAAACTGTACAGGATATAGCAATTTCAACTGACAGTTATTTACTTTCATGGCTTGAAATACATCATCCCGTGCTTTCCTGGCTGTTAGGTTTCTGTTGAAAATCTAATATTATTCTTACGTGTTTGCTTTTGTGAGTTGTTTTTCTCATACAACTTTTAATAGTGCTACTTTGTTTTGCATGTTTTGTATCATGGCTATGATGCACTGGGGGGATTTCTCCTCTGGGCAGATCTATCTGAGGCTCCAAATGTCTCTTATGCTTAGATGTCCATTTCTTTCCATAAATTTGCAAAAATTTTAGCTATAATTTCACTGGATAGGTTTTCTGTACCTTAGTCTTTTTCAACTCTGCCATGAATTCTTATATTTTGTCTTTTGATCACCTCTCAAAGTTCTTGGGCATTGCTCGTTTATGTATTTATTTATTCTATATTAATTTTGAGTATTGATTTCTTTGATCATGTTCTCCATCTCTGACTTCTCTCTTCTGCTTTGTTAAGTCTTTTGGTGATGCTTACTGCTGACTCTGTGTGTGTGTGTGTGTGTGTGTGTTCGTACCCCCTTCCTACGCCAGTCTGTATTTCCTACTAAATCTCTGGGTCTTGAATGGATTTTCTTACTTATTACTTCTTACTTACAAATGCATCAGCTTATTTGTGTCATTTTTAAGTAAGTGCTTATTTTTACAAGTAAATTTTGTATTCTTCATCTAGCATTTTACCCATTTCACTCTTTAGACTTGGTTAGTAAAAAGTTAGGATCTTTGGGAAGAATCTAGTAGCCTCACTTTTTCTTGTCCTTGTGTTCTGTGTTGTGAAGACCTCACAAAAACTGCAGAGAACTGAGAGGCCTAAATATGGAAAAAAGACTATAGTTATGAATTAAAAGATCAAATATTAGTAAAATGATAGTTTTTCCAAATTAACCTGCAGGTTCAACATAATGCAAATAAAATTCCCAACAAGATTTTGCATTGATACTGTTCACTGATTCTAAAATATGTGAAAATTAAAACAACTTAAACACTCTATAGTAATCTTTTAAAATGACAACAATGAAGCATCTAAATTGCTTGGTTTCAAGACTTCCTTTCAAACATTAGTAATCTATAGAATGTTGTATTGGTGAAGAGATAAATATATAAATCACTGAATTGTGAATCCAGGAAAATACACATAAACACACATGCATGTGTGCATACATAATTGGATATAAGTTGAACATAATGTAATACAAATGCATTTTATACACCTAATCTACCAAATATTGTAGCTTTGCAACATGGTGTACTGTACATTGTCAGCTGTTTACTCTGCCAAGTATGTGGCTTCAACTGAGCTGCCCAACATAACAAGAAATACTGTGCCATTTTATTACTAGCTAAGGAGAAGATCCGACATTTATGTATAGTACTAAACATGTACTGATTTTGCATCACAATAAAATTAAAAGCTCTTAAGTCAAACTGTCATTAGTTGGGGTCCTTCTATGTGTTTTTGACAAAGTGCCAGTGGAAAAAGAAAAACTTTTTAACAAATATTTTAGAATAGCATATAGGAATAATTTGTAAAATGCCATAAACCCTTACTTCATGTAACACCACTCAAGAATTAATTCAAACTTTTGAGTCCTAAATGTGAAAGTTAGTGCTGTTTCCATTCCCTGAAAAGTTCAAGAAGAAAACATCTCTGACACTGAAGTCCGGAAAGATTTTTATATTAAACACACATATACACACACAGAAGGGAAAAAGTACAAAAGGAAAAAAAAATGAAGTTGTCTTTGTTAAAATTCAAACTTTTGCTTTTCAAAACACCCATGAGGAAAAATGGGGTGGATATGGTCATGTACACTGTAATCTCAACACTTGGAGGAAGATCCCTACTCATTGCAAGTCTTGGGACAGACCTATCTTAAAAAAAAAAAAAAAAACAAGGTTCTAGAACCGTCTCAGAAGAGGGAGTAGAAAGCCTGAAGGAGTCAGAGATCAGGAGACCAGAGCAAAGCAAAACAATCCTTGTGGACTTGACAGGATGACTGCACTCCTGAACTCAAAGCAGCTCAGGTTTTCTTTGCTAAACCTGCCCAAGATCAAACCAATCAGCATTCTAGGACGGAGTGGGTGGAGTTCATAAACCCCTTTCCCGATAGAACAATTGGGTGCTGAGAAGAGTTTTCTTAAGGGAATGGCTCCTGTTAGGTTATTTATTGTCCATTTGTTCTCCCCACACCCAGAAGTAAACACAAATTGGAGTCTGGGGATTGTTAAATTTAAATAAATAAAAAACTACACAGGCCTTGTCTACACTGAGAGTTGCAGAACAGCAAGGGCCACAATAATAACAACTTTACAACACAGTAACAAACATTTTTTTTTTTTTATTTGAGAAAGGGTCTCCCTTTGTAACCTCGAACTTGTAATCTTTCTGCTTCAGCCTCCTAACGCTGGAGTTAATAGACATGTGCCACCATATCCAACACAACCCATTTTTTCCTGATGAGCAAAAGATTTCAACAGATATGCTTCATCTATAAAAAATAATAAAGATTTTAGGAAAGGACAGTAAGTACAAGAACAGATTTCCAACTGTTTAGGAAATACAAATTAATGCTTCTGATACCAGACGTTGTGGGATATGCCAATGATTCCAGGACCTCGGAGGCTAAGGTATGAAGATTAAAAGTTCAAGGCCATCTTCAGCTGCATAACAAAACCCTGGTTTCAAGAAAAAAAAAATCGGTTCTATTTGATCTCCAGATGCCCAACTATGTAAAGTGTCCGTCAGGATGTGGACAGACTTTCATCCTGCCATAGGTCTGGCACTGGTGTGATATATTAGCTGCTCTAGAAAAAAGGAATGATGTTTATAGTTTTAAAAGCACCTTTACATTACTTGGCTCACATAATCACCAAAATTCTTAATCCTTAAAGTTACTTTTGAGTCAGGACTATGAAAAGAGAATAATAGAAAATTACTAAGGTTAGTAATACCAGCTTTGTATCTATGCCCCCTCCCCACTTTAATTTGTGAGGTTCGCTGGCATAAAACTATAGTAAGTTTGGCATCTCCTGTAAATAAAAGTGTGCATTATTTATCATTCTTTACTGTAGTAATAGCTTCTATTCTTCAACTAATAGGTAATATTTATTCTTGCTGAAATAGCAAGTTTTCAAAACCAGGACTTCCACTGAACTAAAATAAGTAACAGTTAAGAGTAGCATCCACTGCCAAGAAAATAGTTTTGAACTGGCTGTGTTACAACAGAATTCTTTAGTCTTTGCAGACAAATTAGTTTCACTGGATTTATTTTTGCCCACTAGTCTTTGGGGCATCATTACAGATCCTAGCTGATGCCTGTCTACTGTTAAACCTATTGGAGGTGAAACATTGAGGGAGGTCACACACCCAGAGAAGCCATAAATCTGTGGTAAGATTCCAATACCATTGACCCAGCCACAGCAGCATTCTAGAGAGAAATGGTGGGTAAAAGGTAAAATCAGCATGTTGATGAGTTTCCAAGATCTTTTCCAAGGAGTCCTTGACTCCAACCAGTTGTTTTGATTAGCCAAAGGCGTCATATGTAATCTTGCATTTCACTTAGCCTCACAAGTGTAGCATTGCTCTCATTATAGAGAAAAGGTGTACTCAAAATTGTAACCCAATGGGTTCTAGATACAAAGATAAATTGATTGGTTGATTGATTGATTGATTGATTGATCGTTTCCCTCCCCTTTGTCTTTCTTCCGTCCTCCCACTTATCAGCAAGATCTCACATATCTCAGGCTGGCCTTGAACTTATTGTGTAGCCAATGAATAGCTTGAAATCCAGATCCTCCAGCCTCCACTTGATAAATGCAAAGAGTATAGGCATGTGTGGGAGGCAAGCACTCTACCAGCTGAGCTATCTCTCCATCCCTAAAGATCATCTCATTTTTTAAAGACTGTAACACATAGTTTTCTTTCTTCACAAAAAAGGCTCATTCGGGATTGGTGCTGGAAAATGGTCCAAATGACTTCTTAAGATTGCCAGTGACGTAAAGACATAAAATGCTTTAAATGGTAGTTAATCTTTCTACAAGCATTTACATTTTAGGTTTCCCTTAAATGAGAAATAATACTCATTAAAAATCAAACTGGTCCCTCCATCATTAATACACTTAGAGTCTAGTAGAATTTTAAAAAAAAAAGAAAAATCACAGCACAGTATAAGTCATAAGATTATATGAAAATATATTTTAAAAAGAATTGTGAAATTATGTGGCTAGAAAACTTAAGAAACCATTTCTAAAAGTCAAAGTGATATTAAGACCAAAGCATGAATGCAAGAAGAGGTAGCCCCACTTGCCATTTAGCCCCTGCAGCAGTCAGCAGCCAGGACTGGGCAAGAGAGGCTCTCACTAATCTATCAGTTTCAGGTAGCCATCACAGAAGCATCTTAGGATGTCATGGTAGCAGTCCTCAATTAAGAGATACATGAAAGTAGGAAAGGCTATAGGGGTTCTGAGTGCTTGTGCTTCTTCTGTTGATTCTTATCCAAAGAGAACACACCATTTGAGTAGGGATACAGAACAGTAGGGTTACCTTATTCAACTCCTTTCACCTGGATATTAAAGTACTTATCAATCCCCTCTTACCCTGCTTCAGTATTATCTGCAGTCGATCAGGTCAGTGCCTTCAATGGTGCATGGTTTGGCAGAAGTGGAAAGACACAGGTACAGACAAAGGACATGTGGCAGAATAAGTTAAGTGTTATGACAGAAACCCAGAGTACTGTGGAAGCAGAGGAAGAAGGGATCATAGTGAAAGTGGGGCCAGGCGATGGTGGCTCACTCCTTTAATCCCAGCACTTTGTAGGTAGAGGCAGACAGATTTCTGTGAGTTCATGGCCAGCCTGGTCTACAGAGTGAGTTCTAGGTCAGCCAGAGTTACAGCATAGAAACTTTGTCTCGAAAAACAAACAAAATGTGGGACCTGGGGACCAACTGTGCCTTTGTGAAGAAAAAGATTTTGTTGCATTAGAGACCATTCCTCAGAGAAGTGAGTAATGCAAGCCCAGGGCTGGAGCATAGATAAGAAGGCCACGTTTAGGGATGAGTGAGTAGTTCTGTAAACTATAGAAGAGGATTCTGGGCAGAAGGAACCTGGAACATAACTTTTGGATTCTAAAGAGAAAGGTTTTAGCCAGGGATATAGCTCAGGGTAGAACATTTGCCTAACACAGTGGTTCTCAACCTATGGGTCATAACCCCTTTGGGAGTCCAAAGACTCTTGTACAGGGGTCACCCTAAGATCATCTGTATGTCAGATATTTCATGACAATTCATAACAAAATTATAGTTATGAAGTAGCAGCAAAAATAGTTTTATGGTTGGGGTCACTACAACATGAGGAACTGTATTATAGGGTCACAGCATTAGGCAGGTTGAGAGCCACTAGCCTAACATGTACAAGGCCATGGTCTACTCCTAATTACTACAAAAATAAATATTTTTTTAAAACGTAAGGAGCAAAGATTTCAATATGCTAGACGAAAAAGTTTGGGCCAAGTTCAGGGAAAAGCATGGAAGACCAGTTTCTATACTCACAGAGTATTCATGAGGTATCCATGCACCTGCTCTTTATCCCATCTGTGTTCATTAGTCACTACCTGACAAATGCTAGTCTGAGTATAGAGGATAGTAATGATGACACAATTTCTTTTCTCAAGGAAATCAGTCTGGTAGAAGAAACAAGCAATAAGACATAGTACCTAACAATAACAGTTGATATGTGCTCGATGAACAGAATTAGGCAAGTGATGATTATGCTCAGAGGTATAGAAATGACTTTAATGAGTAAACCATCTATGCCAATTTTGAGGAATCTTTACCTTGCCAGAAGCTTTCCAGTCTGATGTGGTGATACACATACATAATCACAGCATACCCAGAATGCTGGGGGATGGAGATCATGGATTATAGGCTAGCACAGACTATTTCATAAGAAAAAAAGGGTCTGCTGGGCCTGGTGGCACAGGCCTATAATCCTAGCACATGGGCGGCAGAAGCAGGTGGAGGTCTAGTCTACACAGTAATATAGTGTATTTGATGAGTGCATGCTATAGTATTAGAGAGAGAAGTTGGAACAAACCTGAGGTTTGAGACTATACTGATGACATGTGGATGGCAAGTCTGGCAAGTATACGCAGGATGTAGATGACCAGAGGGTGCTGGGAAGATGGAAAGGAATCAGTTGTTAACCCGCTCATTGACAAAAGAAAAATCAGAAGAAACTGAGGTGGAGTGGATTGAGAAAGACCCAAACAAGTCCTGGAAATCATTTTGTGTAACTCCTCGCTTCTGGTTTCCTAAGACTCTAGAGAGTCAAAGCAGGAATGGACTTGAAAAGGAAAGGTGATGAGTCCATTCTGGAATATGTTTGTTGTTTCCGTAGGACATCTGTGATGTTCTTCTACCACCTCAGAGTCTTCCTGAACCGTCAGCTTTTTTTTATATGGCTAAAACCCAAACTTTTTTTTTTTTTTTTTTTTTTGGTTTTTCAAGATAGGGTTTCTATGCTGTAACCCTGACTGTATCCTGGAACTCACTCTGTAGACCAGGCTGGCCTCAAACTTACAGAGAGCCACCTGCCTCTGCCTCCCAAGTGCAAGTATTAAAGGCATGTACCACCACCGCCTGGCTTAACTTTAAAGATTGTCAGATATAATTGTATGATTTTACTGTATACAATGATGTCACCAGCTTCTGGTTACCACCATTATACTCTGCTTCTATGAGATAAGTGATTTTCATAAAAGTGAGATTATGCAGTCTTTCTGTCTTTCTTTCTGTCTGCCTTACCCTCTAGCATGCTACCTCCAGTCTGAGCAGTGACTAGATCCTTAAACTTACCAAGTTGTATTAGACATCTTTGGCCTCAAACTAGAATACCTTTACTGTCTTGCTCTTCTTTCCAGACTCACACAGTTGTGACATCTATGAAAAAGGCTTCCTAACATTCCAGCCTACAACCAGGCAGGACTGTAGTGATTTGCAGGGATGGCACCTCTTGTGATTTCCAAGCACACAACAGGTAGCATCTCTGTATCCATTGTGTCTGGCCTAGAGGGGAAGGAGGACATCAGCAAGTGTTTGTCAAATGAACAAATTAGATGAGAATATCTGGCAGAGGGTTGAGAATTCAAAAATAAAATAAAATAAAATAAAAAGCACCAAAGACAAATATAAATACTCTGTACCTGCCATTGTACAGAGCCTCAGCTCTGATGTTCATCTATCTTGGGCCATAGCTGTTGGCTTGGTTATATGTATAGAACTGACTGGAAAGGAATAAAGAACATAGAAACATAGGAAGGAGGGCTGGTAAATATTTGGGGATTGAAACAGTACCCCGAGCCTCCAATGGCCCAAGTTAAGGGAAACTTGGCCAGCATGCCTGGTTCCCTTCATCTTTCTAAACTTCTGGGTGCTATTTTGTACCACCACCTGGTGGCCATATCTGTAACTAGCAAGTTCCCAGCGAGGGAGCTCAGGGAAGGCAGGTGATCCACCAGTGACCCTCAGTTCAAACACCACCCAGGAGAAAGCACAAGTCTAAGTCTATACCTGCACCTTATTCTGGTAAGAGCTCCAAGAGTTGTTACTAGGTTTTTAAAGATACCAGTGGTCTACAAAAGACTGAGAATTACTGCAACAGGAGTTGATTCCTTTCCCCGCCTCTTCCAATGAAATCCTCAGACAGATCATCATAGAGATAGAGAAGCAGGCCTAGCTCCCTACTGCTCAAACCTCACCTCCAGTTTACCAAAGTACTT
This sequence comes from Cricetomys ansorgei, assembly GCA_026225945.1. NCBI lineage: Eukaryota > Metazoa > Chordata > Mammalia > Rodentia > Nesomyidae > Cricetomys > Cricetomys ansorgei. Next base: position 2,858,431 of record JAMJFZ010003206.1, read on the forward strand.
TTGCAGAACCCAGTTTGACAACCACTCTTGTGAAATGAAAGGCTTATAGACCTTCTGACCCAGGCGGACCCTTAGACATCACTGAGACTGACTAGGTCACATATGGGAGAACATTGTGATGATGTTTACAAGGTCTGTCAATAGCAATGCTAGAGCCTAACATGTAGTGTCCTCTTAACTGTTCCTTTCTTTAATACCTGCCTGCCTTCCCACAACCGTAATTTAAAATAATAAAAATAATACCATTCTCTATTCTGAATATAGTTCTCAAGTGGAAGTCATTTTACCTACATATTTTTAGATTTCTAGAAAGAACCAGATTCCTCTCAACAAACCATGACTCCTGATAGAAGATAAACCCATAGCTTAAATTTAAATTAGTTCTGTATAATGCAAGCATTGATGCCCATGAGCTGACTTTACGTTAAAGAGAAAAACACTAAGACTCAGAGAGAAAACAACTTTGTTTTTCTCTGCAACTTGCCAATGTTTCATAGCTTTTGTACTCATGTGTGTTATGTGGTAGTTCAAAGAATGAGCAGGCCATCAGTATAACTGGTTTATTTATATCTCTGGGACCCAGAATGACATTATTCCCTGCTAAGGACAGACACAGGAGTCAGGAGGTTCACAAAGGTTAACATTGCTAGAACATATACATGCTAGATACACTAGAGTTGACTTTGAAAATAATCTTCAGAGTATGGTTTTGATCACTGTTTTAGAGATGCCTAAAGTAGGAGTCCCAGGATCACACAGTTAGGAACTAGGTAAACTTCAGGTCTGCCTGACTCCTCAGTGTTCCTGTACCAACTAACTGCATAATGCGTTGAATATCCTCTGCTGCCTTCTCACTGTCCCCCTTCTCTTCTCTTTTAGGAGTGCCAGCTTCTCTCAGGGCACCCGGCAGAAGAGTGATACAGCTGTGCAAAAAATTGCCCAGGGCAATGGACACTGTATCAACGGAGTCAGTAGCCAAGTCCATGGCTTCTATAGCCTTCCCAAACCAAGCCGACACAATACAGAATTCAAAGACAGTACTTATGACCTCCCCCGTAGCCTGGCTTCACATGGCCACACCAAGGGCAGCCTCACAGGGTCCGAGACTGATAATGAGGATGTGTACACCTTCAAGACACCCAGCAACACCCTGTGTCGGGAGTTTGGAGACCTCCTAGTAGACAACATGGATGTTCCAACCACTCCTCTCTCAGCCTACCAGATCCCTCGAACATTCACACTGGATAAGAACCACAATGCCATGGCCATGGCCACTACTGGAGACTCAGCCATAGCTCCCCCACCCCGGCCTCCTAAGCCAAGTCAGGCAGAAACACCTCGATGGGGCAGCCCTCAGCAAAGACCTCCAGTCAGTGAAAATAGCAGATCTGTAGCTGCTACTATCCCCAGGCGCAATACCCTCCCTGCAATGGACAACAGCCGACTCCACCGAGGTCAGTGTAATCCCTAGCTGAGACCAGAGGGCCAGGGAAGTGGCCCAGGCATTCTAGTGTCTTGCTTACTTTTGGTCACTCCTAGCCAAGGTATACTTAAGGATGGACAACTCAGTTCAGTGACACAAATTAAGGTATCTTCTTGCAGTCCCCTTAATAGTTGGTCCTCCATCCAGCTATCAGTATGTCACCCACCATGGCAGAAGTGTAGCAGACTCTGTCTTGGAGATGTTGATATTTTGGGTTTGGAGATTCATATCATACTGTTTTTTTTTTTTATTTAAAACTAAAACCAAAAATGTAAAAACAAATTTAGAAGATGGGCAAACTTCTTGAGCCAAACCTATATAGACTTAAAGAAAATAATACAAAATAGGACCTTCAGGATATTTTCATGTCATAGCAAAATCTGTGGTTAGAGTCTGAACTTTGACTTGAAGCCCTAAGTTCTGACCTCGCTTATCACAGATGAATTATAATTCTGCATATACCCTCTGTTCAATATCTTTCCTTAGAGCTCACAGAGCCATTTCATCTCCCTGCTGTGACAGCAGCAGAGATAAGCCTCAGACCTCTGGGGCCAGGCACCCAGTTTAGAACTCTGCAGTCAGTCAATTATCTGAATAGTCAGTTACCCTACGCTTTGGAACTATATAACACATACACAACCTGCCCCTGCCCTTCAAAGCTCACTTTTGATTGGAAAAAGAAAACCAACATATGTAATTAGTCTAAGTACATTACTGAAGTATTCCCAGAGGTGAGAGTAGGCCAAGTGGGAGGTATTAGAAGAACCCAGGGCTGAAATCAGGAGGCCCTCTGCAGATACCCACACTGGAACAGACCTGAGACTTAAGCAGAGCTATGATCAAGAGGGGTGAATAGCAAGCAGTTCCCTATCCTTCAGGGGCATAACAGTACCTTTGAGTACATTCAGGAGAATGGCTACACTGGACAGGGACAGGGAAAGTCAACATGGGAATCAGCATGAGTATAAACCATCTTCCTTCCTTCATCACAGCTTCTTCCTGTGAGACCTATGAATACCCAACACGAGGTGGAGAGAGCGCCAGTTGGTCTGCTGAATCTGTGAGTGAGATTTCCTGGGGGTGGGGTTTGACCAGGGCTCCTTGGTTCAGAATAGAAAAGAAGTCATACCCCATGTAACCAGAAGCACATCACCTGAAGAATGATGGCATTTCCCTTGGGGACCTGCCACTTGACCCAGTCCAGAGTCCTAGGGAGGACCTCACCTGGTCCTGAGGCAGACTGGGATACAGTCAGCAGACACACTCTAAAACAGTGGGTCCTCTAAGGCAAGAGTCCTACTCACTGGATGTCATGTGGAATAGGAACAAAGCAGGAGTGGTGACAGATAAGTGGCTTACATGAGGACCCCAGGCAGCCTCTGAATAGGTTTTCCACAGTTGTCCAAGTTGAAAGCAAGCTAATCAGGGCTTAGGTACAAGCCCACTGGAAGGACAGTGAAGAAGAATCAGTGTAGGCAGATGTGCCCTGTTGTGCAATAAAGTCAGAGTTGGAGAATAGCTGTAGTTAGGGCTGCTGTACTATCTATACAGGTCAATGACTGCTCTGCCTACAACTTGCTATCACCTAGGTACCTACAATGAGCCCAAGCCTACTGAATGCTGAACAGGGGAAGCATAGCTGGAAAAATCTTACCTCCAGAGCCCTGGTCAGGGTCTAAATTGACTTACCAGTGGTAAGTCCTGAGCTATTCCCAGCCTGGACTGCCCTCTGCCTTAGCCAGGCATCTGGAACCCGAATACTCCTAGCCACAAGCCACAGACTTCAGTATCCACAGTTTTGTACTTAAGTCTTATCACAGATTATAGATGGCTCCCATGAAGCCATGAAAACAAGAAGGGACTTGGAGAGCTCATTTCTCCTTGATTCCCACTATGCTTCCTTATTTGGTCTTCCCAAGGTCTCCCATATAGCTAACCAACTGGAACTTCTCAGCTTATACAGTTTCACCCTAATTCTTTTCACTAGTGACAGGTCTTTTACTTTTTACTTTAGCCAGGAAAGACTGTCGTGGGTCGATCAGACAGTGCCAGCTCTGATGACAACTACGTGCCCATGAACCCAGGTTCTTCTACCCTGCTGGCTATGGAACGAGCAGGGGACAATTCCCAGAGTGTCTACATCCCCATGAGCCCAGGGCCCCATCACTTTGACCCACTTGGCTACCCATCCACAGCCCTTCCTATTCATAGAGGCACCAATCGAGGAAGTGAGATCCAGCCACCCCCAGTTAACCGCAACCTCAAGCCTGACCGGAAAGGTAAGTTCACTCTTTCCCCTATCCCATCTCTGGAAAGCATTTATCTTAGAGATTAGGTGAATACTGGACTTGGGGGTGGGTGAATGTATGCAAATAATTAAATGTGGACTTCAGAATTGTTTGTAAGCAAAGGTTCTAGGATGCTTCATGTAGTTCACCACAGGTATGCAGTGGTAGATCCATGACCAGCATGAAGACCAGGAAAAAGTGATAGAACCCAAACTGTGGACTCTTGCTGGCCTTGGCTGAGCAGCAGGGAATCAAAGGGAAGAGTAGGGAAGCTGGGCAGAGACAGAGACCATGGGTCTGGCCAACAGGGACTCAGAACTTGTGAAGTTGAGTCTTACAGGGTCTGTGCCATTTACTGTCCCTCACTGTATTTGCCTAACACTGTCCAAAATCAACAGAAGTAGTCATGGTGACCAAATCCATTCTGAATACAACCTCTGTTTTTATAAGAAGTCATAAACCTGGGGGGAAATCTCTGTTGTCAGACCCATGAATCGTTTGAGACTATCAAAGTCTTCTTACTATAGATCCAGCAGAAAGGATACATGCTTTAGAACATAAAGACACAGACTTGAGTATGCAGAGTTTGGTATCTGTGGGAATCCTGAAATCTCAGATCACCTGTATAAAACTGATGGCCTTTGTAAATGGCTTGTGTGTTACATATAGTATGTGTCTATGTAGTGTAGTCACTGACTCCTGAACTATGTTCCTATTGTAGCAAAGCCGACACCCCTTGACCTGAGAAACAACGCTGTCATTGATGAGCTCCCCTTCAAGTCGCCTGTCACCAAGTCTTGGTCCAGGGTCAAGTAAGTGTCTGTGGAATCAGGAGCTTGGTGTCAAAATCAAGTGGCATGATAGCTGGCTAGGGATCAGGACACCAGGATTCTGGGGCTAATGCTATCAGGAGTTTTGTTAGTTTTTTTGGTCTTTGTTACAAAATATATGGCATAAACAATTCAAGAGAAGAATGGATTTATTTGGGCTCATGGTTTCAGTCTGTGGTCACTTGGCTCATCTGAGGCCTGAGGCAAGGTAGAAGCATGGTAGCAAGGCATGGCAACCAGAAAGCGAAAAGCATGCTTGTCCTGGCTGCTCCTTTTGTTCCAAATAGCCCCTGCCCATTGGCTGCTACTACACACATTTAGGGAGGTCTTCCCCTAACGCTGCTATACCGCATGCCAGTCATCTTTCATGTTTTATTAATCTGTATCTTGATCTATTGAGAATTGTTTTCCTCATTTGTGAAAGGGAAATTATTAAAATTTCCCTATATTAGATCTCAGTCTGATAATGGAAGTATGAAGCTCTGGTGGCCCAGGTCTAGGGGTATAAGAACCATAGCTCCTTTGGATTCACTCTCTTTTCTCTGCCCAACAGCCACACCTTCAACTCCAGCTCCTCCCAGTATTGCCGTCCCATCTCCACACAAAGCATCACCAGCACAGACTCAGGAGACAGTGAGGAGAACTACGTCCCTATGGTGAGTTCTTAAGCATTCACTGGACTTACTTTCATTTCTTCTTTCCAGCTCAGGCCATGGCCACCTTGCACTGTGTGAAAGTTAATCCCCTGCTGCAGACCCTTCCTGAACTCGTGAGTTTTAATCAGCCATTAGAAAGACACTCTCACTACTGTAATTCAGATGACATCATGATTGGTGCCCTTGGAGAGACATACAGATACATAACTCCCCATGGTGATGGCAGTAACAGAGACGCACACATACAGAGCATGAGAAGGTTCCTCTCTGAGGTCACTAAGAGCACAGCTGCCAAGGCTGCAGAGATTTGGAGAATAGATCAATCACTAAAATAGGACTATTGTCTCTTACTACAATTAGCCCTTAGGCAAGTTTTAGACCTAAATCACTCTCTTAAAGCTGAAGACAGGGCCCTAGAACCTCTCACATGGAGAATGGCTGAAGAAATGAAGGCCTGTCATCCATAAACAATGTGACTGACTATTCAGGACTCTGTGGAGAAGGACAGGTGTAATAGGAAGCTCTGCATTTCCAAGTGTGTGAGAATGTTGCTTATCAGGAACCTATAAACTGAGTCTGGGTCTCCCAGGAGAGACAGTACCTAAGATTTGCTCTGAGCCTTTCTAAAAGGGAGGCAGCCAGGCACATGGGATTAGCACAGATTCTGGTAGTCAGAAGACATCCCTGTCTCCTATCCTATACAAGTATAGGTGACTCACTGAACTCATTGAACATAGGTTTTTAGCATTAGCAATTTGAACAGTAGTGATACCCACCTCCTAGGACCGCTATGAAGACTTAAATGAGAATATGAAAAGTCACAGTGCATGGCTCAGTGCAGGACACAGTAGAGGAGCTCTTGCTCCCAAAGGAAGTTTTCAGAGTGATGAGTTGGGCTATTAAACTTACCCAGTTTTACTCTTCATCATAGCAAAACCCAGTATCTGCATCCCCTGTTCCCAGTGGCACCAACAGCCCAGCTCCAAAGAAGAGTACTGGCAGTGTGGATTACCTAGCCCTGGACTTCCAGCCGGGCTCTCCAAGTCCTCACCGCAAGGTACCTGGAGGTTGGGGAAGTGGGGATCCACTCCACCAGCCACTTTTTATGTGACTTGTTGCACCTTAATTGGGGTTGCAGAGCACCTGTCCCCTCAGTCTATAGACTTTCATCAGTCTACCCTTCTCCTTTCCATGGGATACACTCACAGGGATTGCTAAGGATTACAAAGGGATTCAGTGACCAATCCAAGACATGGAATTCCTGTCTCCCCGTACCCCCACCCCGTTTTTAAAGAGAAATGTCTAGATGAGGCCCAGAGCCCTGATGGAGACACAGTATCCCTTGGAAGGAACTTCAGGGCCTGTGAAAACCTCAGCATGTTGTGAGGGCTCTATAAGACACATCCCTTTCTCTGGAAGTATGGCCAAAGGAAAATGAATGGAGGCATTAGTGAAGGCCTGAACCAGCAGGAGGGCCCAGGAGCAGTGGAGTTATCCTGAGAGCTGGGAAGCAGGTGTCAGCAGGCTGGATGCCTCCGCGAGATGGTGACTTTACTTTGAAGTCCACATCCAGCACAGACAAGCCTTTGAGGCCCTTCAGAGTGATAGCCTTACAGGTAACTCAGTCATTCCTTTTGTCCCCTCAGCCATCCACATCGTCTGTCACATCGGATGAGAAGGTAGACTATGTCCAAGTGGATAAAGAGAAGACCCAGGCCCTGCAGAACACCATGCAGGAGTGGACAGATGTGCGGCAGTCCTCAGAACCTTCCAAGGGTGCCAAGCTGTGATAAAGGGAGCCGCCGAGCTCAAGGGCCCTGAGGCAGCTGCTCAGAGCTGGCTCTTCTCTGTCACCTCCTTCCCCATCCCATCCCACACCTCCTCTCCTCTACCACTTTCAGCCTTTAAAGCACTCAACATCAGGGACCCTGACCCTTACCCCTTGGAGGCAAGGGCCTGATAGAGACAATTTCTCTGCCACTTGGGGTCCACTTATGACTTCTGTCAATACTAGCTGTGCCTCTACCACCTTAGTTAGGAGCTGTTGCCAAAAAAGCCTCCTGCTTTGGACCCATCTGTCTGCTGCTTGGACTCTTGGAGGGAGGGCTGAGGCTTTGAGCCAGGCTCATGCTTCATGTCTGCTCACTGCTCTCTACCCTCTACCTCAGGGCTGCTTTTCCATCCCCAGAGGAGGACAACCTAAGCCTCAGAGGATGACAGCCAGGAAGCTAGGGACCAGCAGACCAAAGTAGACATGGGCTTTCACATCCCTGCTGTTTTTGGCAAGGGAAAGGCAAAATGCCACAAGAAATGGTTGATAATTAAGGTCAGAAGTTGCCCTGAGTGACAAAGAAATTAAGTCCCCAGGCACAGAAGGGTAGCTGAAAACCTGCAGAGTGGTACTCAATATTAGGCCATGGTGTGCCACTGTTGTAGACTGGGAAAGGCAAAGGATGAAAGACAGTGGAAGGAAAAGTAATAATGGTAAGCAACCAGGAATGACAGCAGGGCTTGGAGTAACAAACCCTGGAGCTCAAGACTCTGCCTCACTAAAACAGACAGGCCTCTTCCCTGGCGCTGATGGAGTGATGAGACAGAGTGGGGAAGACAGTAGAGGTGATGCAGGGGCTGGGAGGCAGGGGGACCCGGGGACAGGAGTGTCCTAGGCACAGAGTAGTGCAGGGACACTGCAGTGGGGATGGCGCGGAAAGTAAGTTCCTAGGAGGTAGGAGGATGCAGAGACTTAGGGGCTGGGAGGTAGGCCAAGTAGCAGGTGGGGAGGTGTGTCCACAGGGTCTGATGGAGAGCCCATGGCCACATGCAGGAGTGCAGCAGGGAGCAGAGTAGGACGGAGCCATACTTTGACCAAGATAGTTATGTGCATGTAACAGGATACAACCTAGGGGCCATATGAGGTTCTGGGTAAAGGCTTATACCAGACAGAAGCACCTCTGGCCTAGTGCTTGTCCTCAGCTGCAGGGGTGGTAGGAACTAACCCTCTCCTCCCATGGCTTCAGAGATCACAAGAGTAGAACGAGAAGCAAACGTCACCTAAGGCTAGGGCAGGGAGATTATAATTTGTTTGTGTTGAAGTTGACCAAATTTTCAAACATTTCAGAGAAAACAGGGCAAACCAGCATTTCATTTTGTCCTAGATGAACAGGCTGTTATTCTTTCAGCAACTAAGGGCACACCTCACCTTTTCTCTAGAGAGCCCTGTCTAGGGAGTTCCTCAGTAGTAGCCCTTCTCCTCAAATTAGGATAGATCATTTAGTAATGCTTGCCAAGCCTTGTGCTACAGATGAATCATATCTTGTCCCTAATTGGAGGACAAAGTCAGTGAGAAAAGTAAAAGAGAAAGAGAACTGACAAGTACTGAGGAAGGGAAGGTGCTTAGGCTGGGCCATGGGGAGGGGAGGGGAGGCATCAGGGAGAGAGCAGAGTTGGTTATGCAGAAAAGGTAGGCAGGGCTGGGTCCATGGAGGAGACAAAAAAGATGAGGGAAACCTCAGTTTTGAGAACTAATGGTCTTTGAAGATATGAAGGCAACCTCAGAAGTGTGTACTGCCACCTTGAGTGAAACAGGGCTGTGGTTGGTTACAAGGTACTTGGCTGGCTCTGCTCATCCTCGTGGTACCCTTTAAGACCCTTCGGTGGGGTTCCATATGGCCAAGCTTTAGACTGGTACTGCTGAAGCTCAGAGCAGGTCTAGGTATCATTGGCCTCAGCAGCCATCCCAAAGACATGCGTGTTCTGAGTTGGATGTGCCCTTATGAGAACTAGCTGCCATTTATCAAGACTGGGTTATTCAAATCTAGTTAGTCTCAAAGACCGAGGGGTCTTGCTCTGGAAAGCTGAGCTCTGGCTGACAATTTCCAGATTGCTAGCCACATCTAATGTACCCACCCCCCCATCCTCTAACCCCCAAATGGGAAAAGCCAATTCCCTTTAAAAATTCCTTTGCCCTACCCAAGAGTCAAAGTTCAGCTCCCCTGGGTGGCTGTCAAGGACTGAGACCCAAGAATACTCACTGCCCCTCAGTTAGCACGGGTCCCACAAGTATCCTTCCTGTAAGGACCTTTCCAGCTCCACCCTACAAGGTTACAGTTGAGTAGAAACAACGAAGAAATGAGATGGCATCTCCTTGAGGCTTGCCAGTCTCTGTAAAATGGGATGGTCACAGCTGATGCTCTGTTGCTGATAAGTAGAACCTGAGGAAATCTTTCAAAGGTCTGGGTCACTGGGGAGGGGCAGAACACAGAACATTAACTAGGTAACTCCATCCCTTCCTATCTGGGTTTTGCTGATAGCTACATTTGACTCCATGAAAATCAGCCCCATTCCCAGAACAGAAGCACAACCATTCTGAAGTTACCAGAACGTGGGTTCAGGTCTAGTCTGCCTTTGGGCCCTTCATCAACCAGGGGCTATAGTCCCAGCCATGGCACCCTCCCCTCCCTGCAATAGAGTTTTGCAGGCTATGAGAGGAAGTAGCTCTTCTTCCCATTTAGACCTTTGTAAAGTGTGGGGAAGCAGGCTGACTTTAGAGGGCCATCTTCTTGGGACTTGTCATATTTGGGGCCTGGGACCAGCAGAAACCAGACCTGCCAGGGACGCCTGCTGGAGATTTGTGTTGTCATGGTATCTAGTGGTGTGTATTCTTGTGTACTCTGTTGGCTACTTGTGTCTTGAAACTTAGAATCATTTCACACAGGATTGTCACTATTTGTTGGGAAGAGAAAATGAAGTAGAGGCAGCCTAGTCTTACATTCGTGTCTTGTTACCATTTAAGATTGACATTTAATTTTTCAAATCATTTTTGGTGCCTAATCACTTAAGTTATTAATTTATTGTTTTCAAAAAATTTGTAACATGTATTTATCTTGTGAGGTCTGGGGGTGGGGCGGGAAATGTGTTCAAGTGAGTCATGTTTTTGCAGTGGTGACAAATGGTACAGGCCTGGAGCTTGCAGGTCCCTTTTTATTATGGTGTAGAAGCAGGACAATAAAGTCCTTTAGAAATGATACACCAAGAGTGGGCTACTGGAGATTGTCTTGTCCCATCCTGGGCAGCCTTGGGACTGATGCTGTTGTGCACAGACACCTTCTCTAACAAACTCATTTCAGGATCATTTCATGAATAAGCCCAGGAGCTGGTGTACCATTTTGTTTCATCTTGATAGGCTATAACTGGGCACTGTTCCAGGCCAGGAGCAGGAATGGACCCTCTCTACTCAGACCAGCAACTAGCCGTGTGTAATGGTACATAGCTGTAATCCCAGCACTCCAGAAGCTGAAGCAGGGGCAGGATGATCAATTTCCCTGACCACTCCAGAGCCTGGCACTTGGACCAAAACCGCTACCCACAGTCCTTGAAACCTTGTCATGACCTTCCTGCTGCTTTGTTCTTATGGGAATGAATAGGTATGGAAGGAAGGGGACTCTGGGGTACAGGCCAGTCCCGGACCCTCCCTCCAAAACAGCTGCCCATGTGCCTCTTCAGCTTCAAGATTCGGACTGTGACCCGAGGAAAGAACTGGATGTTGGGGCTGGAGAGATGGCTCAGCTTTTTGGTTCCCAACACCCACATTAGGTGGCTCACGACAGCCTGTAACTCCAGTTGCAGGGGATCTGATGCCTTCTACATCATGGTACACATCCACTCAGAGACAGACACATTCGTACAATAAAAATAAATCTGTTTTAAGAACTAGATGTTGACCTGGAGTGCTGGAGAACTGCCAGCTTGTCCTAGCCCACAGCCTGCCTAGCCAGAAACAGGCTATGACCCCTTCTCAGAGGAGAGAAGGGGAAGAAAGGCAGTGACTGCAGATGTTTCAAGGCAGCTCAGAATTCTTGGGATCTGAGAAATCATTGTTGGGTTTCTGCATTCACTTGGCAAACCAGTCTGCTCCAATGTATCCCTGAAACCTCCAGCCACAACCCCTGCCCTCTCTGTCCCAGGAGGCTGCTGCTCTGGGGTCTCATAGGCCTACCACCAAGCACCTCCTTGCTACATCTAAGTCCCCAGGGCAGGGGCACATCCTCACCTTACCTACCAGGATCCCAAGTTACTGTGAGACTGCTTAAACATGGTGAGCATCCCAGAGGGCAGCAGATGCCACAGCTCAAGTGAAGGACAGCATCCTGCACAGGCTTCAGAGAAGCAAGTTTTATTCCTATTTAAGAACACAGATTTCTTCTCTCCACTGAGAAGGGCTATAGTTGTCTCAGGACACAGTGAGGTCATGTGCATTACACAGTTCATACCTACCCAGCCCCACATTCCATCAGAGAAGCCAAGCCAGTTAGCTTCCTCAAATGACAATGGCTTTCTGGCAGACTAATGTCTTTCAGTAAAATAAGGACTCTGGACCTTAACCAGACGGAGATGCCATGGTAGCATCCCAGGCACTGAGGCAGGCTGGGAGGGCAGGGAAGGGGCTCTCTCCCACACTGTAGCTTGCTTGGGGGAGTGGAGGGGAAAGGAGGTGTAGGTACGATTCTTATCTCTGGTCCTGTCCCATGTTGCCTTCCACCTACATGCCTCAAAAACACAATGGGTGCAGGCACCCACATACCTTGTTTTAGGAACTCCCTTGAAACAAGGGCAGGCAGAGGGGACATAGTTTCCTTTGTGGTGCAAGGACTTGACTTTAGCTGTGCTTTTTCTCCTATTGAGGAAGAGCTGGGTGAAGGAGCTAGAAGGAAAAGCTACTAGATGCAGGACACCAAGCTGACAACACCTTGTCCCCTGAGCTGGCTGGGCTTCCCAGGACTGGGCCTGCAGGGAGGCAAAACCCAGAGTAGGCTCAGCCAAGTGGCTCCAAGGTAGCCAGGACTCGGCTGTAAGATCTTAATAGGATGAATGGCTGAGGAGTTTTGGGTTTCACCTCCTCTGTGCCATTCAAGCTGTAGACTGACATCCGGGATGGTCCCTCTCCATCCGCCTTGCTTCACCCTGGGCTTGCTTCCACAGCTCCCTAAGACCCCAGATGGCAGAGTGCACTGCCTGGGCCCTGGGCCCCACCTGGCCCACTCTGAGGTCAGCTGCGACACCCCCACAGGTGGGAGTTCCAATTAGAAGACCAGTCTGTGGAAGTCACCATTGCCACTTGCAGGGTTGCAGCCCCCTGGAGAGCCTTCATCCTCATCTTTGTCTTCATCGAAGCCCCTACCCCAGTGTGGAGGGGCAGGGAGTGTGGAGATGTAAGCTGCCCTGCTCCGGGCCTCCTTCTCCTGCTCCTGGAAACAGAAGATAGCAGGAGGCAACTTAGCATTTATGGCTCCTACTCACCCAGCACATCACTGCCAGCACCCCTGGGTCTCCCAAGGACCTGGCCCCGCTGAGGAGCAGGAGAGAGGACTTTAGTCTAAGATTCAAACTCTACCCTTTCCTCCCAATGATAACTCTGTTGGAGGAAATAAGTTGTTCACACTAGATGGTGACTAGCTGACAACTGCCTGGGACCTCAAGAAAATGGCTCCAGGCTTCCTGCCCTCAGGCGTTCAGCTCCCTCAACTGCCTCTCTTGAGGCACAAGGTTCATCTTCTCCATGAGCTTCTCCTTGCTAAAATAAGCTCAGCCTCTCACAGACTTCACCAAGCCATGGCCCGACAAAGGCAGCAGGCCTAGTGCCCCCATGCCCTCACCAGCTCCAGGTGCAGGACCCACAAGCCTGTTGTGGCTAGTCCGTGGCTGGGCCTGTGACTCAACTGGCCAGGACCTATGCATTAACAAAGAGCAGCACTGGAACAAAAAGACCACTGGGGAAGTGGTCCCTCCTGGAGTCCATCCAGAAACATTCCCTATTAACTCCGCCACACTCTCTCAGCATCGTCATATGCCCCTCCTCTGAGGTTGAGGGTGTGTCTTTCCACCACTGACATACCCTACTAAGTGATAACTGAGGAGACTCGAAAGAACAGGCACCGACCTGCGCAGGTGGCTGTGCTGGGCCAACTCTTCACCTGGGAATGGCATCAGATGCCAGAGGGTCTACTGACCCTCAGCAGAGGACTCACCTGCAGGTAGAGGACATTGTCTTTGGAAATGGCCTCCATCAGGTCCTTGTGGAGGGTGGGCTCTGCTCGGACTCTGGGAGATCCAGGCTCAGCCTCAGGTCCCTCCGTGGGCTGCTTGCGGTAGAAGAGCACATAGGCAGTGTCCTTAGGGAAAAAGGAGGTAACATTGCTGACAGACTCGAAGGATGAGAAGGACACCCGGGTATCATTGAACAGGTACCACTGGTTCTCAGGTTCAGGCCTGTCTGTAGCTCCCAGGACAGGGGCTGGCCGGGCAGCACCCTCGCGAGCATAGCAGTAGTAATGACCACTTTCTGAGGACACTCCAGAGTGCACCACCACACTACAGAGGTCATAGGCCTGGCCCTGACCCCCAGCCAGTGGCAGACGCAGCAAGAGGGGTATGGTGACATCGTCCAGGATCTTGCGGCGTCGCATGGTACGCAGGTCAAAGGAGAAGCGCAGTAGTGTGAGGATGAGGTAGCGAGGACCCTGGCTCAGCTCCACCACTTTCTCTGCATCCTGCAGGGAGGCACATGACTCGCAGTAGTAGCGGTTCTCAGCTGTCAGCCTCTCAGGGGACAGGAAGTAGTTGACCAGATCCAGTACGGAGCGGGAACCCTCTGTGCCACATACCTGATCTCTGGGTAGGGTGGCAGCATCCCTGTGGGTCCCTGGTCCCAAGCTGTCCCCTTCCTTCTCCTTGCTGTTCTCGGCTTCCTTTTCATCTTCCTTCTTCTCTTTCTCCTTCTCTTCCCCCTCCTCTTTCTCTTTCCTTGATCCTTCCTCCTCCTCCTCCTTGTCCTCTGCTGCCTCCTTCTCCTTCCCTGTCTGTTCCCTCTCCACCTTCTCCTGCCCACTGTGCCCACCAGTGCCCATGATGCCCAGACCTTCTATGTCCAGCCCAGTGCGGGGAGCATCCCCTGTGATGCAGTGCTTCCTCTGCCTCTGTGCCCCTGGGGCTCTGGGAGCCAGTGCCAGCTCCTGGGCTCGCACATCCTCTGTGGGGAGCATCACTGAGCCAAGACGGCGGTGGCGACATCGCTCCGGAGGAGGGAAGGCCAGAGAGAGGTCTGTGAAGGCTTCCTCCCTTGAGGAAACATTGAGGCAGTGGAGACAGCATATCCTAGTCACAATCTTGCCTCCAAACATTTTCTCCACAGAAGTTGCATTGGAACTAGGAAGTTCTTCCGGTGGGGAGGGCAAGCTGGACTGCTTGAGCTTCTGGCAGATCCTTGTCCCAGTTTTCTCCTCTTCGTGAAGCCTAGAACAAGCGGGGAGACCAGGTGTACACACCTACGAGCAGACCACCTCCAGCACACCACCCACCGTACTTCAGACACATGCAAGAGCCTGGCAAGACAATAATCTCCACCCCTGGACAAAGTGGCTTGCTAACATACTTCTAAGTTCACACACTCATCTACATCTAACTAGCACACATCTACATAACCACCATCCTAGGCTGTGTGAGGAAGATCGGCACACTCAGGCAACACTGTAGATACACACGCACACACTGACCAGCCTCTCCCAGGCTTTACATGTACTTTAGCATCTTTGGACACCTGTGGCATACACCTTCCTCCTCCTTTCGGAAGAGCTAGGAAGTGTTCCTATTTCCAGAAAGATCCGATCCAGCTCAGAGGAACTGACAGCTCAGCTGTTGCCCCAGAATGTTCTCAGGACCTACACTTCCTACCCAGCAGCCTCTTACCGATCCAGCAGATACTTCAGATACTCTGAACAGTCCTGCTGGGTGCCGGGGCTGAACCAGGGTGTCCAGGATGCAGAGAGGAAGTTCTCAGGGGAGATGGCAGGCCTCTAGGACAAGGCGGGTGAAGGGTAGGTGAGGGACATCGCACCACACACAGCAGCAGGCAGCATGCTACACTTGAGGGTCTAAGACTATGTTCCAGCATGCCAGCCTCGTAACCTACAACCTTCCCCTTCGAAGCTGGCTCACGCCCATCCCATAAGTCCACATGGCCCACAAGTGGACATGTCTTGGTGATCACTCTAGGAACCCGCTCTGCCCTCAGAGACCACATTAAGTCTCCCCAAGGCTTTGTTCATTATTTTCTCTCTGCCTAAGACACTCCTCTCCCTTGCCAAAGTGAGTCCCCAGGCAGAGTACAGAGGCCTCTTCTGTGACACCTTCCTGCTTTGCCTCCACCTCCATCATCACCATGTGTGCCCTACCATGTGCTGTCAACCCAGCCTGTTCTGTTTCCCCTTTCTATCCCAGCCGCAGACAGGACCTCCCACATCCCTGGCCACAGGCTTTAGGTTCTGTGAGGACAGTAACGGCAGTTCTGTAAAGAGTTCTGGGTAAGTGAGGTGTTCATTCAGCAGATGAGGGTGCATTCATGCAGGGGACTGAACTCGAAAGAAAGGTCAGGAAGGCACAGCCCATAGAGAGGCTCAAGGTACACCCCCAGCCATTAGGACTCTGAACAGGTCTGGAGGCTTTGGCTATGAACTTGTGCCACAGGGGATGGGGCTCAGTAGCTCATTCCACAGAGTGGGAGCTTCTCACCAGGCATAGGTGGGTCTTGGAGACGTGAAAGGTGTCAGATCAAGACCTAGCATTACCTCTTCTCCCTGCCCCAACGCTCCCAGCACACACCTGACTGTGCTCCAGGAAGGCGAACAGCCACTGCAGCTTGGTCATCAAGGGCTGTGAGTTGTTCTCAGTCAGGCGGAGCACAGAGTGGCGAAAGCTTCAAGTGAAACAGGAGCCCAGGGTAAGCCGAGGCCCTGGGGAGCCGCTACTCCCCTATACCAGGCCACCCAGGGCATTTGCTCCAGATGAAGCTAGAGACCAGAGAGAAGATGGCGAACAACTTGGCCTTGTATGGCTGAGATCCTGAATCTGGTAATGGCCTTAGTATGATAACAAATGGGACAAGGTGACCCTTGCCATCTCTCCGAGTTCTGACACAACTCAAACATGTAATTTTTCTAAGGTGGGGACACTGGTGTGCCAGAGTCTCTGCTGATGTCACCCCATGCACTGGTATACTGTTTGACAACTTCCAAGAATTGCCATCCACTCTCAACCTTGGCTCCAACTCAGTCCTGTAACCCCTGCTTGGGGTCCTGGCCCAGAGCTACCTGAGCTAAGCCCTGGTTCCACATGAGGACTTCCCAGACACAAGAGGACACTGCGGGGAGGGGGGGGGGGCTGGCTCTCAGGGATGTGTGTGAGCCTGTGGGGTCAGGGAGTCCTGAGACACTGCCCCAGAAGTGCACTGCCTTCTCAGTGGCAGCTGGCCAGGGCAGGTCAGTCCCATATTGCTCGATCACGGCCACTGCACAGAATGGCAGCTCTCAGGTCCCATGGTGGGTCTCAAACAATATTAAAGGCAGATGAGCTGCACAAAGGACCTGTGATACCTTAATATCACATGACCACTCCAGCACAAGGGATTTTTCTGGCCAATCCTCTTGTTGTATTTTAAAGAAGTAGTAGCCTGGACGTACTGGAAATCAAAACACCACAAAATTCACCCCTCAGGAGGCAGTGAGGACAGCCCCAGTCTAGCATACCTTAGTTAGACGCCAGCTCCCACTCTGAAGCAGAAGCTCAGAAAAAAACAACTTAAAGCCAGAGGCACACCAGAACCAGTGCTTCCTTATAGAGCCAAAGAAGGAGCCCTGAGGGATTTCAAGCAAGACATAGGTATACCACAGGTGACAGACACTATGCTTGCTTAACTGAAGGAGGTGTAGAAGCTACACCTGCAATACCAGCCCTTGGAGGCTGAGGCAGGCTCAAAGCTAGCCTGAGCTACAGAGTAAGAACCTGTCTCAGGGAGGGAGGGAGGGACGCAAAACAAAACAGAGAGGAAGCAGTGCAGAACAGCACTTACTCAGAAGCCATGAATAAGGCCTGAAGGACACTGTTCACATAGCATGTGTTGCCCAGGTTGATTAAGCCAGTCTTGCCCGTATCTGACTTGGCCATGAGCCGGGGGTAGAAGCCAGCGAGTTCACTCTTCTGTGAGGTCCAGGCATCCTGCCCCAGTAGCTGCTTGATTCGGTCCTCATTGGGAATGTGGAGGTCCTGAGGAGGAACAGTAGACACCAGTGTCAGCTCTAAAGCTACCACACCCTCCAGGAAGTCTTCCTGGACTGGAACCCGTCCCACCACTCCCCTCGAAGAACACACTCAGAAGAATCTAGAAAAGGTTTTTGCACGGCCCCTGATTACAACCCACTCCAGGGTCTCATTCTGGCATGTGGGCCTTCTATGTGATCTTTCAGGCGACATGTCTGAAATAGTAAAGTCCCCATCTCATGAAAAAAAAAACAGGATTCAGACAGAGGAAAGAACTGTATAGTCACAGAAACAGTAAGTGACAAACATGTTTGTTCTGGGCAGAGCTCAGGGGTGACACTGTAAGCCATGACAACACTGGCCACCAGCCCTAACCCTCACCTCCCCAGCTGTGAGTGTTTGGTAGGCCCGTCTCAGTGTGGCAAGCTCCCTAGGCCTCAGTTTCCTCCCATCAGTATGCTCTCTGCTGACACAGTGATGACTCCACTCTGCCTCCCAGATCTACAGAGCCAGCTTTCAGGCAACCAGTCTCCCCTGGCACTTGTCCTACAACAATGGTAAGAGAGCCTGAGGCTCTGAGGTGTGCTTCTGTCACAGGCTCGGGCTCAGCATGCCTTCCCCGACTATGCTTTGTCACAGTGAATAGCTGCACCAAGGCGCTGCCGGGCACCAGTTGTAATGACGACAGAGACAAGCCAACCCTAGGCACAGCACACAGCTGCAGAGCAGATGCCAAGGCATTCCTAACAGTTCCTCCAGCTGCAGTCATCTGTCCTAGTTAGGGTCACATTGCTGGGATGAAACACCAGTACCATAAGCACACTGGGGAGGAAAGGGCATATTTACCTCATACTTCCACATCACAGTGCATCATCAAAGGAATCAGGATAAAAACTCAAGCAGGGCAGGAACCTGGTGGCAGGAATTTACTCAGAGGCCATGGAGGAGTGAGTACTGCTTACTGGCTTGCTCAGCCTGCTTTCATATAGAACCCAGGACCACCGGCCCAGGGTGGCACCACCCACAATGGCTGGGCCCTCCCACATCGATAACTTATTACGAAAATGCAACCAGATCTTTGAAGGCATTTTCTCAACTGAGGTTCTCTTCTCTCTGATGACTCTAGTTCAGTGGTTCTCAACTTTCCTAATGGAGCGTCCCTTTACGGTAGTTCATGTTGTGGTGACCCCCAACCCTAAAATTACCTTTGTTTTCATAACTGTAATTTTGCTACTGCTATAGAAGATAATGTAAATGTCTGATATGCAGGATGGTCTTAGACAACCCCTGTGAAAGGGTTGTTCTCAACCCACAAGTTGAGAACCACTGCTCTAGCTTGTGTCAACATAAATGTTATGTTTAACATAAAACTAGCCAGCATAACTGACCCTTGTCAACTTAACACACAAACACATCACTGTTAAACCACAACCTTTCCTTTCTTGTTCATCCCCAAGATTGCACATTAATATTGACATCACAATATGAAATATTTTCTAACTTACAAGTCCCATAGTCTTACAAATTCAAATGCTTTAAAAATTCAGTCTCTTAAAAAAGGGTCTTTTAAAATTCTAAGTCTCTTTTAAAATCCAATGTCTCTCAATTTATAGGCTCCTATAAAATCAAACACAAGTTAAACATTTTATTTCAAAAGGGAAGAACCAGGGCACAGTCACGATCAAATCAAAGCAAAATCAAATTTCAACTGTATAAAAAACTCAGCATTCACTGTCTGGGATCCATTCGTGTTCTTCTGAACCCCTCCAAGAAGCATGGGTCAAGGTCTCTGGTTCTGCTCTCTGAAACACACACAGCTCATCTTCTATGCTCCAACTGGCTCCCCACCACCATTGCTGCTGTTCTTGGTGGTCGTCCCCAGGTACTGGCCTCTCCAAAATGCTGGAGTCTCTGCTGCAATTGGGTTGCACTTTCACCAGAAGCCTCTCATAAACTCTCATCATGGTGCCAAGCTTCAACTTCTCTTCATGACCCCTTCAATCCATACTGAGGTTGCACCTTCACCAATGGCCTCTCCTGGCCTCTCACAGTGCCAAGACTCAGCTGCTCTCCATGACCTCTTCATGTCTTCAACACCAGTGCCACCTGGGTGACTCTTACACATTACCACATTCTGCTGCCAGCAGCGGTACAACCTTGGCCACCTCTGGACACACCTTCTGTGTGCTGACCCTAAGAAAACACTTCCCAGATCTCACCTTAACAATGCTCATCTCTTCTTAATCACTGATAATTTCACAGAACCTTAAGCATTTCTCTCAACCAAGCTCCCACAAAGGTGCTCACTAAGCCCTCAACACCGGACTTTTCTCACCCAAAGTTCCAAAAGCCCTTCCACAACCCTCACCAAAACATGGTCAGGTCTATCACAGCAATACCCCAAAATCCTGGTACTCTTAGTTAGGGTTATCATGACTGTGATGAAACACCATGATCAAAAGCACATTGAGAAGCAAAGGGCACATTTGGCTTACACTCTCACACCACAGTCCATCACTGAAGACAGTCAGGGCAAGAACTCAAACAGGGCAGGAACCTGGACACAGACAGTGATGCAGAGGCCATGGAGGGGTGCTGCTTACTGGCTTGCTCTCCATGACTTGCTCAGCCTGCTTTCTTACAGAGCCAGGACCACCGGCCCAGGGATGGCCCCACAATGGATTGGGGCCTCCCATAAGCACTAATTTGTTAATAAAAGTCCATGGTTGTTTTTTTCATGTTATTAATTACAAGCCATGAGAAGTCTCAGGGGTTCATACCTGGACAGCTTAGGCAGAGCTGACTCCATTCCTTCTCTCCCTCTTCCTTCTCCTTTCTCCTCCTCCACCCCAGCCCTAGGTGCTTTTTCATTCCAAATCCTCCCAGTCTCCATCCACCCCTCCAATGCACAAATGAATGGAGCCTAACCTTCATCTGCCTTAAGGTTAAGGAATGGCCCATTCATATGAAGAACTGGGTGGCCACTCCATTGTTTAGCTGGTAGGAAGTGGTTCCCCTACTTGTTGCAAGGCATCAGAAAGCACCCTCTGCTTTTACAGCATATAGGAATATTATCCATAACTATGAAATATCCCACAACACTAATTAAGAGAATGCCTTACAGACTGGCCTACAGCCAGATACTCTGGCGGCATTTTCTCAATTGAGGTTCCCTCCTCTGACGACCCTGGCTAGTGTCAAGTTGACATAAAACTATCCAGACAACATCCTTCCAGGTCCTGAGCACAAAGCTTCGCCCTGGCTTAGAGCCTTGAGCCCCCACCTGACACACTCTGACTATGGCACAAAGTCTTGACTATGCAATGCCTTAACGCTCTTGCTCACTCCTTTCCCAGGATCATTTATCAGACAAGTCAGTCACCTCTCACGGGTAACTTTTTTTTTCAAGAGAAAAAAAAAAATCCTCCCATCATCCTAACCTTAGGTAGTTGCTACAGGAACTCTGCCTTAATTGCACATAGCCTTGAGGAGGTGCTAGAGCACGTAGGGAGGAGCTCCACGCATCCATCCCTGCTGGTAAAGGCTTTCCAGGTCCGGCCTACTGTGGGAAGGAGCACCACTCTGTTAGGACATCTCCCATATAGCCCCAAGATCACAACAGTCAGACAGTAAGTTCCAGGCTGTCACACACACACACACACACACACACACACACACACACACACTCACTCCTCTTCTTTGTTCTCCTCCTAGCCAATCAGTGACAGTCACTCCAACCCTTCTCCTACTGTACTTCCCCTTTTTCCCTTCCCACCTAGGACTCTATAAAGCCCACCATTTGCCTGAGGGCCACGTCTGCCTCTACTCTACCCAGAGGTACTCCTCTCCTCTTATTTCTTTCTCCCCCCACCCACTCCGATTTTGATCCTCTGGGGCAAATACTTCTCCTCTGTGTTAAGAATCTGGTGTCTGGGTGTGTTCTGTGCCAATTCAGAGGCTCTTTCACACACCCTGTAAGCAACCCCTCTCCTATGCTCTACAAGGAAGCCGATAAACTCATTGGTTCCCCAGAGCAACAAACTCTGGAGGGATCGAGCCTGGATTTGTCACTGGGACCCTTGGAGAAGGGATAGACATAGCTTTAATCTCTCCTGGGAAGGAATTTTTACAACAGTAATTTCTAGTAATCTCTGCAATACAACCTTAATGCCCGTGCTTGAGAGCAATACCCCCACCACCACCAAGTGATCCGAATTTCAGCCCCTAACCCCACGTGACCACTGGCTGGTGGTTACAGTTTTCTCAAACCAGAAAAAAATGTTCCCAATTTCTACTTTGGACCACATGTATATTTTTTCTGGACCATTCTTTTTATTAACAGTGAAGCCTTTTTGTTGGCTTCCAGGGATTTATAGTACCACTCTAAATCCTTTTTTAAAAGACGTCTGCTGGACACTCCAAGATGGAAGTAGGCAGAGCTGGCAGGGTTCAGCCACCACACACACACACACACACACACACACACTCTCTCTCTCTCTCTCTCTCTCTAATTGCCTCAGTTTCTCACATGTTCATCGATCAGAAGAAGCTACACTGGCACTGGTGGGGAAAACTTTGAGAATTAATAGCTAGAAAGACACAGCAGCTGTGACAGCTCCTGATCGTCCACTGGCCGTGAGTAGAGAGCGGATAAGATGGCAGACTAAACAGGGTGAACAGGCTCGCGCTAGAGTCTCTGCGGTAACAGCCATGTGAATGCATCAGGGAGGCTGCCCCCCTTCACTGGCACTGGCAGACAGACGATGAACTGGAGACGCAGCATGCGTGGCTGAGCAAGTTGTTGCTGAGGGGGACCAGTCCTCAGGCAGCAGGGAGGCCATGGCCACAGAAGGGCCCACAATGCCCCATGATGCAATTAGGCCAGGGCTCCCACTGGGCCACAGGTCCTTCCCAAGCCAGGAGGGGAGTATGAGACGTAAGAACAGAGCTGCCCTGCGGCAGAGAAACACTGAACAGGCCTGCCTCACCCCATGGCTGCTTGCCAGCGCTGCTGCTGGGCCCACAAAAGGGAGGACACAACCCAGAGAGATGACGATGGCGGAGTGGAAGAGAACGGCTGACAGAGGTGGAACTGGAGAGACAGGAGGCCGCTTTGATATCTGGGTTCTGTACAGCTGCTGGGCGGCCATGTGGAGGTCTTTGATCCATGCTGCCTCTGGAAACCATGTGGATATCTGTGTGCATTAATGCTGCTGGAAGCCACGTCAACACCCCTGGTCCATGCTGCCGCTGGGAAACCATGTTGATGTCCATGATCTGTGCTGCCACCAGAAACCTTACTGATGTCCGTGATCCATGCTACTATGAGAAACCAAGGGAATGTCCGAGAGCCTTGATGCTGCCGGAGCCATGTTGATATCCCTGATCCATGTCACTGCAGGAGGCCATGTTGGTATCCGTGATCCATGCTGCACCCCAGAGACCATATGGATGGCCGGGACCTGTTCCACCACCTACCACCAGAAACCCATGTCAATGTTTGAGATCCATGCTCCTGCTAGAATACATGTTGATGTTCACGACATGTATGGTTGCCAGAGGCCATGTGGATGGATGTCCGTGATCCGTACTGCCTCCTGCCACCAAAAAACATGTCTGTGTCTTTGGTATCATTGCCTTAACCAGAATGCAGTAAGACAGGCAGATGAAAACGCAAACAAAAACACCTAAACACAAAGTCTAAAGTAATCATTTCCAAAGAATCTGCACAGAAAGAGCCTCACTTGATGACCACCACTGTTATAAAATGAACCATTGATGATGAAGAATAAGTCATGATTCCAATCAGAATAATGCCATCCTCATACTTCACCATAGCCTTCTGCTTCTTCTCTGCAACGATGGCAAGGCCTGTTGGAACACCTTCAAAGCAGACGTCTATGTCACCCTCTCCAGGCTCACAGGACAATGTGGAAGAGACGGTGGAAAGAATGTACAAGCTGGGGGGGGGGAGCGCTACCATCAATTTTATTATATTATATGGTATTGTGTTACACGTTATATGTATGTGAATGACAACGGAAGAGGGCACTATAAGGGGAATGAATGATGGCGACCAGCAAAGGGAGCAGGGGGACAGGAGAGAAGTGACTCAGAGGAGAAAAAACAGTTTGCATGTATGACTATCACAATGAAAACCAAGTTTGTATGTTAAGTAAAATTTTAAATAAAGATGTTCGAGTTGGGCGGAGGTGGTGGCACACGCTTTTAATCCCAGCACTCAGGAGACAGAGGCAGACGGATCTCTATGAGTTCAAGGCCAGCCTGGTCTACAGAGTGAGTTCCAGGACAGCCAGAGTCACAACAGAGAAACCCTGCATCAGAAAAACTAACAAGCTAAATAAATATATAAAGATGATCTATGCTATGTCTCAACATAGGTGCCTAGATATTTTGTACAGGCGTGTCCCTGGCCATTGGGTGTGCTGTGCTGTGCTGTGCTGTGGGAGTAAATGTCAGATCAGAAGCCTCTGTATCAGTGGTCTTTAGAGCAGACTTCCTGTAAGTACATCTGTCACCCCAGGGGGCTTCAGAAGCTCTTCCAACAGGCAGCTTGGTTTGCTTTGTGCCTAGGTCCCCACACCCCAACCTCAGCTTGGCTGAGAGCAGGACATCAGCCTAGACCTATGAGCCAGACATCACTCCTGCTCTGGAGAGCTCAGGACACACAGTGAGAACATATGACAGCGCTGGTGCTGCAGGAGCCACCAAGAGGAGGGAATTGAGAGGGACACTAACGGCCCAGGGAAGGCTCACTGAAGGAAAGCCTTAAGACCCGGGAGAGGATATTAAACCATACGTAGGTGTTGGGACCCATTATCTTGTATGCTAACTAAAAACCAAGAAAATCCAAGTAAGATAAAGCAGGAGTCGCGGATGGGATGGAGGAAGGGGTTTACAGTGGGACCAGCACACACAAAGGCCCAGAGCACACGAGAGAAAAGATGACCCGGGTGGAGGCTGTGGAGATCTCCATACTTGACACACACAATGGCCCCGGAGAAGTGTCAGAAACAGCAGGGGGGGATGATGGCTGCTATCAAGCCTTGGTATAGCTTCAAGGAAGGCCCCAGCTGGCACCTTTGCCAAAGAGACTGTCCACTCACCTTGATGGCTTCCATGACAGGCTCATACAGATCTGGGAACCCTGGGAACCGAAACACCATGCAGTGCACCAGCTCTGCCAGCTGCTCCAGGCAGCTGCTCCCAGAGTTCGAGTCCTCCTTGACCAGAGAGGCCACCATGGGGGGGATGTGAGGGAGAAGCTGCAAGAGCAAAAGAGGGTTAGTTCAAGTGCCAGGCTCCCCATCTGAGGCTTGGGGCTGAAAGCGGGGGGCCTCTGAGGACCAAAGGTCCTCATGGGTACATCCATGTAACCAATGTCCCCCTGCGATGGGTGGAGCTGAGCTCTACGGAAAGCTCTCCTTACAAGACTTACTATCGAAGGCTCCCTGTCTCAGTTCTTTATCTGCAAAACAAGATATATAATTCCTTCCTCACACCTAAGGGGAAGCCAGTTTTCAGCCTCACCCAACCAACCTGCCTAGGAGCCAAAGGCCTGAGCAGCCACAGGCTTCTCTGCATAGCAGGAGATGCTAAGGCACAACACAGTTATCAGGGTGAGCCCAGCAGCATGATGAGCATCTACTCTGTGTGATATAAGTTGGGGGATGGGTGGTGGGGCTGGAGATGGAACCCAGGGTCTTGGGCATGCCAGGCAAGTGCTCTGCCAGATACGCTGTGTGATCTCAGGATTTCGTGGAGGGTTATAGAAGGTGGAGTCTAAATCAGGTCCATCTGAGTTTAAAGCCTATACTGGGTGTTTCAATTTTCAAACCCATTAAGGTATTACATCACAATGTCATAATGGATAGTTAGTTGGGCCACAGGAAGACAGGAGCAGGAGAAGGAAACAAGTGTTTATATATGGCAGGCTCTAGACAAGTATCACCTCATTCCTCTCCTACCATCCTTGGGGATCACCCCATTCCAGATTAAGGTCACCACAATGACACTTAGTGCCCATGCCTGGTTCTGATCTTTTCTCGTTGCAATAAACTGGAGAACACAAAGTGATTGCCCTGTCCAGGGACCATGGGTCTCAGCAGGGTGAAGAAGACAGCACCTCCCCCTCCCCCTACACCAGGAGAGGCTTGAGGACAAGTGGAGCAGCCTGAGCTGGAGCCAGGCCCTGAGTGCTGGTGGGCAACAGTGTGAAAGGGACAATGATTTGGGAGTCAGAACCTTCCCTGTCCACCTACTGTCTGGGACCAGTGACACCCTCTCCCCACTGCTGTTTCTTTATCTGGAGAAGGAACTGCTGTCTGTGAGCGGATGAGTGTGCTCCTGTACCATTCTCAGCACAAGGCCTGACACACACCCGACTCTGAAGAACAGTAGCTGCCACCAGCCTAGGCTCTGTTGTTCTACAGTGTGCTTGTGGGAGCCACACCCGTCCTCTGGCTTCTGTCTCCTGTCCGTTTGATAGGGCCTTGAGCCTCCTGTACTAAGACCCAGAGCTTTGCTTACAGAGACCCCCACCCCGACACCCAGCGGAGAGCCACACTGGGCCTCGTGGGCCAGCATGAGCGGGGCCCTTACCAGGTGGAAGGCCTCATGGGAGTGCTGGAACGTCAGGAGCATGTACTTGAGCACAGACAGGGCGGCTCCCCGCACAATGGGGTACAGCAGCTTAGAGAAGACCTGAAAGACAGAGCACATCAGGGGTGCCCAGGCCTGAGCTACTCAAGGCCAAGTGTGACCACAGTGGACCCTGAAAGGAGCAAGGAGCGGAAGCAGCAGGCTGACAGTGGGAGCTGGTGAAAGGGCAGGCGCTAGGTGAGAGATGGGCGGGCAGACACAGGTGCTGGGATGAGTGCCCCAGGAATGGAGCGGGACCATGAGCCCCAGAGAGGAGCAGTGAGCTTGACTGGGAAGACAGGACCCTGCGCCTCACACCGGCACTGCTCCCAGAAGAGGCCAGTGGGAAAGGCCACAAGCCCAGGCTTGGACTGAAGCCACCAACCTTCTCAATTTTGGCAAGTGAAACCTCGATCAAGATGCTGAACTTCTTAACAGCAGCCAGGCCCTTCAGCAGGGCGATGATCCACTTGTCAATGTTCTTCCCCAGGGGCCAGGACACCCAGTCGATCATTCTGGTGAGGGAGCAACAGTGACACAGGGACTGGGGAAGGGCAGCCCAGGGACTGCCTCACACCTGCACAGGGCACCCCTGAAATATGCAAATGAGCTAGACCCTCTCACCCACTGCACCCCCACTACAGGGCAGAAGGGGACTTCCAGGCTGTCCTTGTAAGGAGCAACAACTAGGGGCTGAGAACTCTGGCTCCATCAAGCCCCTGATGGGGACCAGGGCAAACCACTTCCCCTCTCTGAGCCTGGACATCATATGCAAATGGAGACAATACCCTCCACCCGAGAACTATCACATTAAGAGAGAACAGTTGCTAAACCCCTCACTATTGACCATCACCAGGCCTGTGTGCTGGACGGAGCATGGGGCTGGTATGTGGTAAGCGCTCAGGAAAACAGCACCTCTCTCTTACTGAATGCTGAACTGACTGGTCAGTGAGGAAGAACAATGGTACTTATGAAAGTTCCCACGGTAGCACCACAGGGCGGCTCAATTTACCTAATCCTCAACACCTTTGATGGGCCCAGAGATTACTACTTCACAGCTGTGGAAACTGAAAAGTCAGGTGAGAAGCATGAGGCAGGCCTGCCTCAAGGGAGAATCACCCCCCACCCCACCTACACCCTTACCCCTCACCTCACTCTTACCTACCCCACCTACACTCTGACCCACCCCACCTGCACTCTGACCCACCCCACCTGCACTCTGACCCACCCCACCTGCACTCTGACCCACCCCCACCTGCACTCTGACCCACCCCCACCTGCACTCTGACCCACCCCACCTGCACTCTGACCCACCCCCACCTGCACTCTGACCCACCCCACCTGCACTCTGACCCACTAAAGACAAGGAATCCTCGAAGAGAAGACCCTATGGAGATGGTCTGTGCATGGGTACAGGAAACATGCCAGGTAAATGCAAAGATGATGACCTGCAGGGAAGGGTGCAGGGGGCATCGTCAGGGGTCACAAGGCAGGTAGGTTAAGCTAGTTCACAGGTGACAATATTCTTTTCCAGACTCATAAAGCACACCCAAACTACTTTCACTGTGTGTGCGCGCATGCGTGCGTGTGTTCATGTGTGTGCACACTCACACACCTACAGAATGGAATCCAGATGACAGCAAGTCTTCTACTCTTTTACTACTCCACACCTAAGTTCCCTTGAGAAATGGTCTCCCACTGATCCTGAAGCTGACTGGCAAGTGAGCCCCACGGATTTGCCTATCTCTGTCTCCTCGACACACGTACACACGGTCATGCCAGGTAGGGGGTATTTGAACTCAGGTCCTCAGGGGCAAGCACTCTTAGCCACTGAGCCACCTCCTCAGCCCCTATATTTTTACTTCTCATACTACCATTCACTTCCACTAGCATTTCCAGGCCGCACAGTCAGTACCTAGTCTGTTTACCATCACTTGGACAGGATTTTGTATACGTTACATCCATCCCAAGGCCACACAGAGTAGGACTGCAGAACTCATAGATGAGTAGGTATGACAGCCTGGCCTCTAACCATCTAGAGCCCACATCCCCATCCAGAATCAAGGGCTTCAGAGAGAAGTGAGAGAAGACCCGCCCCCACCCACTGGCCCTGGGCACCCACCTGCTAATGGCAGTCAGCATCTGGGAGTCTGTCACACTGTCATCATTGCTGAGGTTCCGGACCACACCATCCATGAGCTCCAATGGGAGGTGCTGGACCACACTGGCCAAGGCACTGGACGGTGGCTCCTCCTCTGGAAAAAGGCTAGACTGAGTTCTCCATGCCCTCATGTCACCGCTACTAAGGTAGGCCTCTGCAAATAGCACATGGGCCACCTCCTGTCCTCCTACAGTATCAAAGTGTCTGGTTCCATTGTAACACATCCATTCAACAGCCCTTAGCTGGCATACTCTGACACCAAGAGGAAGCACTAAGCCCCAAATGTGCATGTAAAGACATGCCCGTCGGGAGAGTTAACGCTGAAGCTAGCCTTGGGAGGAAGGAACATTCCAGATGCAGCTACCCAGACAAAGGTCAAGATGTGAGGAGGTACATAATACCAAACTCTTGTTCAATTGTATAGGAGTTAAGCCCTGGGACACAGGCTGCCTTGCTTGTCCCTCTTTTTCCCTGTACAGCCCTACGATCAAGGAAGGCACAGATCTCAACTCTGTCGTCCACACTAGAACCTAAGATCCACTGCTAGCTGGCCGCTGGATGTCAAGATTCCAAGTTCAGGGGCTAGAGAAACAGCTCAGTGGTTAAAAACGTTTGCTGTTCTTGTAGAAGAGACAGGAGTTCAGTTCCCAGCATCCACGTGGTGGCTCACAACCGCCCTTACCTCCAGTTCCAGGGGATCAGTGGCCTCTTCTGACCTCCGCGGGCACCAGGCACACACACAGACAGAACACCCATGAAATACACATGAAATAAAAATAAATCTTTTTTTTTTTTAAAGTAGATTTCTAGTTTAGGTATCGCTGGCAAGCTCCCGGGCTGCCAGGTGCCAATGGCTCCAGATAGAGCCTACCTGACCTAAAGGCCAGGACTCCCAGACTGATCTCATCCTCCTCCCTACATGGTGTGCTCCCTGCATTTCCAGCCCCACCACGAGGTGACACCCGCAGGAAGCGCCCAAGGTAAATTTGCTCACCAAAACGGAGCACTGCAACAACCCGCACCGGGGCCAGCGCGAATTCCCGCCCCAGCCCGGGCGGCACACGCACCTGTGCAGGAGATGACCGCGAACAGCTCCTTGAGGCAGGGCAGGATGGCGGCGGGCTGCGCGCGCCACAGCTGCGCCAGGAGCCCGCTCACCTGCTGGGCCTGCTCCAGGAACTCCACGGCGCCCTCCTCGCCCTCGGCCGGGCAGCGGAAGCGGCCAAGGCAGCGCACCAGCTGCTGGCAGAAGAGCAGGCGGTGCGCGCCGTCGGGGACGCAGCGCGGGTGGCGCGCCAGCAGCCGGGCGACCTGCGCGCAGGTGGCGGGCCCCGGGCGCTCGCACACGGTGCGCAGCACCTCGCGCCGCAGCAGCGCGAACACCTCGTCGGCCGCGGGCCCGTCGGGCAGCAGCTGCAGCCCCAGCTGCACGCAGGCCAGCGCTCGCGCCCCCGGGGGCCCCGCGCCGCCCTGCAGCAGGCGCAGCACGCGGCGCGCGCTGAAGAACTCGGCGAAGACGTCGGGGTGGTGGCGGCCCGCCACGTGCAGCAGCTGGCAGCCCACGCGGCGCGGGAGCTCGTCCGCGCCGCCCACGTAGAGCCGCGCGCCCAGGGCCAGCAGCGCCAGGCACTGCTCCCGCTCCAGGGGCTGCCGCGCAGCCTCCAGCACGCGCCGCACCAGCCCTTGCTTCACGCTCGCCGGGTACGACGAAGTCACCACGGCCTCCAGGATCTTGTCCATGACCGCCGAGCGCTGCTGGGGACAGGGAGCAGGGCCACGCTCTGCCCCACAGCCCAGTCCAGATCCCCGGGTGCCGACACTGGACAAGGGCCTCAGTTTCCTCGCCTGTCGAGTAGAGCATGGATGTCTTTATCACAAAGTAGAACAGAGCGGCACCTGCCTAGTCCCCAGGAATTCCAGCTCTGGCTGCTGGGAGCCTTCTTCTCGGCCTCTCTGGGCCTCTCTGGTGACCAAAGACACTCCTGGGGTAGATGAGTGAGTGTTGGCTCTAAGAGATGCAGTTGGTAGGCCTGGGTAAGCCACACGGGGCGGGGGGTGGAGGGGTGGAGGAAGGATGATGCTCAAAATCTTTTTCTCAGATCTGATCTGAGGAAAAGGTCCCACACATTTGCAAACGCCTCTTCTTGGTGAGTGCTGTGCCGTTTGCAGGAGTCATCATGTCTCTAAGCCCCTACCACAGTCATTGGGCAGTCTTCCTTTCCTAAAATCCTAAAACCGGCTTCTGGCCCTGTACGCATGATCCTGCTCCCTACACACGCGTGTACACACACACACACACATACCTTCCTTGTGGTGGATGGTATTATCAACTTGATAGGATTTAGAATCACCTTCCAAACATGCTTCTGGGCACACCAGTGAGGCATTTCTAACTCTGGGCACCTGTGGGAGATTGTCTTCACAGGGTTGCGATGGGAAGCCTCTCCCACCGTTCTCTGGGTTGGAGTCTTCAGCTGTATAAGGAGGAAGTGAGCCGAGCACAGGCACTGGTTGCTCTCATCTTCCTGTGTGTGCACCGATCAGCTGCTCCAAGGTTCCGCACCTTGACTGCTCCCCCCTGACGGGTTACACTCAGACTGGGAACCACAGAAATCCTTTCCCCCTTACGTGGCTTTTGTCTAGGTTATTTTACTACAGCAACTGGAGGATACCGGAGCAAGCCTGCTACCTCTCACACCTGCCGCCACTTAACGCTAGGGGTATCCCGATGCCTTCCGGGACCCTCACACCCAGGGCCCTGCCTGCTTCTCCAGCCTCAGCCACTCTCTGCCACTGTGCGCGCCCCCGCCCCCCAGGGACTCGCATTTGAATACTCGGTTCCCACAGAAAGAACTGTTTAGGAAGACGTGGGAGGTGTGGTCTTGTTGGAGGTGGTGTGTCACTGGGGGTGAGCGTTGAGGTTTCAGAAGTTCGCTTTCTCTGCCTCCTGCTTGCTGAACAAGATGTGAGCTCTCAGCCGTTCCCACCACCACGCCTTTGCTCGCTCACCGTGAATTCTACCTCTCTGAAACCGTACGCCCAGATCAACCACTTTCTTGTCTAAGTCGCGTTGGTCGTGGTGATTTATCACAGCAATAGAAAAGTAACTACGACACTTGGTTGGCACTTCACGAAAGCCTCCCCTGACATCCTACGCACTTCAGAGCTCCTCGGTAAACACTGAGGACACCAGCCCAGCTTCTCTGCAGCACTTACAGTTGCTTGGCTATTGTCAGCCGCCCAACCATACTAGGTATGGTACCTGAAGTCAAGTTTTGCCCCTCAGCCTCCCCAGTGCCTAAGAGCCCCAACCTGTGGACATCTCCACACTGATCCAATCTAACTCCTGAGTCTCAGGCTGAACTTCATAGGTACAGCTGGCTCATTTCTTATCCAGCTCTCGCCTAAGAGAAGGCAGGGCCATTTCTGTGCTCCTCTGCATAATCCTACTTTAGGCTTCATCACTGACTCCATGAAAACTACATGTAACTGGTGTACCCTGCCCTTCTGGACAAAGGTACAGAAAACTTGATCCAGAACCAACTACACGCCAGGCTCTACAGAGAGTACCCTTCTGTGTCCTAGCTCTGAACTGCGACCAAAGCGCCATTACTGCATGTCTCCCTGCCTGGGCCCCTCTGTTTAAAAGTCTGACTCAGGGTGTGAGCTCCTTGGGACAAAGCTTACTTCTCAGTGGGTGGTATCTCCCATGCCAACTCAGAATCTTTGGAGTTCAGTTAGAGGGTACATCACAGCCCAGGTCAGGGGCCCCCAAGTGCTAGCTAGCCTGGCTGCTTCAGAGTCAACAGGGCCTTTACCGCAAGTACTCACTGTGGAGTTTCATTTGGCAGTGCTGGGATTGAACCCTGGGCCTCATGTGTCCCTGGCAAGCGCCCTAATGCTGGGCTAAGCCACACCCCCAGCCTCTATTTCCAAAGTGGATTGATTAGCTAGCCTTTCCATTCTGTTTCCTCTTCTGCTTTTTATATATTGCTGATGTTTGAAATGCTCGATGTTTTTGTTGTTTTGAGACAGGGTCTCCTGTGATTCTGGCTGGATTAAAACTCACTAAATAGCTAAAGCTATTTAGCTCCTCTCAAGTGCTCAAATTACAGGCATGAATGACCATGCCTGGCTTCTTGGGTTTGTTTTGTTTTGTTTTGATTTTGAGACAGGGTTTTACTCTGCAACCAGGTGAACCTGAGTCTCACAGAGGCCTCCTCCCCCAGTCTCAGTGCTGTGATTATAGGCATGAGCCCCGTGCTGGCTTTCATCATTCTCCTTAAATAACGATCTCATCTTAGAAAAAAGTTCAAATGCCCAGGGCACAGCACAGGCCTCCTGAATTCAGCAGCGGAGGATAGTTAGGTGAGACTCCATTTTTACGCTGAGAGAGGCTTGCCTGGGATGCAGTCTGGTTACTGAAAAGATTGCAGCTCCTGGAACCTCCTGCTAGCTTGGCTGGGCTATGCAAAGGAACAGGGGCCCCTAGCATGCTACTGGACCTGAGGAAATTCTCAGCAAACATCAATCCCTCCCCCCTGCCCTGGAAGCAATGTCCTTAAGGAGGTGCCAGCTTGGTAGTGGAGGAAGAGGTATTTACAGAAAACACCAGGGCAGTGGAAAACATGATCCCCACAGACTAGTGGTTCTCAACCTTCCTAACGCTGTGACCTTTTAATAATCCTCATGTTGTGGTGACCCCCAACCATAAACATTATTTTCATTGATGTAGTTTTGCTGCTGTTATGAATTGTAATGTAAATATCTAATATGCAGATGGTCTTAGGTGACCCTGTGAATGGATCCTTCGACCCCTAGGTTGAGAACCACGGCCATAAACCTTTAATGACTAGACTTGAGGTTAGGGGTGTGGTTCAGTAGCTAGTACACTTACCTAGTATGTAGAATGCCATGGGTTCGATCCGCAGCACCACTAAAAGAACTAACAATAAATAAAATGGCACCCCCCACTGTGTCAGCCTTGGCCCTCTTTCTTAGGCAGGACCTTGGACAGGGCAGTTCCTGTCATTAACCTCCTCTGCTGTGTGGACTAGTGGGCAGGCCAAGCTTTGTAACCCAGGCTGCCAAGAAGCTCAGTACTCAGGCTGCTAAGGAGAAACCCTAATCAATGAGATTTTGGCATCATGTATAGATATAGGGTATAGGGCAGGCACAAATGGAATTCTGGAGCCAGGGAAGGTTCTAGAAGACAATTTTAAAAATCAAAGTAGAAATGGAGACCTGTGCTGTATGACCTTGGGATGCTTTTCTCATTTTAAAAATGGGATTGGCATTAGATTAAGCCACAGAAACCAAATGATCAAGCCCCTGCAATTTCCTGCCATTCTATCTGATACTACATCAGGTGGGCTGCACCTGGCAGCTGGGAGCCCAGCCCATCAGTACCACCCAAAGTTCCAATCGCCAAAGCCAACCTTCCTCGGTCTTTTTGGCCTTGCCACAAAGCACAAACCCAGCTACCTGCCCCAATGCCTACGCAAGCAGCCGGGTCAGCTGTCACCATGGTTACCATAAACCCACTCTGATATCTTGGATGCATTCATGCAAAAGAGCTTCAGAGGCTTTGACTCCACCTGACTCCCAATCATAGGCCACAGAAGGAAGGTGGGAGTAAGGGGAGCCACATTTCCAGGGCACAGCAGAATCAGCCTGCACTCTTCCCCTCCAGCACTCTGAGGAGCAGGGCTACCCAGCAGGGACGGCTTGTCCACACAGGCTCCGAGCCCAGCCTGCTGTTCCACACCAAGTGCAGCAGCCCTTTCCCTTTCCAGAATGAGTCCAGGGCTTCTGCTCAGAAACCGCCAGCTTGCCTGGGGCAAGCACCTAGTACTTCAGCTTTCTCACTGGAAGATGGGAGCTGTTCTGGGCCTGACACTCCTGGGCTTGGGTCAATATATAAAAAAGAGATGGGGCTTGGGCAGTCATGAGTCTCTTATTGGCCATCTGTCATGGAGGGGACACACGGTCCTGAGGGGAAGGAGGCAAGCACCACACTGCTCACAGCTGCCTCTACAAGGGACTTCCTCAGCTCACTCTCCTCCCAAGCTCCAGCCTTATCCGGCAGCAGCTTCTCTTTACTTCCTGCCTCTTCCTGCATTTGATCCGTCCTCACTAAAGCATGCATCCTGGAGGATGGCTGCAATCCAGGCTTTAAATCCAGCTGGACACCACCTCCATGGTGGCCTTGGTTATGGAGAAAGGGAATCCTTCACCTCTCAGCCTCTGAGACCCAAATGAAAGATGACTGTCTACTTACCTCTTGGCCTTTCCCGACCAGGACTGATGCCCTTGTCCAGGCCCTGAGTTTGTGCCCTGGCCCTGCCAATCTGAGTGTCCAGGCACATTCTGGATGCTCCAGGGCACCAGAAGAAGCATCACTCCTCCCAGAAGGCCCTGAGCCTCCATCTGCCCATCATGGGTAATTCTTGGCATTTCACCTGTGTGTTTTCAGGCCCCTGCTTCTGCTTGGAGGAACCTGGCTCTTCTCTGTCACCACCCAGGGAGCTGGGAGAGGGAGAGAGAGACTGAGACCTCTAGTGATCAGCTCAGCCTTTACCTCCTCAGCCTCTCTCTCAGCAATGCCATCAGATTAACCTCATTTCTAGGAAGTTCCCTCTTGCATGGCTGCTCAGAACCTCAAGGCCACTAACCCCCTCCTACACGCTCGGAAGTCAGGCACCGGGGCTGTCTGTGTGATATGATGCTGACTCGGGGCGTAGATGGGAATCTGAGAAGGGTTTGTTTTTTGTTTGGTTTGGGTTTTTTCCTGGTGTCCTTTCTATGGGAGAGGGCTTGCTTCTCTCCTGGCTAAATCTGACTCATCCTGCCATGCCCAGCCTACAGACCATTCCTTGTCCCTCCACAGAGCAAGACTGAGCTCTAGCTCCGAGGCCTTCTTGGCCCCTCCATCCTCCGCAGTCTAACTGGCTCCAGCACTGTCTCTTCTCCACCTGGCTAAGGTCTGTCGTAGGAAGTATATACAATCTTGCTCTGTACACAGGGCCCAAGTACAGAGGTGGCCATGAAGGTGTGCCTGGGTATTGATGAGGGCATGTGACAGCAACATGAGATAAAAATCAAGGATGTGACCAGAAACGTGGCTACCAGTGACAGGGGTAACCTTGAGTATAGTTCCTGCCCCTCCTCTGCCTGGGCCTGGTCTCTAATATCCACAGCCCTTGGACATCTGTGAGATACCCCACAGAGGCCACTAGACTAGACTGAAAGAGACCTTAGCCACCCCAGACAAGCAAAGCAGAGAAGGCAGAATAAAACCCCTGTTCCTTGTTAGCCCATAGGTCAGCTGTTCCCAGATCTCCTCAAAAGTGGGGAGAGAGGGCCTGCAGGATAGGGGCACTCATCTGCTCTGCTCCCAGTCCCTCACAGTCACCCACCACACACACACCTTGACACCCCAGGATGCCAGGGCTTCCCGGGGGCACCTTTTGTCCCTCAGACCTCTGAACAACAGAATCTCTGCTTTTTAACTTAGAGTCACCAAGGCAGCCCTGGGGCAGCACCCTTCCTTCTAGGAGGCTGGGTCCTGGAAAGAGAAGAGCCACGGTTTTGTAGGTGACAGGCAGGTGTCATCACTGAAGAGGATGAGAGGGGCAGGAAGGGGAAGGGACAGGAGCTGTATTCCCCGACAGGGGTTGGCCACACTCACCCCTGCCTACAGGACTCCCCCTCACTAACCTCTGCTGACCCAGCCCTCACTCCCAACCCAGACTTTCTGGGAGGGAGGACAGGAGCTTAAGCGTCAGCTCTCCAATCTGCAAGAATTGGCAAGGGCCCCAGACCCAGGGACGCTAAGACGACTAGAAAGCCTCTGGATCCTCAGTTTGTACCCCGGTTGGGTCCCCTCTCTCCCTTATGCCTCAGCACTCCTGCCCAGCCCAGATTCGGACTGGAGTTTCTCCGCAAAGAGATTGTCAAGCTTCGTGGTACTAGGTGTGTGTGCTCTTGAGTACTGAGTGGGGCAGGAGCTCGACCACCTCTATACTAAGTTGATGGAGATGGTTAAGGCTCAGAGAGGGACAGTTGTTAGCCCAAGGTCACACAGCAAGGCCCAGAAGCACCTAGACCTCCCACATCCCAATCTTGAGCTCTTAGAGCCTGTGGGTAAGTAATGGGGCCCTCGAAACGTCAGGATGCAGACACTCTCTGTCCCCTTCTTCCTGACACCAGCACTCACACCCAGGACCCCCTTACCTCCTGGACTTCTGCAGGCCTTACCTCAGAACCCACTCCTGGGCGGGGCGCTTGGGCCAGGCTGGACTAGGCTGGGCTGGGCTAGGTCAGGGCGGGTCCTCCGCTCCCCCACGGAGGGTCCCTGACCGCAGGGATGCTGCTGCCACCGTGATGTCCAACTCCACCCACCCCGCTCCGCACACTAGATGGACCTGGGCAGCTCAACTCTGCGGCGCGGTCGCGGGGCTGCGGGAGGGAGGGGGAGGGGCGAGGTGCGGGAAACGGGGCGGAGCCAGAGCGGTGGCTACCCCGCGATCTGCCAGCCGGGCCGCGTCCCCTTTAAGGCCAGCTGGCCAGAGCGCCGGCGGGGCGGGCCAGTAGAGGGCTGGCTCTCCGCGTTGTCTCCTGGGAGGTGGAGTCCAAGCCAGGCTCGCGGCGGGACGAGGCGCACAGAGGGGACTACAAGTCCCGGCGGCCAGCGCGCGGCCCGGGACTCCCCGCCCTTGCCCCCGCCCGGCCCGGCCCCTAGCGAAGCAGCGCTGGCTGGAGGGGAGGCTGCCGAGCGAGGGCAGGAGGTGGGTGCGGTGCGCCGGGGCGGAGGGTGGGGGGGGCTCGGGGCCCAGCAGACGCATAACGGGCCCCTCCGGGCACCTGTCCTGTCGTGAAAGGTCATCTGTCTCTGCCTCGCTGTTCTCATCTGTGAAGTGGGGTAGCCCCGCCCGTGTCCGCGGGGGAGGGGCGCGCCTTGAGGTGGGGGGGGCTGCCAGAGCCGGCGGAGGGGCGGGGCTGGGGGGAGCGCTGTGGGAGGAGCCTTTGGTGGGTGTGGAGAGGGGCGGGGTCTCTGGATGAGGAGGGGGCCTCCTGTCTGATCCGGAGGGTCTGGTTCCTGGAGGGAGGAGTGGGTGCTGGGTTAGGTGCAGGGGCGCAGGGCGGGGCCGCAGGGATGACACGGCGAACCCAGAGCGTGTGGTTGCGCCTCGGGCCAGGGCCTGTGGATGTACACAGCACCGTGCTTTCCGTGTGAGTGGAAATAAAGAGCCCATCTGCAGAGCTCAGTGCGTCACACACACATCTCATTCTACTCTCAGGTCCTGCAGAGGCCTCACCGTATATGTTTCCAGTTGAGAAACACAGGAGAGAAATGACTTCCCCCCAAAACGCCTTCAAAGACCCTGCTTTTTCCTGCCCTCAGGGGAGACAGAGGTTTGGTCTGGGTAGTGTAGAGAGAAGAAATAAACGTTTTGACACCCCACCCTTCCGAAATTGTGGGACCAGTTCCCTCAGCTCCCCCAACTGCCAAGCCATAAGGCAACCCTTCTATGGATCTTCAAGCTGGAGGATTTGAAAGCCCTTTGTTTATAATTGTCACTGTTGGGAGGAGTGGGACGACCACAGGAAGAGAATGTTTGAAAGGAGGTGTGGGTGCCTGAGGAAAACCACAAGATGAAACAGGAAGAGTGCACAGAGATGGCTGAGGAAAATTCTGCATGAGGATGAGGGATGGTTGTTGGGAGTCGCCCCATCTTTAACAACGTGTTTCTGTGCAAGTTGGAAGACGGCATCTGGCTGGGTGGTTTCTTCTTCCAGCCCGCCTTAACCCCTCTGCCCTGATGGACACAGATTCCAGAGTCCCTTGTGTGAACTGAGTCTAGAAAGCACCTTTACTCTAGCTAAGTTGGTGCGTGGAGCAGCCAATGGGCTTCTGAGAGGTAGGACAGGGCAGGATGACTAAAGACACGGCTGTCTGATGTAAAAGGGTGAAGGTGAAATCTGTAGGGCTCTGAGCCAAAGCCCTTATCCTGGTGATCTAACTGGGTAAGGTGGGGCAGTTGCTAGCTGATTGGAAAACTTACTCGTTTTGAACATTGTCATCTTTGAAATATACCCTGTGTTCTGTCCACTTCCCTACACAGTGGAAACCTGCATTGCCTTTACAGCCCAGCAACCACTTAAACCTTGTTTTAAACTTCGATTCCAAACTGAAAATGCAAGCGAGTATTCCAAGATGAAAAGTTATAAGAACCCCAAGACAGGGAGATAAATATTCCTGTTGATAAACAAGACAATTGGGGAAGGTAAAAACGGTTCTAACTAAACAAAGTAAAAACTGTCTTCCCTGTTCTTATCCAGCCTGTTTCTGGGGATAGAGAGGGACTTCCCAGCCCCAACAGGGGGGCCCGGCACCTGTCTATTTAGGTTGGTTGTGCTAAGGTATGAGCGGAGGGTTCTAAGAAGCAAAGATGAGAAAAGTATGATTCCATAGGTGAGACTGGCAGCTCAGTGAGATTTTTCCTTCAAATTCTGGATGTAGGGGATGGTGGAAGCCAAGCTGCAAAAGAAGGAAAGGACCTGCCATCTTTGGCCTATAAAGCAGGGCCATGAAATTATCTATTTCCCTGGGTGGTGTTGATGCACCCCTGTAATCCCAGCACTTGAGAGCAGAAGCAGGCAGATCTCTTTCATCTATGAGATTAGAAGGGATTGTAGCATCTTGAGTGGCTAGCCCAGCTGTGACCCTTATTATTACTATTTTGATTTTCATGATCTCATCATCTTCCCCGGGAACTGCCCACAGGCTACACAGCTAGTGTATGTCAGAGCCGACAGGAAACACTGACTCTGGCCAAAGACCATATACTATCCTCTACCCCCAAGAGACTCACTGGTTCTTTCCACCCATGCCCAATATACCTTGACTGCAGAAGTAGCTCTCAATATGAACCAGCAGTTTTCTTCCTGCCATTTGACAGCAGCAGAGTCTGGGCTGGGGAGGAAGTGGCAGAAACAAGGCCCAGACAGGCATACCTCAAAGCTGGATCCCAGCAAGGAAGATGGGCAGGCTGATCCTGTGGGACATCTACAGGTTTATCTAGAAGGACCTCCCACTCAAAAACCTCTCCATTTCTGGACCTAGTTGACTATCTCAGCCTCCAAATGCCAAACCTATAATAAATTCCAAGTACAGCTCGCCTTCAGCCTGTTCATGCTTGGCCACGTTCACTTTTGCAAGACACACGCACACCTTCCCAGCTACTTTACCTTACAAGCCAGGCTTGGTAGCTTGTCCCTATAGCCCAAGCTACTCAAGAGGCTGAGGCAAGAGGGGCACTTGAGCCTAGAGCTCCAGAGTGGCTAGAGCAGGGCAGCATTATGAAAACCTGTCTCACAAAAGAAAGGAGAGAGAAATGGAAAGAGTAAGGTGAGGGAGAGACGGAGAAAGAGGGAAAGAATATTGAATATCTTAGTCAGGCATGGATGGTGGCACATACCTATGATCCCAGCACTCGGGCAGCCCGGGGTACATAGTGAGACCTTGTCTAGAAATAAACTTTCTCCTGAGTGCTCTCCCAGTATGTACCCATGTCATAATAGTGGCATTCTCCTACACAACTGTAACCCTACCTTCAGTATTAGCAGATAAGCACTTGTAATGGTATTACATTTTTTTCCAGATTGCCTGTCATAGAAAATCTCTTAGTTGTCACCTTTAACGATCAGATCCAGTCAAGATCCACTTACTGCATTTGTTAACATCTCTTTGAGCAAATCGTTTAATCTGAAAAGAGCCATCTCACATGTTTATGGACATTTGATTAATTCACTAATGATTAGACCCTAGCTATTTTTGTTTCTGGCTTTTTGGTAATGTGTGCTTCTGATTCCATCACTTTAGAAGCCATTTGGTTAGTGGTTAGCATCATGACAGTATGATGTCTCCTTGGTAACGGGGAAAATGTCTGTGACACAATTCTTTAGACTATGCAGTCCTTCCATGCCACATCCATTGATGATCTTTGCCTAGATTTGCAGCCTGGAAGGCTGCAAAATAGTATTTTTCTAATTCTACCATCCCTTCTGTATTAGTTGGTGTTCATTTTAGGTAGAGGAGTAGGTTGAAACAGGGTCTCAAGTAGCACAGGCTGGCCTTGAACTCCTGATCTTCCCACCTCTGCCTCCCAAGTACTGAGAAAAAAAAAAGCCTGTACTACTGTGATGGTTAGTGGTAATCATCCACTTAAAGAATCTAGAATCACCTGGAAAATGTTTTTTCTCTGAGCGTGCCCCTGGGAGATTATCTTGATTATCTTAATCGACGTGAGAAGATCTATATTAGTTACTTTTCTGTTGTATGATAAGACACCTTGACTAAGGCAGTTATAGAAGAGTTTAAGCTTATCCAGAGAGAGAGGAGACAGTCTTGGCAGTGGGAACAGTGACAACTCACATCTTGAACTGACAGTAGGAAACAGAGAGAGCAAACTGGGGGTGGTACATGGCTTTTAAAACCTCAAAGCCCACCCCCAGTGACATGATTCCTCCAGCAAGCTCACACCTAAACCTACCCTAAGAATACCAGCAACTGGAGACGAAGTGTAAATGGATTCTTAAAATCTAGCTGTTTTCTGACATTTGGCTCTCGGCTTCTTCTTTGTTTGGGGGCCAGTTGTAACTTACCTTTTCATACTCGTAATGGAACTCCACCACCCCCACCCCCAACTCCCCTGGTTCCTCTTTCCTGGCTGTTACTGAGACAAATTCCTAACTTGTAAGCTTTTTTAACTCTCCTGCTCTAAAAGGTTAGAAAAGGAAAGAAAGAAAAGAAGAAATCTTTACTGTCCTTTCTGGCTGTCTTAATCTGTCTAAACCTGGAGAACTGGACGAACTTCTAAAATCTTCTGTCCCATTAACTGTCCCTAACATGCTTTTCCATCCACGTCCTCTGCCACTAACTGTCTCTATCTGAGCCTAGTTCCTGCCTGCCTTCCCATCTTCACCCTCTGGAGCTAACTCCTCTGTCCTTGCATAACTGACTCTAACTGACTTACCAACTGACACACTCTCTTAAATAGCTCTCCCAAACTGTTCCCAGAAGTCCAGGCAGCACAGTAAGGAAGGCTGCACAGTACAAAAAAACTTCTTGGCAAAGCGTCCTACTACAACCAAGTGTTCAAACATCTGAGCCTATGGAGGACATTCTCATTCCAGCTACCACAAGAGCCATCTTTGTAGTTTTTTCAGTTTTCATCTTTGTAGCTTTTGTAGTTTGTCTCTGTGTAGCCCTGGCTGTCCCAAAACTCAGTGTAGACCAGGATGGCCTCAAACTCACAGAATATGCCTGCCTCTGCCTCCCAAATGCTGGGATTAAAGGTGTGCCCCACAAGATTCATCTTAATGGTGGGTGGGACCATTCCTGCCTGGGCTCCTGAACTATACAAATGGAGAACGGGAAATGAGCAGCGGCAGCCAGTTCCCCTTGCCCTGACTGTGGATGCTGGGTGACCTGTGGTATGCCTCAAGCTCCTGCTGCCCTAGACACCCTGCTGTCATGGGCTGCACCTCCAACAGTGATCTAGAATAAGCTCCTCCCTTGAGGGTTTTTTTTTTTTTTGGCAAGCTATTTTATCACAGCAACAGGGAAAGAAAAACCAAGACAAGCACCAGGCCCGCCCACCCGTCTGGTATTCCTTTTTATAGAATAACATTTTCTTCCTCTTCACTCCCTGTTCCCTCCTCTCCCCTTTTCCCTTTTTTGCAGTAATATTATGGATGCATTAAAAAATTCAGTGTGCTAAAATCTATTATTTCTGATACTCAGATTATCCTAAACCTAGCCTTGAGGCCAGCTCCTATACTCTGACCTGAATGTATTAGTCTTTGTTCTTTGCTATCTGGCAAAAGAAGTCCCAGGCTCACCTCAGAGTTTTCCTTAAAAAAAAAAAAAAAAATCCAAGGACCATCATTTCTCCAGGAAGCCCTAGTTTCTTCTTGTAGGAGAAACCTAGAAAGACCCATGCAGGTGTGTTCATAGATTGTAAGTCATTTCTAGGCTCTCTGCGTGAGTGAAACGGAGGGGAGAGATGTTACCACTTAGTGGGTCTACAGTTGTTGCAACGGTTGGTCCTCACTGGTAGTACGCGACAGGCTCTTCATCCCTAGCCCTCACTATTCTAGAATAACCTTAATATCTTTTGTTTTGGGCTCAGTAACTCGCTTGCCTAGCATTTATCTGCAGGGTCCTGGTTTGATTCCAGCACCATAATCAATCAGTGTCTTTTGTTTTCCTCTCAGAAGCATCACGAGTCTTTGTTAACTTCTGTTTATGGTCCTTAATAAAATACCACAGCTTATGGCACCAGCCAGTGCACAGGCTCCTGAGTCCTCATTTGGAAATCTGACCCAGCCTCCTCTCAGTATGTGGTCTTAGCTGTCTTCACTATTCTGGGCTTTGTTTGGTTTTATAACTCTAGAACCAGGATGGTAATCACACTACCTCACAGTGCCGCTGTGGTATTTTAACGAAACAATCTTCAGGAAGGTGTCCCATGTGGCTCTGAGCATGCCGTAGGTTCACTCAGGAAACAGTCACTCTCTGGGCCTGGCCTGTGGATCAGGAATCAAGGTAGCAGATGTGAAAACACAGAGGTAAAGGGTTCTCTTCTGAAGGCTGCAGGGTGCACACCCAGCTGCCAGAGCAGCCTGGACACAGCCTGCCACTGCTTTGGGCACATCACCTAACCTCCTGAGTCTCGGTTTCTCCTTTGTAAAGTAGAGGTAACACTTTCCTTGACATA
Organism: Cricetomys ansorgei; assembly: GCA_026225945.1. NCBI lineage: Eukaryota > Metazoa > Chordata > Mammalia > Rodentia > Nesomyidae > Cricetomys > Cricetomys ansorgei. The sequence goes on from JAMJFZ010003206.1 coordinate 2,901,383, forward strand.
GTGTTGTGGAGCTTAAGGGGACCGCTATATTTAACAACACCTACAACCAGGTTGGCTACACCCAAGTACCCTCCTGGAGTCTGCAAGACTGAAGATTGCAGGGCACGGCTCTTATGGAACATCGCAAAGATCTCTATTTCAGGGGTCTTAATTGAAGGTTGCAAAGGATGATTTCCAGGCCCTAGGCCTGAAAGGTGGGGGCACCCTGGCCTCGCTGCCCTGTCAAATGATCTTAAGAATCAAGGCTCTACCATCTCCTGACTACGATTTTATCAGAGGCAGAGAGTTTTCTTCCTGCATTTTATAGACCGACAAACTGGAACTTTAGATTTGCCTCTCGGAACGCCTTTGTAAGAGAAGCGTTCATTCACACACAGGGGCTGCTGCTTGGAACTCCTGTTCTCTGATTCAGTTTGTAGCCGCAATCACCTGAGTCTGGCCTTTAAAGACCTGGGTTTTGTGAGTTGGTTTTTCGGTAGACATTCAGTAGTTGACTACAAAGGTTTTGATTGTTCAGTGGACCTGTACTGTGCGGGAGTTGTTCTTCATCCTGGGATTTTGCCCCTGGGCTCAGGTGTGAGTGGGCAGAGCTCCAAGCTGGTGTAAGAGGGTATGAGGATGTGGGCGTCTCTTCTTTCACTGCATCCAGGAGTCCTGTGATAGAAGGGAAACGAGCAGAAGTGTGAAATTCAGCACTGGCCTCAGATCTCAGCTCTTCCGCTCACTAGATATGTGACCTTGAGCCATGTCTTACCCTCCCTGAACCTCAGTTTTCCTCATTTACCAACTGGAGAGGGTAATAGTATTGTAGGTAAGAAAGGTGTTAGATGGCTAAGATGGGCTCCAAGTTAAACTGACACAAAGCAGATGAGCAGGAGAAAGCCCATTTTGATTAGTCTGTACACATTTTCGAGTCCCACAGATACGAAGCTCAGAGAATTTGTGACTGAAGTTTGTACAGCATCCTGACTAAGTTGGTGGGAGTTACGGGAGAGCGGGGCAGGAAGTGTGTAGTGGATGTAGATTGGCTTCTCATGCGCATGAAAGCCTCCAAGTAGCTCTCTTCTCGGTCTTGAGGAGCTTCCTCTGTAGGTGCAGATTTCCTTCCTACAAGTGCATCCCTTCAGAGCTACTCCTGTGTCCGCACTTTCTCACAGTAACTAAACAAGCGATACGCCAAAGGGGACATGGCATATCCTGGCGCCATGCCGCCATATTTGAGGGTGGTGTGTCCTGGACCACCTCAAGACGTGCTTATAAAGAAATGGAGGAAAGCATTTGGCACAACAGAATCATTCTTTGTGCTTTTCTGAATATCACTATTAAAAGTAGGGCTAAGGATGTAGCATAGTAGTAGAGAGACCACCAAGCATTCCCAGGATCCTGGGTTTTCTCTTCCACGCTACAAAAATAATATATAAATATGAATGCGGGGGACATAGCTCAGTGATAGATTGCATACCTAATGTTCGTGAGACCTAGAGTGATCCCCACCACCAAAAATGGAAGGAATTAATTAAAATGAATAAAGCGTACCAAGTGTTAAGTGAGGCTCGACAACAGACTCATTAATATGCTATAAAATTGTCTGTTCTAGTTTATAGGGATAATTTATACACAATGAAACTCATTCTTACGTTAAAATTATTTAAGTATTGACCACTACATTGAGATGTACAGAATTCCATCTCTCCAGAATCTTCCCTGTGCCCTCTCTATAGCCCGTGTCTTCTCCCCAGCCCAGCAGATCTCTCTGTAATATTGTCAGAATAATATACAAAGAGAATCATGCACACAAACATTTCTGAGGTTGGCTTCTTTCATTGTGGTCATGTTTTTCATCTGTATTCACCTATGTGGCAAATCGTGTGTGTGTGTGTTTGTGTGTAAGTTAGGCATATTTCTGAGTCATACTCCATTATGTGACGGTAGCACAGTTTGTTTAGGTATGTCCCACATATCCTCAAGATGGTGATGTGTCACGAAAAGTCAGCCAGACATGACATTAGGTCTAGCTTCACACACAAAGCCTGTCTCCCAGAAATCTCTCCACAATGCTCTCCTCCCAAAAAGTCCACATCTCCTTTGTTCTCCTCCCAGCCAATCAGAAACAGCCACCCTAAACCTTCTTCAACTGTACCCCCCTTTTCCCCTTCCCTCCTGGGACCCTTTATAACCTTCCATTTGCCTAAGGGCCACTCTCACCACAGACTCCACCTCTCTCTCTTCTGGGCCCTGGCACTGTAGATCCCTGATCATCCTCACACTCATCTGCCTTTGCTTTTCATACACTCCCCACCATCTCTTCTGCTGTTGGCTTTTAAGGCCTAAACTATAAGCTACTGCATCTGCAAGGCTCTGCCCAAATTTTGTATGTTAAGAGCTCTCCCATCACTGGGCATGGTGTTTGTGTTTGTAGTTTCTGGGTTTGAGCCATCATGAATGAGGCTGCATTAGACATTCACATACAGGGCCCCATGGCATACAGCTTTCTTTCTCCAGGATGGACTCACTTGGTAGTATGGCAGCTGTAGGACCGTTCTTGCCTTCTTCTTAGCAGTGCGTCTCTCTCCACGGGTGTGTGCTCGCCAGCATTTGGAGCTGCTCATCTTTCTCATGAGCCGTTTTATTTTCAGACTTACCATAGCATTTGTGATTTTAATCTCATGCTTCTAGTGGGTGGTGGTGCTTAATATTCTCTGTGTCGTTACCTTCTGTTTGGTTTACACTTTGGTTTTGGGATTTTTGAGACAAGAGTCTTGTAAATCCCAGACTGGCCTGGAACCTGCTAGTAGCCTAGGCTGGTGGCTTGTGACACTTTTCCTGGGAAAATGTGAACAAATGTCTACTCATCCCAGAAAGGAAACCACCAAAGTTCAGCTTGGTGAACCAGTGAGTTTTATTGGGGTTACTTAAAGAAGCAGAAATCACTCAAAGACATCTACATTACCAAAAGCCCTGCCCAGCCTGAGTGATGACTCAGAAAAACGTGGAAACCTGAAGCACACTTCACAACTTGTAGGCAGCTCAGTAGGTTGGAAAGTATCTCAGGTGGCCCATGTGATCTGAGCCTCCTCCAGGTAGCTTGGGTAATGCTTGCTTCTTCCAGACAGCTTAGCCTCTCTGAGAGGATCTCTCTGCAGTCCTTTTAGTTTATATGTGCTTGAGGAGGGAAAAGCCTAGTGAGTCTAGTCAGTTTCAGGGACTTCCTGAAACTTTGAATTGTTTACTTTGGGGGCTTAACAAGTTTCCCTTCAGAATGAAATATTTCACCTCTTAGAACATTCTTTTGTTTTGCCTCAGTTTTTACATCCTGCCTCTTAGTGAGCTTCCCTCCAATCTGTGCTCAAAGGAAATTGCCATAGAACAGTGGGTGTCAGTCAGTTCTCTACTTCCCAACTGCTGGAATCACAGGCACACACATCATGCCTGGGGCTTGTCATGCTGTTTGTGTTCCAGGACTGTGTTCACCTCTCGAAAGCCAGTACTTGGGAGACAGGGATTTGGTGAGAAGGGAATCGGGTTTATTCAAGGGCTGGAACTCTGAGAAGGTAGTAGGGAGATGATGACAGACCATCCTGGGAGCTTGGGCAGATGAAATGGCTTTTATAGACAGGGAAGGGGTGTAGTAAAACATGGACAGAAAGGCTGCATGCTGAGGCAGGGGGTTCTTCTCACCCAGGGTGTGTGTCTTTTCTTCTTTGGCCTGAACATTATAATCAGCTTCAACTTCCTGGGGATAATACCGGTAACCTCCCTGGGCAAACACATTGCTTTTCTGAAAATTAAGCATTATTTACACATTCTAATAAAACCCTGTAGCTCAATAGATATTCTGGGTTCTGTAAAGCTAGGAAAAGGGGTAGCTATGGTAGGAAGCAAGAGGACTTAATTTTTTCCAGTACTGGAGATTGAACCAAGTATTTCTGCATGCTAGATAAGTATTCTTCTAATGAGTTGGACTCTGGCCCTTTTTTTTTTTCATTTTGAGACAAGGACTTACCAAGTTGACCATGCTGGCCTTGAACTTATAATTCTCCTGCTTCAGCCTCTCAAGTAGCAAAGATTACAGGCTTGAGCCACCAAGCTGAGCAGGATTGGAGCCCTCAGAAAAGAGTTCATTTGTTTTTTTAGACAAGATCTCATTATGTAGCCCCAGTTGGCCTAAAACTTGTCAGGTAGACCAGGCTGGCCTTGGACTCACAGAGATCCTCCTGTTTCTGCCACCCTGGGTGCTAGAATCAAAAGTGTGAGCCACCATGCCCAGTGAGAGGAGAGCTCTTAACATACAAAATTTGGGCAGAGCCTTGCAGATGCAGTAGCTCATAGTTCAGGCCTTAAAAACCAGCAGCAGAAGAGATGGTGGGGAGTGTATGAAAAGCAAAGGCAGATGACAGTGTGAGGATGATCAGGGATCCACAGTGCCAGGGCCCAGAAGAGAGAGAGGTGGAGTTTGTGGTGAGAGTGGCCCTTAGGCAAATGGAAGGTTATAAAGGGTCCCAGGAGGGAAGGGGGAAAAGGAGGGTACAGTTGAAGAAGGTTTAGGGTGGCTGTTTCTGATTGGCTGGGAGGAGAACAAAGGAGATGTGGACTTTTTGGGAGGAGAGCATTGTGGAGAGATTTCTGGGAGACAGGCTTTGTGTGTGAAGCTAGACCTAATGTCATGTCTGGCTGACTTTTCGTGACATATCACCATCTTGAGGATATGTGGGAGATACCTGAACATGGTGCAGAAGAATTCTCTCGAACTCTGATACCTGGTGAATTCTGGTGGAGATGGCCGAAGAAGGCAGCTGGGCACACATGAGGCTATAGCTCAGTGTTACTACCTCACCTGTGAGACCTTTTGGCCTTCTACAGGTGCCATTTCTTGCCCCCTCTTGTCATGTCAGTGTGCCCTCTGCACCAGGGTCTGAGAGTTTGTAATGGTAGACACTGTGGTCCAGTTACTGTGGGCCTAAGAAGATTGCTTTGTTACTTAGTAGGTCTGGAGCAAACCCCATAGAGGGTTCCATAGATTAGGGCAGGAGGCCTGCCTTCTGAGCCCACCTCTGCTCCTACCAACTGAGACTGTTGCCTTCCCCAGATAACAGGCTGAGAGCCACGAAACCATACTCTGCTTTCTGCAAGCAGAGAATCGTGTTTAGGTACCAACCATAGATGTCTGGGAATGCCTGTGGCTACCACCCCTCCAAGCCCCAGCCCTTCTTCACTAACACCTGGAGGGCATATGGTCTGTGGACCACAGCACTGGAAATGCACTCCAGCCCCTCTGACCCTTGAGCCTGTGGGGCTGAACCACAAGGCCCAGGCTTGAAGACCAATGTTTTAGAAAATGAGAGGATGGGGAGTGACACTTCTCAAGGACAGAAAAAATAAAATACGCAAATTGCTCTCTAAAAAGAAAAAAGAAAGAGGATTCCAGAGTCCAGGAATGGGAAAGAAAGAATGGTTCTGGAATGAGCAAGGGGTGACCTACTCCTGGGTCCAGCTTGTGCCTGACTCAGCTAGCTGTGAGCCCCTAGCACCCTTCCCAGCTGCTGTTTCTGAATGCTGGCCTCCGCTTCTCCGCAGCTACCTGCCCACCCAGCTCTGTTGGACTCCCCAGTGTCTCACAGCCCATCTGCTCCATGCTTCTGCCAAGAGTTGTAACTTCATCGTGGGCTGGTTCCTCTTCAGACAGCCCAGATGGTTAATGCTTTTCTGCGATATCAAAATGCCCCATTAGACTGGGAAGGACTTGAAAGGGGACACTTCCCACCCAGATGGACAAGGCAGCTGAGCATCTCCCCAGCACAGCCTGGCCCCATCTCCGGAGAGAAAGGGGGTCTCAATGTAGATACTCTCTTCAAATGGCAGACATCCAGAGAAGTGTTTGCTGCCTTTGCTACCCTCATCCCCACCCCCATAGACCTGTTTCCCCACTGGGTGGTAATACGCTTGGTGGGATGTTTCTTGATGTGACAGGCTTCATTTCCCCAGCTCTCCTTGCATCTGTCCTGTCAGCATACCTTCACTGTCTCCTGTCTGTCTCCCGCACACGCTTACCAGCATGGGGTCTTCTGTAGGGCAGTACTGGGCTTATTTTTCCTGGTTTCCCCACCTCCACTGTCAGGGTAACACTGCTGAATCCATTCAAGTTTCCTATAGAAGCTGAATGGGGAGAGCTCATGCCTCTAGAACCTTAAAAAGACATTAGCTCCAAGACTTCCAGATGGAGGAGGGTAATGCCCTGGGTGCTAGAGGCTGGGAGGCAGTGGGGGGCTTTTTATTGTCTCTCAAAAATATTTTATTTTTATTTTATATGTATTAATACTCTGCCTGCATGCATGCACCACATGCATGCAGTGCCCTCATAGGCCAGAAGAGGGCATTAGAGCCTCTAGAACTGGAGTTACAGACAGTAGCAGCCATGGGGGTACTGAGAATTGAGCCCTGGTTCCTTTCTCTGCAAGAGCAATGAATGCTCTAACTACTGAGCAACCTCCAGCCAAGGGTGTTTTTAAAGAGTAGGTAAAGCACCCTCAGGAAGCAACACTGCTCTGCAGTCAGCTTCAGACGGTTGAGGAATGAGATGAGCATCTTCAGGGCAGAGTGGGTTGTGTGGTGGGGGAGGGGTGTCCAAAACAGGATTGTCATTTGGAGGCCAGAAACTAAGTGATGCATGGTAGTTCTGGTAGATAGATGCAAAGGGCACTAGTTACAAGTATTTGTAAATCGAAAGGGAAAATAACTCACTTCAGATCAGCACTGATGCAGTAAGAACACTAAGCACAAACACCAAGCACTTAATTACTTCAAAGAATAACATTCTCCAGCTAGTAATCATTTACAAGTTTTCTTTCACAAAAAGGAACTTGAATTTGAATCCTGCCAAAGCACTCATTTCCCTAAGCCAGGAATAAGCCCTGGCCCAGCTGTCCTCGTCTATAACAGGGATGGATGACAGCATTGTCTGCCAAAAGATGATAGGACTGCTATGTATGCAAATTCATGTTAATGAAAGAAGTCGGTTAGCTTTTAGCCCAGGCACAGTTCTTTCGTCCACAAACCAATGGCTCTTTAGCCTCACCGAACATTTGAATCACCAAAGAAGCTTACAAACATCCCTCTGAGTATTAGGACACAGGCTGTGTGCATACGTCTGTCTGTCTGTGTATCTTTATGTGAGTCTGATATGCTTTACATGGTGTGGCAGTTATCAGCCATTCATCGGGCATTAATACATTCCACCCTCAGTGTAAGCTTGATCTATAATTAGGAGTTAAGGACTATGCAGATATGGTTGGATAATAATCATTTCTCCTTTTGCCCATCTAGAACTAGTTCTAGACACCCAGCCTCCTACCATGTCTGACCCCATTACACTGAATGTTGGGGGGAAGCTCTACACGACCTCACTGGCAACCTTGACCAGCTTCCCTGACTCCATGCTGGGTGCCATGTTCAGTGGCAAGATGCCCACAAAGAGGGACAGCCAGGGTAACTGCTTCATTGACCGTGATGGCAAAGTGTTCCGCTATATCCTCAACTTCCTGCGGACGTCCCACCTGGACCTGCCGGAGGACTTCCAGGAGATGGGCCTGCTCCGCAGGGAAGCTGACTTCTATCAGGTGCAACCCCTGATTGAGGCCCTGCAGGAAAAGGAGATTGAACTGTCCAAGGCAGAGAAAAACGCCATGCTCAACATCACACTGAAGCAGCGCGTGCAGACAGTCCACTTCACCGTGCGGGAGGCGCCACAGATTTACAGCCTGTCATCGTCCAGCATGGAGGTGTTCAATGCCAACATCTTCAGCACGTCCTGCCTCTTCCTCAAACTCCTTGGCTCAAAGCTCTTCTACTGCTCCAATGGCAACCTCTCCTCCATCACCAGCCACTTGCAGGACCCCAACCACCTGACGCTCGACTGGGTAGCCAATGTGGAAGGCCTTCCAGAGGAAGAGTACACCAAGCAGAATCTGAAGAGGCTGTGGGTGGTGCCTGCCAACAAGCAGATCAACAGCTTTCAGGTCTTTGTGGAGGAGGTGCTGAAAATCGCTCTGAGTGATGGATTCTGCATTGATTCTTCCCATCCACATGCTCTGGACTTTATGAACAATAAGATCATTCGGTTGATACGGTACAGGTAAAAAGACCCTGGCCACACTGAGGAAGGAGTTCCCAAGAAACTCATGTCAGCCAAGGCTTTGGGGAGAATGTCTCACTAGTGGCACATGGTGGGGAACTATACTAATCTGTATTAATTACATAACAGGACTTGATTCCCCAGTGATGACGTCCACCTTCTGGAATCCACATGTCCTCTGAACAAAACCATCTTTTCTTGCCATTTTGAGCTGGCGATGGTAGTTTGTTATGACAAGTTAAAAGTCAGCTGATACAAGAGGAGCCCACAGGATGACTCTCCGGCTGGGACAAAGGAAGAGCAGTTTCCTCATGGGCTGTTGCCATACTACTAGTGAGTGCCTAACTTAGCCATCTCCAGAGAGAGCCCTGGCTGCCGAGGGTGGGCGAGAACAAGAGGCTCCTGTTAGTCTCTTAGGACATGACGTGTACAGCAAACCCCATCACACCTGCAGTTTGTTCTGGAGGATGTGTCCAGGTACCAGGACTCCTTTGCCCAAAGGCAACCATGCTTGGGTGGTTTGGAATGCAGTGTTTCCAGAACCCTTTGTGGCTCCACTCAGGGAGAAAGTTGAGCTGTGGCGTGGCCTAGAGGAGTGAGTGTCCAGTCTCCGGCAGGAGGGGATGCACCTCCTGAGGAGGCTCAATTAAAGGATTCTTGGCTTCAGAAATTATTTGTTTACCCTGCAGAGATAGGATAGTATTGGAGCCAAGACGATGAAAGACACTTCACAAGCCAGCCTGTTGCTGACTTTCATAATCCTCTTCCCATGAATTGGAAGCATCACTGACACCAGTCAGCTTAAACCAATACACTATGAACTCTCAGGGTTGGAAAATAATCCAGTATTTTCTTAGTTCCTCCCCTTCCTCTAGGACACCCTAGTACATTTGGGGATGAGTGCCTCTCCCTGAGTACCTCCAAGGGATCACTTATGCAAGTTTGCATACCCCTGGTGACAGAAAGCCCACTATCCCCCAGGCAGCTCCTGCCATGGTTAAGTAGTGCTGCCTATTAGAAAGTTCTCTCAGTATTGAATCAAAATCTGTCCCACCATGTCCGTGTGCTAGGTCTTACTGTCAGATCTTCCTTTTCACACAGGTGTGTACCCTTGCTTTGACTAGACACTCTGAAGATATCATTACTCAGAACTCAGATTCCCCTTTGCAGTTTGTCTTTAGCAGAATTAGCTCCTTTCCATCCTTATAAATCAACCCTCTTTTATGGCTTTGCTCCGTGTTCGCAGCCCCCAATCCATCCACCTTTCCCACCAGCCATGGCTTAACATGCTCCTGATTATTTCTGGCGAGTTTTGGAAAACAGAGTTCAGCAAGGAGCACAGGGGTGCTCTGTACCATCACAGTGCCCCTGGCCCAGCCCCTAAAAACTTTTCCTAAGAAAGCAGCCTTCCCCATCATACTATCTGATCCTAATTACCTGCGGGTCCCCCTAGACTACATAAGGACAGGAAGCTCCAGAGTACTACTCCCCGGCAGGCGAGGAGCCTTGTGGACCTATAACTGCACATTGTGGCTCATCCCTGGAGTAACTATAGCTTTGAGAGCCCAGAATCCTCCCCACTGGAGAAGAGTTCTGGACATAGCCAGGGAAGCCTAGAACAGGCATTCACGGGGGGGGGGGGGGGCGGGGGGCAGAGGAAGGGCTTCCATAGTTACCCTGTGTGAATGGGGAGTTTTCAAAGTTATAGCAAACCCTGGTCCTGAGCCGATAAAGGCCTTTCCCTACAGTGAGACCCAGGAGTCTCTGTGTGGCTGTCTTTAAGCCATTGCACCCCTGGTACTCTGGAAAGTTCCTCAGAGAGCCCAATCAGGACAAGCAGAAGCTGGGATCGTAGCCAAATAAGTCAAAGAAGAAACCTCAGAAATCAACACTGCCCTTTTTTTTTCTCTCCATAAAATTTTGCTTTCTCCATCGTTTCGGTGCTTCCTATGTCGATAGCGTGACCTTACAGCAAGTACAGAACCGTGAAGCCACTATGTGACTGTGCAAGTCACCTCACTGAGCCACTTCCATTTCTTCATCTGCGAGATGGGCGTATAGTAATGCATAACCTACCTACCTCGCAGGACTGTTGTGAGGGTCAAAGGAAATAATGTATGAGAATAAACAATAAATGACAGTTCCTTTGCGTCTGCTTCCCAAAGGGGGAAATTTCCAGTCTCGTTTCAGATGGAAATAAGATCCAGGTTTGAACTGTTAGGTCCTTGGCCATGTCACTGAACCTCTCTGAGCTGTTTCCTTAAAAGAGTTGGTAGAAACCCCAGCTGGTCCTGGAACACAGCTCAGGTGATGCTCTTTCAGTGGGTAGCTTTGGCAGACCACTGTGCAGGCAGACTATAGCTAACAAGCCCATAGGGTATGACGGCCTGGAAGTCAGCTGCACGTACACGCTGTGGGTATGTGGGAAAGAGGTCAGTTTTTCCCAAAAAGAGCTCTGTGGATGGTGGAGAGTGGGTTAGCCATTAACAGAATGTGCAAAGGGTGCACAGAATGTGGGCAGGAGAGGTGGATGAGGACGGTGGTCCTTCACATAGCCTGCATGGGGGAGTGATGGGAACAGGTGATGCATTCAGCACGTCGGATATCTGAAGGTGAGTTCAGCCATCCGCTCAGCAGAACTGACAGAGCACAGAGCAGTGTGCGTGGTGCGTTCTGAGCCCCTCCCTCCCATGGAGTCACCCATACCACTGCTGAGGGTTCTTCCCTGCCCCCTCCCTGATCCTGACCTAGGCTGCTCCCACACATGTAGCATGTGGGCCAGCGGGAACTGCAAAGCACGCTGATACGCAGGAGGCCTGCCCCCAGCAGGTCCCTGCATGCTTGAAGGCTAGCAGTGGCTGCTTCCTTGGGTGCCATTCTGTGATCTGACACCCTCAGGACCACCAAGTGAGCCTATTGTTCTCCCGTTGGGTCCCTGTGCAGAAAGGCCATGGAGGGCCCTAGCCCACAGCAGTGTTCTGCCTCAGTGCAGACCAGAGGCAGCCACCCCATAATATTTTATTAACCACTATGTGGCCTGAATCAGAACATTGACTCACCCAATTCCAGCTTCCTTTGATTACTTATTCCTCACAGGCTCTGTGAATGGAAGATTAGCCGAGGTCAGCGTGTGGTCATCCCTTTTCTGAACTGCAGTCTTTTCATACTGAGCATCTGTGTCTGCCTAGGTCCCTGAGGACTATGGGCTGATGGCAGCAGTTGGCAGGGAAACGAGGCCCTGTGATCATTTCCCAGAGCAAAAGAAATAAAATACCTTGATAACAGGCCTGTCAAAGGGAGGGCCAGGCTGGTTTCCAGGTCCAGAAGATCCTGGGTTTAACAGCTCCATCTGCCCAGACAGCTGGGTACCTTCAGTCTCCTTCAGAACCTTTGGGACAGCGAAGTACAGGCTGAGAAATAGAGGTAGTCTGGTGACACACTCATCCGGTCTGGAAACACTGAGGAGAAAGGTTGGTTGGTGGGAGCCAGAGGATTACTGAGCACCCATAGCTCCCAAGTCCCACCTGACCCAAAGGATGGCCAAATGGGCTTGGAGGGTGGTCCTGTTGGCCAATCTCGTGGACAATGTATCTGAACCATGAGTATCTGACCTTGCCCTGCCCCCAATGCCCAGAGCATTTCTAAGCCTCTTACCATTTTCCAGTTTGCTGGCAGCCCAGAGTATTCCAAGCCATGCTCTTCCTCATGCCAGGTCCCCCTCACCCTGCCAAGGCCTAGGTTCCTTTCTACTGAGAACCGGGTAAAGGCCCAGTTAAGCCACAGTTAAAATCCTCTGGGGATCGATCCAGTTAAAGAACAGACCTCAGTGTTGTATTGAAGTTATGTAATAAATGCCTGTGATAACTCCTGGGTAACCAAGCTCCTTGTGTTCACAGTTTCCTTTCCAGAGACACGGGCTATGCTGTACTAGTTCACACTTCCGTCTGCTGCCCCTTTACCGCTGTCTCCACAGCAAACCTCTGCTCTCCCTCTAACTCCACCAGACAGATAAGTCCTGGCACCTTGAGGCTCCCTACACCTCAGGGGGGTGATTATCATCAGTTGTTCACTCACAGTGTGGTGCTGCTAAACCTTCAACAGCCAGCTCCTGTAGAAGGCTCTGGTTTGTAGCCTTTGCCAGTATCCGTGGCATGAGTGTGTTCATGTGGTTGATTTCAAGCCACCAATGTGGTATCACTGCTGAGCTCGGGATGAGAGGGCCACAGAGTTCTGGAGCCCAGGGTGGGAGATGTCCCTATCTCTGCTGCTCTGTAAGTGAAGAAGTTATGCCTTGCTCTTTAGATCAAAAATCTGCAGCACAAGATAAACAAACCAAAGTCACTAGCTCTGTGCTGGCCAGTTTCATGTCCACTTGGCACAAGCTAGAGTTATCTGAGAGGAGGGATCCTCGATTGAGAAAATGACTCTGTAGGATCAGGCTGTGGGCAAGCCTATAGGGCATTTTCATAATTAGCGATCGACAGGGGAGGACCCAGCCCACTGTGGGTGGTGCCATGCTTGGACTGGTGGTTCTGGGCTCTAAGAAAGCAGGCTGAGGAAGTCATGATGAGCACACCAGTAAGCAGGACTCTTCCATAGCCTCACATCAGCTCCTGCCTCCAGTTTCCGTTCCTGTTTGAGCTCCTGTCCTGACCTACTTTGATGAACAGTGGTGTGGAAGTGTAAGCCAAATGAACCCTTTCTTCCCCACGCTGCTTCGGTCGTGGGGGTTTCATCACAGCAATAGAAACTCTAACCAAGACAAGTTCTTTACAGGCAGGTGTCAGCTTACTAAGGTAAGACCTCTGAAAGGTGGCTGGGTCGAGGGTAGAAACTCATAATTGGATCCGTGGCCTTGAAAGGAGACTGTAGAGGATACCCTGGCCCTTTCTACCACGTGACAGCACCGTGAAAAGATGGCCCTGCACTAGCCAGGAATGAACCAGCTCTACCTTGGATGATAAATGTTCCCCCCAATGGTCCACGAATTAAAGGCTTGCCATGGGAGGTCCTTAATTCATTAAAGGGAATTGTGGGGCTCTCTCTTTATATCTGTCTGCCTATCTCTCTACCTTCTCTTTCTTCCTAACTTGAGATGTAACCCCTTGTCCTGACATGTACTCCTGCCGTGATATATTGCCCTCACCACAGGACTCACTCAAAAGTAAACTTTTTTAGATAAGAGCTTGCTAAGTAGTCCAGGCTGGCCTCCAATTCGGTATAAACCTGGTCTTGCCTCTAAGTGACAATCCTCCTTCCTTAGCATCCTATGTGCCAGGATTATACAAGGGTACCACCACATCGAGTTTAAAGAAACTTTATCATTGCTGTCCTGTACTGGGGATTGAACCCAGGGCTTTGCACATGCTACACTACATCCCTAACTACAAAATCAAATCCCTCTTTACTTCATAAGAACCTATAGCAGGTATTTTTTATAGTCATGGAAAGCTGATTTAATGCATAGTTTCTAACAGGTCCTTGGACTTAGCAGCCTCCAAAGCTACGAGAAATAAATTCCTGTCATCTAGGGACTGTCTCAGAGGCAGGGGACTCACCAAGTACACACAAAGCCCTAGATTCTATCCTCAGCACCAAACATTGTTTTTTCTACTTATTACATTCTCCCATCCAGACTATGACATTTGCAAGCTCTGTTAAACATAATACCAGTCCCATAGATGTGCCTCATGATATCATAGATAAAGTCAACATAGCCATCCTTTGGGAAGGTGTGTGGGGAAGAGAGGCAGGTAAACAAATACAGTGGGGAATGCGCCAGGTAACATACATACATAATGGCGCCATACACACATAATGCGCCAGCTTAGCAGCGCCCCTCAGTGGGCATACCACTTCACTGTTTACAAAGCACTTTACTTCTTTTTCCTTTTCATCTCCTAAGAGAAGCTGCACCAAAAGTGCTTTATTTTGCAGATGAGGAAACTGAGGTATAGGAAGGTGCAATGGCTTTTGTAGTCAGAATGTAAGTAAAGTGTCCTGCACACGATATACTCTTAGCTAAAATTAAATTTAATTAAGCAGCATTTCATTTAAGTGGCCAAGCTGGAGCAAAACTCTTCCTGGGAATTGATCTGACACACTGAATTCTCCTTCAAGGTTATGTCCATTCAACTCTGAGGCCAAGGACAGAACAGGCTTCCGAGTGCCAGGACTCTGATCCAGGCTTTTCTGCTGTTGTCCCAAATGACCTTGAGTGAAGCTCTTCACTGCCCTGAGTGTGAAAGCTTGCTCTGCAAAATGCAACATAGCAGAGATCTGTTCTACCAGCTAAAAGTCTTTTCTAGCCAGAGCTGGATAGAAATATCACCTTCACTCCCATAGGAACACTCCAGCAGAGCCTAGAAAAATCCATGTTTGGTCTCATGGAGCTGTCAGATGGGAGACTGACCTCTCACATCTTCAACTACCCTTTCATCTTGTGCCCTGAACCTGTAACCAAGATGTTAAGTTGATGGAGCCACCGTATGGCTGTATTTTACACTGTATTTCCCAGTGTGAAACACGCCAGTGTTTTAGAGCTGCTAAGGATGAGTGGCCAGGCAAGTGGAGTCATCAGGTGGTAGGCCACACCGTGAACCCTTCCATGTGAGGGTGTGCCTCACTCTACGAGAACACAGTGCCCCTGCCTCCTTAACAAGAAGCCAGAGCAGATAAGCAAAGCTCCCCGGTTCCCCTTTCCTGAGCAGGACAGGTTCATTCTTACTTGGCTAATGACACAGGGGAACCTACGGGGAATTACCAGAATGTGACATTGTTGGCTATTTGAGGCACAGAATCAAAAACACTATGTTGAAAGCAAAGTGTAGCAGCCCACTAAGATGGAGAAGAATGGGAGCTAGCTTTAAGACAAAAAGAGGAAGTCCAGACCCCTGCTCCACCACGCACCCTGAGCCTGCAGCACTGTCTTGTTCAGCAATGACTCTGTGTAGAAAATGGAAATGCCTGCAGCCAGGAGACTGGGCAAGAAGACCATGAGTCTGAAACCAGCCTGTGCTACAGTAAGACAAAGAAAAAAAAAGCCTTTGCTTTATCTGCATCAGACAGAGATGCTAGGAGGAGGGGAGAAAATCCAACCAGTGTGTGGCTGCCTCCTCTCTGCCCTGTTTGTTCTCTCCACAGCGGACAGAGCTTTCTTGAAGCAGAGGCCTCGTTATCCCTATACCTCAGCACACTGCCCTCGACTGTGGGAGGCCCTCAGCTCATATTTGTTGAATGAGTAAGTAAATTCCGCTGCCGATCCCGTGAGAACATGCCCAGTCCACAGCCAGGGAGGGAGGAGCTAAGGCCAGGCTTCCCCGACGCCCACCCTCCTCTCTCAAACACTCTGCTGTGCACCAAAGCCCTCTTCATGCTTGGAAGGCTCTCTCCTTTCAACCCCTCAAGAATTCAAGCCATAGGTTCATTTCACAGGGCCACCAAAACTCAAGTGGGGCACAAGCAGTGTTTTGGATTTGTTTTCCAGCCATGGATTTGGAGAGGTCTGCCCGTGACTAGCCTCAGTAAGCTGGGGCTTCACCATCCTGCTCCTCTGCAGAAGCCTGATATTGAATAGCAGCCAGAATCTGAGGCCCCAGTCAGATACCCGAGCCTGCTCCCTCTTCAGTAGGTCTCGATGGCAAGATCTGGAAAACTGGATGAAAGATATGCTATCTTTCATCAATCCGAAACATACATTTTTTTTTTCATATTCCAGCAGCAGTAAAATCAGGATAAAACTTAACAATTAATAAAATAATTGTCAGCTTCTGTTCTTATGTGATAGAACACAAAATTAACTTGTGTCTTGAAGTCATCGCAGCTGAAGTGAAACCCGCACGGCTAGCTAGAGTCTACACTGTCCCTAGACCGCTTCGACTCACTTCCTTCTGAACTCACTGTGCCTTGTCACCACTGGTCCTCCACCTGGGCCGTGAAGCTGGCCATCTGCAAGCCAAGCAGAGAAGCCTTCAGGAAAACCCAACCCTGCTGATACATTGTTCGAGGGCTCCAAGACTCCAGAAAATTACCTGCTGTTGTTTAAGCCACCCAGCCCTAACCACTTTGTCACAGAAGCCCTGCAAGCAGATAGTGAATCTGGGAAAAGGTTAAGGGAGGACCTTCACCCCAGAATCCGTGCTATAAACCATGCCAGGTCCTAGGAGGCAGAGCAAGAGAAGACAGGCCTGGAGCTTCTGCTAATATCCTAGAGCCTGATAAAATTTGCCGTGCTTTTTGCTTTGCTTTAAAGATTTTCTAGCTGGGCCTGGTGGTACATGGGGCAGAGGTAGGTGGATCCCTGTGAGTTTAAAGCCAACCTGGTCTACATAGTGAGTTCTAGGATGGCAAGATCTGCATAGATTCTGTCTCAAAAATAAAAGCGAACAAACAACAAACAAAAAGGTTTTCTTTAATTCCAGAGAAACCAGAAAACATTTCCTCTCCAAATGAAAGAGGGAGGAGAATCTGTTTGGTGAATTCTGTCCAAGTTGGCTCACTGCCCTGCTGGCCTGATCCCAGCCTGAGTGTGTTTTATTCTCATGTTTTTGAGGACTGGGTCAGCAAAATACATCTCAGGATTGGTTGTCTGTGTTTCCCTGCTGCCTCGTGACTCCAGAGGAGATTGCCAAAACTCGTTCTCCCACCAGCACTCTCAAAGAAGTCCTCTTTGGGATAAAACAACAAGACTAATTAAGAAAGGCTCAAAGATGTTTGCAGGCTTTTTCAAATGTGCTGTGCCCATGAGGTGGTATGAAAGACAATAGGGGTAGGAGTCAGGAGTCCAGGATCTGGCCTTGGCTCTTTCTCTGACTGGCTGTGGAATGTGAACCAGTGTTTTGCCTCTGTGGACTTGTTTCTCTGTGTGCGAAGCAATGGGGTCAGTTACTCATCCAAAGATATAAACAGGCCCTTCCCCATTTGAGCACTGTGCTGAGTGCTAGGGAGACTAAGATATGAGGCTAGTATATGGTCAATTTCAGAAAAATCCTAGACCAAAGTTAGGAGCAACTAGTTAAGGAAACAATGCAGAGAGCAGAGCGACTCCCTTCCCTGGCTGGAGAGCTGGGGTCAGGAGGGCAATATCTGAACAGAACTTTAACAGGAAAGTGGAGTGTGCTAGAGCCAGAAATCAAGGAAAGATATTCCAGGAGGGAAAGGCTCCCGAAAGAGCAGAGCCAAGTGTAGTGAGACTTTGCCAAGAAGTCTGTCCTGTGCAGCCTTCCTTATAAATGGATGTCGCTTGGGAACTTCTGGGAACAGCTTAGGGTATAAAAGAGGCAGTGGCAGTTGACGGTGGCAGTTAGAGGGATAGAAGATTTTAGACGTTAGTCCAGTTCTCCAGGCTTCAGACAGAAAAGGACAACCAAAAGGGGCCGTGAAGATTTCTTCCTATTTTTCTCTCTTTCTCTCTTTCCTGAGCTAGTGAGGGTAAAATAAAATTTTAAAAGGCACAGTGGGAATCTGTTACGAGTTAGGAAATCTGTTTCAGTAGCAATCGTTACAAGCAGCACTCCAGCGTGGGGAAGAGAGTAGTTTTCAGGGCAGGAGAACAGGAATACAGCCTTCAGTTACAAATAAAGTAGGGAGGGAACAGGAGCTTCTGTTACAAACAGGGCCGGAGAACCAAGAGTGAAGATTTCAGTCACAAGGAGAACCAGCAGTAATCAGCATTCAGTTACAAACCAAGTTTATAACAGTTCAGGGAGAGCAGTGCCAAACGTGGGTAAGGGTCTGGGCAGACCACCTGGCTCTCGACCTGGCTCTAGGACTTTCAAGTTATCTCACTTCTCAGTGCCTGGTTTCCTCATCAGCTTAGTATGTACTTAGCATGTGAGGGGCCCATGGTTCAATAATCCCCAACACACATGCATGCACAAGCACACACGTTAGCGTACACACACAGCACACTGCACTAGACCTAGATGCTGGGTTCATTCAATCCAATCACCAGGGACACATTGCTAAACTGGAACCATACTCTGTCTCTAAATAGTTGGCTCCAAGTAGGATGCTAAGCCGTTGTTGAGTGAGGAAAGACAGGAAAGGTATGATGTAGCGGAACCAATCCAATGCAGATATCACATAACAGAAAGAGGGCCCCTGCCCTGGAGGAGCCTGCAGTCTACTCCTCATAACTCAACTTGGCACAGCTGTCACCAGACTTCAAGGGCAAACACTACTTCCCGTAGGGATCAGGGAGGCAATATGGAAAAAAACAAAGAGCCACACGAAGTCTGGTATGGCGGATGTACCTACAATCCCATCCCTAGCGGGGCAGAAGCAGGAGGATGGCAAGTTCAAGGCTGTCTTGAACTACATAAAAAATTCAAAACCAGACACTCCCCACATAGTGAGAACCTTACTCAAGAAAAGTGGGAATGGAGGTGGGAACAACCAGAAACAACACAAGCTAGACTATCCTCGTGGAGGGAGGTCTCTTTGACCTAGAATACTCTGTGGGAAAACTCTCTGATTGCCTTGTGCTATGTGTGCATCAGAAGCATCACCCACCCTCACCCAAAGAGAGTCCAACTCCAGAAAGGCCCAAAGACACAGCTGGTCTCTCACTTGCCTCCCTCATGAATATATTTCACATTGATATTCTCTTTTGTAGTCTCCAAATCATCACACAGAATCACCGCCCCCTTAAAGGGAAGCTTCTGCTCACAAAGAAGTCACCTTACCGTCTGGCTTCACATATGCAGTCCTGTCGTATAATACATGACATGCTGCCACAATCCATTTCCCCTGCCTTTTAAGTTTTTATTCTTTGACAGTTTCATACATGTATGTGCTAAGTTGGAGCACATCACTGCCCATGGCCCTCTCCTACTCCCTACCTCTCCACTGAAGTCCTGTTTGATGCCTTTTGTTGTTTCAGGCCCATTAAACTTAACCATAGTTGCTTGCAAGAACAGGAATGGGGCTTATTTACTGGATTATGGGCAACATAACTAAGGGAAATGGCAGTCCCTCCCCACCTAACTTCTTTCTGTATTAGCACAAATTTTAACCAGGTATGTGAGGCTGTCCTAGAGCTAAGAGGGGGTTGAAATGTGCTTTGAACCCCAGGATTCTCACCCTGAGAGTGGAAAATGTTCAGCTGCTCCTCTTTCCCACTCTGACGAATCCCAGCCAGCTCCCATGCTGTCATGCTTCACGGCAGGGCACTGATAAGTTCCTGCTTCTCCAAGAAATGTGGTCTGGTTGATACTTAGCTGACCACTGTAGCTGGAAGGCCTTGGGCTGGGCCAAAGGTGTCCTCCTCTGGCCCCTATGAGACCACCGCCCATGCAGAAGAGGCTCCCCCAGGACTTTGGGTCCAGCCAATGACAATATGACCATCTAGATCTGGCTGTGAGCTTCCCACATGCAAATGGAGGTGCCCCAGTACCACTGCCTTAATCTTCCCTCTACCCTATAAATGTGGCTCCCCTTACTTCAATAAATGGAGCTGTATTCACTGAAAACTCCCCCAGAAATCATTTCTGGCTCGGTTCTCAGCCTCCGACCGAAGACCTGCTTAGACCCACAGATCTACTCCTCTGAGCTCTCCTCCTTGGAGTTAGGCTGTTGGCCAAGGACTTAGTTACTTTCCATGGAAGGGAATGGACAAAAGAATCAACACAGGTAGTTGACTAAGGTCTCCCCCCGAAAAATACATATGTGCATTATCATACTCTCCTGCTTCCTTACAGCAAACTATGGTCATGTGACTAAAGATATGTGGAACTTTCAAGATGGCTCAGCGGGTAAAGCAATTGCTGCCAAGCCTAACAACCTGAGTTCTATTCCTAGTAGCTACATGGGTAGAGGAAGAGAACTAATTCCAGCAAGTTGTCCTCTGATCTCCATACATTTCCCTCCGCATCTACACACACACACACACACACACACACACACACACACACGAGATAGATAGATAGATATGATATAATATAGATAGATAATTGATAGATGATTAACAGATGGATAGATAGATGATTGATGATAGATAGATAGATAATTGATAGATGGATAGAGATAGATAGTTGATGGATAGAGATAGATGGTTGATAGATGGATAGACAGATAAACAGATGATAGATAGATAGACATCAAACTTTAAGTGATATAGGTAATTCTTCTAGGAAATGCCCCTAGTGTGAGGGGATTTAACTCTTTTCATCCCTCCCTTCTTTCTGTTACTTGTAATGTCAGGTGTGTGGCAGAAGCAGTCAGCAGAGGCCACAATATAAAGACTGCATACTCAGGATGGTAGGCCACAGTAGAAGGGGAACCTGTGTTGTTGACATCTTGGCATGCTAGACCATGGGCTACATCTACATACATCTATTCTTTCTTCTGTGAAAGAAAATAAATACTGTCTTAATACATTTGGACTGCTAGAATAAAAATAGTGTAGATTAGGTAATTTAAGCAATACATGCTTATTTCTCGTAGTTCTGGATGTTGAGAAGTCTAAGATCCAGGTGCTGACAGATGTGTGATATCTGGTGAGGCCCCCCTTCTGGGTCTGCAGACACCACCAGTCCATTAATCTCATCATGAAATATCATGACCATGTAGATTAAGGTCTTAACATATGAATTTAGGGCTGGGGTCCAAACTTTCAGTTCATAGCTTTATGGTAAGGAAGGGCTGGGGATGGACCCTGAAAGATTGTGTCATGTAGCAATAAAAGACTGGAGAGCGGATATTTGAGACTTAGACAGTTTCATTAAATCCAATATTCAAAAGGCTGAGGCAGGAGGAGGCCATCCTGGGCATTAATAGTGACTCCCAGATGAGACTGAGCTACAAAGTGAGACCCTGTCGCTGCTGCTGCTGCTGCTGACAACAATGATGATGATGATGATGATGATGATGGTGGTGGTGGTGGTGGTGGTGGAGAAAGAGAAGGAGTAGTAGATATATAGATATATAGATATATAGATAGATAGATAGATAGATAGATAGATAGATAGATAGATAGATAGATAGATAAGTAAATCCCACAAGCTCAGCAGGAAATAGCGCTTTCTCCTCTGGTTTCAGAAAGTATGAAATCTAGAACCAAGTACAATACATGGGTCCTCCTTAGACTATACTAAATATCCCAAGATTCAAGTCTTCTCAAAAGAGACGATGTTGAGGAAAATGTTTCTATTGCACAGAAATTGCTGCTGTATGTGGTCCTACACTTCGGTTTAACTGTAAATACTAGTGTCACTGTTAATGCCATTTAAGCCAGGACTACTGGTCATGCTTCACGGTAGGATAACTCATGCGTTTACCCCTGACTCTTTTCTACACTGGTCTAGCCCTAAGGGCCCAGGAAAGTATAAGAGACCTTTGTACATTAACTTCACTCATTGCAATGTGTCAAATCATCCCAATTCTTCAAGATTTAGCTCAGATGATCAGTCCCTCCTCCAAACACTTTTTCCCCTACATCTCTTCCTGGGCCCCTCTTATTAATAATGATATTAATAATTCATTAGGCCATTGTAAAGAGCCAGGCACCGTGCTAAATTATATACAAACATAATCATTCAATTAACTCCTACAATGACCTTCTGAGATGGGTGTTATAGAAAGCAATCTATGGCTGAGAAAGTTGGGAGCAAAGAGGGGATATTTGAGACGCAGACAGATTCACTAAGCTATAATGCAAACCAAGGTCAGAGCGCTGGTGAGTAAGTGAATCAGGATTTGAGCCCAAGGGCAGCCCTGCGTTATCACTGGGAAGTGAGCACTCGACACTCCAAGGCTCCTTCCTGGAGGGACTTTCAGTGTGGGATCCACTCTAGCTCTAGCTGCCAAGTGTCCTGGGATCGTCAGGAATGGCAAAGGGCCACAACTCCTCACTGGCTCTTTAGGAAGTACCACCAAGGCCTCTGCTGCGGGCTTCTTTTCTAAAAGCAAGTCCTCCCCCAACCCAGATCTTTATGCATCTTTAGAATTCCTGGATTTGGCTTCTAAGTATTCTTTGCTGGAGCAAGTCAGCAATTTGTGGTTTCCTGACAATGGCTTTGTGCTCTATTATAGAACTTGGCTTGTTTGCATTTCCATTATCATGCAGGGCACCAGCCTGGGTCTCAATTACCCAGGCAACCTGAAGCTATTCTGGTTGAGTTCTGTGGTCAGGTCACCTGCTCCAAGCCCTCAGAGTACCACCCACAGGATAGGACAAAAGATCCAGCCCCACTATCAGAAAGATAAAACCCAAACATCTGCAATTCTTACCCAGAAAAAAAATACTGTTGTGATGGGGGTGTTTATGTGTTATTTTGGTGGTTCCAAGGAAAACAAGTAAGTTTAAATCCAAAGTGGCAGTGTGATGGGGGTGAAGCAAACATCCATACGTTATCACTATGGGCAAGCAGCAAACTAATGCCATCTCTTGGAAAGACAAATGGTACTGTTTACCGGCTTTCCAGATGTGTAAACTCTTTAATGCAGCACTTGCACTTAAGAATTAATCTTATAGATAACCTTGCACACTGTGATGGATGCACAAATATATTTGCTCTATTAGTTTATTACTTGTGTGTGTGCATATGAACTTACGTGTGTAATGTGTATGTAGTTATCTGTCTGTTTCTTTGTTTGCTTAATTTTATTTCAAGGGTGGCTAAATGACTTAGTCACTAAGGGAATTTCCCAACAAACTTGATAACATGAGGTTGATCCTCAGAACCCACAGGGTAGAAGGGGAAAACAGAATCTCATTGATTGACCTCTGACCACCATAAATGCACTGTGCCTGTGAACATCCCCAGTCCAGCCCAGGTTGGTGTGTGTGTGTGTGTGTGTGTGTGTGTGTGTGTGTGTGACAGAGAGAGAGAGAGAGAGAGAGAGAGAGAGAGAGAGGGAGAATGTATAGATAGGAAGAAACGATCAATGATTACTTCTCAGGAAAAAGTCTGAACTAAAAGATTAACTTTTGTTATAGTTTGGCTTATATTAATTTTCTAGGTATGGTACACATATAGTTACTAAGGATGCTGAAGTAGGAAGGTAGTTTTAGCTCAGGAATTTGGACTACCCTGGACAACATAAAGAGGCTCCATATCTTAAAAATATAGACAGCAGCCCAGAGAAATGGCTTTGCAGATAAAAGTGTTTGATGCATAGGCCTGACAGTCTGAGCTCAGATCTCTGGAACCCATGTGAAAAAAGTCAGATGCAGTGGTACACATCTGTAATCCCAGCACTCCCATGAAAAGAAAGCAAGGACTGACTCTGGTGTTGTTGTTGTTGATATTGTTGTAGGGTATAAACCAGAGAAGACTACTTGACCACAAGTTAAGCCAATAGAAAGTCTTGCAACTACATTGGAATCCCAGTGTGGCCCCATGCTTTTAAGCACAAAAACCATATCCTGTATTGACATGGCAAGAACAGTTAGCTAGAAGCAGAATTACAGAAGCCAAAAAGCAATGTTAGTACAGTTGGACACTTTCCCAGAACTATGGATTGTGTTGGAGTAGGTCTTTGTTTTCATTTTGGCAGGTGGTGCTGTCTATGTGCTGAGTTTTATGGCCTGAATGGTATTTCCATCATGGTGTCAGTTGTGCTAAGGACTGGAGGCTACAAAGATCTGAGGGCCTTTTATAGCTGTGACCAAATGCCTGGCAAGAAGCAACAAAGGAGGAGCAGTTTATCTTGGCTCACAGTTTAAGGGCACATAGTCCATCATGGTGAGGAAGGTGTGGCACCATGTATTCAAGGTAGCTGGTCAAGTTTCATCCACAGTTGGGGAACAGAAAGAGATAAAAGCTGGTGTTCGACACACTTTCTCTTTTTAATTCAGTCTGGACTCAGTGAGTGGTGCTGCCTAATTCAGGGTATTTTTCCTCTTCCGTTAGCCTCTATGGAAAAGCCCTCATAGATAAGCCTAGAGGTTTATCTCCTAGGCAATTCTAAATCCTGCCAAATCGACAGTTAAGATTAATCATCACAACTCTGAACATTGACAATGCAGCTATAATTAAAGCCTTACCAAAAATACTTCATGGTGTCCCTGCTTCCTATAAAAAGTCTCAGAGAAATGGGAATGTAATTCAGTGACAGAACATTTAATAGGTCTGCACAAGTCCCTGGATTCTAACACAGTACCACAAAATGCACACACATGCACATACACATAAAAATTCAGAAGTTTCAGATACATCTGGATGTGGTGGCTCACACTTGTATTGCCAGTACTCGGGAAGCTAAGGCAAGAAGACGCTAACAAATTTGAAGCCAGCTTTGGCTACACAGTAAGAGCCTTCCTCTAAAACAAAACAGAAAGAAATGAAGGGATGAAGGAGGAAGGGAGTGAAGAAAAGAAAAAAGAAAGTTATTTCAGAGTCAATAAACCTAGTTAAGGAAATAGGTTTGAAAATGCTTGTAGACACACACACAAGACACATGCACACATTTTCCTACACGAAGACTATGTTAGTTCAGGTTACTATTCTGTGATGAAACACCATGACCAAAAGCAACTGGGGGAGGAAAGGGTTTATTTGGCCTACACTTCAGCATCGTAATCCATCACTGAAAGAAGTCAGGACAGGAACTTAAACAGGAAAGGAAACTGGAGGCAGGCACTGATGCAGAGACCATGGAAGAGTGCTGCTTACTGGCTTGCTCCCTATGGCTTGCTCAGCCTCCCTTCTTACAGAACCCAAGACCACCAGCACAGGGATGGCCTCTCCACAACGGGCTGGGCCCTTCCATATCAATCACTAATCACTAACTAAGAAAATGTCCTACATGCCTGCCTACAACCAGATCTTATGGAGGCATTTCCTTTTTCTTTCTTCTTCTGTTTTTTTTTAAATTTATTTACACTTCTCTCATAAAATACATTCCAACCACAGCTTCTCCTCCCTCCATTCCTCCAAGCTCATCCCCAACCTCCCCTCTCCTCCAGATCCATTTCTCCTCCTTTTCCCTTCAGAAAAGACCAGGCATCCCAGGGATATCAGCCAAATATGGCATAACAAGATACAATAAGAGTAGGCACAAACCCTCATATCAAGGCTAGATGAGGCAACCCAGTAGGAGAAATAGGGTCCCAAGCACAGGTAAAAGAGTCATTTTCTTAATTGATGTTCCCTCCACCCTGAGAACTCTAGCTCATGTCAAATTGACATAAAACTATTCAACACAAGGACTGGACATAGAAAAAGTGGTGAGATTTCCCCCCAATCCCCAGTGCTGAGGAACAAAAACAGGACCTCTTGCATGCTAGACTAGCACTCTGCCATTGAGCCACAACCCTTATCAGACTGATAAGATTTAACACATAAACCAGAGAATATGAAAAGGAATTAACTCACTATCCAGGTTCACTAAAGCATTAAAGAAGGGTCAAGAAAATACACGTATATTTTCTTGGAGAGATGGCTCAGTGGTTAAGAGCACTGGCTGCCCTTCCAGAGGACCTAGGTTTGGTTCCACGCTCCCTTGATGTGCAGCTCACAATTATCGTAATTCCAGTTCCAGAGGATCCAATACTCTCTTCTAGTCTCTGCGGGCATTGCATATACATGGAATACATACATATGTGTAGGCAAAACATTCAGACACATAAAATAGAAATAAATATGTCTTTTTTAAAAAAGAACCTTCAATTATCCTACTATGGTAGTAAATGCTTGTAAAGGTAGCACTCAGGAGGAAGAGGATGACCCCTGCAGCCAGCCTGACCTGCAAGTTAGTTCTAGAGAGCAAGTTCCAGACTAGTCAAGACTAGTGAGACCCTACCTTGAAAGAAAAACAAAAAACTATGGGATGGGCCAGTTGTGGCAGCTCACATGATTGTAATCACTGCTCAGGAGGCTGAGGTGAGAGGAGGCAAGTTCCCTGGTAATATCCCTGTTTCAAAATGCAAAACAAGAACCAGGAACTAGAATCCCAAGTGGGATTTTCTTTGAAATTATTTCTTACCCAGGCAAGTAGATTGTAATGATAATGTATGTTGGGAGCCGAGTTGAAACGCCATTATAAGATGGCGCCGGTTTCCTGTTTCCGGGTTCTTAGTAAACAAGTAACAGCGCAGGCGCAAGTTGAGTAATCCTTGCCGCCTCCCCCTATGCTAATGAGGTTCTGGACATGCATCCAATCGTTGATGGTCACGTTGCTTGCCGCCTCCCCCTATGCTAATGAGGTTCTGGACATGCATCCAATCGTTGATGGTCACGTTGCCTATATAAGCAGGGTGCCTCACACATTCAGGGTCTTTCGCTCTCAACACTCAATCAAGCTACAGTCCTCAATAAAGCGTGAACCAGAAGAATCCTGTGTGCGGCGTCTTCCTTGCAGGCGAGGCGGGCGTCCACAAATGTACCTGAGAGGCCAACCAAATCCTTACAATGAAGCATCAGATTTTCAGTGGGAATTAGAATGTTTGGTAGAACAGCAAGGAGAGAGAATTACTTGAGCCCAGGAATTTAAGGCTCATCTGAACAACACAGAAAGACCCCTCTCAAAAAGAAAAGCACAATCAGTGAGTGACATATCAAATTGAACAGGTGCGAGATGGAAGTACATAACAGAATATTTGATGTCTTTCTTTAAGTGGATAATATTGAAAAATTATTAATTCAATTTTGGACTTAACAAGTGTGATGCATGTGGTAAACTAGATTAACACTCTCCAAATATATTCATGTCTTAATCCCCAGTGACATGTAAATGTCATTTACTTCAAAAACTAAGGCAGGAGGATTGAAAGTTTAAGGACAGCCTGGGTTCCAGAGTTTGAGGCTGCTTGGGCTATATATATTGAGCTCCTGCTTCAAAACAACACATAAAATATGTGTAGAAGTGAGGGGTGTAGTTCATTAGTAGAGCATTTAAATAGCATGTGTGAAGAACCGAGAATTCAATCTCCAACACCAGGAGAAATGTAAAAGAAGAGAGAAGATGGAGAAGAGGAAGGGAAAGGGGGAAAGGGAGGGGAGAGGAGAGAGGGCAATGAGGCTGGGAAGGAACCCACCCAAGAGATATCAAACAGACAGTTGGAAATAAGAATCTGGGGGTGAGAGAAGAGGGCTGGGTTTGAGGTATGGAATTGAGCATCATATCCATGTAGGTGGTATATGAAGCTATGAGGGTGGCATAAATTCCTATTAGTATCTTGCTGTACATCTTTCAGTAAGGCATTTAATTTCTCTGACCCATTCCTGGGCACTTATTCTTTCCTGGCACCAACTCCAACAACTTGTATTCGTTCTCTTAATCTTAGTAATCTGAGGTAAAATATTTTTATCCTTATGAAAGAGGAAGAGGAGGAAGAGGAAAGAAAGAAGGAAAAGCGAGCAAGCCAAGGTTTAATTTGACTAAGACCTTGTAGTTCAAAAGGGACAAGAACAGTTTCACTGCATGAGCCTCTGCCCTCGTGAGCCAGCAGCAGCCCTGGTACCAGGAGTTAGCCTATTGAATCAGAATGGAAGTTTTGATAAACTACCCAGATGATTTGCAATTAAATGTTGAGAAGTAACCAGCCGTGGTGATGCGTATCTTTAGCCATTAGTCCCAGCACCCTAGAGGTGATGCATGTCTTTAGTTAGTCCCAGCACCCCAGAGGAAGAGGCGTAAAGATTTCTGTGAGTTCCAGGCCAGCCAGAGGTACATTGTGAATGAACTATCACAACAAAAATGTGAGGCGTGCTCGGCTTTAGCCTCCTCCTGCGTGGGGCAGGTGCTGCTCGGAGAACCTACCCCAACGCTGCTAGAATCAGAATCGTTTTCAGCTCTGCATCTCGGCTCAGACCATTGTCTACCTGGATTCCAAAGGACCCTCGGTATCCTTAATCTCAAGGACTTCCATCTGTGTAGCTAACGTTAACACCTGTCTCCTTCACTACCACTCTGAACATCTCTGGGGGTTGGGGTGTTCTCGCGTTGGTATCCCAAACCAGCCAAAAATGAAGACCCAAAGCAGACTGACTAGCCACTATTTGAATGGAAATATGTGCTAACTACAACCAAAACGAACGAGTGGAGGGGGGGGGGGGAGCCACTGAGGTTCGCGCAGGCGCAGCTGAGCGCTCGGTGTCAGGGCGGGAGGTTTAAACGCAGGCGCGCTCTCCGGCCAGCGCATGCGCAGACTCGCGGGAGCCTCCTCTAAAGGCCTTCCCCGCCTGCGCGGCGTCCCGGATCTGACGTGACTGCGGGAATGGCGGCGCTCAGGCTTGTGGCGGGTAGTTGTCATTGGTTTTCGGCTTTGGCTCTCGGGGTGACTCTCCTCAAATGCCTGCTCATCCCCACCTAGTAAGGACCTGCAGAGCCAGCGGCTGGGCGGGAGGCCCGCGGTCGGCGGGGCGGGCGAGGTTGCGTGTGTCCTGGGTGGAGGAAGAAAGACCGTGTGTTCTCTCCACCTTGGCTAAGCCTTCTCCCGCGCGGGAACTTAATCCGGGAACTAGAATACAGCGGTGTCTGGCCAGGATGAGTCCTGACGCTAATTTGGGGCAAGTCACTTTCAAGTTTGTGAGGTTCAAGACCCTCCTCCTCCATATGCAAGTTAACGACACCCACCTCCATCAGTCAGTTTGAGACAGTGTGTCCTGATGAAGAAATATCTGTACTTACATGAAAAACTTTTTTTTTTTGAAACAAGGTCTTCCGCTCATGCCTCTGCTTCTTGAGTGCTGTGATTATAGATGTGTTCGTTGCTGCTGCTGCTAGTCTTGAAAGAGGGACTTACCACATAGTCCAGGCTGGCCTCAAGCTGGAGATCATTCTGCCTCAGCCACCATGTACGTGCTGGGACCTGATCCCAGATCCTCTGGAGGAGCAGACAGTGCTCTTACCTGCTGCGCCTTCTCTCCAGCCTCCTACTTTATTCGAAACACTATACTCGTACAGAGCACCAAGGGGAAAAAGGTTTTTCTGATTGCTCACAATAGAGGTGGGGAAACTCACAACTTGATTAAAGGTTTTGGTTACCAAAGCTAATCTCTGACTAAAATGTCAAAATAGTACAAATTAAATCCAGACATGCCAGCCCATGTCTAGAATCCTAACACTCAGGAGGCTGAGGTAGGAATATCATGAATTGGAGCCCAGCCTGGACTACATAGCAGTAGTCCTTTCTCAAAAACAATAACAAATTTTAAGTATTATAAAGGGTATTGTTATATGAACAGGATTCTACAGTCTTTGAAAGCAGGTGAGAATGCGAACTGAAATAACAAGCAGAGGAACCTTTAAACGGGGAGCATGCTTAATAATTCCAGCACTGGGAATGTAAAGGCCAGAAAATCAACTCGAGGCCAGGTTAAAGGTTCTTGCCGACAAACCTGACAACCTGAGTTCGATCCCCAGAAACTACACTATGAGAGGAGAGAGCAAACTCATGCACATGTGAGCACACACAGGCTGCCCCTCCCCCATGCATAAAATAAATAAATGTAAAAAACAGAAAAGAATGTAAGATCAGCCTGGATTACATGTCCAGGCTCTGTTTAACAGGCCTGGTGGGAGTTGATGCACAAAAACCACCTACATATTATTATGTTAATTCAAGAGAGTTTCCAAGGCAGGGAAACCCATGTTAGAGCATGGTCTCAATGAAACAAAACCTTGTAGAGCTGGATATGGTGGCTCAGATCTGCAATCTCAGCACTCCGAAGGCAGAGGCAGTAAAACTGGTGCAAGTTCGAGACCAGCCAGGCCTACATAGTGACACCCTGTCTGAAAACAAAGACATCCTTGAGCTCATGAGATGCTCAGTGGGTACACATGGTAGGAGAGAGCAAACTCCATACATTGTCCTCTGACTTCCACACATGTACCTATACATAAAATAAAATGTAATTTAAAGAATTTAAAGATCTTCCTTTGTAAGGCATTTTCTAAGTTGTGGATTTTGTTAGTTGTTTGTGAGAAAGAGAAAGTCGCTTTTGTGCAGTGGTCTGAGAACCTGCTTAAGCTTTTTGTGTCAACCCTTGGTTATCTCTGAGACTCCTTTATAAACTCCTAGATCCTCCAACAACTTCCGAGGGAGGCCTGACCTTCTGACTTCTAATACGTGAGATGTTTCAGGACTTTGTATATGTGTGCATGCCACACCATTTTATAAGATAAATTGAGATAGCTGCTGTGTCAAAGGTATAACTGAAAATTAGAAATGTTTCAAAATCTCGCTTTGTTCCTGTGATTGCCTTGTGTAGCCGTTCCACGGATTTTGAAGTGCACCGAAATTGGCTTGCCATCACCCACAGTTTGCCAGTATCTCAGTGGTATTATGAGGTAAGTTTCGTTTTCACCTTTTGAGATTATGTGTCCACCAGCACACACCTGTAATCCCAGCACTGGCGTCGCTGAGGCAGAGAGGTCAAGACTGAAGGCCACCCTAGATACATAACCAGACCCTGTCTCAAAAATGAAACAACAAAAATGCTGTCTCAAATCACTGTTCGATTATGACTGTTGAATCAGATTTCCAGGACTGGAAGTGCGGCCCGATGCCGAGCACTTGCCTGTTGTCCACAAAGCCTTGAACTGGATCTCTAGCGCTGTGAAAAGAGAAAGCTCTGCTAACTGACACCCGAGTGGTCTACTCTAGGCCAGGGAAATAGCCCTGTAACCAAGTCTGACAACCTGCCACATGGTGGAAGGAGAGAGCCATTCCACAGGTTGGCCTCTGACCTTCACGTGTGTGACGTGGTGTGGACGCACACACTACTAATTAAAGAAAATAAAGAGGCTGTTTTCTCACTTCCACATGGGTGCTGTGGCATATGTGCACATTTGCACACACACAACATTAAGAATCTCTGAAAGATTTATTTTTAACGGTGTGCCTATCACTGGAGTGGTGTGTGTGCACGTGAGCGCAGGTGGCTGTAGAGACCCAGGGCTTCAGATCCCCTCCTGGAGCTGGCGTTGCAGACAGTTGTAAGCCACCTGACATGGACGCTGGAAATTGAGCCTGGGTCCTCTGGTAGAGTAGCGAGCACTCTTAACAGCTGAGCCATCTCTCCAGCCCAATAAAATAGTTCTTTTAATATTATTCTATGTGTGTGAGTGTTTTGCCTGTTAGGCATGTGCACCATGTGGATGCCTGGTATCTGCAGTAGCCAGAAGAAGGCAGTGCATCTCCTGGAACTGGAGTTACAAGGGATTGTGAGCTTCTGTGTGGGTACTGGAACCAAACCTGGGTCTTCCGCACGGGTAGTAGCAAGTGCTCTTAACTGCTGAGCCTTCTTTCTCTTCAATCCCCAAAGAAAATTTTTAAGCGGTACACTGATTTCAAGAAGGTGTTCTTCCAGGGCTGAAGAGATGGTTCAGTTGGTAAAGAGCTTGTTACGTAATCGTGAAGCTTTGAGTTTAGGTGGCCGGCACCCACATCAGAGGCTGAGGGTAGTTGCATGCCTCTGTAATTCTAATGCTGGGAAGGTAGAGACAGGCAAACCTATAAAGTTTGCTGGCTAGCCAGTCGACCAAGTTGGTGAACTAGGTTCAGTGAGGGATCCTGTCTCAAAAACTAAGGTGGAGAATGGCTAAAGGAGACACCTGATGTCAACCTCTGGCCTCCAAACACATTGCATGGATAGGTATACCTCCAAGCACACATCTAAAAAAAGATGGCATTGTGGGTTTTGTAGGGCTATTTTTAAGATTTTAATTTTTAATCATGCCTTTTTGTGGGTTTTTGTACATGAGTACGTGCCTACAGAGACCAGAAGAGGGTGTCAGATATTCAGGAACTGAAGTTATGGGCAGCTGAAAGCAGTTCAACATGGGTGTTGGGAACTGAACTTGGGTCCTCTACAAAAGAAGTATGTATTCTTAACCACTGAGCCATCTCTCCAG
The DNA here is from genome assembly GCA_026225945.1 of Cricetomys ansorgei. Classification (NCBI taxonomy): domain Eukaryota; kingdom Metazoa; phylum Chordata; class Mammalia; order Rodentia; family Nesomyidae; genus Cricetomys; species Cricetomys ansorgei. The sequence goes on from JAMJFZ010003206.1 coordinate 2,933,313, forward strand.
CCTCCTCTTTTTGTTTTTTAAGATAGTTTCATGCAGCCCAGGCTGGCCTCGAATTCATTATGTAGCTGAAGATGAGCCAATATATATGCAGTGCAATACTTTATGCATATTAGGCAAGCACTCTGTTAACTGAGCGCATCCTCATCTGGTTTTATTTTCTCAAGTCAGTGTAGCCCTTTACTGAAAAAGCCTAAAAACAATTGCCCTAAGGGACTGAATTTTTTATTTTTATATAATATTACTATAAATATTTCATAGAAATGCTGGAGGACTTTAAGTGATTATTTTAGCTTGAGGTATCACAGTTTGCATGTGTGGATACCAACTAGGAAAAGTACTGTGTAGGCCAGTCTAGAACTTGGGCTGTGCTTTCCAGTTGTCCAGGTTTGACAGCTCTCTTAATGACCATGCTGAGTGATATATGCAAAGTCTCTCCAAATACGAAATGATGCTAATTAAGAAGAAGCAAATGGGAAGCACTTAGTGCAATGCTAAGTACTTAGTATGCATTAATTATTAGCATTATATGTATGAAAAGGCAGTCCTCTGTCTTGCCATTTCCTCCTTTTTCTCTGTTTCTTCTAGTCTCCTTTGTTAACTTTATTTTCACACCCCTTAAAAAGCTGGTACTCTCAGGCTCTGTTTGTGGTCCTTTCCATTTTAATTCTCTTGTTCTCTCTAGGTGTTCTTTCACTTGGATAGTCTTCACCCACTACCCATCTCCCTATGTCTGATTACTTAGGAGAGGTTTTTACTACAGAGGTGCTGGTGCTTCCTTGTTCTTTGCCAACAAGTAAAACTAACAAACCAAAGTGCAGTGGTGTGGCAAGGAGGCTCAGCGGGAAATGAGCCTGGACCGGGGTAGTCAGCTGGGTAGTGTCTTCACGCCATCCCAGGAGGGAGGACAGGTGAAAAGTGGATTGTCTCTGGAGTCCTCCTTCACCTTTCCACTGACCTCAAATTGGTGAACTAGTTAGGAAAAGCACCAAAGAGACTGTTAATATCTGTTGAGTGAAAAAAAAAACAGTTTTGGATCTTCATCTGGATACATTGGTTATTTCTGTGTTTGAGAACCATGATTTGACCCAGATTTGTGTCTCATCCCCAGCATTCTTAGTGTAGTGACTGGGAGGAAGTACTAGCTAATAGAAGCTATCTGGGTACAAAGATGGCCCCAGACAGAAACCCTTAAGGCCCAGAGGCTCTCTGCGCCCAGGTTGGGAGTTTGAAATAGCATGGTATCCAGAGAAGCACTGGGTACAGCAAAGAAACTCGAGGGCACTTTGTTCTGGAAAAGTGATCATCTCCTAGCAGCAGTCCATGTATTGACTGTTTCCCTTTCACCGCCTTTAAAATATGTAAATATGTCCGTGAAATAAAGTTAGAAAGTATTTTACTTCCAATAAAAATGTGAGCAGCTCTTTCAGGGCAGATTGAGTGCTGACATTTTTAATTGTAGCTAGAAGTTGTAAATGTGAACGAGGTCTAAATTGGCAGTAAAGTTTTTGGAATTACATGAACTTATTAAACTTTTTTTTTATTGTCCATATCCTGGCAAGAAATCATTTCTGAGTATGTTCTGTTCAGCATGTCTATGTAAGTTACAAAGCCACTACTCTGTTAATATACTGTTAAAGTCGTAGAATTTTAAATAATGAGATTAAGAAATAGTTTTTAATTTGTAGTTTTTCTTTCCTTGGTTCAGTGGGTCATTTTGCTTACATTGTACATTGATGACTTGCATTAGAGAGGGGATGTTCCATAAGTGTAGAAGTCAGTGAGCACGATCATTAGCCTTAGATTTCTGAGCGAGAGCCTCTGGGTTTACCTAGGACTGTCTGATGTTTCTGTGTTTTATTCCTGCAGGGGGTTAACAGGTTATGACTTCTCCATACCTAGCAGTTGTCTGCCATTCATTCTTACAGACAGAGGGCTAGACTGGGAATGAGCAGGGAATGAGCTATTTATCTTTTAATCACAGAGAGACCTTGAACCATAGACCCTTTAAAGAACCACTTACTATCCAGTTAGTCTGTACTAGACTTGTAAAGAAAGAAAATTTCAAAGAAAAGAGTAACAAGGTACTGGAGAGTTGGCTCGGTGATTAAGAGCACAGGACTCAAATCTCACAGTCATGTGTAACTCCAGTCCCAGGGGAGTCCAACACGCTCTTCAGACCTGCACCAGGCACACTTGTGGTACACCTACATTCATGCAGGAGAAAGACTCATACACATAAACATGAAACACACAAGTCTTAAAGAATTTTAAAGAAAAAAACATTTTTAAGTACCAAATGCAGAGAAGGAGGGTTATTAGCCCTTCTTGATACATGGCCAAGGAATCTCACTGTGTTACCCAGGCTGGCCTGAAACTCAAAGTCCTCCTGCCCCAACCTCCTGAGTACTGGGACTATAGGTGTGTGCCATCCTGTTCGTTGTGTTCTAATTCTCCTTACAAAGGAATTGCTCTCTATATATACTTAGGGCATTTTAAGTGCAATTTCCTTTCATTATGCTTTTTTAAAGACCAGTGAATAAGCAACTTTGTTTATTTAGTTACTTAGAATATGTTTTAATTTTAATTTTTTTTAAATCACAGGCAACTTCAGAGTGGACCTTGGATTACCCCCCTTTTTTCGCATGGTTTGAGTATGCCCTGTCACATATTGCCAAATACGTTGATCAAGAGATGCTTAGTATCCATAACCTGAACTACTACAGCTCAAGGGCGTTGTTTTTCCAGAGGTTTTCTGTCATTGTGACAGATGCACTCTTTGTGTATGCTGTTCACGAGTAAGTCTGGCAAATGTTGTGTTTTATGGACATTTGTTTGTGTGGGATGTATTAAGAAAACGTAATATTACTGCTGATTTACAGAGAACACACTCTGTTCTTATAATAGTAAATCCTGCAACAGCAAAAACCCAAGTTGAGCTTTAAAATGCCTGAGAGTAATTACAGGGAACAGTTTCGAGAGGTTCTGTGGAGAAATGGGGATAAATTAGGGTTCTGAGGTGCTGGTATGAGAAGATGCTGTGAGTATTGTGACAGGACTAATCACAAGAATTCCAGGACCATCTCCCTCACTCCGAGAATCTCCACATGCCTTCCTTTCCTTATGGCCCGGACACACACCTATACACAATACATACATATTTGTACACACACATCCATTGTGTTTCACCAGAGTCTGCTCTCACACAAATGAGCGAAGTACCATGCAAAGATGGATGCAAGTAGATCCTTGGCGCTTATAACCAGCCTAGAACAGCCTATGTGGCAAGTTCCATGCTAGGAAGGTACCCTGTTTCACAAAACCAAAATGGATGACAATCCCCAGAGATCTCTGCCTCTGCCTCCTGACACTAGAGTTACAAGTACCTCACTCAGATAGATAGATAGATAGATAGACAGACAGACAGACAGACAGACAGACAATGTTCTAGGGATTGAACTCAGGTCCTCATGCTTGCACAGCAAGTACTTTACTAACAGAGCCATCTTCCCAACCCCTTACATAAAGATTTATTGTCATCTTCTGGGTAGTAAGGAACCGTAATTTTGCATTCTGTTTATTTTTGAGACAAAGTAGCCCCAGGACTGGTCTGAAGCCTGTATCTTTTACTTTGTGTACTTATGGGTCATGCTTACATACTGGGCATAGCCAGAGTCTAGCTCACACTAAGCATGTAGTAGGTACCATTCTGCCACCGAGTTATACCTTATATTTTTCACTCTTTTCTTCTTCTATCCTTTTTTTTTTCTAAAGATAGGGTCTTGTGCTTGGTAGTGATGGTACACACTTTCAATCCCAGCACTCGGGAGGCAGAAAGTAGGTGGATCTCTGAGTTCAAGGTCAGCCTGATATGCAGAGCAAGTTCCAGGACAGCCAGGACTAAACAGAGAAACCCTGTCTCAAGAAAAAAGAAAAATGAAAAAGAAAGAAAGATCTTATGAAGCTCAGATTGGCCTCAAATTTCTTAAGTTCAGCAGTTCTCAACCTGTGGGTCTTGACTTCTTTGGGGGTTAAATGACCCTTTCACAGGGGTCACCTAAGACCATCCTGCATGTTTACATTACAATTCATGACAGTAGAAAAATTAGTTAGGAAGCAGCAACAAGAATAACTTCATAGTTAGGGGTCACTACAACATGAGGAACTGTATCAAAGGGTCACAGCATTAGGAAGGTTGAGAACCACTGCTAAATCACTGATGATAACCTTGATCTAATCTTCCTACCTCTACTCATCAGAGCCGGAATACAGGCATGTACTACTGTGCTCAGGAGGTACAGGGCCCCCTGTGTGCTAGGTCAGCACTGTACCAACTGAGCTACGACTTTGACCCACATTTTTAGCCCTTTTTTCTTTTCTTTTTTGGTTTTCTCTGTTGTAACTCTGGCTGTCCTGGAACTCACTCTGTAGACCAGGCTGGCCTCAAACTTACAGAGATCCGCCTGCCTCTGCCTCCCAGGCACTGGGATTAAAGTTGTGGCCTCATCAGTCTTTTTTTTTTTTTTTTAATTTTTATTTATTCTTGTATATGAATGCTCTATCTGCATGTACACCTGTACACCAGAAGAGGGCATCAGACCCCATTATAGATGATTTTTAACCACAATGTGGTTGCTGGGAATTGACCTCTGGAAGAGCAGCCAGGGCTCTTAACCACGGAGCCATCTTCAGCCTATATTTTCCACTCTTCAGGACTGAACTAATGTATGCGCTCTTGTTTTTAAAATCCTTACTTTGAGGTCTTAGATCGCTATTTGTTGTCTTTTAGTTTTGTTAAATGAACACTTTTTTCTGACCTGCAAACCGAGGAGAAGATGTGGAATTGGCCCTGAGGTCACCATCTATAGCATGGGCAGTTTGTCAGAAACAGCTAAGAGTGCACCATAGTGTTTTGTGCAGAAGTATTGTGATCTTGTAATGAAGCTTAAAGTTATTTCTGTTTCCTTCCTGATACGTCCGTGTAGGTGCTGTAAATGCATTGATGGGAAAAAAACAAGCAAGGAACTTACAGAGAAGCCAAAGTTTATTCTGTCTGTGCTACTGCTGTGGAACTTTGGGTTGTTGATTGTAGACCGTATCCTTGGTATTCTATATCCTATCCCCTTACAATGTTGTGTACTAATAGGTTAATTCTTTATCTAGTGACGATTATTAAATGTAAGCAAGGGGGCATGGTCTGGGTTACTTAATTCCCCAAACTGCCGTCTCCAAGTTTACTGGATTTTGGTTATTAAGATACTTTATTCCTGAGTAGCGAATTTCGAGAGCCAGTTATGCTGTTATGTTTGATATCATTAAGAAAGCTTCCACAGATTCTATGTTTACTCATAGCACAGTTCATTACGAATCCAGTGTCCTCATCTTCCTTGACGTCCATCCAGATATCCATTTCCAGTACAATGGCTTTTTATCTGGATTAATGCTACTCTCCATTGCACGGTTATTTCAGGTGAGCACAGAAGAACCTAATTAGATTCCCCCTTTTAGTTTTTAGCTTATAAAGACACATTGTAGTGGATGACAGATAATTTGTTTGACCCACTGTTTAGAATTTCACCATATAGACACTTACCGGTATTTCAACAAATTCTACCTGCTTTTTGGTTGATACTTTTTCTTTATTTTACAGATGAAAAAATTATATCCTAAAAACTCATTACGGTGTGGTAGGTGTGGAGTAGAGTTGTGTGTTTGTCTGGACTGTTTTTGTTAGGTGGAATCTCCAGCAGCACTTGTGGTATAAGTGACAGTGGCGCTTCTCTATGAGAAGCTTGTGGGCTAGCTAGAATAGTGTGACAGAAATACAGAATTTGAAATAAAAACAACCCATGTTCCTGTCTTAACGCCAGTAAGCTATATGGCTCAGACAAGATTACCATTGCCCTGTTTGATTCTTCTCCAGTTCCTATGAGGTAAGTAGAATTCAGACTTCTTTTTTTAGTTAGCTTGAGCTTGTCTGAGATTTTGTTACATTAACCAGGATTAAGACCATACCTAGTGCCCTTAGCATGGCATAGTAGCGTCCAAGCTGCTTGGACTGTGAATTGCTTATAATTTTTTTAATAGGCCGAGGATGTGGCCCAGTAGTAGAATGCTTGCCTAGAATGCAGTAGGCCCTGGATTTCATCCCCAGCACAACCCATACACACAAAAATATTGTTTTTCTTACAACATTATAGATTATATTCATTCACCCTCCAATCCTAGCTCCTCTTTGGCTGGGTTAACTGGATTGTCTCTGCCTTCTTAGAATATAGCTTGTGGTTAATGATGACATACCCTCCATTTATGCCTCTGACTTAATGCTGAGCATGTGTCTGCTAAAGTAATGAGTTAAAGATTTATTTATTATTTGTATGTGTGTGGTGTGCCTACATAAATTTATGTGCACCAGGTGTGTGCAGGTGCCCACAGATGTTAGAAGACATCAGATCCCCTGGAAATAAAGTTACAGGCAGCTGTGAGCCATCGTGTGGATGCTGAGAACAGAAGCCTGGTCCTCTGAAAGAGCAGGAAGTGCTATTAGCTGCTGATCCAGCTCTCTAACCCCTGCTTTGAATTTTTTAAACATCAGAATATAGAAAATATAGAAAATTTAAATCTGTCAGAAATAGAGAAAACATAGTATAGCGATACACACACACAGGAGTCTTTTTAAATACAATGATTTGGACAGAGCTTTGTCTGTTGTTGGTATGGTACCCGGCCTTTTCAGGTAGACCGTGAATACTGAAAGGACTAGTCCCATCAGGAAGTGGAAAACCCTGCTCACGTTCTGTGTTTGGATGTGTGTTCTGTATTGCTTGGTCTCCAGCCCTGCACTCCAGCTCAGGATGAGCAGACCAACAGTTCCCACTGCGTCTTCCCTGCGGTGATCGGACTGCATTCCTTAAACACTCCTGTGGTGATGAGGTTGTGGATACCAGGGGCCTCATTTCATTTTACTTTTAAAGTATGTCCATTAAAAAATAATTATTGGACTGGAGACAGGATTCAGCAGTTAAAAGCACCAGCTTTTCTTCCAGAGGACCTATCTTCAATTCCCAGCGCCCACATGGCAGCTCACAACCACCTGTAAGCCCAGACCCAGACAACCCGATGCCCTCCTCTGGCTTACACATGTGCACAACCTTGCAAGCAAAACACTAATAACATTATGAAAAATTAGTAGTTTATTTTAGCTAGGTGTTGTAAAACAGCATGTAGTCCTAGCACTCAGGAGGCTCTGTGACAGAAGAATTGTTTGAGACCATCCTGAACAATATAGCAAGACTCCATTTTTAAAAAGAAAAGTTTTTACTTTAAAAATAGATAAGTTTTTGTTGGTTTTCGTCCCGCCACACGCTGCTGTCACTGCCCCTGCCCGGAGCCGAAGGAATCTCAGCTCCGTTTCCCACCCTGACCAGGGGCGGGAAATTGGGGGCAGGAAGGCACATGGAGGGGACAGAGCATGGGTCCCTGTGGACTTAACGTGGGCCCTGACCACCGCCATCTGAGCATCGGACTAGACACGAAGAAAGCCTCGGGAGTCCTTCTATTGGAAGTCAAACTCTCCTTTAATGACAGGCTTTCCCTGTTTATATCTCTTTCCCCAGAGGGGGCGGGTCCTGGTACTCCAAGTGGAGGAGTCTCATTTGCATGGGGCAGGCACCTGGCCTCATGGCCTCAGGGACAAAGGGAGTGTCCAGTCAGCCACAGGGCAGACAAACACTTGCCAGGTTATTTTCCTTTTGCTCCTGTGAACACAGGCAATATATAATAACTAGCTGGGTTTCCAGCCAGGGCTAGAGTAGAGAGCCGCCAAACTCCTGCCGTTTTCACCTCTTTTGGGGTGATACAGGGTTCCAAGCCAGCTTCCACCTACTCTCAGCTCCGTGGCAGTACCACAGGTTTTGTTTTGTTTTATCTTGTTTTTCTCTTTGAGAGTAATTCTAGTTGCACAGAAAAGTTACACACACAGTTATACACATTTCCTTGAATAGCCCTCACTCATTTTCCCCCATAAGCAGCCATTCACCAGCACTAAGAAGCCAGTGTTGGCTTATTTGAATTTCATCAGCTTTTCTACTAATGTCTTCCTTCTGTCCCAGGATCCACTCCAGTACTGCATACTGCATTTTTTTACGTACCTGGAATTTAAAGTGATGTATTCCCCTTTCTGTCTCCTAGAAAAGGCATATGGAAGGGGCATTTCTCTTTGCTGTCCTCCTACATTTCAAGCACATCTACCTCTACGTAGCACCAGCCTATGGTATCTATCTGCTGCGATCTTACTGTTTCACAGCAAGCAAACCAGGTGAGTCTTGGTAGTGATAACAGAATCCTTATTTTCTTCTTAAAATGTTACGAGGCACAGCAGGTGTCTCAGGTCCTGATCTATAAACCCTTGACTATCCACAAAGAGATCAGTGCATACCCGGGCATGGTGGCATTCACCTCTAATCCCAGCACTTGGGAGGCTGAAGCAGGAGGATGGTAACTTCAGGGTCATTTGGGCTCTGAGACCTCATGTATTGTTGGAGGTACTTGTCCTTGCTCCTGGTAATGCCGGCTTTCCTTTTCTATAGATGGCACTGTCCGGTGGAACAGCTTCAGCTTTGTCCGTGTTATTTCCCTGGGCCTGGTCGTTTTCCTAGTTTCTGCTCTTTCGTTGGGCCCATTCCTAGCTTTGGTAAGACATTTTATTTTATTTCTGATTTTTACTTTTTAAAAAATAATGTAAGGCGTGGTTGTTGTTGTTGTTTAGAAAGAACAATAAAGGTGGAAGTGTGTGAAGCAGCTATGAAAGCTCTTCCTTTCTTACTTTCCCACCAAAGGTAAGGTAGAGTGCTCTTTTGCACATTGCTGTGCATGTTAAAGTAGCATGAAACTGGTTACATGAGAGAAATAATTCTCATCGTGGATTCTACTTAAATGTGCCTACTTATTAACATTTCCGGCCTCCCAGACTAGTCTTTTAGCAGTCCATTGTACACAGCAAACATTGGAAAGTACCTGGGACAGATGTCCCAAATATTTTCTTTTGTCTCTTGCTTTACACCCTGAAATCAGTTTTAATTCCTATTAAGATAAAGGAATGCTGCATCTCATGTAGTCTTCCTTGTTCTCCCTCACAGTTGAGTGACTTAGCTGGACTACATCCTGTGCTCCCCCTACACTGTGTAAATTCTGTTGTACTTCCTAGGAGAAAGTGTATTCACAGATTTTTTTGTGTATTCTCACTGGCCAGTTGAAAAGGTTAGGCGAAAGAGGTCTGTGGCTTGCTTGGGATCTTACAGTCGTTCATTTGCAGAAACAAAGATGGGAACCCAGACTGTCGAGCTTTGTATGCACCACACCACACGCAGTCTTCCTGTTCTGTTTGAGAATTTGAAAAAATTTGATGACTGTGTAATCAGTTTCATTTCTCCTTTTCAACAGAACCAGCTGCCACAAGTCTTCTCCCGACTCTTTCCTTTCAAGAGGGGCCTTTGCCATGCCTACTGGGCTCCAAACTTCTGGGCTTTGTACAATGCTTTGGACAAAGTACTCTCTGTTATTGGTATGGTACCCAGCCTTTTCACTTACTAGTCCCATCCGGAAGTAGAAACCCCTGCCCATGTTTTGTGTTTGGATGTGTTTTCTGGATTGCTTGGTCTCTGACCCTGCACTCCAACTCAGGATGAGCAGGGCTGATTTGCTTGAGACTGAGTCTTTTGTGCAGTGAGTGGACTGTATTCCTTACAAACGCTCCTTGTGGCAGTGAGGTTGTACATACTTTCCTTGGATGAGTAGATTAAGTATTTAGACAGTTTTAAAAACTTTTTACAGATTTATTTTATTTATATGAGTATGTACATCTGCATGCCAGAAGAGGCCATCAGATCCCATTATAGATGATTGATGAGGGTGGGAGGTAATGCACACTTGAGTGCTGTACCCACAGAGACTAGAGGCACTGGATCCCCTGGACCCGGAAAAAACTTACTCCCTCAAGTTGTCTTCTGATTTCCACATGTGCACATACCCTTTCCAGCATAAAAATAATTGTCAGAGCTGGAGCAATGGCTCAGCAATTAAAAGCACTTACTGCTCTTGCAGAGACCTAGGTTTGGTTCTCAGTTCCCACATGACAGCTCACAACCTCCTGTGACTCCAGTTCCGGGGGATTTGATGCCCTTTTCTGACCTCTTAGGACCAGGCACACACATGGTGTTTACCAGTAGAAGAGACTAGAACCACACAGACTCAGATTAGATGGTGGTACCTATTGGTCATGTGACTTTGAGCAAGTTATTCATCTGTCTGCTTGGGTCTAAAGGCCACAGAACCCTGGGAACATGGTAGTAGATGTTGACTGCGTTGTGGCTTTTACTATTTTTGTTATGTTCCTATAGGAAATGGATATTTTTTATTTATTTATTTATTTATTTATTTATTATTTATTTATTTATTCATTTATTCATTCATTCATTTATTTATTTATTTATTTATAGGAACCATAATTTAAGCCAGGCGATGGTAGCACACACCTTTAATCCCAGCACTCGGGAGGCAGAGGCAGGCAGATTGCTGTGAGTTGGAGGCCAGCCTGGTCTACAGAGTGAGTTCCAGGACAGCCAGAGTTACAACAGAGAAACCCTGTCTCAAAAAAAACAAAACAAAAAGCTTGTAGAAATTCTAATTTGGTTTCATCCCTCATCACTTCAGCATCAATGTAACTGCCATTCTTACAAAGTGACTTCAAACACTTGTCTTTTGAAAAGCTGTTACCAGTCAGTGTATTGTGCAGTATCCTGCCTGAGTCAGGAAACCGCTGCACCTTGCCTTGTGTCTCTGCTCCCAAAGACGCCTCATGTGGAAAGATAGTGGCAGGCTCAGAAACTCAGGGAATAGCCATTAGACAGAGATCTGCCTTCCACTGCCTCCCAAATGCTAGAATTAAAGGTGTATGCCACCACCACCACCACCTAGCCATAACCAGTAGTTTTAAGAGAGAATTGGGCTGGGGATTAACTCAACTGGTGGAGTGAAAATTCTAGTTCACTACCAGCATTGCAGAAACCAGATGAGGTGGGGTACACCTGCAGTCCCTGCTGTCAGGGTAGAAGCAGGAAGATCAGAAGGTCAGGGTCATTCTTGCCTGGGTTGACTACATGAGACCCTGTCTCAAAAAGTGGGGAGGAGGTGGGTATGGGAGTATACACCTGTAATTCCAACACTTGGGGGGGGGGGGGTAGGATCAGGAGTCCAAAGCTAGCCTGAGCTACGTGAAACTGGGTCTCAAAACAAAAAAAGGGAAAAGGAACTAGAAACTGAAGGGGGAAGGAGTAAATAGAAAATACATTTAGTAAGCTATGTCTTCCCCACATTGCTGGCTCTCAGTGCCAATAGACAGGGCTGTGTAGGTGGTCAGGCTGTCTTGACTGCCCTGTTTTTACTCTGGAGCTCATTTTGGGCGGGGCTTGCATCATTGTTCCAGACTTGGTTCTTCTGACAAATAATTACTGAACTTCTGTGTTTGGGGATAGAATGAACTCATCATTTCTGTATGTAAGGGCATAGTAAAGGTAGAGAAAGTAAGCACATAGACCGCACTAGAGAATTCAGAAAGCAGCTTTGCCTCTCAGTTTGGGAGTTCTCTGTATGACTCAATTAGTTAGTTTGACAGAGTAGATGAGTTACTCAAAGGGAGTTGTGTGAGCAGAGGGACACCACTGTAGAGGGTATGCTGAGGGCTCACAGTCCATTGTGACTAAGCCACAGTAGTACAGACAAGGCTGGAGAGACAGCAAGGGACAGATCACCGCAGATGGCTCTATGTGAGAATATGAACTTACTACTACGGGAAATGAAAGGTTTGAAGTTTTGGCATGGCATGGTCTGCATTTTAAATAGCCTGCATAATTTAAGTGATAGAAAGGATTGCAGCTCACATGCTGCCTGCCCACAAGGCTCCTGCAGGCTGCACAAATAGCTCTTTCCAATTTTAGTCTATAGCTGTAGATTATCATCTGAAACCAGAGAGAAACATATGCTGGAGACAGCACAGCACAGACTTAAATCATGAAATCCAACTGTGAACAGCTGTAAGGTTTAGAAGCTAACTCATTAAGATATGGAGTCCAATTGAGTAAAGTAAAATGTCTGCTTACTCTGTAGGTTTGGAATTGAAACTTCTTGATCCCAACAAGATCCCCAGGGCCTCAATGACAAGTGGTTTGGTTCAGCAGTTCCAGCACACGGTCCTTCCCTCAGTTTCCCTTTGGCAACCCTCATCTGCACACTGATGGCTGTATTGGTAAGAACTAGTATGTGGTGCCTATCTGTAGAGTCTTCCTCTGTTTTCCTATCACAGTGCTGAATAAACTTCCAGCTTTCAAGCTTTTCCAACTGCGGGATAGATTCCAAGACTGAATCCGGCAGACTGGAGAATTCCCTAGCAATTCTCAGAGTCACTTTGAACACAGTGAGGGAGGATTACCAGAAAAGCCTCCATGAGAGAGTCTTGCCAGTGGCTGTGTAAGCCATCTGTCCGTACTGGCATGAAGAAAAAGGAAAGCCCAAGTAGGAAGCATGGAGCAAGCTGTGGAGAAAGAGATCTTTGTGGCAGAACATCCAGGCTTTGTTTTGTTTTTCTCCTCCTTGGCTAAATGATCAAAATGTGCCTGGAAAACGGGACACTTTGTCTTGGTGGTGATGAGTTGAGAGCAGCAGTGGCTCTCCCACGTCAGATGAGTCTGCTGTGATGCCGGGCATGGTGGCGTAAGCCCGCGCTTCCAGCTCTGGGGAGGTGGAGGCAGGATGATGGCTCTTGGGAGCCAGTCTGGACTACATAGGAAGACTTTGTCTCAAAAAAAAAAAAAGACAAAGAAGCTACTGTGGGTCAGATGCAGTTAGAGCCCGAATTCACACCCGTCGGTGCTTTAGTTTTGCAGCATAGTTTTGATAAGATTCATCATAATCAACTCAGCCCTGCGTATAATCACACTTTAGCTTTAATTTTGGTTTCCAGATTATCAAATCTCCTGGCAAGTCACCTGGCCCCACTTAAGCGTGTGGCAGTACTAGTATGCAGGTAACTAAGTTCTACTAGTCTACTTGTTCACAGGTTTTAGCTATGGTTTAAAATAATCTAAAACCTCAGCTCCCGTGATAAAAACTGCCAGGTATGGCTGCAAATATGCCTTTAACCCAAAGTGGAGAACCTAGACAGGGGCATGGCTGGGACTTGCTAACTACCAGCCCAGCACCAGGTTCAGTGAAAGACCCTGTCTCAAAGGAATAAGGCAGTGATAGAATGCACAGTGCCCAACATCCTCCTCTGAACTCTTTGTGTGCGTATGCCCTTACACACACACACACACACACCACCAGAGAGAAAGGGAGAAGTAAGTAAAATATTAAAAAACAACAGCCAAAAAATGGAAAATAAAAATAAAACCTCAGCTTTGTAAGCTGTGTATGAAAGGGGCAGTGGCTGTATTGTAAATTTCACTGCAGCTCACAAAACTGGTAAAATCTAATGTACTATTCCCAAAACAATTATGAATTTTTGTAGTTTGACCTAGTAAGTTCAGTGAATATTAGCTAATTACACAGATAGTAAGTTGTTAAATTTTATATCCCAGAATTTACCATTTATTAATTTGGATAAGGTTCATTTTAATGAAGTAGATACATATTCCTGCAGGCTTACATTTTCTTTGTTAAGCTAACTTTGGGGGACTGCTCAGAGTGACAGATTATCCCAGTACAGTGGAGAATCCCCTAGTCCCGCTGTTTTCAAAATTGACACAGATTATATTTACCAATGCCTTGCTTCTGTAAAGCTGACTTTCAATGACACTGAAGTTCTGTCTCTGCCTGTTGTTTCTAGCCCTCTGTTTTCTGTCTTTGGTTTAAACCCCAAGGGCCCAGAGGCTTTCTCCGATGCTTGGTTCTTTGTGCCCTGAGTTCCTTCATGTTTGGATGGCATGTACATGAAAAAGCCATACTCCTTGCGATTCTCCCAATGAGGTAAGCAGATAGCTCAGAGAGTCAGTATGCTTCACAGGGTCTTACTTTCTCATGATTGTGCTGTTCTAGTCATGTCCTGGACTGGCAAAGGCAGTGGAATGCAGACAGCTGGTTCATTGGCCTGGATCTTTAAACCTGTGAGGGTTCTGATGTGTACAAAAACCCACGTATTGTTCCTATATTTTTGATGGTTAAATACCATAGCAGATTGGGTACTGGGTTGCGTGGCTTGGGAAGGACAGACATCCTTGGCATCATCACATCAGTGGAAACAATGCCCTGGGATCCCTGTTCCATGTTAATCCAGTAAGGACCAAGCATTACAAAATGGTTCCATGACTACTTTAGACTTTCCAGAGCTGTTTGATTCTTCCTTTCTTTTCTTATTTGTCTGCATGCTTTATTTTGAGCTGTTCAGCAACGTTTAGGATAATTAAGATTAAACTGATGTAATCTCATCTTAGAATCTGCAGAAACCAGGGCTCAGGGAGCTGGTGACTTACCAAAGTTACACAGCTGAGCCTATTTTGGTGGCACATGCCTTTATCCCCCAGTAGGATACCTTGAGGAGGCTGAGGCAAGAGGATTGTGAGTTCAAGGCCATCCTGGGGTAAAAACCAAGTCACAAAACTAGCAGCTCGCAATTAGGACTTGAGCCTAACCTTATGCTGCTGAGTCCTAAGATCTCACTTTGTTTTGCTTTTTTTTAAGCATTGTAAATGGAACAGTGTCCACTTGATACCTCATTAAAGTCCCAGTATATAGATAGGAATGGAATCTGCCTTTTTATATTTTTGAGGGGTTTCTTAAATCATGAGAAATCATTTCAACTGTGATCAGTATATTTTTATTGGAACCATAGAATTTCCAGATTACAAAGTAGAGCAAAGTCTAGTCTGAACTCATCCTGCAGGTCCAGGATTATCGAAAAGATTAGCTGTGGGTTTGGAAGTGAAATTTTTGAGTACAGTTCCCTGTCTGTCTCCACTAAGCAGCTTCCAGTCCTATAATATTCATTTCTTTGAGGAAGGCAGTTACTCATTACCCAGCAAAGCAGGTTCTTGTTCTCTCGCCCTCTCCCCTCTGTGTGTGTGTGTGGGGAGGTGTCTTACTCTCCTATTCTCTTTGGAGCATTTTATTGATTGCTTTGAAAACAACACCCAGGGGCTGGAGAGATGGCTCAGCACTGAAGAGCACTGGCTGCTCTTCCAGAGGACTCAGCTCAGTTCCCAGTACCCACTTGGCAGTTATAATTCTGGTTCCAGGGGATCAGTGCCTTCTGACCTCCACAGGCACCAGGTGTGCATGCACACATGCGCACACATACATGCAGACAAAGCATACACACGAAGTAAACAAACCTTTGGAGGAAACCTTTAAAACAAGCACAGCTGGTTCTTATTTGAATTGGACTTGTAACAAGATCAGTATTTATTTTACTGGGGTATTATCAGTATTCATTATATAAAGGAATTATCAGTGTTTATTTTAGCCAGTCATAAGAATAATAATAGATGTGTATTTAAGCTCTTTGCAATTGCATTTCAGTTGTGTTAAGGAATTATTGTAAGAATTTTTATTTTTAGCCTTTTGTCTGTGGAAAAAGCAGGAGATGCATCAGTTTTTCTGATTCTGACCACAACAGGACATTATTCCCTCTTCCCTCTGCTCTTCACTGCACCAGGTAAGCAGCTCCTTTCTAGGAAAATCCATTTGCTCACCACAGCTTTTCCATCCAGGCCTAAAGATCAGTGCGTTTAATTTAAATAACTGAAGTCTTCTGGAAGAAGACTTTTGTTCTTTCTCTTAAATAAAACCTTTAGTTTGCCCTTTGTTTTAAGAATATTTAGCTGTCTCAAAAATGGTTAGCTCGGTGTGATGATGTACACCTTAAATCCCAGCACTGAGGTGGATCTCTGTGAGTTCAAAGCCAGCCTGGTCTATCTAGAAAGTTCTGGGCCAGCTGGGGTTATGTGAACTCTGTCAAAAAAGAGAAAGAGAAGAAGGAGGGAGGGAGGAGGGAGGGAATATTAACATCATGCTATTTTTTCATCTGTATTTTTATCTTTTAACAGAACTTCCTATTAAAATCTTACTCATGTTACTGTTCACCACTTACAGTATTTCCTCACTGAAGACACTATTCAGGTAATTTTTAAAGTACATTTAAGGTTATATTCCCTTTTGTGAGATGTTTACTCATTGAAGAGGATCGATCTCTCTCTCCCTCTCCCTCTCCCTCTCCCCCCCCCTCTCCCTCTCTCCCTCTCTCCCTCTCTCCCTCTCTCCCTCTCTCCCTCTCTCCCTCTCCCCCCCCTCCCTCCCTCCCTCTCTCCCTCTCTCTCTCACTCAGTCTCTCCCTCTCTCTCTCACTCAGTCTCTCCCTCTCTCTCTCACTCAGTCTCTCCCTCTCTCTCTCACTCAGTCTCTGTGAGGGAAGGGGGCAAAAAATAAGGTAGAGAGCCTAGAGCAGCTAACAGCACTGGCTGCTCTTCTCAGGAGCCCCTGTTTGATTCGAAGCTTCCAGTTTTCCACATGGAAACTCAGAACTATCTGTAACTGTAGTCCCAGGGTCCAACACCTCACTTTCTGGCCTCTGTGGGCACCAGGCACACACATAGTGTATAGGCATACACAAAGGCAAAACATTCTACACATAAAATGAATAGTTTTAGAAATCAGGTAGAAAAGCAATCATGAAGAAACCTGACCTCATCCTGTGGCCTCCACACATGTGTATATACAGCATGTGCACAGATGTGCACAAGCACAAATATTACTAAGTTATAACTATTATAAACACTTGATAAGTAATTCCCTAACCCCATCCTTCTGACACAGTGTAAGTTGTATCCTTAATGGGAGGGGTGCTATATGAAGAAGACTACCTCTATTAAAACCTTATTTGAAAGCTAAAGAATAGAATATGAGAGCAGAGTGGTGGTGGAGCATGCCTTTGATCCCAACACTCGGGAGGCAGAGGCAGGCGGATCTCTGTGAGTTCAAGGCCAGCCTGGTCTACAGAATGAGTTCCAGGACAGCCAGAGTTACAACAGAGAAACCATGTCTTGAAAAAGCAAAACAAAACTGAAAGAGAATATGAAATATTCATTATGGATTAGGTTACATAGCTACATATACAAATGGAAAAAACTAAAATATACTTACACTATATAAAAAGTTATTAGAAAATTGTGGGTTGAATTTTTTTACCTTCTAAACTTTATATACTATGATTTCTCTAATTTTTTAACTTTGCTTGTGGTTCATATCTGATTATGTCCATGAAAATTAATATAACTGGTCACATTAAAAAGTTATATTAGGTGTTGCGGCACAGGTCTGCAGGTAGGGGCAAGAAGATCACACATTTATGTCCCCCTCAGGGTACATAGTAAAAGCCTATCCAAAAACAAAGGGGCTTGAGAGATGGCATTTTAGGTGTTTGTGCTTTCTCTGCAAGTGTGCAGCCCTGTGTTTGATACTCCAGCACCCACATCAGATCCAGGCGTGGCTGTGCGGCTGTAGTCCCAGGATGCGGTGAGCGGAGAAAGGAGGTTCCAAGAGCTCACTGGCTGGCCATTCAGCCTTGCCAAAGTGGCAAGCTTCTGCAGACACTAAATGTCCTGCTCTGCCCCTCCACCCCCATGCCACACTGGAATACACAGTGAAAGGAGAAATCAAACCTGAAAGCTGTTCTCTGACTTACACATGCACGCACCATGACATGCTAACACACACATTGTACACACACACAATAATAAAGTAAAAATCCCAGGGAAAGAGATCAATTATAAGATGTTACAGCCAAAAGAATTGAAAATGGACTCAAACATCTAAGTTATTCACAGTTGTCAAAAGATGAGATCAAGGCAAGTGTGATGGGGTTCACTTTTACTCCCAGCACTGGGAGGCAAAGGCAAAAGATCTCTGAGTTTAAGAGCAGCCTGGTCTGTGAATTGAGTTCCAGGTCAGCCAGAGCTATATAGTGAGGCCTAAAAAAAAAAAGCCAGTGACTGCCAGTTATGAGATGCAGTGTGTATGTCTAATGGAAAGGGAGTTCAGATACATGCTGCAACATGGATAGACCTTGACAAAGGAAAAACACTGAACCAGACATTGGCATGGGCAGTGGTGGCACGCGCCTTTAGTCACCACGCTCTGTAGGCAGAGGCAGTCAGATCTCTGAGTTCAAGTTCAGCCTGGCCTAAAGAGCCAGTTCCAGGACAGCCAGGGCTACACAGAGAAACCCTGTCTCAAAAAAAAAAAAAAAGAAAGAAAGAAAGAAAGAAAGAAAAGAATAAGAAAAAAAAGAAGCCAGACATAAAAACACAAATGTTGTTCAATTCTTTCTTTATGAGAGTCTAGAATAGGCACATCTATAGACTGGAGGCTGGCAGACAGGGAAGTGGTCCTGTAGCTTCTGTTGTGGAGCATGTTTTCAAAGTGGTTAGTAGTAGATACACATGAACAGTGTACATAAGCCCACTGAACTGAATGCTTAAAAAGTTACTAAAATATTGAATTTTGTGTTACTCACATTTTACTAGAACAAAGCATGTTTCTAAAATCCCTGATTCCGTGTATTTCTTACTTTACCATCACAGTGCCCAGCCCTATCTGTCTTCTAAATACAGGACTGATTTGGTCTGAGCAGCATAGGTAAATGTTGTGGGTAAATTGTTGAGATAATGAAGTGGCACAGCATTAACGTTTTTTCTACAAGTGAAACTTAAAAGCAATCCTTTGACTCCAGCGTTGGCTGTCGTTCACATAAAGGGAGTGCAGGTAGGAGAACGTTATCTGGGAATGTTGCTAAACCTGAGTATGACTCATCTAAAATTGGATTTCTCTCCTTCAGAAAAGAAAAACCTCTTTTTAATTGGATGGAAACTGTCTACCTCCTTGGCCTGGGGCCTCTGGAAGTCTGCTGTGAATTCATATTCCCTTTTACCTCCTGGAAGCTAAAGTACCCCTTCATCCCTTTGTTGCTGACCTCAGTGTATTGTGCGGTGGGCATCACATACGCTTGGACCAAGCTGTATGTTTCAGTGTTGACTGGCTGTCTTGTGGGCAAGACAAAGAAGCAATGAATAAAGAAGAATTTAGATGAAGGCCAAGCAATTACTTCATGGGATATTAATCAGATCTCGAAGAAGGTTGCCAGTGGCAGGATCTATTTATTTTGTAGATCTGTTTAAGGACCATCCTTCCACACTTGGTCTTGCTTAGCAACCCGATTGTTTCCATGGTGAGAAGCCACTTGCCCTCTCTAAGCAGCAGAACACGTTTGTGAAAGCTCTTGCTTCCCTCTGTTAAGATAGTCTGTGATCGCTGAGACTGCTGTGCCCACTGAAGGTGAACCGGAGGTGATGAACACCGTATCCTTCTGTAGCTGGTGCTGACCATTGTTAGGAAATAATGCATAATGAGATTCTGTACCTAAGGACATACAAATAAAATGCCGTTTTATATTTATGCATAAAATATCAAAATGTTTTGGGTCATTACCAGCTCTTACATTTACTTTCCTGTTGGTATGCACATGGGCAGATGGTGTATTGTCTCTGTTCTGTACACCATGTTCCAGGAGAACTGTTCTGACTGAAATGATACAGTGATAACACTCAGCAAGCCCTGAGATATTTAATGTACTGCTTTGCAAAGCCACAGAGACGCAAGACCATATTTAGAACCTCTACAGTCATTTCTTCTAGCAGCAAGCACTGCACTGTGGGCAAGGCTCCACGTAAACCTTCCCTCTTGTGAAACACCAAAGTGGCTTCATCTCTTCTCCCTTTATTTTTTTTAATATTTATTTGTTTTATTTTGTGTGTGTATGTACACTTCATGTGTGTTGGGTATCTGAACATCAGAAGAGGGTGTTGGATCCACTGGAATTGAAATTACAGGTAGTGTGAACCATGTGGTCTGGGAGCTGGGAACAAAACTAGTCCACTGCAAGAGCAGCCATTGTTAATGAGCCATCTCTCCAGCCCCCTTCTTTCCCCTTTTTTGAGACTTCTTCATACATACTTAGGGCCTCAGTTCCCCTATTATGTGCTGCACATTCAAATCAGCCAACATTAGCTGACATAGGAACTTCTACACATTATTCATTATCCCCTGTAAAGCCAAGGAAATCCAAAGCCAGTGTCATTCTGGGGTGCTGATCATGTCATCCTGCTTATGGAATTGTCTGTTGAAACAGTAAAGATGGCGATTGTGCCAAAGGGAAAAGAAAACACGCTTCTAGCCTCACTGTGCTTGGTCCCAGCATCACACACAAAAAAATGATCCATTATATATATAATATGTATATATATAATGTGTGTGTGTATATATAATGTATGTGTATGTATACATATATATATATATATGTAAACATTAACCCTGTCACAGCATAGTGATTAAAGAGTAGGGGCCTGAGAGTCATATAGCCTGCTTGGAAAGCAAGCTTTCATTTATTTTGTATGTTTATGTGTAGGTATGTGCATAACATGGTGCCCACCTATGGAAGTCTGGGATAACAGGAGTCAGTTCTCTCCTTCCACTATGTGGATACTGGGATTGAACTCTTGATTACTTGGTAGCAAGCACCTTAATGCACTGAGCCACCTCGCAAATTATTTGACCATTCTTTACTGCAGTGTCTTTATCTCCAAAACGATTACATAAAAGATAGCCTGAAACTTTGGAGGGATCAGGTGGTTGGGACAGTCTCAGTGTAGCCCTGGCTGTGTAGACCAGGCTAGCCTTGAGTTCACAGAGATCTGCCTGCCTCTGCCTTCTAAGTGATGGCATTATAGCCATTTGCCACCACGCTGGCCCAGCCTGAAACATTTTTTTAAGTGTTGAGTGTGTATCAGTTGCTGTTTGTCTGAGTCCCATAATCTCCTTCCTTTCCATTATCCCAACACGCTCCCACTGTACCAGGGGTGTGCTACCACGAATAACTGAAAAAATCTGTTTTCCTCAGATCACACATGGGGGTCTAAATTCCTAGCCCAGGTCCCAACATTTAGGCAAAGGCCAGAGGATCAGAAGTTAAAGAGCATCCTTAACTACATAGTGAGGTTGAGGCCAGCCAGGGCTACGTGAAATCCTGACTCAAATGAAAAGCAAAATAGGGCCAGGGAGATGATGGGAAAGGTGTCTACTACAAACCCTGTCCTCTGAGTTCTGTCCCCAGAACTCACACGAAGGCAAGAACTGACCTGAAAGTGTTCATCTGACCTCTATATGTGCAGCATGACCCCCCCACACACAATAAATGTAGTTAGAAAAAGAAGAAAAAAAAAAGCATGGTGGCACAGCCTTTAGTCCCAGCAATAGGAAGCAAAGGCAGGGGGATCTGTGAATTCAAGGCCAGCCTGGTCCACATAGTGAGTTCTAGGCCAGGCAAGACTACATAGGAAAATTTTGTCTCAAAAAAGAAAAACTATTAAGAACTAACACAAGAAACCTACTGAACCAACACATTTTTGCCAACCCTTATTTGTACACACAAGGCAGCTGGACTTCAGGCATGGTTCATTAAGCATTTTAACAGTACTGTTTGTGAGCCTGGAGACATGACTTGGTGGTTGAGAGTCCATATTGTTCTTGCAGAAGATCCCAATTCAACTCCCAGCACCCGTATCATAAAGGATCCAGCGCCCTTCTGGCCTCCATGGGCACTACACACACACACAATTAAAGATATTGTTTTAAAATCTTATTTGTAAAAAAGAGGTGTGTGTACTTTTTTTTCCAGGTAGACTGGTCAGTTATATCAAAATTCTTTGGTGTCGGCCAGGAAGAGACATAAACCAGAACCAGGAGAGTAAGGGGCCCTTTCCTTTCTCATTTCCCCTCCATCTCCTAAGCTGTTCTTGCCCAGGGTGAGGCGCTCAGTCTCAGCACTCATTTGTTTGTTTGCTGACACAAGATCTCCCTGGCCCCTTTTTGTTATTGTTTCTAAGACAATCTCATGTTGCCTGGGCTGACCTTGAACTCACAATGTAGCTGAGAACACTCTTGAACTCCTAATCCTCCTGCCTCCACCTCTCAAGTGCCGAGATCACAAACACATACCACTATGTAAATTTCTTTTATGTTTCTTTCCTTAAAAAATAAAAAAGGCAAATTAGATGATCCAGTGTGCAACGGCGCATGTCCCCAATCTTAACAACCTTTATTTGATCCCCAGAACCCACAGGGTCAAAGGAGAGAACAAACTCCTGAAAGTTGTTCTCTGTCTACCACAAGAGTGTCGTGGCTCAGGTGCACATGCATATACTAGACAAATGTAATACACACACACACACATATATATACACACACACACACACACACACACATATATATACACACACATACACACACACACACATATATATACACACACACACACACACACACATATATATACACACACACACACATATATATATACACACACATATATATATATACACACACATACACACACACATATATATATATACACACACATACACACACATATACACACACATATGTTGGTTTTTCGAGACAGGGTTTTTCTGTTGTGACTCTGGCTGTCCTGGAACTCACTCTGTAGCCCAGGCTAGCCTTGAACGCACAGAGCCTCTGCCTCCTGAGTGCTGGGATTAAAGGCATGCACCACCCCAGCTCTTTTCTTTCTTTCTTTTTCTTTAAGTGTCCGATTGAGGTTCAGAGAGAAGGGGAGTGGTGTGCAAAGGAGCTGAGGCTGGGTGCTTGAGCTGCTGTTTCAGAGCTCCTTGCACACAGGTGAGAACCTGAGCCTTAGTGTGTTCAATACGAAAATACGTGCAATAGTGTAAATACATAACAGTTTAATTATTCAGAATTCTTTCTGGAGAATATTTTTGTTGCTTTCATTCTTTTGCTATCTCTCATTGTTGCTATCATTTCATTGATATAATTTGAAAATATACACTGTGTCAAAAAGCAAAACAAAACAACATCATGCCACTCTTCAAGCTGGTGTACACTTGTGGACAGTAGAGGCAAGAGGTCATGAGTTCAAAACCAGTCTCAGCTACACAGCATGTTTGAGGCCAGCTTGAGCTATATCTTTATTATGCGTGTTTTTGTGTCTCTGTGTGTCTATGGATGGCCACAGAGGCCACAATAAGGCATATAATCCTCTGGAGATGGAGTTACAGGCAGTTAGTTATAAGCCAACGGTCATGGGTGAGGGTCATCTGGAAGATCAGAAAGCACTCTTAAGGCCTGAGCCATCTCTCCAGTCCTCAAGACCCTATTTTTTAAAATGCCAAAAAGATTTTTCATGTTATAGTTTTCTGTTCTGTTTGTTTTCTGTTCTGTTAAGCTGAGGATGGGACTCAGAGCTTAGTGCACACTAGACAAGAACGTCATCACTAGGCTACCGCTGACTCAACTTTTAGAATTCCTGTTTCCTCAGCCCCGGAGGGTTGGGATTACAGGTGTGAGCCAACACACCCTGAAATGATATAACATTCCGTAGGACAGATTATGAGATGTGTAATTACTAGGGCATAAGATCTGAACTTCCGAATTACTTGGAGCACCCCAAGAAAATTCTAATACATGCTTTCTCAAATAATTTTTACTTGAAAAAAAATTACTTAAAATATTACATTCAGGAGTGCTGTTTATTGTCACGAAGAGTCCTCTTGGTGGGGTGGGGGTGAGCAGAGTAATGTAGTAATCCCTGCACTCGGGGTGTGTAGAGGGTGTGACTGCAATGAACAGCTGCAACTCCAGAAAGCTAGCTTCTATGGGATTTCAATAAATGAAGTATGCATCACGACCACCTGTGGGTGCTGGGTGAAAAAGGTAATATTTTCTAATGAGCCATATTGGGGAGGGAGGGAGGGAGTAGACAGACACACAGGCAGACAGACAGATATCAATGTCTCCTAGTCTCTGCACACTTTGGGCCATTTACTGTATTCCTGGACTGGGTTGGCTCCAGGCCCCCAGCCCTCTCTTCCCCTAGCGTTAGCGCAAGCCCACAAGCACTGTGGGCCACTTAGTAGCCCGGAACCTCGCGTGCAGGGTTCCTAAGGCTGCACGCACGGGGACGCTTTTGGGCGCCGCACCGCCGTACGCTGTGCCCTTCAGCCCGGAGTTCGGCGGAGGACGGGTAGCTCGGTCGCGGCGGCGGTCGTCGTCGTGGATTTTTCTCTTAGTCGAAGTCTTGAGGTCAGACCTCACGTGGAACCGGCATCACTATGATGAACGGACGGCCGGGCCACGTGCCCTTGCAATTCCTGCCGGACGAGGCCCGGGGCCTGCCCCCGCCCAAGCTGAACGACCCGCGGCTCGTGTACATGGGCTTCCTGGGCTACTGCACCGGCCTGGTGGCTAACGCGCTGCGGCAGAGGCCGGTGCTGCGAGCGGGTGAGGGCTGCGCGGCCCCCGGGAGGGGCCTGCGGCTGCGGGGCGCCCGCCGTGGTCGCCCCCGCGGCCGGGTGCCGGACCTTCCTGCCCGGTGGGAGCGCCTGGCTCCCCCGGGCCCTGCCCCGGGGGGCTCTTCAGAAAGGAGCTCTCCGGATGAAAGACGCCTAGCGGCGAAGCAGTGAGTGAAGGACCCGAGAGGGCTCCTCGCAGTTCGCGTGTACTTCCTGCAGTCCATGCCTCGCACTGCCCTCACTCTTGGCGTGATAGTAGTAGGTCTCAAAAGAGACGTGGGAAAGTATTGTTACTGACGTGGACGCGGAGCCTAAGGGGTTAAAGCCGCTCGTCCGCGGTCACGTGACTGTTTAAGGAGCGGAGCTTCTGAGGTTGGCGTGCCTGGGAATAATATCTGGATCCTGTTAAAATACTGGTTTGATTCATGAAGTCTGGAGAGGGGGCTAGTGTGTACAAACTCCCAGACGCTGCTACCGCTGTTATTCTGGGGACACTGTTTTGAATAGAAGACTGTCAGTAAACTAGCAAGGTGTTTATTCTAGCATGCCACCGGCTTCCTGTCAAGGTCGGTTACAGCTGACACAGTAGCCGTGCTAAGAACTATAGGATTCCAAAGACAAAAACAAAAGAAGAAAGAACCAAACAAATTAACTAACTTTGGGTGTCTTTGAGCTTTGTTATATTACTTGTGTGTGGGTTTGTGGTGGGCAGGGGACAACCTGAGGGAATAGTTCTTTCCCACCATCGTGCGAGTTCTGGGGATTAAACTCCAGCTCTCCGGCTCGGTGGCAAGTGTCTTTACTCATCTCGTTAGCTGTGAGCTTAACTCTGAATATCAGGCAAAAGTTAAAAGAGCTTTCTAGACCTGGGGAGGGGGCGCAAGGACTTCTGAAAGTGGGTGCATTTGATTGCTTAGTGTGCAAATTAGGGTAACAAGGATGCCGAGATTATGTAAACAATGGCAGTTTATTCTCTGGGCAGGTAGGACATTACAAACTTTTGAGAGCTGATGGAGGTCAGTGGTGAGGATCAGGTTTTTCATCAGTGTGAACTATCAGTTGGAGCTAAAGACCACAGGAGAAAGCTAATGAAATGGTTCCAGCCACTAGAACCCATCCCAGTTAATCATCTCTGTATTGGGACCCGAGGTCAGCACCCATGAAATCCTAGCTTCACCTGTACTCAAAATTGGAAGCCCGTCTCCCTTGGACATAATCTTTGTGCCTCTAGGGCACGTGCTCTCTCTCTCCTCACATTTGTCTAAGCCTGTCACTTGGGAACTACATGGTTTTATTCCACTGTTTCCAGTCTGTGTCACTTTGGCAAGATATGGTCAATCTACCAGTTTCCTCATCTATCAAATGAGAATAATGGATCTTTGTGGGAGTATTTTGGCAGTTCAGTGAGGTCTATAGATAAGAGGCCTAACACACAAAAGGTGCTGAGTGAGAAGGAATTGACTAAACTTTTCTCTGTGCCAACACATACTGAGCTTACGGGGTTAGAAGAACTGCCCTTATGTAAGTCAGTCAGAAATACAAATAAATATTTGCTTTTGATCTCAGAATGATAAATACATGCTCCATAGAGATGGCATGATACAGAGTACTTTAGGAGCATGAAAGAGGTGCAAATGTAAGGAAGAAGGGACCATAGGAAGTGCAGGTTGGCTGGAATGTGGGCGTGTGTGTGTCACTAAGCAGAACCTCATTGTTCCCAGTTCAGCTTTTCTTCAAGAAGCTAGAGAAGAGCTAGCTCTTCTCTAGAAGACATGGTGGCCCACACCTTTAATCCCGGTACCTGGGAGGCAGAAGCAAGTGGATCTCTTTTCATTTGAGACCATCCTGGACTACAGAGTGAGTTCCAGGCCAGCCCAGCTACACAGTGAGGCTGTTTCTCCAAAAAAGAAAAAGGAGAGTAGATGCTTTGTGGTTTGACAATAGCTCTACCCTACTGGTGATTTAATCCTAAAGAAATTTTCTGTCTCTGTAAGAAATGAAATAATATTTATACAGCACTTAGGACTAGGAGTCAGAACTTCCAAATTCTTTGAATATCCTGTATTGCTTTGGAGATAGAAATGTTGAAGACTATTTTCCTCTACAGCATTTACACACTGTGTTGGTCTAGCTCAGTGTTCTTAAACCGTTCCCACTCACAGCATGATTCTGCCCAAGAAATTTATAAGTAACACCCAATGTGTAAGATTTTTTGGTTGGCTTTGTTTGTTGCTATTGTTTTGGGTTTTTTTGTTGTTGTTGTTGTTTGTTTTGTTGTTTTTTGGAAGTGTTTTTGTTTTTGAGACAAAGTCTCAATATGTAGGCCAAGCTGGCCTGGAATTCATAAAAATCTGCCTGCCTCTGCCTCCCAAGTGCTGGGATTAAAGGCACTCACCACCACATCCGGGTAATATTTTTAAATAGGTATATAAATCAAACATTTACTGAAAATAAATCATAAAGAAGTTTATTTTAAAACAATTCTTTGAGCCAGGCATAACAATTTTCTGCACTAGTTAGATTTCTCATCACTGTGATAGAATACCTAGCTAAAGCTGCTGAAGAGGGGAAAGGTTTGTTTGAAGAGACTTGGAAGAAATTGTAGCAGCTGGGCATAGTGGTGCACCCCAGAGACAGAGCAAGCAGATATATATACATATATATAGTGAGTTTCAGGACAGCCAGGGCTACGTGGTGATACCTTGTCTGAAGGCAAGGCTCTCATCTGAGCGGATCAGGAAACAAAGATGAGACAGGAATTGGGGCCAAGTTATAAGACCTCAGGCCCTCAAAACCAGTGGTCCAGGTAGGCCCAAACCCTAAAGTTCCACAGCCTCCCAAAATAGTGCCACCATCTGGGCACCAAATGATTAAGTGGAGGACGTTTTACATTCAAACCATAGTGTGCAGTAACAAGTGTGACCCATGTGTGGTTTTTCTGGACAACTGAGAGTGAGAAATGAGGCGAATGATGGATTTTTGAACTATAACCTTGAAGGATGCTTAGCATTCTACAGATGGTGATGGAATATTCTGGCAATGAAGTAAAATTATATAAATTTCTTTTAAGTTAGTAGGAAATACTAAATGGAATTTCTTTTTATTCTTTTTCATGTTACTTGTTTTTAAAAACCCTTGTTGATAACCATTTCAAGTTAGTTGGTAGTCTTAAGTCTAAAAATTAAATGTTTGTTGTTTTGTTTTTTAGTATAATATTGGTATTGTATGCAAATAGCACAGTGGCTTCCAGGGTTAGGTTCATCAATTAAAATAAAACGAAAGAAAGCGAAAGTGATTGTGGAAGGAAACTACAGAGAGAAGGAGCTGGGGAAGAGGGAGCCAGGAGACAGGCCAGGCCGTGCCTTTAGAGTTTGAGTGCTGGCTTCAGTATCTAAAATATACGTAAAGTCTTCTGCTGAGAAGTGTGGGTCAGTGCAGAGCCTGGGCCTTTGTGTCATCCAGTGGCACACTGGAGGCTTGGAACACTGGCTGCTGTGGTTCAGAGAACCAGTCTGGGGAATTAGTGGTTGTTTGAAGCAAAAGAACCTGGACCCTTTGCAGTCCCAGACTATAAAAATATCTGAGGGTCTGGAGACGTGGCTCAGCCGTTGAGAGCACTGATTGCTCTTGCAGAGGACTCAGGTTTGATTTCCAGTATTCACATAGTGGCTCACAAATACCTGTAACTTGAGTTCCAGAGGATCCGATGCCCTTTTTGGCCTGCACAGGCTATTGCATGCATGTGGTGCACATACACATATGCTTAGGCACACACACACACGCATATTTTTTAAGATATCTTATATTTTTATTGCTTACCACATTTTACCTTTATATACCTTTACCATATATACCTTTATATACATTTTGTCTTGGTTTGTATATTACTAGAGTGAGAAAGATAGAGTAGGTATTTGTTGTTGTTTTTTCAAAACAAGGTTTCTCTGTTTAGCCCGGGCTGTCCTGGAACTCACCCTGTAGACCAGACTGGCCTTGAACTCACAGAGATCTGCCTGCCTCTGCCTCCCAAGTGCTAGGATTAAAGACATGTGCCACCCCTGCCTGGCTAGCATTTTTTTTCAGAGGTAGTAATTTACTTGACCAAAGCTATTCATTAATTTAATAGATTTATGTACATATATGTATATATATACATTAATTTAATAAACATATCCATTTATATACATATATATATATATATATATATGACTATATGCTAATTAGTATAACCAGATGAATCAGACACTGCTTTCTCTGATGGTAGAAGACAGGAACAAATTATGATACACTTTTTAATAGAAATGAGTTTGCCCTCCAAACTCTATAAATTAGGAAGCCATCATAGAGGTATTGGTAGAGGCCATGGCATGAAGACACAGTCGCTGGGCACTGCAGTAACCAGAGTGTGGTGTCACAGATGAGAGTTCGGGTGAGGGATGAAAAGTGACTGGGTAAGAGAGCTGGTTCAGAGCAGGCGGCTCTGGCTGGAAAGGGATGAGCTCCCGAAGGGGGAAGAATCACTTACCAGATAGAGTTGATGGGACTCAGGGTCTGTGTGTGGGGAGACAGGCTAGAAAATAGAAAAGTACTCAGCTCTTGGTTCTTTCAGATGGAGAGGCAAGAACTGAAGTGCAGGTTCCACTGGGCCGTGTGAGACCTTAACATTGGCAAGAGCACCATAATTATGTGTCTAAGATGTGACATAAAATGTAATTCTTTATGCACTTTGACTGATTTCTGCTTTGGGGGTTTGTCGATTACAGGTGTGCATCGCCAGCTGCTATATGTTACTTCCTTTGTCTTTTTTGGATATTTTTTTTTTAAACGTCAAGACTATTTGTATGCTGTAAGGGACCATGACATGTTTGGATATATAAAATTACATCCAGAAGATTTTCCTGAAAAAGGTATTTCATGTTAATTGAAAGATGAAAAACCTCTTTGTTTACTTTGTCTCATTTTCCCTGGTTAATGTTGTCCATATCCATGGACTCTGGCACTGTCTGGTTGTACGAACTCCTACAACTTCTGTAGACCAGAATCTCTTGAATCCATGTCATTTTTAGGAACATATCCATTCAAAATGGATATTCTCGTGACCTAATCACATTCTAAGTCCCCATCTCTTAATACCATAGCATTGGAAACTGAGTTTCAACATGATTATGAGGAGACACAACATTCAGCGGGGTTTCCATCATTAAGATGAATTGTTTTGGTCTTTTTTTTTCAATATAGTCTTTATTTATTTGCTTGAGTTTATTATAATTTTTATTTTTTTATGTGTATGTGTGTCTGTGTACCGTGTGTGTGCCTGAGGAGGTCAGAAGAAAATGTTGGATTTTATTTTTACCTATGTAGTTGTTTTGCCTGTGTGTATGTCTGTTCACTGAGTGGGAACCTGGTGCCCTTAGAGGCTAGGAATGGTTGCTGATCCTTTCAACTGCAGTCGCAGACAGTTGTGAGCAGCAACATAGATGCTGGAAATTGAACCAGAGCAGCCAAGTACTCTTAACTGCTGAGCCATCTCTTCAGACCCTAACCTTTGTTTATCTTTTGAATGCTGGGGAGAGTAAGCCCAGATCTCAGACACACTCTGCAAACTCCTGAGCCACATCCTTAGCCCAAGAAGTAGAATTTTTAAAGTATAACTTAAAAATAAATCTTTTATGATTTTTTTCACAGAGAAGAAAACTTATGGTGAAATTCTTGAGCCATTCCATCCAGTGCGTTGAAGTCTTCAAAATGCTTGCTCCTGTTCACCACGACCTGAATATTTTCTGAATTTTATGGAATATCTTTCTGTGACAGTTGAAGTTTAAGTTAATCAATATGTTAACACCTGTAATTAAAATAGTTATTATGAGTACTCTGCTCCTTTTGTATGTCTGTGCGCGTGTGTGCGTGTGTGCGCGCGCGCACTTGAATATCCAAGGAAGCCAGAAGAAGGGTACCAGGTACCCTGGAACTGGAGTTGATAGGTGGTTGTGAGCTGCCCAGTGTGTGTGCTTGGAACTGAATTCCCATCCTTGAAAGAACAGAATACACTTAACTGCTGAGCCATCTCTCCAGTGAGACTTCTTTTAGGTCGAGGTAGGTGGATCTCTGAGTTTTCAGCTAGCCTGGTCTACATAACAAGTTCCAGGTCAGACAAGGTTACATAATAAAGCTGTGTTTCAAAAAAACAACCAAGTGCCTCTACCCACAGAGCCACCTCATCAGCCCCTCATTCTCCCGTTTAAAGCCATTGAAAGATTTAAAGTATTTTATATCTATTTTGTGCAGTGGATGTGCATGTGAAGGTCAGAGAAGACCTTAGAGGGATTCTTTCTCCTACTATGTGGTTTCCAGGCTTGGCAGCAAGTACCTTTAACCCCTAAGCCATCTTGCCAGCCCATTTGAAAGACGTTTTTTAAAAGGTATTTGTTTTTACTTATGTGTTTAGTTGTTTTTCCCTCATGTACGCCTATGCACTGTTTGGGAGCCTGGGAGCCTCAGAGGCTAGGAAAGGTTGCTGGGTCCCCTTCAACTGGAGTTATATACTGTTGTGAGCTACCATTTGGATGCTGGGAGTCAAACCTGAGTCTTCTGGGACAGAAGCCAGTGCTCTTAAGAGCTGAGCCGTCTCTCCAGCCACCTACCAGTTGAACGATTTGTAAGTATTACTTTCCTCGCAGCTACAAAGGCCCTGGTTCCATTCCTAGCAATACAAAAAAGTAGAATAGAACTAGTGTGTGTGTCAGATCTGGCTTACTGCTGAGAAAGTAATGGGCAGAGTTTGTTTTTTTTTTTTTTTTTTTTGTGAGTCGAGTTCTCTAGTCCAAGTCGACTTTGAACCATGTAGTCAAAGATGACCTTAAACTTCTGTTCCTCCTGCTTCTGCCTCCCCAGTGGGTTATGGGTGTCCCATATAGCACCCGGTTTATACAGTCTTAAGAGACTGAAGCCAGAGTTTCATGCATGCTGGGCAAAAACTCTACCAGCTGAGCTATGTCTGAAACCCCAGTGTTGATAAAGTCTTATTTGAATGCAGCCGTGTTCATTTGTCTTTGTATTGTGTTCGGGTGTTTTAACTGCCACAACCAAGGGCTTGAGTAGTGGTGACAAAATTTTAGTCTTGTAAAGCTTATAATAGTGTCTGACCCTTCAACACCTGCCTGCTCCTCTTCTGGTGCAAGAAAGGTATGAAGCCAGATTATGAAGGTTTTGTGTCATGCAAAGAGATTTCAACTTGATCCCTAGCCCTGGGAAGTTACCAGGGGAGTGTTTTATTTGGTTTGGATTTTTATGAGACCTCATTCTTATGTAACCTAGTTGGCCTTGAACTTTTGATCTCCTGCCTCAGTTTGTCCAAGCAGTAGGATTAAGACGTGTCTTCACTCTTGGCTCACCAAAGGTTTTTATTTACACTTTACATTTAGCGTGTGTGCACATGCCATGGTGTGTGTGTGGAGGACAACTTGGGGGAGTTAGTCCTCTCCTTATGTGAGTTCTAGGGATCAAACTCGGGTCTTCAGACTTAGCAGTAAGCACCCTTACCCACTGCACTGTCCATCTTGCCAGGCCCCCTTAAACATTTTAATTAGAACAACATTGTATTTTTGAGTTCTCTGTAACAATGCAGAGTGGGGCTTGGGAAGACTCACAGGACGGATAGTTTAAAACCTGATGTGACAAAGCTTTGCACCTGCATGATCATGCTGAAAGGACAGCTCAGTGGCTACCATGGTCTGTTGAAACATCGCCGATAAGAAGTCCACACCTAGCTGGCAGGAGGGGTTTGTTATGACATGCTCTCATGCAGCTTGGGCTGGCCTGGAACTCACAGAAATCCACCTGTCTCTGCAGGACAATTCTTTACAGCTTATCAAATCCAAATACTGTCTAAACCCTTTTTTCTTTAGCGTTTAGAGGTGAGTAAAATTGGTAGGTACTTGATTTCAAGATGGCTGACAGCACAAATATAACAATTGTTTCTGGGGAAAATCAGGTTAATTTGCTGTCCATGAATCCACTTGTAGAAATTATGTTATAGAAAGTACTGAGAGCAATGTGCTGCAGTTTGTTTTATTTACTGCAATAAATAGGTTCATAGTTCACCTGTGCTCAGCCTCATGGATGGTCATCAGATCCAACAGGGTGAGTAGCTCATCCCACACACTGAACTGCCTCAACCTCTCTGGAGGTAAAAAGCAAGAGTTCCACGCAGATGTACTCCAAGGAAAGTAGGAGGAACACTGGCTGTTAGAATGCTGGCACATGCCAGGTGCCTTTGAGTCCATGTTTCCTTTTAGTAACCTTGTGAGGTAGATACAGCATCCCTGTTTTATACATGAGGGAATTTGGGCTTCAGGGGATAAGTAAGTTGTGACACCGGGCACTAATTGACAGCCAAGAGGTGGGGCGTGAACTTTGGACACTTCCTAATACTTTTGCCTTCTACTGATCTTTGCTGCCCTATGAATCTCAGTCACCACCTCAAACTACTAAGACAAGGAAGAGAAGTTGGGAATCGCAACAAACATCTCAGGTGAGCCTGCAGCTGAACCCACAGACATGGCTCAGAGGGAGGTGGCGAAACATCCCAGAGACACAGGTCGCCTTCACTTCTAGCTGGGTCCAGGTCGTCCTTTCTGCTCTCAAGGCTGATGCTCCATTGAGTCCTCATCAGTCTTCCCTCTCTTGTGAAAAGTGATCTGTAGACTGTGGAAATGTTTAAAAAAACAAATGTCATAATTTCAAACAACTACTGTCCCATGCCTACTGAAATAGAATAAGGAAAGAAGGAAGGAAGGAAGGGGAAGGAAAGGAAAAGGGAAAGGAAGAAAGGAAAGAAAGAAAGAAAGACAGACCCTGCTGACGTTGCCATTTGAAAGGTGGGAACACTTCAAACCCGAGGCACCAAAGGCTGTCAGAGAGAGCTGGGGCTTCTTGTCTGTTTTCTGCACCCTATTAACAGAAGCTGAGAAGCAGAAAGCAGGAGGTCTAGGGTGGCATAGAGAGGGCAGCAGTGGAGCCACAGGAAGAGTCCTAATGTCCTGCTGCCTCCATGAATGAAAACCAGGTCCGAGCTGCTGGCCGGTTATGGTATAGAAGTGCTGTTCTGACCTTTAAAGCTGTTTGGTTAGTCAGGGAATGTGGTTTCTACCCCCTCTGCTGTCCCCAAGTCCCTTTTCCTCCTCAGGTCACAGCTTTATTGCTCTAAGAAGCACGAATCCAACCAGTGTAGAAGGAAAAAAATGATTCAAGACAGACAAAGCAGTTTGGGGGCTTCTCAGTCCTCCGGGCTTTTTTGATTGATTGGTTTGGTTTGAGTTTTGAGACAAGGACTTGTGTAGCTCAGGCTCACCTCAAGCATGCTATATAGCCTAGTGTGGCCTTGAACTGCTGATCCTCCTGCCTCTATCTCCCAAGTGCTAGAATTCTAGGTATGCACCACCATGCCTAGCAGCTCTTTAGTTTCTTTGTATAAAAGGCAATGAAAAAAACGTGGACTGGCAAGATGGCTTAGGTGCTAAGAACAGTTGCTGCACATCCCTGGATGACCTGACCTTGATCTCTGAAACTCCTGATGGAAGAGAGACCAACTTCCAGAAGTTGTCCTTCCGCACTGGAGCCTGTGTGTGCTCACACACACATCATATGCACACAACAATAATACCCCACACCAGGAGTAGGGGCTGAGGACCAAACCCAGGGGCAGTGTTCTACCACTAAGCTAAAGCCCCAGCCATCAATAATAACATTTGAAAGTGATGATAATTCATTAGATAATTAAAATGCAAATGATTTAAACACTATTTAAATGCAAGTTGTTTTTATTACTATTATTATTTTAATACTACTATTATGAAGAAAACACAAAGAATTAGCGGCTCCTCCACAGCTTCACATTAAGGTTTAGCTGAACACAGGAACTGAGATGCAGATCCCCTGAGGCCCCTGGCTGCTGACCCCGCTTAGCTGAATTCAAGGAGAACCTTGGAAGGCAGCCCAGGAAGCTTCAAGGGGAGAGGAAAATAGGGCTTAGGTTGACATGACAGTTCAGGTTTGAGGTGGAGAAAGGAAAGCAGCTAGGAAAGTACCTGGAGCAGGATTTCTCTCAAGTCTCTGGGGAAAGGAGGCCTGTTGGGAAGAAGCTTCAGCTCAAAGTCAGGGCCAGTCTTGCTTTTTGCTTGCTTGCTTGGTTCAGTTTAGGTTTTAAAGCTGGCCTGGAACTTCTGGAACCTCCCAGCCTCTGAGTGCTGGGAGGACACCATGTCTCACCTGTCTTTTGTCCCTTCCCTAACTGCATGACTTCAGATGAGTCACTCAACTCTCCAACTGTCATTTCCTTACTAGTAAATGAAGGTACAATTCTTTTACATTTATTTATTGGGGGGGGGGTGTCTCACACACCCTGGAGGTACAAATCTTGTCTCTTAGTCATATATAAGGTAACTCATAACTGATGCCAATTTATAATGAAATGGGGCTGGCAGGTAGCCCATGTTCAAAACCGGCAGATGCTGTAATGTTATATCTCCCAATCCCTGCCTATGAGGGACCCCCGACCCTGGGCCTTTTCCTATATGCTACCCTATGCCATGACCTGTTTGCTTGTTGTTTATTTTTGGTTCACAATCCCAGCTTCTGTGCATGGGAACATGGGCTCAGGGATTCCCAATAGGCACACTTCCATACCCTCCTGTGACTGGAATAATTTAAGAGTCAAATAGTTGCTGTCGGCCAGTTGCAAGATGGGATGGTTGGAGCGCCCCAGCCAGTGTCCAGAGTGCTGTGAGCAGCCTCACCTACACACCTCTATGTGCCAGGAATGGACAGTTTTCCATGTTCTGAGACAGGATAGGCACAGTGCATACAGATCACCTCCCTTAGTAAGGATCTTCTCTTGCAAAATGAAGACAGTCAACCTCATATCTTTAGCTGTCAGGCATAGTGCCATGCATCCATAATCACAGAATTTGGGAGACATGTAGGAAGATGGCAAGTTTGAGACCAACCCGAACTGTATAGTGACATCCTATATCTCTGAAACAAACAAATTAAATCTAAAAACTCATCTTTGTAGGTTTATACAGGAATTAAACAGCAATTGGAGGCCATGCTGGCACTAGCTCAGTGTGCAAAGGAGATACTTACACATGACAGCAGGAGTCTTGGGATTGACAGGTGGCCTTAGTGGGTAGCATATGCCCTGGAATTATATGTATAATATGTGTCTCAACTCTGGGAACAGCCCATAGCTATAATCAGATTTTGTTTATTTGTTTTGTTTTTCAAGACAGGATTTCTCTTGGCCACCCTGGAACTCTGTAGGCCAGGCTGGCCTCAAACTCAGAGATCTGTCTGCCTCTGCCTCTGCCTCTGCCTCTGCCTCTGCCTCTGCCTCCCAAGTGCTGGGATTAAAGGCATGCACCACCACTACTACCATCACCAGCTATAATCAGATTTTTAAAGAAGTTGACTTTGAAGCTAAGAGTGGTGGTGCATGCCTTTAATCCTGATACTCAGAGGATGAAGCAGGAGATTCTCTGCATTTCCAGGCTAGCCTGGTCTACACAGCAAGTTCCAGGACAGCCAGGGATTTACAGACAGACCCTGACTTAAAGAAAAAGGAGGAGGAAGAGAAGTTTTTGTAACTTTGGGGTGGTGAGGTACCTCAGCATGTAAAAGTCACCTTGCAAGCCTGGTGACCTGAGTTTGACCCCTGGAACCCAGGTTAAAGGTGGAAGGAGAACACTGACTTCTACATGCACACCAGAGCATGCTTGCCCGTAAAACATGTCATGTACACACACATAGTAACAACAGTAACTTTTTAGAAGGGCAAGGCAGATGGCTCAGCAGATGAAGGTGCCTGTCACCAAGTCTGATGATCAGAGCTCAACCTCTTGGACCCTCATGGTAGAAGGAGAGAGTTGACTCCCACAAGTGGTCCTCTGACCTCCACGTGTGTGCATGGCATACATATGCCCCCCACTAGGTAAATAACTTGAAAGTTTTTGAAAAGTTGACCTTGAGAATAAACTTATTCAAGTCATAATCTATAAACACCCATATTTACTAACAAATGCACACCACAGGCAAATACACACACCTGCACAAATGCCCATGTACTCAGGATGGGTGTTCACAGGCCACGTTTCTGCTCTGTAGCAGTTCACAGTCATTGCTTATCTACACTGGGTGAGAAGGCTAGGGAGGCAGACCCAGTTCCAGGCCCTCCCAAGTGATAGTCCCAACACCCTGATGGGAGAGCTAACTTGGCTTCCTCCTACTAAGTTATACTTCCATCCATGTCCTCCCTCAGAATGTCTCTTCATGGATTAAACCCAGTTAGCGTGACCACCATTACCTTACTTGAAGTTGGAGGCCTACAGGACCTGTCCTATCATCTCCTGGTATTTCCTCGTCACCTCCTGGGCTTTCTGGGTGAGGTGGGTAAGGATGTGATGGAGGCTGGAGAAGTGCAGATGGAACTGGGCTTCCAGGTCCAGCTCCCCTGAGATCCTCTCTTCTTCAGCCTCCTCGGCCTCAGCAGCTTCATTCTCAGTCTTGTTGGCTTCGCTGCTGGCCACCTTGGCCTGCCACTCCTCCCTTGGCAGCAGCCCGTGGTCCACTTCTACACGGATGGTCTTGAGCATGGTGAAGTAGGTATAGAGATCGGGGGCTCCCTCCTGGACCGAACCCCCGCACCCACTCAGCTTCATATCCCGCAGAAGGCTGGGGATCATCACTACCTGCTCCATGTCCCTCACCACAGCCGAGTACCGGTTCATGACGGTCAGCAGGCAGTTCTTGGGATAGCGTTTAGTTAGCACTTGCATGGCTGCTCCCTTTCTGTCACAGCCCAGCAGACTGCCCCAGCACTATTTCTAGGCTTTTGACCAGGCAGTAGGTTGACAGGATGCCAAAGCCAAGCCACTGGCTCAACACAGCCCTATTCTAAGCCAATCCCAGGGTTTGGTCCCCAGTGTCTGTATCAGGCGATCCATCTACCCAGGGACAAACCTGCCAACCTTCTGCTTGTCATTTCAGGTCTGCATGACTGCCTCAGTGAGA
Source organism: Cricetomys ansorgei (assembly GCA_026225945.1). Classification (NCBI taxonomy): domain Eukaryota; kingdom Metazoa; phylum Chordata; class Mammalia; order Rodentia; family Nesomyidae; genus Cricetomys; species Cricetomys ansorgei. The sequence continues at coordinate 2,970,800 of JAMJFZ010003206.1, forward strand.
AGCCAGCCCTTCCTTCAGCAGCTTGTCCAGCCAGTTAGAAGCTTTGTCCCCTTGGCACCCAGTCCACTTGACTGGAATCAATAGTTCTTTTAGGTTATGTGAAGTCAAGTTGCCTCTTTGCTGCTTGGGTCCTTCCTGAGGCACACAGCTCACTCTTCAATCTAGCTACCTAGCTAGATTATGAAATGAATTGTGAAATGAACACATGAACTATATCCTAAAATGGAACAGCTTAGTGCAGGACAAAGAGCCCTGGAGCCAGGGCTGGAAATCCAGTCGTAATGGGTCCTAGCAGTCCTCTTTACAGTACTTTTCCACCAAGTATTTATCTGAGAACAGAACTGTTGGCAGGACACATTAGCCCAGTATAACTTATATCATCAAATTGTTTGCTTTGCAAATTGACTTTGCATCAAATTGTTCCTTAAACTGAATTGGAAAAGAGCAGCCTTTTCCAAATTAATATGTTAAAGAATCTGCCAGTCGTGGTAACTTGCACTTGTAATGCCAACACTCAAGAGCCCAAGGCAGTGGTATCACCACAAGTTTGAGGCCAGGCTGGGCTACATAATGAGCTCCAGGCCAGCCTAGACTACAAAGTAAAATCTTTGTCTCAGAGAAAACCAAAACTAAAAACAAAAACAATTTTGGGGGCTGCAGATGTAGCTCAGTGGTAGAATTCACAACATGCAGAGGGCTCTGCATTTGCTCACGTCACCACAAAGACGGATGGATGGATGGACGGATGGATGGATGGATAGATGAAATATAATTAAGTAATAATGTTTTTGGTTGTATTTTTAATTATTTTACTTTATGTGTATGTTTTGCCTGTATGTATGTCTGTGTACCACAGGGTGCCTGATGCCTGCAGAGGTCAGAAGGGAGTCTGATCCCCTGGAACTGGATTTACAGATTGTTGTGAGCCACTGTATGAGTGCTGGGAATCGAACCCAGGCCCTCTGAAAGAGCGGCTAGTGCTCTCAATCGCGGAGCCATCTCTCCACTCTCCAGCCCCCTTTAAAGATCTACTTATTATTTTTACATTATATGTATGGATGTTTATGTGTGTGTGTGAAGTAGGGGGTTATGGTTGGTGCCTACAGAGGCCAGAAGAGAGTTCGATCCTCTGAAACTGGATTTATAGACATTTCCAGACCCCATGTGGATACTAAGAACTAAGCCATGTTCCTCTATGACAGCAGTAGGTGCTCTTTTAAGTAGATGTTTTATTGATTCACTTCTATCCCTATAATCATGTTGTGTTGTTTTTTTACATTCTGGGGAGAAATTCTCCCACTGCTCATGTTGAGCAGTGGGCCCACCTAAGGCCATGAAGCAGGGCACTGTCATTCGGGTCCTGGGGCTAATCACAGTTGCCATGCAGCCAGACTAGCATGCACCTGCAAACTGAAAGATTTGGAAATCTCCATGGAAGGCCTATCCAAAAGTAGTTGTGTAACTCCTTTTGAATCCACATCCAGGTCCCTAAGGGCATTACTCTCTGCCTTAGTGCCCTAGCCCAGGGCCACCAAGTGAGAACTGGCAAGCTCAGTGTTCAGTTGTGGTCAGGTCTGGGACAGCTGACTCCAGCGTGGCATGGAGAACAGCCAGAAGGGCCCCTGGAGCCTCTGGAACAGCTGCCTCCTGCCTCTTTCACCCAGTGGCCAGAGGGCTGGTCTTTGTTAAGGCCTCTGCCTGTACCTTAGATTCAAGGGCATGGGCTCCTCCCAAGCACCTGGCCACATGCCTCACAGTTTTATTCTGCCCCGTGTGCATTTTTAAATCGCATCTAAGACCAGCCTATACTCAGACACATGTCTGATTTGAGGGACAGAGTGAGTGAATGTGCTGGTGGGAAAAGGAGAATGTGGATTAGGATGGGGAAGTGAACTACGTGCATGAACCAGTGCAGAACACATGGAAGTCCGGGAAGGAGTGAGAGTGTTTGCATGACCAGAAACACCCAGGCTACTGACCAAGATGGCCTCCAGGTCTCCACGGCAGACAGAAAGCCTATGTGTCACATCAGAAGACAGATTGAGCTGGGGGAGATCTCAGTTGGCAAAGGCATGATGACCTGAGTTTGCTCACCAGCACCCACATAAAAAGGTGGGTGCGATAGTGTGTGCTTGTGAGCTCAACACCGAGAAGAAAACAGGGGCTATTGGGCTGACCAGTCTCACTGAATTGGGGAACCCCCAGATCCCAGAGAGAGTCTGTCTCAAAAAAGTAAAATAAAATTAATTAATTAATTAATCAAAAAGGATGGCTCTTGAGGAATGATACCCAAGGTTAACCTTTGGCCTTTACATACATGCACATGCATGGAAATTCACTCACACACATGCACACACTATTATTAGTCCTCCTTTCCAAGACTATGACCACATGGAGAAACTGAGGCTGGCTGACATTTCTCCTGCAATAACCTGGCCCTGAAAGCCCCGAGCTGGACAAACTGAAAAGGCCTTAGAGGGACTGGGTCAAGGGCCTGGCTAGGAACACCACATGAATGTGGTGTAAGGGTAAGAAGAGCAAGTGGTACCCAGACTGCCAGACCCCAAGTAACCTCAGCTGGCCCTGGGCCCAGGTGGCTGCAAACCAAGGTAGGGGCAACCTTTCCAGTTTAAAAATGATATCTGCATGCACACATGTCATCTAATGTCTATGGGCCCCAGGTTGCTCTGCTAGGCTGCTAGGAACCCCTCTCTCTCCCTCCATTCCTTCCCCTCCTTCCCTGCTCCCTCCCTCTCATTCTCCTCCCCCTCCCCCTCCCTTCTTCATGACTAAGATGAAACCGAGGGTCTTCTCAGGCACGCATCCTACCACTGAAACACACACCCCCCCCACCCTCCCACCCCACCCCCCACCACCATGCTATTTTCCCTGATAGTTTCACTACTTGGTAAGGTCCATTTACAGAGCTGAGGCTGTAGCTTAGTAGCAGATGGTTTGCCTAGCATGGTATGAGCTTGACCTCCATTTACACATGTACACACAGCCAAGGTCAGAGGCCCTACATTCATGATCTGTCCTATTTCTGCCCTCAGTCACTTTGCCCCCACAGTGAGCTCTAAGCCCTACAGAAGTCTGTACACCACAGGCCTCCTGTGTGTCAGCACTGTGTTCTAATAGCACACAAGGCAGTTGAGATCTGGGGAGAGCCATGATGAACACAGGGATCCTGGCTGCATTACCACAGTATCCACATCGTGATGTACATTAGGGAGAAAATTAAATAACAAGCTAGAGTCACTAGTGTGATCTGCAGACCAGCGGCGTCTGCTGTCCTGAACACCAGCTGTGTAGCTTCTTAGGCTCTGCGCAGCCCGACTCCAAACACTTGTTACACTCCAGAAGACAGTGGATGCACTCAGCTTCTATGATATAGCCTCCAAGAAGAGGAACAATTGCCACCAGTCACCAAAAAAATCCTTAAAGGGATAGCTGAATCCATGCATGACAAGCCTCTGTAGTCCTCAGTCTCCTACCTGGAAACTGGAGGAACTGGGCTACGTGGGGGAACTTTTCAGGCTGAGAATGTTTTTTCTGGATATGGAGACATCAAGAATCTAAGGGCTAATCATTGAAGAGGTGACAGGGACCCTTCCCCGGGGTCCTCAGTCATACTAACAGGCCCAGGTTCTTTCTACTTATGCTGGCGGTAATTCGGCTCTTTGCTGTTCAGAGAACCTGCTCCAAGTGTGAGCACTACAGGCACTGTATGGTCGGTCTTGACCACAGTGGACCCAGGAAGCTGGCAGGTCCTTCTATCCAGCCCCACCCCCAACTTCCCCCGTCCCACCCTGCCTCTGGTTCTGGGAAAAACCAGCCCTTCCTGAGGCTGATGCAATGGGCTCGAAGAGCAATGTCCCGGGCCACACTGGCCTTCTGAGACGGTGGGGAAGGAGGTCTGCCACGTTCACAAAGCGCTCCTCCGTCATTACATCAGTCACAGACATCAGGGCTGTCACGGCTGCAAGACTGGGTGGCAATCCAGCCACGCAGCCCCTACAGTGAAACCGAGACCCCAAGTTGTATTTCCATCCACATTTTGCTTCCTCTACTGGGGAGAACATTTACCACTTACTCTGCTCTGCTATTTTGAAACTCTGCCACCAGACAATGCTTGCCACTTTTGTTTTGTGTTTTTCTGGAAGTCCTTGGAAGTCAAGGTCCAGGCTTTTCCTCTTTCCCCTGCCCTGCAGTTCAGGATCCTGTTTCCTTTCTTGCTTACCAAAAGGGTAAGTGGTGTTTGTTTGTTTGAACAGGGTACTTTTGTAGCCAGGCTTGCTTGACAATCCTATGTGCTAAGGCTGGCCTCGAACCCTATGATCTTCTGACTCCACCTCTCAAGAGCTCCAAAGGAATAAATGAAAGAAAGGCCTGGAGTCCGGCTTCCCTGTCTGTGGCCCTGGCTTATTCCCTGCCAACAGGAAATCAACCTAACCTCACCTCTGTGCAAGTTCCAGCCTGAGTGGTGAGACGTGTGTGTGCGCGCTCTCTCACACACACACACACACACACACACACACACACACACAGGTTTTCAGACTCAGAATCATCTGCTTGTTCACCAGTGGCAGGTGGTAGGAGAAACATCCTCCCATCTTTACAGGACACTCACAGTCGGGACCCCCAAGAAGTTCAGAGGCTGAGGATATCAGGGAAGAACAGACGGGCACACTACCAGATGTGCTGTTTCAGCAGAAATGAGCACAAAAGCACAGGCCGGTGGAGATAGGAAGTGTCTGGCTTAGCCTGGGAGTTTGGAGAACTTTCCAGAAGGATTAATAATTAGCATTGCAGAAAAAGTTGGGAATAATCTTAATTGCAGAATGTTAAAGGAGAAACAGGTTCTTCCTCCCTCTCTCCCTTTCTCCTTCCTTTCTTTTTTAAATTCCCTCCCTCCATATAATGTCTGTATCCACAGATACACACTTCTATACTATATGCTATATCTGCATATATTACATGAGCTATATGCATGGCATGGTATACATAACAAAGGGTGTATCGATTATAATTTTCCTGATTTCATGCATCTTTACATTATCTATAAGTATATAAATATACAGTAAATGGACCCTTAACACAGGGCTAGGCCTGGTGTCACAACACCATAATCTCAGCACTTGGGAGACTGAGGCAGGAGGATTGTCTGTTGGAGGTCACCATATGGTGAGACCTTATGGCAAAAAAAAATATATATATATGGGGTGGGGGGCAGGGAGGAAGGTCTAGAGAAATGGGTCAGTGGTTGGGAGCATTGACTGCTCCTGCAGAGGATGCAGGTTCGGTTCCCAGCCCCCACATGGAGGCTCACAGCCATCTGTAACTCTGGTTCCAGGGGATCTGGTGCCTTACTCTGAACTCCATGCCGGCAGGCACATGGCACACTCACACACACACAGGCAAAACACTCATACAAATGAAACAAAACCAAATAGACTATTTTAATAAATGGGGGCTGGATATGTAAGTCAGTGGTAGAGCTCTTGCTTAGTGTTAGCACAGGGCTGTGGATTCAATTTCCAGCATTGCAAAGGAGAAAACTTACCCCATGAAAACCATGAACGTAAACAGCCATCTCTGGGGAGAGAGGGAGGAAGAGTGCAGCTACTTAACATTTGCTAGGTCTTGTGTGTCAAGTTAAGAAATGGGCATGTTGATATTATAAAATATATATATAATTATATATAATATATATAATTAATATCTAATTTTTCCTGTTTTTGTTTTTCTTCTCCTCCTTCTTCTTCTTTTACAACAGGATTTCTCTGTTGTAACTGACCGTCCTGGAACTCACTCTGTAGACCAGGCTGGCCTGGAACTCACTCTGTAGACCAGGCTGGCCTGGAACTCACAGAGATCCATCTGCCTCTGCCTCCTGAGTGCTGGGATTAAAGGCGTGCACCACCACTGCTCAGCAATATCTAATATTTTTAAAGAAATGTAATATTTTTTAGAAAAAAAGCCAAACAGTGGTGTGCACGGTAATCCCAGCACGCCAGCACTCTGGAGGCTGAAGGAGCAGAGTGGTGGGTGACCAGTTCAAGGACAGCCTGAGCTATTTAGTGAGACCCTGTAACAGGGAGCAGAGGGATAGGAAGGCGGGAGGAGGGTCGGAGGGAGAGGGGAGAGCGGGGAAGGGGGGCGAAGGAGGAGAGAAACAGAGAGAAAGACAGACAGAGGCAGAGACAGAGAGAGAGAGACAGGGAGACAGAGACAGGGAGACAGAGACAGGACGACAGAGAGGGAGAGAAAGAGAGGGGGAGGGAGATACTGAGATTCCAAGTAGAAATAACAGCCTTAGCAAAAAGCTTGAAGACAGGAACCAGCAGCCATACACACAGGATTCAGCAAAGAGCGGCGCTCTCCCGAACTCCAAGGTAGCTTTCCTAGTCTTTCTTCTTTTTATCTTAACTCCTCAAATCCAGCCTCACTCCCAGTAGCTGAATTTTTGGTAAGATCTTCCCTCTCGCACTGCCGTCTTGCGGCTGTCGCCCGTCTAACCGCGGATTCGGTCTGCAGACTGGCGGAGCCGGGTGCTGCGAGGGCGCTGCGGGAGGCTGCCGCGCCGGTCCCGGCCAGCAGAGGGCGCGGCCGGGCAGTTCCGAGTGCCTCCGCGGAGACCCGCTGCCATAATGCAGGAGGCAGCAGGAGGGAAAGCGGCTAAAACCCACCTCCTGACCTCAGAGAGAAACCGAACTCCCCCAGGCACTTGGACGGGAAACTTCTCTGGAGAACTGCCAGAGCTCCCCTGGCTTGTCCCCAGGACGTCTATCTAACCGGGGTGTAGACTAGCACCTTCACCCAACAGCCGGGGAGGCTTTAAGGAAACTACCTTCCCTGGCGTGGCCTCACTGTGGGAGTTCTGTCTCTCCAATACCTTTTGATCACCTTTTGGCATTTGAACCCAAAATGTCCCCTCCTACAGGGAGCCCCTCGCCTGGTCCAGGTTGTCTCTCTACACTCAGTATTCTGAGATGGCGCCCCGACCTAACTTCTCACTTGATTCTGAGATCCTTGACGACAAGGATAGTGGGTTTTAGTATGTTTAATCTTTTTCATAGGAAAACACAGATACGCACCACTAAATAAATATTTTTTTAAAGAATCAGAACCATCCATATTTCAGAGCGTTTTGGTACCAAAAAAAGACCATGAATTTCTCCCTTCCTTGCCTGCCCAGCCAACCCCACCTCCGTCGACGACTGCTAAGAAAATGGTGTGAGTCCTTTCATAAGACACAGTCACAAACTTTTATAATTTATACCATACGTCTTAGTCTCCGTTTCCATTTTCACTTACTCTTGAACATCTTTCATGCTAGTGTACATACTAATTTGTTATTTGGTGACAATATGTATGTATATAAACGTGTGCGTGCGTGTGTGTGTGTGTGTGTGTTGGCTACATCAAAATATCATACAATGATACAATAAACAGAAACTCTGCACACAAACTGAGCCTGAGGACACATGCCTATAATCGCAGCACTCAGGAGGGAGAGGCAGGAGGACCAGAACTTTCAGGCCGACTTGGGCCACATGGAGAACTCCTATGTCAATAAAACAAAGCAAAACAAAAATCCTTCTAGATGAATTAAGCGATAATTCTCCATTCTTCCCTCGCACAAGTTTTGGTTATCAACAATCTATGCTTCTATGGATACCTCATTCCCTTTCATGGATGAGCGATATTCATAATAGGAGACATCATTTGTTTATCCATTCTCTGATAACAGATATTATATTAAGGACATACATGAGAACCTGTGTGCATGCATGTAAACACACCCACCCACACACACACACACACACACACACACCCGCACTCACACACCCTTGGGTAAAACAAACAGTAAAACAAACCTATCTGCCCACATGGGACTCCTGGGGATGGTTTGATAGAAGAAAGTCTTGCAAATGGGCTGCAGAGGCATAGACGTGAGCACTTAACAGTGAGCAGCATGCTTAGCTTTAACATGAAGGTGCCTGACCCCGTCTCAGACCCTCTGGTTTAACAGGGATGTCTGGAGTGTAGGAGTCTGGTTCCTGAAACACCTTCACTTTTGCATTGTGATGTGAGGCCACACAGTAGCAAACATGGTTATGGGGACCTGCTGTGCTGCTGGGCTCCCTGCTTGGAACCCTAAGCCTGCCCACTACCAGGGTCCAGCCCCAGCAGGTCAGGGCTTTGAGGAGGTGGGTGTGGAGTGGGAGAAAAATCACTCATGCACACGTTTTCTTGAATGAAGATCTCAGCTCTCTTTATTCATACTATTTTTTTGGTTGCCAGCAGACTTTTCTCTTATTCAGACTTTTTCCTTCTCCTTTGGTTCCTCGATACAATTCAAGCTTTTTCCTCTCTATTCAATTTAATTTTATACACATACATACACCTCTTGTGGGAGGAGACAAACTTCAACACTCTTATTCTTTTCATCTCTCCATTCATTCACACATTCATGCATCATGAGGATGAAGCAGAGCTTCAACACCACACACACACACACACACACACACCTCATATACACCTACATCTTATAAGCTTTAGCATGCATACAGCCTTACCCATGCTTCTTGCAGACTCTCCTGAGGATGAAGCCTTGTGGATGATGTCTTATGGATCGTGCCTTGTGGATTCAACATTGAGGATTCATTCTTGTGTATTCATCCTACCTTGTGAATTCAACCAAGGCTTCGACACACAAACATATACTCTTTGAACAAAGCCCTTAAGCAGGTTACCATGAAAATACCCACACATAACAAAACATCTCTCGTATGTTCTGTTCCCATCGTTACATTGTACAAACCAAGTATTTTCTCTTAGCCAATTTCCTTGTTAGGCTGTAGTTTATGGTAACCAAACAATACTCAATCATTCTATTATTTTTCTATTAAAATTAAAGGATCACACGCAAGAGAATTCTTACTTTTTCTTTGTCATATAGAAAAGAAAATCTGTTTCATTGTCTTTATGTTCTCAAGGTGCATCAGCAAATTCATAATAATAATTGCAAAACAAGGAAAATCAATTTGATCAAACTTAACAGTGGGCACTGAAACTCACCTGTCATCTATTAATCATCCTTTGTATTTGCTTCCTGATCTAGCAAGTCCTCAGCAAAGAAGAATATGTTTTGCTTTCCCCAAGTCAGCTGGCAAAACACACTGACCTAGTCTCTCTGACTATGCATGCTTCTTAGTTATTCTTTCTGGAGTTTCAGTTGAACCATTAATTCAGCTGAGTGGCTTTGCCTTTTTAGAAAGTCACCACTGTTGTTCAGTAGAAGGAATTATTCAGGAGAAAATCCCCCAGAAATGGTGAGCTGTGCTTCTCAAGCCCCAACGCTGGCTGCAATTCCTCTGATATGACTCCCGAAGCCCACATAGAGACAGTCCACTCCTCACTGCCACGGTGCCTGTCAGAGTCGGCAGCACAGTGTGATGGAAGCCTGGGCTGGCGAAGCCTTGAAGACAAACTCCATAGAGTGAGCGTCTCCCAATCCTGGAAGCCCAGACTGCCCACATCACCCTGGGTTAGCTCCCAGTTCTGAGATCTCTTAGCACTGCCCCTTTGAGAAAGGAAAGCTGACCTTCATTCAGAGGCAGTCCTAGCAAGGAAAAGAGGGAAATGAGGGCGGATCCAAGGGAGAAAACATTGAAAAGAGAAGGGAACAGAGAAGAGAGAAAAAGCAGACACACAGAGAAGAGCCTATGACAAGAATTAAAGTAGTAAAAGGAGAAGCCCGCACTGGTGACACACACTTTTAATGCCGCATCTGAGAAGCAGAGGCAGGTGGAGCTCTGTGAGTTCAAGATCAGCCTGATCTGAGTATTGAGTTCCAGTCCAACCAGGGCTATACAGTGAGACTCTGTCTCAGAAAGAAAGAAAGAAAGAAAGAAAGAAAGAGAGAAAGAGAGAGAGAGAGAGAGAGAGAAAGAAAGAAAGAAAGAAAGAAAGAAAGGGAGGAAGGAAGGAAGGAAGAAGAAGAAAAAGAAAAGGAAGAGGAAAAAAAGAAAAAGAAAAAAAGAAATACTGAAACAAAAATATATAACAGGGAGAAAGAGAAAGCAGAAAAAGAGAAAGGAACAGAAAGAGAAGAGACGTGGGGAGAGGAGCTGGACTCCTGAGTCCTCCAAAAGAGTGCGTCTGCTTCAGATCCAGCAAGACACAAAAGGCAGCTGGGGGAAGCCGTGACTTGGTTGTAGGTCTGGCTTGCAGAGCTTGCCCTGTCAGAGGACAGCTGGTAGGAATAAGTACTTCAGGGCACTGAACTCAGGGGTCAGGCAGGCACCTTACCACTTACCATTGAGCCATCCTGCTTAAAATGCATCTATTTTAAAGCGGGTGTCACACAGCTTGTGTGGTATCAGACTTTGAACATGAGGCAAAAGCAGAAAAGGGATGCCCAACGCTGGGTACCCAGAAGGTGGCATGGTTGTCTTAGTAATTTAGCAACAGGATAAAGTCCTCAAAAAAGCAGGTACTCTTTGCACAGGTTCTTAACCACGAGGAATACTCATTGAGATGCTGTTTATGGTATAGAGAAAGAGAGGGGAAAAAAAAGGGAAAAAATAAAATGTGGCTTCAGACATTTAAGATACACTCCTACAGCACAGTGCCATACAGCTGGAGCATTGGCACGGGGCTGCGAGGTAGCCTAATTGGTAGAATGCTTGCCTAACGTTCATGAAAACCTGGCTTCAATCGCCGGTGCCCAGTGACACATGTCTGCAAGGTCAAGACTTTGGAGGTGGAGGCAGAAGTTCAAGGTCATCCTCAGCTCCATAGTGAATGTAAGGTCTATCTCGAAGTATATCTATGTGCCAGCAGGGGTCAGCAGCTGTAACCCAGGTCAGGCTTCTGCCATGGAGCACCCTGGGTTGTCCTCCTCTGTGAAAACAGTGTAAAAATGTTTTTATGAAGGTGTTATGTAAGCTTCCCAGGAGGAGAGCAAGCGATGGCCCTCCCCAGCTATGATGCCTGCAACTAAAACAAAGGGCAGTGCGGCCCAATGTCCCTACGGGGCTTTAGCCGTAACCAAACGCTCTAATTGGATTTAAGGCCCACCCAGCAAGAGGGAACTCATGCCTGCTACTGGAAACCTAGTCAACTGCCCTGGATGGATCTCGACTCTTAGAGGAGAACCTACAGCTTCCACTCCACTAAACCAGCACAACTCCTAACCACACTCCAAATATGTATGCTAATGCCAACAGATTAGTGTAGGTCTCGCAACTCGTCAAAGAAACAACTCCTTTCGACAGTTAGAGACCATGACAAAAACCCACAAACGATCTAAGTTCAAAGAACAAGTGACAATGTGGTCTAACCCAACAGATAGGACTCCTGCACCGAAGACTCGGGGATCTAACAAAGAAGGGGTGGCAAGATTGTAGGAGCCAGAGACACAGGAAGTTAGCTGTAAAATGTTGCCTCCTAGGAATGTCAGAGAGGCTACACCCAAGGAGTCTCATCAACATGGCTGCATAAACAGCCCTTCCCTATCTACCCCTTCCTTATCTCTGCCAAGACCCCAGGCATCCAGGCATCCAGTCTTGTCATCACTGAGCCCAGGCCCCACCTCAGACTGGCTGAGGGGTGTGAGGCCAGTTTTTCTGTGCAGGAGATTTCCTTGACTGCATGGCTTGGGTAGGAGGCTATATGAGACTGTCCTAGAGCTAAGAGTGAGTTGAAGCTTACTTGAAACCTTATGTCACCCCTAAAGATAAGAATGGAAGGCGTTCGGCTGCTCCTTGCTCTAGCCTGGCAGCTTCACGGAAGCAAAGAAATATGGCTTAGACTGATGCTTTGTCTGCCCTGTAGCTAGCTGGAAGCACAGATTCTCCACATGCATACGAGGCGGCAGCGTGTCCCCGTCTCAACCAGTGAATCCCAATCTCAACCAATGAGTCCCAATCTTATGATCAATGACCACTCCCCAGACTGTAACCCTATAAAATGCACCCTAAAACCAGCATTAAAGGAGGCATTTCTCCCGAGTTTGTACACTCTTTGACTCACCGGCCCCCCCAAAGACTGGATGGGACCGCAGTAAGAACCATGTCCCTCCAAGCCTCATTCCCTGAGGCTTTAGCCGCCACTCCTCCGGGAGGTGTGTGATGGATAAGGATTTCTTTTACAACAAGCTGGAGATCAAAGCTATGCTAGGTCCTTTCTATTGGGTCTCCAATACCCCTTCCTCTGAAAGAGGATGTTGTTTCTGTTCTTAGGACTCACTAGCCCTGTGAAGATGGTAATATTAATATCTCGTGTGGTTTTCAATAAAGAACAGAGACAATTCTCTGAGATGCAAATCTGAACAGCCTACACAAAGGGTCTCATCTCTGATGGATTGACCCAGAGCAAGTGGCCTCCAAGCAATTTATTCAGGAAAAGGCACGTCCCACTGATACGAAAGTCTTGACTGCTAAACGAATAGAACTTCCATAGCACAACAAGCCTCAACTTTAGTTGATATCATTTTATGGGTAAAGTCAAGACCTTGGGTAAAGTATTCCCTGTCTGGTGCTTGGGCTGTGGTAGTAAATCATGGGAGACTCCTCTGTTAGCAATAATAAAATCAGTTGCCTTCAATGCAAAGATCTCAGTGGGCAAAGTGAAATCTGAATAACAATTGCTCCATTTATGGGTTTTTGAGTGGACAATTGCCAGTCCTCCAAACTATCATTCTTTCTGCATTCAAGAAAGCTGCAGCCCATCCACACCCAGAAAGCTGGTTCTAACAGCTAATGAAAGTGATCTTCTGGCAGAAGCTTCTGCTGACACATACAACAGCTTTCCAAAGTTCATGTTACTTCACAAAAGTGCATGTAGCTTTATAATATTTGAGAATAAGTTTAAATATTCTATGACAGTCCTGTGTCCATGGTACCTTGGGTTCTGCTCCACCAGGCCTAGATCCTCTGGCTTTGTTTCTACTTTTCAGTTTTAGAGAAATAAATACCTTTTGGGTGTGGATAATATTCAAAATATATTGTCATGTTGTTTCAGTTCATTGAAAAGCTGGCTCTGGAGATGAGATATGGTCCTCCTACTTCAGACCCAAGCATGTTTGTCTCAAAGTTTCCTCCAAATTCCTGTCCTGGGTAAGGATGGTCCCTGACTCTGCGACAGGAAAAAGAAAAACAGTAACACAATAACCCCCCAAAAAAAAGGACTTCTGCACTTAAAAATGGCTAGGAGATAAAAAAAAAAGATGTCTCTGTAATTACATGTTTTAGTTCCGAGTATGTCTACCTTTCTTTGGTTCTTGTTTACAAAAATTATTTTCCCAATCCAAGGTCATCCTCATCTCTGAAGATCTTGCTGAAATGTAAACTTTCACTCTCTCTTGGGACCTGTAAGACCATGGTGGGGAAGTTAAAAAGCTGTAAAATTCCAAGCAGAGAAAAAAAGTTTTCTTAAAACTTGCAATAAAAAAAATGTTGATAAAAGTATGCATACAGGTAATTCTAATTTGCTACATGCCATGGATGTAATTTTGCTTTGACTCTTGTTTAGGAAAATAAAATAAAAAGAATCAGTAAGTAGGTATGAAAAAAAAGGGATGTAACACATGAAGTTATATTTTTTATCAAAAGGGGTTAAAGATGTTTTGGATAAGGATGGATATTGTATGATGAAATGAGAGTTTATCCTAAGAATGAAAAATGACAGACAAGGACAAAACCATAAAAGCTGAAAGCCAAGTCACTGAGGTCTGAGTACATTGTACAGCGCTAATGGAGGATGAGACTTAAGGATAAGATACATTTGATGACTGACATCTCTAAATTCTTAAGGTTAGAATGATCTGTTCATGGTAACAAAAACCGACTTGAAAATGTATGTCTTGGACTGGAGAGATGGTTCAGTGGTTAAGAGCATTGACTGCTCTTCCAGAGGACCAGGGTTCAATTCCCAGCACCCACATGACAGCTCACAACTGTCTGTAATAGACCCAGGGGATCTGACACCTCACACTGACACACATAAAATAAAGTTAGATAAGTAAAAAAAATAAGAAAATGTCTTAATAACTTATGCTTTTGCTAAACGTGTTAAGCTTTAACCATTGGGAGAAACTAAGTCATAACAAAAACTATGGCAAATTCTTACAACTGTCTGCTTATGAAAACCAGCCTTAAGCTGTTCTCTTTGCAACTATATTCTTTGTGATAAATTAGCTTCTTAATAGAAAAGATCTATTAAGTTAATTTAGATCTTGTAACAGTACAGCATAAAAAGGATCAAGAGAATAAAGTCCCCAGTTTCTCCATGGACTGTATTTATGATCTAAAGTTTAATTTGATACTAAAAGAGTTTTAACTGAATAAATTGTAAATATAAAGCTCAAAATCTTAACATGGATAAAATTACCTTAATTTATAAAATCTAATGTTATGAGAGTTTACTAATTTATTGTAAACTGTTAAAACATGGGTAACTAAGATATAAAAGTTAATTCTCACTCACTTTATAAAAGATTAAATGTCTTTAATGTACCCAGAATTGTGTACATTAAAGAATTTGTGTCGTGCTAACTACAAATGTAATTCGTTTACAGAGACAAGATTAGAAGGAGAGACCAATTCATAGCTCCCATTATATAGTCTTCTGTATATGTTAAACTGTAAAGTTAAAGCTAAAGCAGATAACTCAAAACAGATTTATGGTAAACTTAAATTTTAATATTCAAAATTAACTTTTAAAATGGTTATGGAGCAGGGCGGTGGCACATGCCTTTAATCCCAGCACTCGGGAGGCAGAGGCAGGCGGATCTCTGAGTTTGAGGCCAGCCTGGTCTACAGAGTGAGCTCCAGGACAGCCAGGGTTAACTTAGAGAAACCCTGCCTCAAAAAACAAAGCAAAACAACAACGACGACAATGACGATGAAATAAATTAAATCCTCAAGTGAGGTGGGTTAAACTCACGCTTGCATGGCAGGACATCCCCACACTCAATCAAGTACCACCCTTTCTTTCCCTTGGATGGGACACAGACTCCATCAGAGTAAATTGCATGCTAACCCTTTACAGGAAAAGGGTGCATAGGGAAATGAGAGCTGCCGGAGTCTGATGCTCCTGTCTCTGGCTGTGTAGGCCGGGCCAGGAAACCCCTCCTTACCTATAGGGAAGATGACTTACTCCTCATGCTTCATGTGACCTGTGTGTGTGTGTGTGTGTGTGTGTGTGTGTGTGTGTGTGTGTACCTAGAGTCTGTACCTATGTCCTAAATGTCTCAAACAGCAGAGGCAAATAGCAATTACTCTGCATCCAGTGTCTGAGATGACATATGAGGGCGCTGTGAACGGGAAACCTTGAACACAAGCCTGCCACGGGATCTGTCTGGGAACCGCATGCTGGTTTCATTGCCCACATCCTATACCTGGCTTCTGAGTCTCCTACTCTCAGCAAAATCTAATTCCAGAGCAGAGAGGTAAATACCTGATTCTGTAAAGAGTCCCCAAAAGAGTTTTAAATAATATATGACAGGGCTGGTCAACACAGCAGGCTAAACCACAGACACTCATTACTCACTAAGTTAGGAGCTGTCGTCCCGTGAGCCCATCATGCCCAGGTAAAGAAACAACACTGCGGGAGGAGGAAGAAAGGAGGACTGTGAGAGTCCACCCAGACCAGCCTCTCAAGGACCAGCTTTCCAGCCCTGTTTTTGTTACAAACCTTGAAACCAGCAGGCCTGTGCTAGGGAAAAGCTTAAGGGATTCAACAGAGGACATTTGGGGAGGGGGACCACCATATCCCTTCTTCCCTTTGGACTCATGGTAATATTAGCCGTATGTTCCTATAAGGCTAATGGCCAATAATGGCTAATGGCTCCCCAAGACTGGCCTCTAAATAGCTTTTTAATATGTATATATACATATATAATAATATATATATCTTTTTATGTAATTTATATATAATTTTTATATATAATTTATCTATATAATATAGTAAATTATCCCTAACTGTTCATCAAAATAGAAGTTGGTCCTTATAAATAATTAAAAAGGCCAACAATCCCTGGAATCCACATCTGACTACCTCACAGGACCTGAAGGGTCTCTCACCCTTCTCCTAGCTCTAATGATAGGGTCCTGTGTGATTAACTGATTGCCAGGTATTGTAAAACAACAGATGTTTCTGCTAAAGTAATGACCCTAAGAACCCAGTGCCTGCCCTTCATAAAAATCAAAGATCTGAAGGTAAATAAAACAATCGGGGAAGGAAACGAGCAAGGTGACACCATCTCGTCCTGACTTCATCTTGTGTCTGCTCAGCTGCTTTTCAGTCTTGGCAACACAGCTGAGACTTCCCATGAACCTGGCCATGCCCAGATGCATAAACCAAATATCTGCTGAATGCATAACCAGAGTGAACGTTCCAGGTCCCCTGACCTACGTCCGACAGTAAAGTCCCTGTGGATTTGTCTTTAAGAACTTTGTACCTCTGGGTTTCGGTGCTGAGAAGCTTTGAGAAAAGAGCCTGTTCTCAATTGCCAGCGAATAATGTACTCTAATTCAGCCCTGTATCCTGGGGCCTGGTATAGTCTCACCTGGACTATAACAGTAAATGACCACGTGGGTGCTGGGCTTGGAACACAGGTCCTCTGGAAAAGCAGTCAGTGCTCTTAACCCATGCGCTGACTCTCCAGCCACCACAGACAGGTTTCTATGGCAGGGCTTCTCAAACTTTTTTCGCTGGGACCCCTTTCTGTCCAAAAAATTTTTACATGACCCTGGGTGTGCAAGTGTATAAAATAGGCATACAAATTAAACGTTCATTACTAATTAATGTAAAGAATTAATTTTTCAAGTATATTTGTTTTGTATGCTGTGTGTGGACAAGTGTGCCGTGACACGCATGTGGAGGTCAGAAGACGACTTTTGAGAGTCAGTTCTTCAGGGGCTCAAACTCAGGTTGTCAGTCTTGAAGATAAGCACCTTTATCTACTGGGCCATCTTGTCTGCCCAAATAAATTTGTTTTAAAGCAATTTATTTGTCATGCATATCATTTTATTGCCCATTAAGATAAAAACAGATTGTCATATCGATGAGATAGATTTGATTGTTTATTTTTATGCAAAGAATTAAATTTTGGCCAAAATTTGATATCGTAAGATATAGACCACTGTCAACATTTTTCAGTTGATTGATATTTTGATTTTGTAATCGTTGATGCTGAGAATCAGATAAATAAATATATACGCAAAAGTATGTTTAGGGCCATTTCTGAAATTGTTGGAAATTCTGTCTTAATCCCAGTTTTTGAGAGGTCCAGCCAAGGAGGTCAGCCTGGACCACACAGTAAGACCCTATCTCGAAAACAAACTACCCAACATCGCTTAGCAGCTCAGAAACTCATTTGAGAGGCAAGGTTTTTTATTTGCTTTTCTCATCCTTTGTGTATGTCTCTGTGCGTATATGATGTGTGTGTTTCTCTTCATGTATAAGAACGTAGATATAAATGTACCTTGTCAGATGAAAACCTCACCATCTACCTCACTTGAATCAGTCTCTGTCCACTGCTGCGCATGCCTGCAAGTGTCTATGGCATTCTGTTTCTCCCTGCTGTCTCTCTGTGGAAGTGTTATTAGAAGATGCACACCGCCACGCCAGCTTTACACGGGCTCTGGAGATCCAAACTTAGGTCCTCGTACTTTTTTTCTTTTCTGTTTGAGATAGGATTTCCCTGTGTATCCCTGGCTGTACTGGAACTCACTCTGTAGACCAGGCTGGCCTCAAACTCAGAGATCCTCCTTGCCTCTGCCTCCTGAGTGCAGGGATTAAAGGCGTGTGTCAACCATATCCGGCTTAGTCCTCATACTTTCAAGGAAAGCATTTTACCCACTGAACCATCCCTCCAGTCCAAGGCAGTGATTCTGGTTTTTTGAGACAGGGTCTCATGTAACCTAAGCTGGCCTTGAGCTCACTAAAAAGCCAAGGAAGACCTCAGGCTCCTGATCCTTCTGCCTCCTTTTCCCAAGGGCCAGGATTACAGGAATGTGCCAGCATGCTGGTCAGGCTTTTAAAAGAGGGCAGTGCAGGGTCTGAGAGCCAATGGAGGCAGAAAGAAAAGACCCTCAGGCACCAGCTTGGGCTGATGTACATGTCTAGGGACTTAGCAAAAATTCCTTTTTTTTTTCCAGCAGAACTTGGTAAGCTGGCCTGCATGTAGGACTTGGGGGTCTCAGGAACACCATGTGCAGTACCTGGGGTTTAGGTCCAGTCCCTGGACACTTGGGAGTAGGTTGCTCATTCAGCAGCACTTCAGAGAGAGCTGAGAATCCTTATAAGCCACAGACTGGATGGTGTTGGGCCTAGAGGCTGAGAGCACTCAGGGGAAAGGATGGCTTCCTGGCTGGACTGCAGAGTGTGTGCCTGGGTGGTCGGGGAGTGGCTGGCTACAGGGGCGTGTCCACAGTAGACACTGTTTGCTCTCCAAGTTTCTATTTGTCCAAGAATGATTCACATGTCTTCCCATTGGCCAGCCCTTCCCCTTACACTGTGGTCAACCCTTGAGTTAGGGACAGAAGAATGGAAATGTTTGTGACAACAGAGGGCCAGTATTTGAAGTCCACCTCGGAGATGTGTGACTTTGGGAAAATCACATTCCCCCCTGGCCTCAGTTTTCTTGTAAATAAAATGGGATGATGACTGTCTTAATTACTGTTCTATTGCTGGGAAGAAACTCTAAAACCAAGGCAACTCTTATTTTAATAAAGCCTATAATTGAAGGGTTGCTTACAATTTTAGATGATTAGTGCCTGGAAGCTTACAGGCATGGCACTGGGACAGTAGCTGAGAGCTTTACATCCTGATCTGCTGCAGGTAAAAGGCAGAGACAGACAGACAGACAGACAGACAGACAGACAGACTGGGCCTGGTATGGGTTTTTGAAACCTCAAAGCCTACCCAGTGATATACCTACTCCAAGGCCACGGTCACTCCAATAAGTCCTGATCCTCCCCAAACAGTTGCACCAACTAGGGACTGAGTGAGCCGATGGGGGACATTCTCATTCAAACCACCACAATGACATACCGTATAGGATCGCAACAAGGAGCAAACAGGATAAATTCTGTAAAACGCTTGACATGGTCACTCACTTAATAAATATTTCTTCTTTTTCCTTGCCATTTTTCACTTAGTGAGCTGGTTTGAATGAGAGTGGACCCCATAGGTTCATATTTGAATACTTGGTCCCTAGATGGTGAAATTGTTTAGAAAGAATGAGGAGCTTGTTGGAGGATGTTGGGGTAAGCTTTGAGGGTTCAAAAGACTCACACAATTCCAAGTCTTGTTCTCTGCCTTATGTTTGTAGATCACATTGTAAGCTCTCAGCTACTGCCTCAGCTCCATGCCTACCTGCTTCCTGCCATGATAGTCATGAACTCTAATACCTGAAATTGTAAGCCCCCGATAAACTCTTCTATAAGTCGCCTTAGTCATAGTGTCTTATCAAAACGAGAGAAGTAACTCAGAGACTTAGCAAATATTTGAGGCCTGATTGTAACACGCAACCGGACCAAACCCTAGGAAGAGAGTAATGAACAATGCTGGCTATTGCTCAGCTGAATTTCCCCATCTTATATAGTTCAGGGTACCATCCAGGGAGCAGTGCAACCCACAGTACGCATGTCCTTCCACTCCTTCATGTAATCAAGACGATTCTTTAGTGGCATGTCCAGAAGCCCATCTCCTAGAAGATTCTAGATTGTGCTGACAATTGACACTAACCAACGCAGGGCCTTAGAGCCAGAAATCTACATGGATTTTCAACCATAATTCCACACTTAATCTGTCATGGCTTGTTAAGTAAATCTCTCTTCACCTCTTGTGCTGGGAATCGAACCCAAGAATTGAACCCAGGGTTACATGTATGCTAGATAAGTACTTTACCATTGAGCTACACCCTTGGTGAGTTCCTTCATCTGCTCAGGCCTCAGTTTTATCTTCTATAATATGTGGTTAAAAATTTCTACCTTACGGAATTGTGGTGATAGAACCAAGTCATGTGTAGAAAATCCCCTCTCAGGGACTGACACAAAATGAATAGTTGGGGGATATCGGTTTCAGGGTTGGAGAGACGGCTCCACAGGTAAAGGGGTTTGCTGTGCTGAGTTGGATTTTTGAAACCCATGTAAATAAAAATAGAAGGAGAAGTGGACTCCACAAGGTTGTCCTCTGATCTCCACACAGACGTTGGGGCACAGAAGACTCCCCAATAATAAAAAATAATAATTGTATTTCCTCAAATAAAAATCCTCAGTAGGAATATGAATTGCTTTTCTGATATTGTAATAAAATACCCTGACCAAAAGCAAATTACAGAACAAACTGATTATTTTGGCTTATGGCTCCAGGGGGCTTGATGTCCAGGTGGCGAAGCCTTGGTGGCAAGAGGCTCAAGCAGGAAGCTGAGAGATTGCATCTCAACCTTTCACCACACACAGGAAGCAGAGAGAGAAACTGGAAGTAGAGTGAGGCTATAAACTCTTCCTCCAGTGAGGTTCCATTATCCACCACTACCACCTGGGGAACAACTGTTAAAAAACGAGCTTATAGGGGACATTTCTCATTAGAACCACAATAATAGTTCACAAGGATCTGCTGGGCAGTTACTAAAAGAAAGCCTTGCAATTGCAAGTGTGTATCTTTTACAGTCTGGGGAGTTTTTCAAGGATAGGAGAATCATCTTAACAATAAGCCTTTTGGGGCTGGAGGGATGAATAGCACTGGCAGCACTTCCAGAGGACCTAGATTTGACTCTCAGCACCCACATGGTGACTCACAACCATCTATACCTCTAGTTCCAAGGGATCCAATGCCTTCTCTGGCCTTTGAAGGAACTAGGCACAAACATTGTGCACAGATATACAAGCAGACAAAGCACAATATATATAAAATAAAAATTGAAGACAAAAATAGAAGACCAGTTTCAGAAGTTTATTTTTAGTTATGTATAAAATAATTGTTTTGTGTACTGTTGGATGAGGGGCTGACTAGGTCTTGGTGTTTTGTACTGTCTTCAGGCGTTGGATTTATGTGGGGGGTGTTTGATTGCTCATGATCT
Organism: Cricetomys ansorgei; assembly: GCA_026225945.1. Lineage (NCBI taxonomy): Eukaryota > Metazoa > Chordata > Mammalia > Rodentia > Nesomyidae > Cricetomys > Cricetomys ansorgei. The sequence continues at coordinate 2,991,900 of JAMJFZ010003206.1, forward strand.
GCATGTGCTATGGTAGACACCTGAGGAGTTCTGTATCAATAAAAAGACCTGAGCTCAGACGCTCGATATTCCACTGTCAAGTATGGCACTTGCTGTGACAGTGGTTCCCTCTGCTGAGGTCTGGCAGAGTTTGCACATATGAATATGCCTCCTGTGTTGTGTCCTTGCTGGGCTGCCATAGCAGCATACAACTACAAATGGTTCCCAGTGTGGTAGGCAGAAAATAAAGAATCGAGACAAGCTTGCTGCATCAAACGTGGAGCCAAGGAAGAAGAGAAAGGAACTTCTGACCTCTCAGAGTCCAGTAAAGTACACTCAGAGCAATTCCCAGAGGACAGAGATTAAGGTATTAACAAAAGGAAAGCTCTATAAGAGAGAGCTATAAATGAGGAAGAAGCCATGTTTCAGACAAATGTTTTAGATGAATTTTCATGGTAAAAACAGTTCAGCTGGGAGCTGGAAAAAAGCAAGGTTCTCATCACTTTTCCTAATCATGGAGCTGATGAGCACTCTCACTGCTGGTGGCAGCCAGGGCACAGGGAATGGAAACTAGAGTGTACTGTTCTATAAACTGAGTTTGTTGATGGCTTTTTGTGTGTGTGAAGCCCAAGCGGGTGTTGTGCTTGAGGTCTATGAAGAAGGACATATGTTTCCCCTTAGCAGTGGGGAAAAAGAATGCCAAACCACCAGAATGTTTCAACTGGAGATTCTTCCCACTGGCTCAGGACTTCCTGCTGTGGGAAGCCTTGGTTTAGAGCCAAAAAGCCACTTAGTTAAACTGAACATTTTTTCCCCCTGCAAACCTGACTACAAGCAGTTTAGATACTGGTGATGGTGATGAGAACTCCACCCATCAGGGAACCTGCTGTGAGCCCCAATATCCTGGTAACATGGATGAAGTCTGCATGACAAGGTTCCAGGCCAGGGAATTTCGGCTCACCAGCCATTTCCCCCCGTTTTCCTCTTTGCTGTAGTGATGACAAAAGGCCTTTCATCAATAATAATAATGTCTGCATGGCCTAGTGATACCTGAGCTGTCTGTTGTTGGCTGAGATGGGGTTGCAGCCATTTTACTCAAAAGTAATTGCTATTGTAAAATATCTTGCAGGTTTCTAAGTCCTGGCATGTGTAGAGCTACCTATTCATACTGATAGTACATTGTATGGCCATTCCTGGGCTGGGCGTTGGTCCCCCCAGGAAGAGACAAGCCTTTAACAGATAGAAGCAAAAAAGAGCTTGGATAGAGAAAAAATAAATACACACCATAGAGCTAAAACCATTTAAAAAAAAAAAACCTTCCTTGATGCCTACATGGCACCCTGCTCTGTTTGAGGCAGATGGAGGTATTATTCAGCCAACAGTAACATTCAACCAATTATGGATTATTGAGTCAAATGTTCTTTCATAGTAAACAGGATAACCTTGAAGTTAGTAAGTCACAGGAGGAAGGACACTTGGCTCCGCCCTGGGTGTGATTGACTTCTAGAGCGATTCCATCTGCATATCAAACCAGCTCCTCTGGAGGCCTGACCAACATCCGGATACTAAAAAACTGTATTGGATTTTTAAAGTTTTTGCCAAGTCTCTCTCTTTCTGGTGTGGTTGTCCCCTGGTAATGTATATTGTCAGTCTGCCCCTCCTTCTCCTTTTGGTGTGGTTTTTCAACTGACAAGATATTTGTCAGTCTCTCTTGCCCCTCTCTTTTCTTAATATGTATACTGTTAATTCCCCTATTAAAAACACTCCTGCATTTTACTTCTAAAGCATGTTCCACGTGTCATTTCAAAGTGCGAATGTGCGTGCCATTTCTTTGGGGCCCATAAAAGAATGAACTACTCTGTTCGTTTGCCATTCCTCATTTTCCCACACTCGTACTTCCTCCTGCGTAGAGTTTTCGTGAATCCATTTGTGGAAAGAGCTGGATCCCTCCACAGGAACCCATCCTGCAGACAAGGTTACTAGTTATTTTTCTGTCAAAGCAGACTCTATCTTAAAATCTGGAAAATGTTTCCTCAGGGTCAGCACATGGAAGCTGTCTTCTAGAACTGACTAAAGTTGTATCTTGCTGGTAGCCAGACTTGGTACTATAAGAGTCACCCAGCTGGTGATGGTTTTGAAGGCATATGGGTCATTGGAGAGCAGCTGAGGCTTGGCACTGTGAGAGGCCATCGGTAAAAGTACAGCCTCAGTAGAAGTAGAAGGCCCAGACTGAAGGGATCATGTAAAGAAGTTGAGGCTTGGCACTGTGAAGAGAGCCCAGGAGAGGCTATTGGTGAAAGTACAGCCCAGTTATAGGAGAAGACCCCAGCATTTTGAAGATACCAGTACCATGGGATGACCATAATTTACTGGACTCTGTGAGGTTTGGAATTTCTTTCTTGTTCTTGTCTCCATGTTGGATGAGCATGACTTCGGGAGTTACATTGTAGCAGCATATCTGCTGTGCTCAGCAAGGACAACAAGAAGGCACATTCATTGGTGCAAACCCTGCCAGATCTCAGCAGAGGGAACCACTATCCTGACCAGCACCATACTGGACAGTGGAACTCTGAGCGTCTGAGCTCAGGTGTCTATTGATTCAGAACTCCTTGGGTTTTCTATTGATAGCACATCCAGATCACTAGCAATCAACATCCCTACATAAATCCAACACCTGCAGACAATACAGAACCCCAAAACCTAGGTATCCCCTCACTAAACAGTGCACAAACAATTATTTTGTACATAACTAAAAATAAACTTTCACAACAATGTCCCAGCTCCCAGCACCCAGTACTTGGGAGGCAGAAGCAGTAGGATCTCTGTGAGTTTAAGGCCAATCCGGTCTATATAGCATGTTCCAGGATGGCCAAGGCTATATAGACTCTGTCTTTAAAAAAAAAAAAAGAAGTGTTTGTTTAGCTTTTAAGAAGCTTGAGTGTGAGCCCCAACACCTCATAAACCAGATGTGGTGACACATGCCTGTAATCCCACAGGCAGGAGGATCAAAAGTTCAAGATCATTCTCATTGAAAAATCAAGGGCAGTCAGGGCTAAAGACCCTGTCTAAAAAGAAGAAGAAGAAAAAAAGGAAGAGGAGGAGTTAGCCACTGTGTGGGCTCACCCAAAAGACAAGGAGTCATATTTTATAACTGCAAACTCTGTCAGAGCTCAGGAGAGGGAACCATGCCAGTGTCATACTCAATCGACAGTGGAACCCTGAAGGTCTCAGCTCAGCTGTTTTTATTCTTTCAGAACTCCTCAGATATTCTACTGATAGCACATGCAGATCATAAGCAATTAAACATCCTCCACAGAAATCCAACATCTGCAGACAATACAAAATGCCAAGACCTAGGGTAGCCAACAGAGGAGGAAGAATAACAAGAGGAGAGGAAGAGGTGGAGGGGGTGAAGGAGAGGGAGGAGAGGCAGGGAGAGGAAGAGAGGGAGAAGGACAGGGAGGGGGACAGGGAGAATGTGAATTTCAGTCTCAATGGTGGACAGATGTGTGGTACTCATTGTAATCCAAGCATGCGGAAGGTTGAGGAAGGAGACTTGCAAGTTTGAGGCTAGCCTGGGATATATAACAAATGGGATTCTGTCTAAAAAGACAAAGACAATTCTTGATACTGATGCAGTACTGAAGATTAAATGGAATAAAACACTCCAAACTTTCTGGCACAAAGGCAGGCCAGTCTGGTCTAAGCCTAAAGCACTCCCTAAGGGCTATTTCTCAAGCTATTGCAGAACAGAGGGGAGGGAAGGAGGTAGTCGTGGGTTGGCGGGGATCTGTCCCTCGTGGGCCTCACAAAGCTAGCCTTGTGTGTGGCGGTGGATAGGATGCCTCCCGGGACATTGGGCTCAAAGCTGCCAAGCCTGGGATGGGCATTTTGCCACAGGTAGTTTTCTGAGGCTCTTTCATCTGAGTCCCAGCTGCCACTTGGCTGGCTGGCATGAAGCCCAGCCGCTTGGGGAGTAGAGAGGCTGGCAGCTCCGGCTCAGGAGGAAGAACAAAAGGCTGGGGTCAGTGGGAGGAGGGCAGAGGAAAAGAAGACCCAGGCACAGACAAGAGCAAGGAACAGTTTGAATTTTTTTGTGGCCTTAGCAAGATGAGATGACAAGGACCTTTTCAGATAATGTCCCAACCTCTACCATGTTACAAACCTGGAGTGGGAGAGCTGAGCTAATACCCTGGTCTCTTGTTTGCTATGGACTCTGAAAGAGACTCTTAATTCTCTGGGAGCCTCTGGGTCCCAGAGATACAACGGAGGTGCCCTTCCTTCATTGGAATTATGAGGGTCAAGTGTGCTAATGAATACAAAAGTAGGGGCGGGGATCCATCTAAATTCATCTTCAAAGCAGATCCTCACTTTATCAATGCTGTATCAATTACTATTTTTTTCATTTTATTATTTTGAATTGTGTGTTTACGTGTTTGTAGAGCTGTATGTGTTAGGTCTCCGAAATCGCTCGAGGAGACACGGAGAGGTATGTATGACCATACAAGGCAGTTTATTTCTGCAGAACACATTCTAGCGGGCTAGGGTCTAACCATTCAAAACAACATGGCGACCTGAAAATGCAGGTGCAAGGGTTTTTAAGCAAGACAGACAGTCGCTAGGGGATCTCTCTGATTGGTCAGGACCTGAACACTGGACTGGCTCATTATATCTCTAGGGGAATCTGGGATCTGGCGGGAAGTGGGGAGTGTGAGAGGCAGGCTGAGTGTTCTGTTTGGCTGGCAGCTTCAGGACTTTCTGAGAATTACTTAGGATTCCTGAAGAGCCGATGTCAGGGCCCGCCAACCACGAGAGGGTGCCCTGGTCCTCTCACATGTGCATGTGTATGGACAACCTTGGGTATCACCCTCAGCAATGCTGTCTACCTTTAGAACGGGTCTCTCATTGGCCTGGAGTCCACCAATTAGGCTAGATTGGCAGGTCAGCAAGACATGGGGATCCTCCAGTGTGTTTCCCCAGCTCCGGGTTTACAAACTCGTACCATCATACTGGCTTGTTGATTTTTGGGTTTTGTTGTTTTGTTTTGTCTTTGTTTTTTTGCTTGTTTGATTCTGTTTCTGCTTAGAGACAGGGTCTCACTATATAGCTCTGATTGGTCTAGAACTCATTATGCAGACCAGACTGGCCTCAATCTCATAGAGCTCTCCAGCTTCTGCCTCCTCAGTGCTGGGATTAAAGATGTGCCCACCATGCCCAGCCCCACTGAGGGTTTTTGCTTTGTCTTTGTTTTTCAAGACAGGGTTTCTTAGCCTGGCCATCCTGGAACTCACTCTGAAGACCAGGCTGGCTTCAAACTCAGAGATCTGCCTGTCTCTGCCTCCCAAGTACTGGGGTTGAGGGCGTGGGTCATCACCACCTGTCAGGTATTTTTAATGGCCTGGAGGTGGAACTCAAGTCCTCATGATTGTAAAGCAAGTACCTTTTCACTGAGACAGCGCGCCAGGTCTACTTTTTTTTCTTTTCCTTCATTCCTTCTTTCCTTCCTTTCCATCTTTATTTTGTGACGGGGTCTTGTTGGGATATATTTAAACTTATTGTCAAATATTAAACTGTTTATCCGGTGGCCTGAACTACAGCCAGAAGGTCACCTTAGCTATTGGAAACAGCTTCTTAGGAGTGGACTCTGGAATGCAGAAAGCATGCTAGTTTGGAGCACCAACAATTGTTTATTCAATGGCCTTTGATTGGAACAATTGTCGTTCTAATGTTGCCTGCCCACTGAGATATTTATGTTAAAAGCATCAGATTTTATTTATATATATTATTATATTATATTATATTATATTATATTATATTATATTATATTATATTATATTATATTATTTATATTAATGCTAATGGGAGGACTTTACAGGGTTCTCCCTGAACCTAAGCACTGGATAAGGAAGACCTTGTGCAGGGACTTGACTGGCCGGTAAAATGGCATCATTTCAGTCAGCTGAAGTTGGGGGTTGGTGCACTGTGAAGGTTCTATTCATATGCATTAAGGCCTGTGTAGGGGACCGATGATACCCAGGCTGTGGACGTGGCAGCTTGACAAGAATCCTGGTTTTTCCCTTAGCTGGGAGTCTGAAGCTCACCAACTGCCTTGACCCTTTCTCATCTTTACTGTATGGTGACAAAAGCCTCTCATCAATATTATTGTCTATTTTGGCCTTATAGTTAAACTCAAACCTATTCCTGGGCTGGCTGGGAGAGGAGCAATGCCATCTCAAAGTAATTGTAACAGTCTTACTGGCCTTCAAGTTTTTTGGCATATGTGAATACTATTCATGCTTTCTGTAGAGATATAAAAAAATTATTCTTGGTAGCTGACCTTCCCATAGAGACACAGCCATAGTCAAGAACAGAAACCAAGTCTCAACAGTATGTTAGCAAGCTTGAAATAACAAATAGATAATTCACCCCTGAATGCCTGCCCTCCCTTTATTTGTAACAAGCATACAGACCTAAAATTCAGCTATTCATTAATAGACTATTGTGTTAAGGCTGCCCACTAGAACTAACCTTGAAGATTAGAAGCCTGCAGCTAGGAGGAGATGAACACTGCCTGAACACCTGCTAGATAAGAAGTTACAGTTTTGCTATTTGAGTCAGGACAGCTTTCTGTCTTGGGGGGAGTCTTGTAATTTTTTCCCCAATGTGCACATTGTTAATTTCTCTCTCTTAACTTGTCTTACTTCTATTTTCTTTATTTTTATTATTAAAGAAAACGCTCTTGCGTGTCATCATCATCATAAAGTGTATTCTATGTGTCTTATTAAAGCGCGTAAGCGTATCAACCAAAGGGTCCCATAAAAGAGTGAGGTACTGCGCTCACTTGTCAAACTTCGTTGTTTATCCCCCTTCCTGGAGGCCAAGGACCCCGGAGTGGACTAGAGCTGGACTCAACTCCCACAGGCCTGTGTAATGATGGGCAATGATTCCTTTCAATAAAATACCTAAAGGTCATGTACTAGGGGCAAGGCAAGAAGCAGATCAGAGGATGGGAAGCTGAGATTCTAAGTCAGCCTTGTGAGGTGAGACCCTGTGCCTTGGCCAGTCCAGGTTTTCCATCTCAGAAAGTGTCATGGCTCTCTACTGATATCCACATATAATAATATTAATTATAATACATTAACAGGGTCTAATGTTGTCGGTCCTGTTGGTCTGGGCCAAACACTCCCTTGTCCCACCAGCCTGGTGCGATTCCCTAGTCAGCCAGACCTCCGGATCTGCTCTGAGGAAGAGGTGGGCAGGAATGCAGGAAGGAAGTGGGCATGGGGTCGAACGGCAGGATGATCCAGTCGAGGAGCTGAGAGCCGGGCAGGATAATGAATACCCTGAATTCAGGGAGAGTCAAAAGTCACTTTATTTCGAGGGCATAGGATAATATATCAGGGTTGGGGGGTGGGGAAACAGGTAGCCAATTTGCCAATCTCTTGTTCAGGGTGGGCTCGGCGATGCATGGTGGGAGGGCTGCAGCTTCTTCCTTTGTCAGCAGGAGCTGTTAGCAACCTCTACCTGCCATGTGAGGCTTTGACCCATTTCCAGGGCACCGCATACTGTACCCCAGGCTGGCCTAGAATCCTCTGTGTGTGTGTGTGTGTGTGTGTGTGTGTGTGTGTGTGTGTGTAGGCTAGAAAAGGATATCAGATTCCCTGAAGCTGGAGTTGACAGGTAATTGTGAACATCCTGATGTGGGTGCTGGGAACCAAACTCTAGCCCTCTGAAAGAATAGCAAGCACTCTTAGCTGCTGAGTCATCTCTCCAGCCCTGAGCGCTTCTTCTTAACAGACACATGATATTGCATGGCATAGACAGACTGTGATTTAGTCAACTAATTAACTATCTAATTTGGCTAACATATACACCTCAGTCATGAATATATCCATGCATATATGCCTTCAGAATAGTGCTTTTTATTTCTGTTGGATAAATTCCTCCCCTAGTTTTTTTTTTTTTTCTTTTGTAGAGATGGTCATATGTATGTATAATGATCACAGCAGTTCAACATTCCAACCAGCAAGGTCTGAGCACCCGTTTTCCTGCATCCCCGGCTCTCAGGCATTTTGCTCCAAATTTATGGGTAAAAAGTAGTATACAATTGCTCCTTTACTTGCATTATTTAATTCCTTCTAAACTGCAGTAATGATTCATTTTAGCTACTTTAATTTTTTCATTTTTAGAGGTTCTTTTTGACTTAAAAAAAAAATCTCCCTGGTCTTTTTAGAAATTATCTCTTCTTGTTTTTTACTCGCATTTAGTTCTGTGTGGTTTTGGTTTTGTAGGTGTGTGCATATGTTAGGGCAAGCCGGGTGGGTTTCTAAGGAACCAGGAGACACAAACTGCTGAAAATGCATGAGGCATTTATTTGTAACCGGAGCGAGTCCGGGTCCCGCCTATCCCACGCAGGAGATGAGCATGGCGGGCCCGATCCCTTCCCCCCCAGTCCTTTTATGGGGTTCAGGGGAAAGGGGTCTGGGGATGGGGGCTTGTGCAGCTTTGATTGGCTCAGAGCTCTCTGTTAAACTCATTGGTTGGGAGTTTCGCAGACGTGGGATCGGGGGTGGGGGGGTGGTCAACCTGTGCCCTTGGACTAGCCGTCCTTGAGACAGGGTGGCTCCTGGTATGCTGGGAAAGGACGAATCCTGCTGAAGAGTACTGTTAATGGCTGTACTTGGGAAGACATTTCTCAATAGGAGGCATTTCCCCCTATATGTGACTGCATTCCTAGGCTTCAAATTTCTTAAATCCTTTCACATAGGACTTGAGGCCCGATGCTTGCTAGGCTATGGCTCTGCCACATAGACACGCCTGCAGCCCAACTCAAGTTTTAGATGTCCTTTTTTTTTTTTTTTTTTTGTTTATTTAGTGGCAATAAATAAGCTTACACTGCATGCCCAACAATCTCAGAATCTAAGGGACTTGTGCATGTTCTGTTGACTCTTCCTTTTGTGGTTTGTGGCTTTGGACTCAGTTTGTTTGATGCACCATTGAGTATACTTTCGTTTGAGGAGGGGTTCCTTCCTTCTTTCCTTTCTTATTTTCTTGGGTGCGCGTGTATATATGTGTTTCTGAGGGTCAAACCAGACTTCATACATGCTAAGTCAGTGTGCTATTACTGAGCTATGTCCAGGTTGTATTTTCTTTGCCAAGTGTGTGATTGCACTATCTAGTAGTCAGTTTCGTTTGTAATTAAGCTTCTGGTTGTTGCTGCTGTTGCTGGTACTGGGCTCCAGGTCTATCTGTGCTCTCTCCTGTGGTGTAAATATTTTTATAGAAGACTTTTCTCACATAGAACTAAGGAACGAAACAGGCGAGTTTCACAACATTTGCATTTGAGTGGCAACTTCTTTTTTTCCTACTAGTCTCTGGTCTGACATCCTATCCTCGGAGAGCCCCAGGATTTGTCTCCTAGTACCCCTTCCCTGAGAAGTTATAGTTTATTTGAAGTTTATGATAGCCCAAGAAACCCATGGTGGGATGCTCAACATCTCAGAGCACTTTCATAACCAAATAAGCACTACAAGTTTTACAAAAGAGGCAAGTGGGAGGTGCAGCCGTAGGGTTCCTCAAGGGCGGGGAGTCACGAGCCTTTCCGGCTGGGAAGTTATCTACACGTGGCAGGACGGCGTTCCCTGCCCATAAGTTATCCACCCAAGGCAGGGCTGTGCAGTCTGTGAGAGCTCTCTTTTCCCACCAGGATGAGCCTGCCCGCGAACCAACTCACGGAGCACAGCCAGGAGTCTCTGCCCGCAAGCAAACTCGAGGAGCACAGCCAGGAGACTCGGACCATGTGCCCTGACCCAGACATCGTAGGTGCACCCCCGCGCTGCGGCTGCCCCGGTTGTCCTGCGCGCCCCACCCCCAACTCCCGCCACGCACTTTCCTAGAACCGTTCCGATTTCGGCTGCACCCTCCAGTCGTTCTCACACTCGGGGGTGGGGGTGGGGGGCATTCTTTGCGCCTGTCAGTAAACTCCTTCTTTGATGCTTGTGCCTTCCACCTCCTGCTCCACCAGCTCTGTAGAGTCCCTCATTTCCCTTTTTCTCCCCTGGCGCTCTCTCTTCACTTAGTCTGTTTTAGTAGTTCCTGTGTGTGTCTCCCCCGAAAACCTCTGGTTTGGTGTAGCGGGGTGGGGGCGGGATGGAAGGGCTACTTCAGTCAGTCCTTTGCGTGGCCCTCTGGTAGGAGTAACCTAGCCAGGCGGCCTGGGCGGGTGATCCTCTCTGACCCCTACACTGGCTCCAGCCTGTTTCAGTGCTCTCTCTGCTTGCTTACCATCTCTCATGGACTGGGTGAGAGTTTGGCTGTGTGCGATGTCAGAACGCACACCACAGGGAAAAGAAGGCAGAAAGATGAACTGAAGTTCATGAGGCTAACACTGGGGCTATTCTCAAAGCTGTGCTAGACCCCAAGAAGTAAGTGTGGGCATTTTATTGAGAAAGTCTATGCATGTCTACACAGGAAAGCACACACTCAGTTTTAGTTCATAGATCACATGCTCAGAATATTTAAAGAGGCCAGTTAGGACCAGGACGTGGCTCAGTGGTCGAGACAGCTTGTCTAGCACACAGGAGGACCTGGACTCGATCCCTAACACTGCCAAAAGACAGGAACAACAAATAATAATGATTCTTTAACAGAACCCAACAGCACATATTTATAATCCTGCTTTGGCTTCTGGATGGCACCTTGTCTTAAAAAAAAAAAAAAAAAAAAAGAAGGAAAGATGGCCAACATGAATTCTTTTGGAACATGCTCACTCTATATTATAAAAACCAAGTTTAAGCTTAGTTGCCTAAAAGAATAAACCAGATAACTCAATGAATTTCTCCAGAGTTTTAGTTGAAATAAAAGAAAGGATAACTCTGAGGGTGTGTTGAATGGGTGGCAGCCCCCTCCCCCACCGCTTTAGTGTAGAAGTTAGCCCTTAAAGATGCCTCACTTAGCAGCTAAGAGTAAGTCTCTAAGAGCATAAAATTCTAATTCTCATCAGGATTGAGTACCATCCTGAGGATGAGGAAAGAGAGCAGGCAGACTCAGCAGTAGGGGAAGAAGCTCATTGCAATAGGGCATGTCACTGTCAGCTGTTTTCAAAGCTTCTTGTCTAGTGTCAAAGTTTTATAGGTATTCAGCACTCAGGGTGTTCCATCTTTCCTGCTCAAGAAGTGCTTGAATGAGTTCCTGGGCAAAGGTCATGCATGGAGCCAGCATCGAGCTTGTTGCCAGGTAGGGCAAGATCTGCTAATGTTAGACCTGGACGAGTCTTGCTGAGGGAAAAGGCTTCCACCATGGAAAAGCCATGGGCCCTTAGGACTCAAAAGGGACTCACACCCACTCTGGTTCCTGGGAAAAACTGCAAAAGTCCCTTCCCTGAACGAAGTGGCAGACCATCAGGAGCCAGGATATACCTGCCAAATGGGGCTTAGATAACCTGAAAAAGGACCCCCACTCTGAGGGCAACCAATCTGAGAGAAGAAGCAGGGCAGGAGTGGCCCCTACCTTATCTGGCCCGATGGCCTAGGGGCCATAAACCAATGTCTTGACTTTGATGGCTAACCAGATATAGCTTAAGAATGTGGACAGTTAGCCCTGGAGCATGAGCCAGTCAAAACTAAACATTTGTAAACTGCATTTCTGTTCCCCAATTAGAAACCAGGCTATCTCACCTATGTTAAAACCCACTCTTACTGTCTATAAAAAGGCCAGCAAGCCTTTGTTCAGGGTCAGCCATTCTACCTGGTGCCTGACCCCAGCATGCTGGTTTACTCTGCAGAATAAAGACTCCTTGTTTTTACATCAGATCTGGTCTCCTGGTGAAACTTTGAGGGCCAGAGGGGTTCCAGGATCCTGGGTACTACACTATCTGTGTTTATCAGAATACCAGGTTCTCCTGTGTATCAGGGCCACAGGTGAATGGCATCAATACAACAGGTATTCACTGTCTCTGGTGTGCTGAGTCTTGCTAGTGGGTGCTGGTGGTGTGACTATGGACTAGGAATAGTGTTCCCCTTTCACACCCCAGTCTAATGGAGGATGAGTGAACAGGGACTCCAGGGAGCAGCTACTCCAACAGTAGAACTGCATATCACTCTGGGATCATGAGACTACCTTTCTGGAAGGGCCCCTGAGGAACTAACTTGAAAGATGAATAGACTCCCCAGACATGGTGGCAGAGGCCTTTAATCCCAGCACTTGGAGGCAGGATCTCTGAGTTCAAGTCCAGCCTGGTCTACAGAGCAACTTCCGGGACAGATCTGTACAGAAACCCTGTCTTTAAAAAAAACAAAGAAGAAGAAAAAAGAAAGACGAGTAGACCAGTGATGGGAAGGTAAGCTGTAGGAGACTGAGGTCCTGGAGGCCTGAGGTCCCAGCATGCCCTGGTTAAGGGAGGGGTGTGGTTGGTTGGTGATTTTTGTTCTTTGTTTGCTGGAGGCCAAGCAGCAGGCCTGTTGTAAAGAGCCTTGTAAACCTCCAGAAGTGGTGAAGAGTCATTCAAATGTTTAGAGCAGGAAATGAGAGACCCAGGTTTGCTTAAGACCTCTGGTTTCAACGGATGGACCCAGGGGTAGGCCCTGGCAAGGGGTGAGCAACCATGGAACTTACCAAGCAGGCAGAACTGCCAGGACTTGATGGAGAATTAAGTGTGTGGGGAGACTGAGAAACAGTAGAAGCCACATTATGCTGGGCTTTTGGCTCGGCTAAAATGGGAAACAACAGGAGAGGTCAGTACTGGGGATTAGAGAGAGATCTTGAGGGGCATAGAGGACATCTGAATGGACATGTCACTTGTTCACTCAGCTGAGGCTGAGCTAAGGAAATGTATGAGTGTTGGGTGGAGCAGAATAGAGCGTGTAGGGACCCTTCTGACTCTGAACTGGGCGAGAGATGAGTTGGGTCCATCCCTGCGTCTTCAAGACCATCAGTGACTTGACACTCAACAGGTTCCCCCCAGAGGCAAAGTCCCTTCCAGCCGCTCACCACAGGCTTTCCCACCCACCCAGAAATGTGTTGGGGGTGGGTGGTTGTCGGGTGAAGAGGAGTCACGAGGAAGAGCGGGCCTTCCTCCAGGGAGTGGAGAAGAAGGTCATCTTGCTAGAGACACACCGGCAGTGTTTATGGATGAGACAGGATGTCTGAGGTTCACACAGCGACTGGGAACTTTGGAGGAAAAGATATAAAAACAGAACTAAGAAGCTTGTGAACAGGATATTATTTTATTTTATATAAATAAATAAATAAATAAAAACCAGGGCACAGGATGTTATTTGTTTGTTATTTGTTTTGTTTGAACTGTGGTCTTATTGCATAGCCCAGGCTGGCATTGAACTCATGATCCTCCTGCGTGCTCAGTTATGTCTGTGCCTCCACAGGCAGTTGGGAAGCTGGTAAATTAGCTCCAGAAAGAAAGTTTGAAGTGGCTGGGCTGATTAGACTTTGAGAGCTGGAAGGATTTAGGGGTTGTCTATGTCTATTTTGCTTCCCCCTTTCACAGACGTTGAAGCTTAAGGTAGAGAGAGACAGTGAACGTCCCCAGGCATAGAGCTAATATGGCGGCGGTGAGGCAGGACCTGGGGTGGGCCGGACCACCCACCCTAGATGGGAGTTAGACTGACTCTAAAGCAAACGATGGGCCTTTGATTCTAGCTGCACTTCATTGCTTCCTAGCTCTGTGAATCTTTTCTCTGGGTTTCCTTCAGCTGTCATATGAAGACACTGAGAGGACTTAGAAACCGAGCTTCAGAGGAATAGAAATGTCAACATAGTAATTTATTCAAGGGTTAATCTGTAGCGTCTTGATTAACCACCTGCTTCCTGACCTCAAGGTTAACCAAACAGCCTTGCCAAGGGGCCTTGAAGTTTAGGGGAGGCAGAAGGACATAGGTTCTGAGCTTATTTTCGTCAGCTCTGTGGTCTGGATCCTTCTCCTCTGCCCTCTGTCTTCTAGACAGCTGAAATGGCCCCTGTGGGACTTGTTGCCATGACAACTCAGTGCTTTCCCAGCAGCTTAGTTGCTTTTGGCCCTTTTAGTTCCAGTACAGTACTTAAATCTTAAGAGGCAGTGCCATAGACAGATTGAGAATCAGGTCACACATCAAACTGAAGGACTGTCCCTACCATGGGCTCCACACTGACTTGAATCTTCAGGCTGGAAATCCAGTCTTAACCTTTATCACTACACTTTTGTTTTTGTTTGTATTTTTTAGCAGCAGACAGCCATCCTTTAGTAAGTTGTAGGTGTGTCTCCTGGAGGTGGTATTGTTGGTTCACTTTGCTCTTTGTGTCTGCAGGTTGTGGAGCTGAATGTAGGGGGGCAGTTCTACACCACCACCATGGGCACCCTGATGAAACATCCAGGCTCAAAGTTTTCAGAGATATTATCCAGATCAGCTAAACAGTACAAAGATGCACAGGGCCGCTTCTTCATTGATCGTCCTGGCACCTGCTTTGGACCTATCTTGAACTACCTTCGCACTGGGCAGCTGCCCACAGAGTATATTCCTGAGGTATACCGTGAGGCTAAGTTCTACAAACTCCATCTTTTGGTCAAGATTTTGGAGGATTTGCCACAGATCTATGGTGAACAGGTGGCTCGGATGCAGTTCTTGCTGGGAGTGCCGAACTACAGAGAGAACCTGGAGGTCCTGCTGCACCTGGCTCGGGCAGAGGCTGTGGCTATGCGCTCGTCAAAGGTGATGGTGTGTGTGGTGCGCACAGAGCAGGAGGATGCAAAGTGTGCGGAGCCGTTGCATATCTTGGAGGTCAAAAAGACACCTGTTGTCAAATTTGGGCCCTGGAAGGCAGGCCCTGGGATCGAGGACTTTGTATACTGTTTGGAGAAGGACATTAAAGCCCAGGGGTATAAGATGTCCTCTCAGAGGTACCTGAATAGGGATCCCTACACATGCTTCTGGATATTCATCTTCACTTGGTGGTGATCCCCAGGAGTGGGGACTGTTTGTTGGGGCTGAGGTGGGACTTGGGAAATCAGTTGTCATCAAAACGCATGTTCTAAAGCTGACTTGTAGTCCCAGCACTTGGGAGGCTGAGATGAGAAGACGGCCATGAGTTCAAGGCCAGTCTCAGGTATAGACTGAAATCCTATTGAAATGGCACAGGAGAGGTGTGGCTACCCTGACTCCACAGGTGTTCCCCTCTGGAGCCACATCTTGGTTGACAGAGCAAAGTGGGGTTGTCAGATATTTAACCGACCAAAGGGCTCCTCCTTCCTAGCTGGGAAATAACCCTGATGTAAAAACTCCCCTAGCCTGTACCTGGCACGATGTAATTGTAGTTTTTGTCTTTATAAACTCTGTAATGCTTAACTTAGGAGCCAAGAATTCTTTGTGGCAGGAGTCTGACGTCAATTACCAGATTAAATAAAGGACTCTCATCTGGCCTTGTGACCTTGTGTTTGTGGTGGTGTATAACTTTCTCCAGTGGACTGAAACACTAAAACATTAAACTTTAAAAACTGAAACACTAAAATTAAAGTTAGCTTTAAAACAGAAGGTCTTGCCTGGCACGCCTTTAATCTTAGCACTCTGGAAGCAGAGACAGGTGGATCTCTGAGTTTGGGGCCAATCTGGTCTACAAGAGAGAGTTCCAGGACAGCCAAGGCTACACAGAGATACCTTGTCTCAAATATAAATAAATAAATAAATAAATAAACAAACAAGCAAATAAATAGATAGATAGATAGATAGATAAATAAAACCAAAACAAACTAACAAAAAAGCCAGTGGGTAAACACACTAGCTGGGCAAGCCCAATGGTGAAAGTTGAATCCCTAGAGCTCACAGCAAAAGGACAGAACCAACTTTTGAGAGTTACCCTGTGGCCAGGTGAAATCCCAGCACTTGGGAGGCAGAGGACAGCCAGGGCTATTACATAGAGAAACCCTGTTTAGACAAACAAAAGCAAAAAAAGTCATCCTCTGACCTCCACAAGTATGTTATAACATCCATACGTATGTGGGTGCTCCTAGCTCGAATACACACACACTTAATAGCAACAACGTGGGGCTGAGAAGATGGTTCAGCAGATAAAAGCTTTTGCAGAAGACTTGAGTTTGGTCCCCAGCACCCTGGTGCAATGGTTTACAACTAACTGTTTATAACTCCAGCTCCAGGAGATCCAATGCTCTCTTCTACACCCTCATGCATATACCCTCACAGATATACACAGATAGACTTTTTATTTTATTTTTTCATTTTTTAATAAAATAATAAATTTTTTTTTATTTTTTAATGTTTTTCGAGACAGGGTTTCTCTGTAGACCAGGCTGGTCTCGAACTCACAGAGATCTGCCTGCCTCTGTCTCCCAAGTGCTGGGATTAAAGGCATGCACCACCACTGCTTGGCTAACACAACAAAAGGTATCTTCTAGGGCTAGCAAGATGGCTCAGCAGGAAAAGGTACTTGTTGCTAAGCATAGCCTCAGTTTTATCCCTGTGACTCACACAGAAGAAAGCAGAATTGTCTCTGTAAGTTGTCCCTGTGGCCCACACACACACATACATACATACATACATGCAAACAGAATTTAAGCTATTTTCTAGCCAAGCACAATGGCATAGGCTTGTAATCCCAGAATTTACGAGGTTGAGGCAGGAGGATCACATACTCCAGGCAACTTTGGGCTACATAATGAGACCCTGTATCAAAATCAGAAATCAGAAACAAAATACTTGTCCAAGCAACCAGTAGATAGGTCCAAACTTGGAGATCCAAAGGGCTGGACCGGAGCTCTATCAGCAGGATGAGGGGACTGATTACAGCAGTCAGGACACAGACATGGAGGTAAAGCCAGGCCACCAACCTGATCCCCTACAGATCCATTTCCTCTAAATAGGCTTCCTAAAGGTTCCACAGCTTCTCAGAACAGCTCATCAGTTGTTTTAGGGACTAAGTGTTCCAACACCGTGTCACATCCAAGTCATAAAAGTCAGAATAAGTCAAGAGTAAGAGACAGGTTACAAGTAGCCTTGTGCGAAAACGATGCTTCCTGTGCATGTCCACCAGAGGGCATCCATTCTAGAATGGGTTTGAGAAAATTAGACGGACACAATGGTCCCAGCTATGATGTCAATCATCTTTTTGACCAACTCTTTGCGTACTTGCTTAATGGAATAACGAACAAGCAAAATACCATGAAGGCAGGGTTGGAGGCTGGGCGTGGGTTGTACAGAATGGGCTTCTTCCCATCAAAGCTAGCCTTGTCACTGACATATGTCTAACCTGTCCATAGCAAAGACCAATGCATAACTCTTGATAGGGTGTCATTTTGCAGATGACTTTTTTTTTTTTTTGAAACAAGGTCTCATGTAGTTTAAGCTGGTTTCAGTTTTGCTATGTAGCTGAGGATGACTTTGAACTCTCGATTCTCCCACTTCCACCTCCCAAATGCTGGTAGTAGAGGCATAGGCCACCACATCTGGTTCCTTTGGAGATGCTGTGGATTGAACCCAGCGCTTCAAACATGATAGACACACATTCTACCAACTGAGCTACCTCTCCATCCCACAAGCACTCTGCAGTGGCAGATTTATTTCATTGCAAATTACTTAGCTCTGCTAACTGTAACAAACTGTTGGGAGACATTCTGGCATTTCCGAGCAAATGGAACTGACAGCTTTGTTTGAGGATGTTTACAAATCTGCCGAGAGGCTAGGAGCAGATTTGCTTTACATAATGGAGCAATAAAACTAGTATAGCCCTCCATTCTTAGAGTTATTCCAGGGTGATATGACTGTCTTCTATGGATTGAAAGGCAGATTTGTTTCTGGGCCAGTATTACAAAGTCTTTCCCTAAAGCGTGGGCACGCACATTAATGCTTAAGTCAAATATATTACATTGTTACTTCTGTCATATTCTGCTGGCAATTTTTAAAGCCAACCCAAATTCAAAGACTGGGTCTTACCCCCTCACCTTTTAATGATTGGGTCTTACTATGTAGTTTTGGGTGGCCTGAAATTTTCTATACAAACCAGACTGTTCTCAAACAAACCAAACCTCTGCCTCTGGAGTGCTGAGGTTAAGGTGTGAGCCACCATACCCAGAAGATCCTATCTCTTAATGAAAGCAGTCTTGAAATCACATTTCCAGGATTACACACAGAGCTAGCAGGATCTTTGTTAAGGGATGACCAAAGAATGGTGCTTTTAAACGTTTTAGACAAAGAACAATGAATCTGTGAAGGAATGACAAGAGAATTGAAGATATGGACTAGGGTGGCAAACTCTAGAGATGTTCCTCAGATATGTGGGGTCAGGCGTGGAAGCTAATGGAAGAGAAGCGTTACTTCACAGTTTACTCGGGTTCACTGCATTTCCAATCGCCAATCTCTCGTGACTAAAGCTGTTTTACAGCCTTGATATGTGAATGACGTCCCTCTAATCATATTCATTAGCATGGCTTTTTACAAAGATCGTGTCTCTGTGTGTAATGCTTTATGCTTGTGTATGTGAAGGACAATGTGTGGTGTCTTTCTCTATCATTCTCTACTTGTTTTTGAGAAAGGTACCCTCATTAGACTCAGAGCTTATAATTTGGCTAGGCGGACTGCCCCATAAACTCTAGGGATCTGTTTGTCTTTGACTCCCTGAAGCTGATACTGATCCACACCTCTGCCCCTGGCTTTTCTATGGGTGCTGAGGTTTCAGTGTGCAGCAGGCACATTACTGATTGAGCCATTTCCTTAGCCTCTTCTACACATTTTTTAAGTGTGTATGTACATGCATGTGGAGGTCAGAGGACAACCTTGTGTGTCCTTCATTCTCAGTGAGTAAGCACCAGGACCTGAACTAAGACACCAGTATTCATGTTTAAAAGCTGGTGTTGCAAAGCACACCTATAACCCCACCACTGGGATTTGGAGTCAGGAAGATACTGGCCAGCCTGGCCAAAATGGCAACAAGTTCAGAGGTCAGTGAGAGATACTGTCTTAAGTAAGATTGAGGAAAACATACAATATTGACTTCTGGCTTCTACCCCTACCCATGCACACACCACACATAACACAAATATCTCACCTATTAATTCAGTGTTTTCCACCAGTTTGAGCTGAAAATTTCACAAGGTTTAGCTTAGGTGCTGTTTTAAAAATATGGCTTTATGAATTTGCATGTGTCATCTTTGCACAGAGGCCATGTTAATCTCAATATCATTGCAATTTTATTATGTGTTGTCGAAGCAAATGTTTTTATTCATTTACTCATTTATTTTGAGACAGTGCTTTGTTTATGTGTAGGATGGCCTTGAACTCACTGTATACCTGAGATGGTCTTGAATTCCAGATTCTTATCTCTACCTCTTACTTTTAGTTTCCTTTTTCATTTGTTTCTTTTTCTTTTCTTTCCCCTTCCTTCCCTCCTTCATTTCCTTTCTTCCTTCCCTTTCTTTCTCTTCTTTCCTTCCTTCCTTCCTTCCTTCCTTCCTCCCTCCCTCCCTCCCTCCCTCTCTCTGTCTCTTTCTTTCTTTCCATTTTTCCAGACAGAGTTTCTCTGTTGTAATTCTCTGATGTCATGGAATTCACTCGGTAGATCAGACTGGACTCGAACTTTCAGAGATCCACCTTCCTCTGCCTCCCAAGTGCTAGGATTAATGATGTGCACCACCACCGCCAGAGTTCACTTTTTTTCTCAATGTGACATGTAAAATAATGATTAGCACAGGCTTGCCTTAAAGTTACTATAAAGCTCAGGCTAGCCAACAAGAGATCCTCCTATCTCAGCCTCCCTGGTTTTGGGAGTACAGGTACAAACCCACTCAGCTAATGGTTTTACAGTTAGTTACTAGAGACTTGGATTTGACAGAATAGCCAAATTCTGGAATGTTAAGAACAGTTAATATTCATTGAAGGTACTGTTTGCTACTTATTTCCATTGTTGCACTGTATGCTCTGTTGTTCCTGAAGTCTGAAAGTACATTTCCTCTGGAAAATGCACTCTTTTAAAGTTAGATGGAAAATCTTCCTGGGGAAAGTTGGCCCTTTTGAACCACATTCCTTTATCTGGCACACTTGTGTTGCTCTGTAACAATCAGTTTAGGTATCTGTCTTTCCACTTAGACTATAGGATAAAGATAATCCTTTATCCGTTTTTGGGTTCTCTGTTCCTATCAACCTCTTGTATCCTTCCATAAATACCCATCATTTTTGTTGTTGTTTAAAAAAAAAGACAAAACAACAAAACAACGGTTAACGTTTTATGTGCGGTGTGAAACTCGACAGTACCACATACATTCACTTGCAAGCTGTTCTTGTTTCTTTCTTTCTTTCTTTTTTTTGTCCTCTGTTGTAGAAGTTTATTTTGTTTTGTGTATTGTTGCAGGAGGGGCTTCCTAGGTCTTGACATTTTTGTATTGCCTGGGGGGGGGTGTTGGATTTATGTGGGAGATATTGATTGCTAATGATCCACATATGCTATCAGTAGAATACCTGAGGAATTCTGGATCAATAAAAACAACGTGGAGGATGTTTGATTGCTCATGATCTGTACACACTATCAATAGAACACCTGAAGAGTTCCAAATCAATAAAAACACCTGAGCTGGGAAGCTCAGGGTTCCACTGTCCAGTATGGCACTTGCTGCGAAGGTGGTTCCTTCTGCTGAGGAAATAAGCCCCTTTATCCTTCTTGCTGAGACACTATAGCAGTATGTAGCTCTGGCAGTCCTGCAACTCACTCTGTAGCCCAGACTGGCTTTTAACGCACAGAGGTCCACCTGCCTCTGTCTCCAGAGTGCTGGGATTAAAGGCGTGCACCACCACCACCTGGTCTCCCTACTTCTTATTGATGGGTAACTTGAATTACTGGAACGAAGGAAACGAACTCCAGCGGAGAGTTTGAACGAAGGCAACACTCATCCTAAGACTCTAGCAGAGAACTTCAAAGGAAGATGGGAACTTAAGCTCAGCCTACAAGACACAGCTCCAGATTTTCACTCCAGCTCTCAAATCCCAGCTCTCAGGGCGCCCTCAGATTTCCGTCTCCGCTGGAGTAAAGGCAGCCAATCGGCTCACAGCGCGGGAGGGCAGTCGAGCTTCAGGAAGCGGCCTCTCTATCAGGGAGCCCCACTGCCTTGTGGGATCGCCGCGAAGTCGGCGGGCCGGAAGGCTTTCCACGGCTCTCTCAGCGAGTACGGAAGCCGAGAGGGCCGGGTGCAGCCATGGCTGCGCATCTTAAAAAGCGGGTGTATGAGGAGTTCACTAAAGTGGTTCAGGTAAGCCCTGGCAGCAGAGGTCGTGGACCGGTCGGCGCGGGAAGGTGTCCGTAGCCCAGGCTGTTCCCCGGATGTGCGCCTGAGCGTGTGTGTAGCCGACTCTGGTTCCGGCTCTCAGGCTGCAGTCAGGGGGCGTGTTAGGTCGAGGCCGCTGTTTTGTGTGGACTGGCTTTTCTTTCTTTCTTTTTTCTTTTAATTAAAAAACAAATTTTTTTGGGGGTAGTTCTGGGCATGGAACTCAGGGTCTTAGGCGTGCTAAGCAAGCACTCTACCGCTGACTCAGACTCCCAGCCCACTTGAAAAACAAATTATCAGGAACAAAGTGCTGTATAATCTTAAAACTGTCACAGTACTTATTTTGATCTCTCACAACGCGGTCGTGTCAGATCGGGTTATAGTTGCATCCTTCTGCCCTCGGTTGGTGGCAGAACCCCTCCTAAACTCTTGTTCCTCTAACTTTCAGAAACAAGCTGGGCTACATGCAAAGCCCCAAGGAGCTGTAAAGGGGTCTCTATAGGATTTAAGGCCCAGACAGAGCAGACGAGAGTCACAGGACCGCAATACCGTCATCTTGTCTCGGATTTAAAAAAAAAAATAATTGGACCAACCCCGTGTCAGAACTGTCAGTGTGCTCCATAGTATCGCTCGCAGTAGGAGATTTGGATCTTCATTCTGCATCTCAAATTTTCATATACATACAGAGCATTTGGGGAATATTTTAAACTTTAGTTTAAAAAAAAAATTTTTTTTTTGATAGTCAGGGTTGAACCAAAGACCTTATGCGTGCTGAGGGCTCGTGCGCCATCACCTAGCTGCAGACCCAGCTCCCTCCAGGATTTTGCTAAAATGCAGATTCTATTCACTAGGTCGGTGAGGTGAAGCTGCATTATTGACCAGCCCCCAGTTTATGCCAGTGGATTACCAGCATTCTTTTTAGGCAGAGTATACCATTTAGGAAAATGATTCTTTTTAGACAGGGCCTCACTATGTAGGCCAGGTTGGTCTTGAGCAGTCAGAAATCAGCCTGCCTCTGCCTGCCACATGCAGACATTAAAAAGGCATGCATCTCCATGCCTGGTGGAAAATGATTCTTTTTTTTTTTTTTTTTTTTTTTTTGAGACAGGGTTTCTCTATTATAACTCTAGCTATTCTGGAACTCACTCTGCAGACCAGGCTGGCTTCTGCCTCCTGAGTGCTGGGGTTAAAGGCATTCACCACCACCCTGCGGAAAGATGATTCTTAAACCTCCCATTCGTTATTCTTTAAACTTTATTTCAATATGATTTTTTAAAAATATTTTAAAGATATTTGAGTAATTTCTGTGTGCCATGTGTGGTGGGAAGTCTTGGGCTGCATAGTCCAATATATCAGAGCCCCTGCCTCTTGGGAGCACACAGTCTAACTGGAGAATCAGAACAGTGTATCTGTGATTGTCACGCAGAAGTGCACCACAAACCAGTATTCTTTTATTCTCTTTTTCATTTTCTCCTTTTCTTAAAATCAAACTAAGCTTTCAGTGATCTATTATTTTTTCCCAGTCTGTCCTTTCTGTTTTCTTGGCACATCTTTGTAACATTTTCTTCCATAGGCAAATTAGCTTTCTCTTTATTCTAACTTTTTCTTAAAATAGCTTAAAACTTTTCTTTATTTTTATGTTATGTATATATATTTTTTAATCTGCATGTATGTCAGTATACGACATGTGTGTAGTCCCCACAGAGGCCAAAAGAGGGCATCAGATCCCCTGGAACTGGAGTTAAAGATGGTTGTGAGCCACCATGTGGGGTCTGGGCACTGAAACTAGGTCCTCTGTGAGACCAAAAAGAGTTCTTAACCCCTGAACCATCTGTGCAGGAGCAGGGTTTTTTGTTTGTTTTTTAAAAGAAGGTTTTGTATAGCCCAGGTGTCTCAGACTTGCTATGTAACTGAGGTTAGGTTGCCTTTCAGCTTCTAATCCTCCTGCCTTTACTTCCTGGTTTATGCAGGGTTGTGGCTTGAACCTAGGCAAGTACTCTACTGAGCTATGTTCCCAGCAGCCTTTCTATAAGAGCACTGAATGAGAGTTGGCTTTGATATTCTATTGTTCCCTTTTGTGTGCTATTAGTTCTGACCTTTGTGAATGAATCACAGTTCAGGAAGCATTTCTAGCTTTTCACAGGTCCTGCATCTGTGGCTTGCTTTCTAGGATTTTCTGTTTCTGTATTCCTTCTCTTCCCCCTTCCTCTTTCCCTTCACTCTCCCCCTTTCTTTGTTAAAGATTTATTTTTATTTGTGTGTATGTCTGTGTGAATATATTCCATGTGTTTGAATGCCTGTGAAAGTAAAAATAATATATTAGAAAGTAAAGAAAATTGTTCATTATGATATTTATCTTATGTTACAGTTCTTTTCTATGTCTGCTTATTATGTCAGGACTTAAGCCCTTTAGTGATAAGTTCCCTACTATACAAATTTAAACATTTATTTATTTTGTGCAAATGTGTGTGTGTGTGTGTGTGTGTGTGTGTGTTTGTATGTTTAAGAGTTGGTTCTTTTTTCTACCATGTGGGTTCTGGTGATGGAACTCCAGTCATTGTCATGCTTGGCAGCAAACACTTTTACCACTGAGCCACCTCACTGGCCTTATGATACTGTATTTCCTAAGTTCTATTAGCCAAATGTGTTAGAAGGTAAAATTTATTTCCATTAAATGAACCCAAGTTAAATTTACAGACTTTGTTTTCACATCTTACCTTCTTTACTGTCTTACAGCAACAGCAGGAGGAAATTGCTACTAAGAAGCTCCGATTAACAAAACCAAGTAAATCCGCTGCACTCCACATAGATCTGTGTAAAGCTGCCTCCCCAGCAGATGCTTTGCAATATCTACTCCAGTTTGCGAGAAAGCCTGTAGAGGCAGAAAGTGTGGAGGGGGTAGTCAGGATTCTCTTGGAACATTATTACAAGGTAAGAAGGTCTTGAGGGTCTGGTGGGATTATTTGTAAGAACTGTTATGTCTGCAGAATGGGTTAATGTTGCAGATAAGCAAGAAGGGATCCACTCATATGCTAGGCACTGTGGATACCAAGATTCAAATGAGGTGTGTGCTATCCTTAAGCTTGCAGGGTAGCAAGTAGAGACAGGGCTCAAGGTTCTGTGAGCCCTGTGTGTAGAGCGAAATGAGAGCACAAAGGAAGAATTCGTATCAGCCACATCTCTTCTGTGTTCTGGAATGTAGCGCTCATCATCCTGTTGTTCCTGTTTTAAGTTAAGGCCTTCATACCTACTGTAATCAAAGCAAAGTGCTATTTAATTCTTTTTATAGAAAGTCTTGCTATGAAGCCCAGGATGGCCTCAGATCCTCTAAAACTGGAGTT
This sequence comes from Cricetomys ansorgei, assembly GCA_026225945.1. Lineage (NCBI taxonomy): Eukaryota > Metazoa > Chordata > Mammalia > Rodentia > Nesomyidae > Cricetomys > Cricetomys ansorgei. The sequence goes on from JAMJFZ010003206.1 coordinate 3,016,467, forward strand.
ACAAATGGTTGTGAGCTACCATCTAGGTGTTGGTAATGAAACCGAGGTCTTCTGAAAGAGCAGCAAGTGCTCTTAACCACCTAGCCATCTCTCTAGCTCCTGTTTATATTCATTTTTGTAATGAGTTTGTCTTTACACCAGCTCTGGCTGATTTCAAACTCTTTCTCTGCACTTATATTTTAAGATCAATCTTATAAAAAATGATGTTCCTAAAGTAATGTACATACCAAATGGCACAGCATGCCTGGACTTTAGGTCTTCTGACCATATCTATTTTCCCTTCCTGAGCTTTAGGCCTAGGTGTATCTGGTAGCTTCCTTAGAAACTAGATGAGTTGGTTGTGGTGGTGCATGCTGTAATTCCAGGACTGGGAAGGTTGAGGCAGGAGGATTGAGAGTTTGTGGCCAGCTTGGGGTACACAGTGAGCTTTGGGCCATCTTGAGCTATAAAAACAGACCCTGTCTCAGAAAACCAAAAACCAGGCCTGTGAGGGTGGCTCAGTGGGTAAAGGCGCTTGCCATGTAATCTTGACTACCTGAATTTAATTCCCGGACCCTGCATAAAGAAGCTGGGTATTATGGACATCTGTATCAGCATTCCTATGGAGAGACTGGAAGTTTGTAGGGCAGCTAGCTTGCAGTATGTAGCACAATAGAAACAAGAGAGACCCATCCTCAACAAGGTGCAAGTAGAGAAGCGACTCTCAAAGGCTGTCTTCTGACCACTGCACGTGAACTGTGGCACTCGAGTACCTACATACATACGTGCACACACATAAATAAATACATGGAAAGCAAAAAACAAAACCACAACCAAAAACATAATAGGTGAAGTGTGGAGAAGTGGTGGTCACATTTGGATAACAATTGATTTTTCTGCCTGTCTTAGTTAGGATTTCTATTGCTGTGAAAAGATGCCATGACTACAGCAACTTTTATAAAGGAAAACATTTAATTGGGGTTGACTTACAGTTCAGAGTTAGTCCATTACCTTTATGGTGGGAAGCATGGTGGCACACAGGCAGACATGGTGCTGGAGAGATAGCCAAGGGTTTTACATCTAGATTGACAGGCAGCGGGAAGAGAGAAAAACACTGGGCCTGGCTTGAGCTTCTGAAACCCCCAAGCCCACTCTCAGTGATACACTTCCTCCAATTCCCACAAGGCCACATCCTCAGTAATCCCACTCCTATGAGTCTATGGGGCCATTTTCATCAAACCATCACATAACCAAAATTTAAATACTTTTTCATTAGTATAGGAAGATTATTTAATGTTAACACTGACAGGGAAAGCCCCCCTCCAGTTTCTTATATATTCATTGAACATCTTTTCACTGTTGGGATTGATACCACATACTTAATTATGCAGTATGCTGAAGAAAGGGACTTACTCTTTAAAATCTTGGGGAAAATTTCCTACCACAGCAGTCTTAGAGATTAACCTCCTTCTTCAAGCTAAAATAGCCAGACACCTCATTTCTCTTTCTCCCTTGCAGCTGGGGCCCAGGTACATGATCTATCCTCAGTCAATTGCACTTGCCTGTCCAACCTTCTGGTGATCCACAGAAGTCACAAAGGGTTCTTTCTAGTGATAACAGTTGCAGCTGTAGCTCCCACTCTCTCGTGACTCCAAGAGACTTCCACCAGCTGATGCTGGGTGTTCAGTGCTAGCCATGTTGGTGAGCAAAATGGCTGTGACATGCAACATTGACTGAATAGTGGAAATAAGGCACTTTTAATGTCAACTGCATATATTTTAGTTATAGAGGTTATCAACATCAGGAGGACATAAAATTTTCCATTTGCAGTATTGAGTGTAACATTGATGAAGTTCTTTCTTGGGAAGTATAAACTTAAATTTTTAGAAATGAAGCCCTAGAATAGTTGGATCTTTCAATATCCTTGGGATGTCAATTTCCTGTGTCCTGTGTGTTTGTTAGCTAAGAGTAGAACATCAAATGATATTTACTTTGTTTTTCCTAGGAAAATGATCCATCTGTGAGACTAAAAATTGCATCATTGTTGGGATTATTGTCAAAGACTGCAGGATTCTCTCCAGACTGCATAATGGACGATGCCATCAACATACTGCAGAATGAAAGTAAGTTGCAACTTAAAAGCTATCCAGTCAGAGAAAATATCTTTAGTTTTTTTTTGTTTTGTTTTGTTTTTTCTTTTTTGGTTTCAACTTTTTCTAGACAGGGTTTCTTGTTGTAGACCTGGCTGTCCTGGACTCACTCTGTAGACCAAACTGGCCTCACACTCAGAGATCTGCTTGCCTCTATCTCCAAGTGCTGGGATAAAAGATGTGCATCACCAAACCTTTCTGGGCCTCCATTCAGGGACACCCCTGACACATGCCTGGCCTCAGCAGCTTTTCTTCACTGCCAGGGGTAATTCCACAACCCCTTTTTTGTGTCTTTGACTCTAAAGCCAGACTCACATGGCTGAAATTGTCAAGTTCTTCTGCTTCCTGGGGCTGGAAGTTGGTCCCCTTATTCAAATACATTTTTACTAGCTTTCTGTTTTCAGTCATTTCCTTCACTGTTGAAGCTTTTCTTTACTTCCTTTTCATAAATTGGAGCTTAGCTAAGTGGCTTTTGCCCTGAGGTCACCACTCCTTTTATTCCACTTAGCATCAAGCTTTTCTTTAACTATTTTAACTCCTTGAACACAGAATTTAGCTTCATTACATTTCTAGGCACTCCTTTTCTTTTTTCTCAACTGTAAATTTTTTATTTTTCCTTGCTCAGCTTGCTCCTTTTCATTATAGATTTGCATAAGAATTGCCACTAATAACCACGTGGCTCAGTCAGTACTACACTGTCTTGAAGTCTCCTCTGCCAATGCCATTAATCTAAAAGCTCTTCAATTTAATCTCAGGCATATTTTTTAGAATGCAGCCATATTTTTTGGTAAAATGTCACAAGAGCAGTCTCCAAGCCACTTGCTAATGTCCTCTGACACCTCTCGAGCTGGGCTGCCATAATCTACATTGCTCTCAGCACCACTGTCTTCCATGTTCTGTCTAGTATGGCGCATTACACTTGGCTTAGAATGCTCAACTGCTTTCCTAATCCAGAGTCCCAGAATCCACATTCTGTCAACAAGACTGGTCAGGACTGTCATCCCACTCTTGGTACCAACTTCTGTATTAGTGTTCTATTGCTATGAAGTGACACCATGTCCATATCAGCTCTTACAAAAGAAAGCATTTAATTGGGGCTGGCTTAGTTTCAGAGGTTTAGTCCATTATCATCACGGTGGGAAGCATGGGGCATGCAGGCAGACATGGTGCTGGAGAAATAGCTGAGAGTTCTACATCCAGATCGAATGCAGCAAGAAGAGAGAGAGCCACTGGGCCTGTCTTGGGCTTTAGACACCTCAAAGCCCACTGCCAGTGATACACCTCCAACAAGGCCACATGTCCAAATCCTTTCAAATAGGGCCATTCCTTAAGCATTCAAATATATAAGCCTGTGGGGGCCATTCTTATTCAAACCACTGGAGAGAAAGAATTTTGATGTTAACCTTAATGCTAGCCTTTAAAAGAAAGACTCAAATTATATAGAGTCCGTGGCAAATAACTAATTTATTTTTTGTTAAGTCTTCTAATTCTGCCTCTTAATCATTTTTTTAGAGATTTGATCTGTTCCTCTTCTGAGTTTCAAGTTTCTGGCCTACTAGGATGTACTGAGGCTGGAACAGGAGGGAACCGTAGAGATCATGTAGTTCAACTCAGTAAAGTTACTATTAAAGTCAACTTGATATTTGTGGATACCATAAATTAAGTTATTCAGTTATCTTAGTTATTCAGCCCACTGTATACTTTGAATTCAAAGAGTGTGATTCATACTCTGTAGTAAATTTTTATTTAATTTTAGTTCAGCATGTATATGAAGGCTATAACTCCTTGGCAAGCACTGGATGAGGTACATTGAGATATAGTATATGCTTCCTTCTTCAGAGCTTATTGTACCATGCGTAATGACACAAAAAGTATGTTTTAGAGGAATATAGTTAGTATACTGTGGAAGCAAAGCTGAAGCTGAGGTCTGTGCTAACTGGAAGGATCTAGAACCACTGTGTAGGTAGGTTAGTAAAGCAGAGGTGGAGTCAGGTGTGGTTTGTGGCACATGCTTATAATTCTAGGAGGCATGAGGACCTAGAACTCAAGGTCATCCTTAGCTACTTTGTATGTCCCAGGCCAGCTGGAATGTGAGAGATAGAGTAATTCGATGGAGATGGTAGAGATCAGGGAAAGTTTAAGAGATATTTAAAGAATTGAATGGTTTTGTGACATATCAGCAGGGAATAACACTAAGACACTTTGAAGTCAAAGCTAAGTCTTGAGTGCTGAGGAATTGAATGTATTTTATAGGCAGTGTAGGACAATATGAAGTTTTTGATTGAGAGCATACAATAATCCAGTCAAGTTTTGGAAAGAATTTGGTACCTCTGGAGAATATGGTTTGATATATTTGATATATTTGATGGGTCATCACTTACTATTGGTGTGAAAATACCAGTCTGTAGTTGCTCAGAAACTCAGAAGAGAAACTAGGATTCAGGATTTAATAATTTATTTTTATTTTTTGTGTTTGTATGTTTGTATGCCACGTGTGTGGGTGCTCTTGGAGGGCAGAAAAGGGTGTTGGATTCCTGGCAGCTGGAATTACAGGAAGTTGTGAGCTGCCTGACATGGGTGTTGGGAAATGAATTTCAGTCCTTTGGATTAGGAGCAAGCTCTCTTCCCCATTGAGCCACCTCTCCAGCCCAGGATTCAAGATCTAGATTTGATTTTGATTTATCAAAGATAAGCTTTATAAGTTTAGTTAGCTTTTCATGGATGTTATATAAAGTTACTTTTCTAAGGAAATAAATCCAATACAGTGGCAGCAGGGATGTCTTTGCTTCTTCTGTTTCCTGTGACTACCTTTTCATATTTATGGTTTGTTTCATACTTGAGCCCTTTCTGCAGTTTGAGTCGAGGGCCTTGCACATAGTGGGCAAGTGTTTTACCACAGAACTAAACTCCTAACTATGCCCAAGATCACTTGAATTACCTAAAATCCTCTTATATCCCACCGACATTATTTAGGACTATATTTTGAAAGAAGAACATGCATACATATATGTATGCATGTGTTGTTTGTTGGCTCAAGTTTTAATACTGCTTCACATGTTTTCTTTATGAAACAGTTCCTCTGGTCATGTTAGCCAATAATTTCAGCTGGTAACATGTTTGTTTAATATTCATGTACCCATTGATCATTGTGAGGGGGATACATCAAAAGTATGCATACAATTATAGAAGATCCAGAAGAACCTGTTTATAAAGAAGATGATCTGGTTGACAAGATTGACATGTTTTGGTTTTTTTTTTGTGTGTGTGTGTGTGTGTGTGTGTGTGTGTGTGTGTGTGTGTTTTGTTTTTTGATTTGACTATTTGCCATGTATTAGATATTTATTGAGCATATAATAAGTAATTCTAGATTTTAAGACAATGGAAGTAGATAAAGTGCAGCTTTTGTCTTTGCGCATCTTTCTGTTTCTGGTTTAGTGTGGTAGGAAAGTAAGTAAAGTGTCGAGCCTGCTGTGGAACCAAGAGGAGAGTAGGATAGACCGGATAAGGAGTGACACTCCTTATACTAGGTGCTTCTTGAGGCTGGGAGGACACTTTCTAGGTAGACAAGATATCCCAAGAGAGATGAGGAGTTGGAAATGCAGAAGTTGGGGAAAAGTACTAGAAAAGACTTGAAAGAGTAGCCAAGTGTGGTAGCACACCTATAATCCCAGCCGGGGAGGTGGAGGCAGCAGGATCAGGAGTTCTGGATCATCATTGGCTACACTGGGAGTTCAGGGCTACATGAAACACATCTCAAAACAAACAAGGCAAAGAGTTGAAAACTTGAAGAGATGAGTTACAAAGGTGGGCAGGTCTGATGCCATCGAAGGCTTGGTATATCTATGTATTTGGACTTCATTTGGAAGGCTCGCTTTTTTCCCTCCCCTCCCCATCCCTCCCCTCCCTTCCTTTCCCTTTCCTTTCCTTTCCTTCTCTTCTTTTAAATATTCATGTACCATTTTTCCATTTTCTTTTTTTGTTTTTGGAGAGCCCATGGCTTCATGAAACTCACTTTAAGAAATCCACCCACCTCTCCCTCCCATGTGCTGGGATTAAAGGTGTTCATCACCACACCCAGCTCAATGTACATTTTTTTTTTTGGACACAGGGAATGTTTTCCTGCTTCAATCAGCTTTTCTAACTCACTAGTCCTTTGTGGAAGGCTCTTGAATCCATCACATAGTAAATGTTTCTGGAGGACCTACTTTGTGCATAGGACTATCCCAATCCTGTGGAAGTCTCAAATTTTAAGACCCAATTCCTTTGGAACTTTAGTTTTTAGTTGAGGGGATAAATATTAGACATTGGAATCTACATGACAAAAAGAAAAAAAAAGAGAGAGAAAAGGAAAACAAAATGATATTGTTTCCCAGAGTAAATTAGTGTTGGCAATGATCTCTTTTGAAATTTTGTAATTCAACCTTTTCTCTTTTTTAGAGTCTCATCAAGTCCTAGCTCAGCTGTTAGACACTTTGCTTGCAATTGGCAGTAAACTCCCAGAAAATCCAGCTACCCAGGTGCGACTAGTGGATGTAGCCTGCAAGGTAAGAGTGTAACGGTCTTCTTTTCTGAACAGAGAGGCAGTTGCAGCTATGTGAAATCTGCCCAATGGAGTCCTCAGAGTAAGGAGTATGAGGACTGTGACTGACTGTAAAGCTGCTCTTTTAGTCTTTGGTGTTGGGTGGAAGTAAAGCTAAGTGCTGTAGTAATTCTTTAAAACAAACACATTTATGCATTTATTGGGTATGGGGGACAGGAGAGTCATGGTACATATTGGAGTCAGAGGGCACCTTGTAGGAGTTGGCTTTCTCCTTCCACCTTGTGTGTTTTTAACATTGGTATTGAACCTGGCTGTCAGAACCTTTACCCATTGAGCTACCCTGCTGGCCCTACTGTGATAATTCTGATGGAAAAAGGAAATAAAAAAGAAGGACATGACTGCTCCTAGGTATGGGAGGAGAAAATTTGTTGTAGATAAAAGAGAGAGCAAAGCAGAGGCATCTAGGAGAGTCCACAGTGAACGTGACCCTGAGCTGGCCATGTGAGGAGGGGGTGGGGGAATGGAAGAGGAGAGAGAGAGAGAACAAGGTCCAGTAGCCAAGAGGGCAAAAGATAAAAGGGGTAGGTAACCAAAATGGCTGGGTTATATAGGGAAGAACAGCTCAGCCCCTTGGGCTGGAGTGTTCAGAGTAGGGGCGGGGTATGCCAGCCAGGAGGACTCTATAACAGGAACTCAGAAATGCTGGGAGAACTGGTGGCCAAGTCCACTTTGATATGTTAGTAGCTATATCAGCCATTTGTCCTGGGTTTGAGACCTGGCAGATTCTTGTGAGAAATCACAGTAGCTTAAATTAAAGTAGTAGAAAGAGGGAAGATATGGGTAGATGTTTTGTCTTGTTTTGTTTTTCAAGACAGGTTTCTCTGTTGTAACTCTGGCTGTCCTGGCACTCACTCTGTAGACCAAACTGTCCTCGAACTCACAGATACACCTACCTCTGCCTCCCGAGTACTGGGATTAAAGTTGTGCACCACCATCGCCCAGCTTGGGTAGATTTTGAGAATTATTTAGGAAGAAGAAGTCTTAGTGATTTTGCTTATGCATTCGTTTTTTTAAATTTTTTTCTGATCCAGGATGGTCTGGATCTTGCTATGTAGATCAAACGGCCCTCAAACTCACTGAGTTTCCCTTGCCTCTGCCTCCCAAGTACTAGAATTAAGGCATGTACCACAATACCCAACCCATTTTTGTTTTTGACATGGACAACTAAACTGTTACTAGAGATGTGATTTGGTTACTCACTCTATTAATGTGAAAAATGTGGTACTTTATGGCCTCAGAAAGTATACAACAGACAGTTGGTAGCTGGCACTCTTAAAGAGTTTGTATGTGGTGGGGGTGTTGGTGGGGAGGGCCAGAAGTCAAGGTCAGGTGTCTTTTCCCTATTGCTCTCTACCTTATTTTTGAGACAAGGTCTTTTGCTGACTGTAGAGTTCTCTCTTTTGGCCTGGGAGCCCCTAGGACCTGCCTGTCTCTGTCCTTACTGCAGTGGGGTTACAGGTGCACTGGGCTGCCACAACCAGGGGGGAGTGGACTCAGGTCTATATGCTTATGTAACAATCATGTTAACTCACTGAGCCATTGCTCCAGCCCCACTTGGCAGTTCTTAATGATGATGGCTATGATGTGACCTGTAGGGGAAGGGCATCATCATAAAATTTTATTTGTTGGGGGTTAGAGAGATGGCCCAGCGGTTAAGAGTATTGGCTGCTCTTCCTGAGGACCTGGGTTCAATTCCCAGCATCCACATGGCAGCTCACAACTGTCTATAACCCCAGTTCCAGGGGCTCTGATACCTTCACACCAATGCACATAAATTAGAATTAAGTAAATTATTAAAATTATATTTGTTGCCGGAGGGTATGATTCAGGGTGTTTAGTTTCAGTGATATATTGGATATTCATCATTATTGCCTGGTTACCTTAATAAAAACTAGAAGGTTTTTGTTTGTTTGAAAATCCTTGATCGTTGGTTGACTGGCATCTGTTTGCCTTCCTCACTATAAAGTTATTGTTTTCCCTTTGAAATTAGTATTTTGTGGGGTACTTTGAAATTGTGTATTCTGATGCCAAAGTTCCAGTTTATATCCATTTTGAATTTATTGTTTTTACTCAATGGAATCTAATCTCTTGTTGTTATTTCTCCAGTTTCCCTAAGTGGGCACCTCCTCAAGCTCCTGTATGTGCCTTTATCTGTACTGTTCTCTAATAGTTACGTTTGTGCTTTCTCTGCTGTAGTTTTGGTGTAAAAGAAGCCCTGATTTCTTCTAGTGGAGAACCATAATGTCTGGCAGTTTGTCTCCTATGTGATTCTAGAACCTGCCAAGTTGCTGGTCAATATTAACTGTCACAGTCATTTAACTCAGTTATTCTATTTAATTTGTTATTGGTTAGTTGGTCAGCGCTAGAAGGGATTGAACTCAGAGCCCTGGCAAAGCTAGGCAAGTGTTCTGCCACTGAGCTACATCTCCAACCCTAACCTGATTTTTCTTTACTTATGAAATTGGGTGTTGCTTATTAGAGCAGAAGAAGAAGAATAGATGATTTCTGAGAATACTTGAAGAGACTATATTCCCGAATCAGAGAGAGAGGGAGACAGAGTGACAGAGACGTGGGAGAGGGGCAGGGGTAAGAAGGAATGTAAAGGGAAACTAGTAATGCATATTTCTTTAAAAAAATTTTTTTTTAAATTTATTTTTATGTGCATTGGTGTTTTGCCTGCATGTATGTCTGTGTGAGGGTGCCACATCGAATGGAACTGAAGTTACAGACAGTTGTGAGCTGCCACGTGGGTGCTAGGAATTGAACCTGGGTCCTCTTGAAGAGTAGCCAGGTCTCTTAACTGCTGAGCCAACTCCTTTACTCCAGTTATGCATATATCAAAGCAGTGATTTCATGCATAGAAAATTTTTTTTTGATATTTTGGACTTGAAGGAAATAGGTAATTTGTTTGGGCAGTTGTATATGGCTATTACCTCTTGAAATCATGTGTGTGTAATTTTCTACCTTCCTTACTGTTTTAGATGATGGTAATTATAGCTAATATTAACACTATGGTTTAAAGTGTATAATGCTGGTAAACTGAGTCATGGGGACGCCTAAAGAAACAGAGATACTCCAGGATGCAATGAAGCTTTGAGAGTCTCAGAGGACTGAGCACCTAGCTTCTTTGCAGAAGCATATTTATTGATTGTCACACAAAGACAATTAACTTTCTTAGGCCTGAATCCTGACAAAATCTTTATGTCTCTGAAGAAACATTATCACCTCTACTCTCAGCTTTTTATTGCGCACTATTTCCAGTGCTCAATAATCCAATACCTCTGGGTTTGCCAAAAGCATCTTATAACTGAGGTCTTGAAAAGGTCAAAAAAATTCCTTCATAAGGCAGTATTAAAAGCAAACATTTCTAAGTACAAGGATTTCTTCAAGGCCAAAGCACTTCTAAAGCACTTACTTCAACCTGGTGTTTAAACCAAGTACAATGATTCCACTAAATTTTCCACTACAGTATAAAGTTACTTTCAATATCTCTTATTTCTAAAGTGAGCCTTTCGATGAGCCTGTAAGGAAAAAGCCTGTAGCTCTGAGAGCCAGAACTTGACCAGACTGTACATCTAGTTGTTAGAGCTGTGGTCTAAAACGAGCTCTCTTCTTTCATATATCTCATGGATGATTTAAAATGTACTATGATGTAGAGGAATAATATTTAATCTTTTCATACAGCAACATGGCTGCTCTGGGAAAGGATCACATTTAAGGCCTGTGTGATCCAGCTGGAATGCAGCACATGCCTTTAAGTAACCCAATTCAGAAGGAAGTGGTGGCATGTGAAAGTGTTGGATGTAAAAGGAAGCTGTCAGTTTAGAAGTAGGTCATGGTTCTCAGTTCATGGCTAACAGTTCATGGTTCTCAGTTCAGAGTCAAGAGAGAAGCAGTAGAGATTGAGACAATGAGAAGGAGGTTGAGTCAGAGCATACTAGTCAGCTAAGAAGTGGAAAGTCAGAGTCAGAGTGAAGTACAGAGTGAGTACATGCCTTTAATCCCAAGTCTGAGAGTGAATCAGAGTGAAGATTTGGCAGAATGACATCTGAGATGAATCAGAGTGAAGAGCAGGCAAAGTGATCAGAAGGTCAGTATGAGAAGAGTTTGAGCCAGAAGAGCAAATGAGTTGAATCAGCCAACCAGAGGCGTCAGTTGAGTTCAGTACAGCTCTGAGTTCAGAAGGAGCTAATCAGAGTGAGCTCAGACAGCAGTAAGTCTCAAGAGGCTGAAATGTTCTATGTTTAGGTTTGAAGATTAGATTGTGTGGAGGCAGAAATTTCTAGGTCTGAGCTTGCTTTTTGAAGATTAGATTGTACAGAGGCTGAAGCCTTCTAGGTCTAGGCTTAAGATTGGATTGTACTGAGGCTGAAACCCTCTAGGACCGAGGATTGAATTACAAAAAAAGTAACTATCCTCTGCCTTGAACACACTAGAATAATTAAATAAATCAATGTATACATCTACACTTAACTTTTTTTTTTCTTCTATTTTAAAGACAGTCTTGCTGTGTGTCCCTGGCTGACCTGGTACTCATTTTGTTGTCTAGCCTAGCCTCGTTTATGCAGTCCTCCTGTCTGGGCCTCTGAGTGCTAGGATTACAAGCATGTGTCATCATACCCAGGTTCATTCCCCGCTTCATCTATTCATCTGTTTTTTGGTGTGTGCTGTATTTTAATATGAACCTCTTGACATCATGTTGTAATTCACAAGAACTTCAGTAAATATCTCTAAATGCTAAATATATTAAAGAGTATTCAGGATGCAGCTGTACATATCCCATCAGTTTGTATTGAAATTGCATTAACTAGCTGGGTAGTGGTGACACTCTTTAATCCCAGCACTTGGGAGACAGACAAATGGATCTCTGAAGTTGAGGTCAGCCTGGTCTATAGAGCAATCTCCAGGGCAGTCAGGGCTACACAGAGAAACCCTGTCTCCAAAACCAAGATAAAACAAACCTAAAATTGCATTGATTCCACTAATGCACCCTTGGTGTTTCGTTAGACTCCAAAAGACCCACATACTACATTTGGACAGTCTTGAATTTCTTTCAGTCTCTAAGACTGATTTTTTTCTAAATGCCATTGAATCATTTCTTTTGTAGAATAGACCACAGTTTGTTTTGATTGATTTATTTTGGTGTCATATAAGTATTAATAGTATCTTTAGACCAGAGAGATGGCTCATTGGGTAAAAGCACTTGTCTCATAAGCCTGGTGACCTGAGTTCAATCCTCAGAACCCATAGAGGAGGGAAAAATTGACTCCTGAAAGTTGTCCCTTGACTTCCATGTACATGTGTGGCACACATGTGCCCAAACTCACAAGTGCACACCATACACAAACACATGGTGGTAATAAGTAAAATTAAAGACAACAACAAGACAGTATTTTCTAGTACAAGATAACCCAAATTCTGCAACAGGTCTCACTTTGTAGTGCTGCTGCCTAGAACTTGCTGTGTAGACCAGGCTCACCTCAAATTTACAGTTATCTGCTCACCTCTGCCTCATGAGTGCTGGAATTAGAGGTGTGCCCTGCAGTGCCTGGGTATATAGTGCCTGCCTGCCTGCCTTCCTGCCTGCCTGCCTTCCTTCCTTCCTTCCTTCCTTCCTCCCTTCCTCCCTTCCTCCCTTCCTCCCTTCCTCCCTTCCTCCCTTCCTCCCTTCCTCCCTTCCTCCCTCCCTCCCTCCCTCCCTCCCTCCGTCTCTTCCTTCTTTTTTTTTTTCTTTTTGGTTTTTTGAGACAGGATTTCTGTTGTAACCCTGGCTGTCCTCCAACTCAGAGATCGCCTGGCTCTGCTTCCTGAGTGCTAGGATTAAAGGTGTGTGCCCCTACTGCTTGGCAAGGATGTGTTTGTATGTTTGTTTTAGACCAGTACCTGCTTTATGCCACAGCTCACCAACCAAATTTTGGTTCATCTAGCTTTTTTGTGATGCTGGGGATAGAATCCAGGGCCTTGAGCATGCTAGGCATGGCCTCTAACTCTGAGCTACATCTTCAGACCCAATAGTTTGATTTCTTTATCTTGTTCTTAGTTTATGCATATATTCAGTTTGTGAGAGTTCAACAAGCTATAACTCGAGTTTTTTTTTTTTTTCATGTTTTTCTATGGCTATTAAAATTTTTTAAATTGGGGTTGGAGAGATGATGCAGCAATTAAGAGTGCATATTACTCTTACAAAGAACAGGAATTTGATTCCAAACAGGTTGGGCAGCTTATGATCTAATACCCTCCTCTGGACTCTTTGGGCATGTACACACACAATTTTTAAAAATAAATTCAAAGAAAGAGTTGTTAAATTTACATTTTCTTAAATAGTTCTATTGTGTCCTAGTTAGTTTTTAAAGTTTTATTTTATTTATTTTATGTATGGGAGTATTTTGTCTGCATATATATCTGTGTGTCATGTGTATTCCTGATGCCTCTGGAGGCCATACAAGGGTGTTAGATCCCCCAGGACTAGAGTTACAGATGGTTGTGAGTCCTGAGAATTGAACCTAGGTCACCTGGAAGAGCGGCCAGTGCTTTAACCATCTCTTCAGCCATCAAATTTTTACATTTTTATTTGTATTAAAATTTTATAGAGCTGGGTGGTGTGGTGGTGCATTCCTTTAATCCCAGCACCTGGGAGGCAGAGGCAGGCAGATCTCTGAATTTAAGGCTAACCTGGTCTACAGAGTGAGTTCAAGATCAGCAAGTCTTCATAGTGAGAGCCTACCTCAAAAAGTAAGTAAAATATAGAGACAGATGTTGTTTTGTTTTGTTTTGTTTTTTGTTTTTGTTTTTTTGAGACAGGGCTTCTCTGTTGTAACTCTGGCTGTCCTGGAATTTACTCTGTAGACCAGGCTGTCCTTGAACTCACAGAGATCAGCCTGCCTCTGCTTCCTGCTGTACCACCACTGCCTGGCGTAGAGACAGATTTTAAAGAAGCTATTTTATACAAGCTAAAGTGTTGGCTGTTGGAAATATAAAGATGCTGGGAGGGAAACCTCTTTGTTTTCTAAGGACATGGTTTTGGGTGACAATGCTTAGCATGAGAGGCTGACAGCCTGAGTTCAATCCCTCAAGCCTATATAAGAAGAGAGAGGACCAGCGCCACAGAGTTGTCCTCCATGTAATGTGAAGAGAGGACCAGCGCCACAGAGTTGTCCTCTGGCATCCACATACGCATTGTGCTACTACCCATTGTGTCCCTTCTAAGCCCCCAACACACACAAATGATAAAGAAAGAAAATAATTTAATGAAAAGACATCATATTTTGGGGAGGAAGATGAAACTTAGGCAATATGATGCTACACTGACCAATGAGAATGAGAATGCCCTGATGGCAGTGGTCCCTAGGATTGATGGAATGCTTCTCTCTCCCCCATTTTTTGTTTGTTTTTCAAGGTATCTTAATCATATTCTTTTGTTTTCTCTTTTCTTTTTATAGCACCTGACAGATACTTCCCATGGTGTAAGAAATAAGTGCCTACAATTACTTGGCAATCTTGGCTCTTTGGAGAAAAGTGTCACAAAAGATGCTGAAGGCTTAATTGCTAGAGATGTCCAGAAGATTATTGGGGATTACTTCAGTGACCAAGATCCACGTGTCAGAACAGCAGCCATAAAAGCCATGGTAAACATGATAAAGAAATAATTGAGGATAGTTTCTTTTCCTTCCCTTCCTTCCTTCCTTCCTTCCTTCCTTCCTTCCTTCCTTCCTTCCTTCCTTCCTTCCTTCCTTCCTTCCCTTTTCTGAGATAGGGTTTGGTGTAGCCTAACTGTTCTTGAACTTGGAGCAATCCTCCTGCTGTAGCCTCACACCTGGCTCATCTCTAAGATGATTGCTTGTGCTGCTTTGGATATATTCTGAAAGCCACCAGTGCACACCTGTATGATGTCCTCACAGAACTGAAGGCACAGTTCCCTAATGACAAGTGTGCTTTTCTCTGGGCTCCTTTGAGAGCATCATCTCTATCTCTGAAACAAGGAAGACACAATCTATGTCTCTTATGGCTAGTCAGAGCCCTCTTTCAAGAACACTGGTTCCTTTAGGAAAGGGAGTGACTTGGTATTAGGTTATGATAGGTATGCAGTAGATGGCCCCTTCAGAAGTGTAGACTGAAGTTAGAAGTGATTTTTAGGGGGAAGTTGTGGGAACCATTTGATCCTTGAGCTTTTCTTCCTCCTGGAGCTCTTTGTGAATGCCAGGCAAGTGTTTACCACTGAACTGCACACCCAGCTTTCTTTTTTCTTTCTTAACCACTATTTTTTATTTTTCTAATACTTTAAAACAGTCCTTGAGTTAGAGTTATTAAATGTTTGAGTGCTTATTATTGAAAAGTCTTTGACCATGTCTGGTATTTATTTAGCACTGATTTTGGTTAAAGGTAACAATGTTAATCTGATATAATGTGATATGCGTGGGATTGTGTGGGGATGTTGGAAATACTGCCCTTTTCCACAAAGGCTTAAACTGTACTTTTATTATCTAGTTGCAGCTTCATGAAAGAGGACTAAAGTTGCACCAAACGATTTATAATCAGGTACCTTAAAATGATTGGTTTCTGGAAGGGGAGGAGGTTCATGAAGCTGGGAGAACATCACATTGCTTGAGTTTTTAGATGGCTCGTGGTGGCCACATTTATTGGGATGGATGTGAAGCCATATCTAAAACATGCTTTTCAGAAAGATGTGGGATATGTATGTAATTCAATAGTACTAAGGCATGTTAAAAGACTTGTAGAAATATTTGTGGAGCTCAGTGTACATGAATGCTAAACACACGAGAAAATATGATTAGAAGTCAGGAAAGTGGACTGGAGACGTAACTCAGTGGTAGCATGTACAAGGTCCTGGGTTCAATTCCTGGTACTGAAAAGTAATAATAATTAGGGCAAGTATAGTCTTGCTTATCTCTCTTTGGCAGGGCCATACTTCAAGTCAATTCTAACACCACACGTGGTAAACTAGAATATTTCTGGAGGGGTGACCAAAGACCATGGATCATATGAGAAGATGGCACATGAATGCAGTATTGGTTTTTTAAAAAGAAGACATTTTGGAATTAATGGAAAGGCTATTTGTTTCATATACCTTAGGTGGTATTTCTACTGGAGGATGATTGAATAAGTGTAGGGATAGGCAGTCTAAATCCACCCTCAGATTACATTTTGTTACCTTACCATGAATGGATTTCTCTCTTGGTGGAAATTATAATTAGCCATGTCTCTTGGACTGATGGGTAAATATGAGTACTCTGAGCAGGCTTTGCTAGATTTGATGTTATTCTCGATATCTGTCACTCTGTGGTTCTGCTTTCCACATGGGGTGTGATGTTTCATAGTTAGAATATAGCCTGAGAAGCTTACAAATGCCAAAATTTCTTGGAGCAAAGGTTCAAAAAGTTAAAAGCACTCTGACATATTTTGGCATCCTTATCTAGCCATCCCTCTTCATTTTGAAGGTATTTGAGCATCACCTGTGAGAATACAGACTGACAGGAATGCAATCCTTTCTTGTAGGCCTGCAAATTGCTCTCTGATGACTACGAGCAGGTGCGCAGTGCTGCAGTCCAGCTTATCTGGGTTGTCAGTCAGCTCTATCCTGAAAGGTCAGTAAGTGTAAGCTTTGCTCATTGCTGAGTCATTTCTCTCTCCTTCAACCATATAAAAAGCCACCTATAGAAAGAAAATTGTTTAGATTTTTTGGAAGGCAGTGTGAAATAGAGGCCACAGCAATAATCAGACTGCTGTGAACTTGTATGGTTTGCGAAAGATACTTAACTTTTCATCAGCAATTGAAGACATTAAACTGTGTCTCTAAAGTGCCTTTCTGTACTTTATTTTTTTCTCAGATAGGTAGAGAATGAGAATTTTAGTGTAGTTTGGTTCAGGTGTGTATTTTTGTGGGTATGTGTGTTACAGTGTGCGTGTGGAGAGCAGAGGACATAGTGCAGGAATCATTGTAGATTCTGGGAATAAAACTCAGGTTGTCAGGCTTGGCAACAAGCTCCTTTACGTTCTGAGCCATCCACTGGCTCTGGTTAAAAATATTTTCATAGCACTTAAATTATTGATTCACAATGATTCTTTGAGATGAAGATTTATAATATTCTATTTAATAGGAAAATGTTTTCTATTAAATAAAAAAAGAGTTGGTTGTTTGGTTGTTTTCTTTCTGTTAAACTGTTATCCAGAATTGGAAAGCTAGAATGGATTGTAAACCTATAGGAATGAGCTCTACTTATATTTACGACTTAAAAACATACAGAGAGAGAAAGAGAGAGAGAGATTGATTCAAACTTATAGGTCTGTTTTATATCTTTGTTAAGTATTGAACACAGGCTAATACACACACCAAGTTCCTGGTTTAGATTTCTTCATAAATCTTTTGAGGGCAGGTGATAGTGGTGCACATGCCTTTAGGCCTAGCACTTGGGAGCCAGAGGCAGGCACATCTCTGAGTTTGAGGCCAGCCTGGTCTCCAGAGTGAGTTCCAGGACAGCCAGAGTTACAACAGAGAAACCCTGTCTTGGAAAAAAAAAATCTTTGAACCGTTGATGGGTTACACATTCTTATTCAAGGATCCTGAAGTGTTGCAGTGCAGCTAAAATCACTGGGTCATCATTTTCCCTGAGTGATAGACTGTGCTGAACTGTATCTTTCAGTCTCGCATTCCCTCCATGCAGTTTTCATTAGCCGTCCTCAGAGTACTGAGCCTGAAGGCTCAGACTCATGTTTGTCATGTGTGGTTTCTTCCCTTTCTTTTCATTTAGTATTGTCCCAATACCTTCTTCTAATGAAGAAATTCGGCTAGTGGATGATGCATTTGGAAAAATTTGCCACATGGTCAGTGATGGCTCCTGGGTAGTTCGTGTTCAAGCGGCAAAGCTATTGGTAAGTCAAACTTTCTCTAATGAACACAGTGCTTGTTAAGTTTTTTTAAAAATTTTGAGAAACTGTTGATACGGTCAGGTATGTTTTACTTTGAGAAACCCCATAATTTCTCCAAATAGAAATAGCTTGCCTTTTTTTTTTTTAAAGCATTATATCCTTCATTACTGTGTTTATTTACAAATAAGACTAGCTTGAATATAAATCATTAATAAAGGCAAGTGTCAGTCCAAACTCTAAACCAAACATCAATTTCTGGGCTAGCATACCACCACCCTTACTTTTCTGCATGAAGACTGTGTGTGTGTGTGTGTGTGTGTGTGTGTATAGGGGTGGTGTTCATGAGAGAGAGAGAGAGAGAGAGAGAGGAAGAAGAAAGAGGAGGAGGAGGAGGAAGGAGGAAGAAGGAGGAAGAAGAAGGAGAAGAACCACCACACAAGTGAAAAGAAAAGGTGGTTAAACCCTTACCACTCAAGTTCAAGAGCACTCAGTATCTTCTACCATGTGGGAGTCAGGAATTGAACTCAGCTCCAGGCATTGGTAGGAAATGTCCTTACCCAGTGAACCATCTCATTAACCCATAAATTTTAGTTTTCTTGTCTACAAAATGAAGAATATAATACCAACTTGTGAATTTAAGAGGATTAAAGATTGCCTACAGAAAGTATGCATATATGTATGTATGCATACATGTGTGTTTCTGTATAAGAAAATAGGCATAGTTATATGTAAATATGTGCATATATATGACTAAAAGCCTAATTGAATGTTATAAATAGTAGCAATTATAACTAATAATGTTATTAGCAAGATTGGATTATTAATCTTTTTCTCTCTCTCTCTGTTTTTGGTTTATCAAGACAGGGTTTCTCTGTTGTGACTCCAGCTGTCCTGGAACTTACTCTGTGGGCCAGGCTGGCCTCGAACTCACAGAGATCCGCCTGCCTCTGCCTTCTGAGTACTGGCATTAAAGTTGTGCACCACCACCACCCAGCTTATTAATCACTCTTTAATACAAACACAGTTATTAAATTTGGAGCTGCGTCACTAAAGCAGGCAGGGCTGTTGAGATGGCTCTGAGACTGAGCTTGCTGAAGTTGAAGGCTGAGTCTGAGCCGGCTAGTTAGAGTAGTAGGGAGAGAGGACAAGGAGCTGAGTGCTAACAGGCCAGACAGAAAAGCTAACAGTAGTGGGTGAGGGATGTGTGACAGGATTAAACTCAGGAAGAAAGGAGAAACTAGATTCCTTAAGAGTTTAGAGTGATTGAAATGATAAGGTGTTAGATTTTTCTATTCTGCTCAAAAAGTGAAAAAATTTTCATTCTTCATTATAGTAAGACAAAAAAAAAAAAAAAAAAATTCCCCCAAACTGTGACTTCCAAGTAAACAAATCCATGCAACCATTAGAATACAGTCACTCCTTTGTAGTTGGGTCTATCTGAGATGTGGGGTTGTTTTTCTCCCCCAATTTATTTATTTTTATTTTATGTGCATTGGTGTTTACTTGGATTTATGTCTCCGTGAGAGTGTCGGATCCGTGGGAACTGGAATTATAGACAGTTGTGAGCTGCCATGTTGGTGCTGGGAATTGAACCTGGGTTTTCTGGAAATTAAGAGCAGCCAGTGCTTTTAACCACTGGGCCATCTCTCCAGCCCCTGGGATGTGGTTTTTTAGTGTGGAGGCTTCAGAGTATGTTGAATTTCTCTTACCCAGCAAGGTTTAAACGACATGTAAGTCTTTGATTTTAGATATTGTAGTATTTTTAGACTCTTTATCATGGGCTTCTGTGCTTGCAACTGTACCAAGCACTGGTGTTCCCTGAGGTAAATGCTGATATTCCTGTGACTTAGAACCTATAGACATCTTAGCTATCAATAATGTTACCTTTACGTACTTACTTCTAAACTCTGAATATTAAGGTGATGTTTTAATCGCAAGAGTTGTTTAATATGCTCTGGAATCTTTCTTTTTACAGGGTTCTATGGAGCAAGTCAGTTCTCATTTCTTGGAGCAGACTCTTGACAAGAAGCTGATGTCAGATCTGAGGGTAACTTGAATTCTTTGTTTAAACTAGGTTTCTATAATGAATATCATTGTAGCTGTATGGTGAGCTGTGTTGATTAGTTTAGCAGTCCATGCGTTTTTTACATTAATAGTTTACTAGATTACATTAGAATTCAAAATCATAGTAATTTGGATCAAATTACAAGCTACATCATGAATTTCATTCTATAATAAAACGCTTTGCGAAGGTTGTATTAAACAAAGAAGAGGTAGGATTTACTTCTGTTACTTAGAAACTCTGGAGGTCTGGTCTTATTTTGTATGATGTGTGACATAATGGGACTCCTTTTCAGCAGCAGTTCCTGTGGAAGAATGAATGGAGCCTTTCCCTGGACAATAGCATAATGCTTCGGTGGAGTGCCTTAGGCGTTGACTGTGATGGTTCTTTAATGTGTGGGAAGATGAAATGACCTAAAGTAATACCTGTATTCATTGTCAGTAGCTCAACTTTTATTTATAAGTTATAGAATTTTTGACAAATAAGGGGAAATGGCTTTCTTATATAGTCTCAGTGGCTTTGACAATTTTAGTACCCTCTCTAGCTTTTTAAATGTGTATTTTAAAAACTGAAACATTGTATGTAGATAATTTTGTAGCCTACTTTTTACATTCACCACTGCAGCACATCCTTTTTTGTAGTGCCAGGTTTATATTTAGAGTCTTTTAGCAATTGCATACTTTGTTAAGTATGTGAGCCATCGCTCTTTAGCCTTTTCACCATGCTAGGCTTGTTGATTCTTTGGATTTTTCACTGCTGTAAATAACGTAAAACATACTATCTTTGTGTCCTTAATAACCCCTCCCCCCATTTTATTTTTTTTTAGTTATTCCATGATTTGAGTTGGTGTTTTAAGTATGGTTTTGGTGCAGCAGGTGGCAGTGTAAGGAAGAAAGGGCTTGTGGGGAATGAGATGAGGTGGACAATTGTAGGGTTTCCTAGACACACTGAAGGCGCAGGCTGTGTTGTAGGATGTGCCCACATCCTTATCGACTCCGATATTTTGACTCATTGACACTCCTGAAATGGCCGTCTGAATTATGGGCTCATTGCTAGTATGCTCAAGAACTACTGTATGAAGCAGAGTGCTGGTTCTTTATTCATGATGAGAACCGCACTGTCAAGTACACTGGGTATTTACTTTTGTTCATTGGAATGCTCCCCATAGGTGTTCTACATTTGGAGAGTACAGCTTTACTCAACTAGAGTGTACTGTCGCTACTCTAACGAGAGTGAAAAGCTTGTTATTTAGGAGTGGGTATATTCTACCGGAGAGTATTTGAAGAGGCACTACTCTTGTTTGCGTCTCTGGCTCTCCTTTTCCTACGTTTAATGGCAAGCATAGCCACTTGTCCAGTCACTCCTTCGTCTAAGTTACTAGATGCTGTTTATAGACTTGCGAACTTTTTGTCTTGTTTTAAGTTAAATTTGCATTTCTCTGAACTGTCGAGTTGTCTCTAAGAACAGTTTTTGTTGCCTTCTTCCTCTTGGTTTTAGGTGTGCCTTAGTATTCGTCTGTAAGTAGTAATTGTTGTCATCTTCTACAGAGGAAACGCACCGCACATGAACGTGCCAAGGAGCTTTACAGTTCAGGGGAGTTTTCCAGCGGCAGGAAATGGGGAGATGATGCTCCCAAGGAAGAAATAGATACAGGGGCCGTAAACTTGATAGAGTCAGGAGCTTGTGGAGCCTTTGTTCATGGGTTGGAAGATGAGATGTATGGTAAGTATGGCTTTGTAATATCAGTGGTACCCATATACCTTGCTTTGTGTCAGACATAGGAGGTGATAAAAAATGCATCGTCTGGCTCTGCCAGATGCTCAACGGGTAAAGGTGATTCCCACACAAGTTTGGAGAGCTGATTCCATAATTGTGCTTTCACCTCCACACGTGTGCCATGGCCATCGTTATAGCTCTTTCTCACACGTCTCACACATACATCTCTCTCTCTCTCCTTCTCTCTCTCTCTCTATCTCTGTCACACACAAACAGAAATTTATTTTTTACCTTAAAGAGTTTTATTTATTTTTTTCATGTGCATCAGTGTTTTGCCTGATGTACGTATGTGTAAGGGAATCGGATCCCCTGGAACTGGAGTTACAGACAGTTGTGAGCCGCCATGTAGTCGGTGGGAATTGAACCTGGGTCCTCTGGAACTGCAGCCAGTGCCCTTAACCACTAAGCCATCTTTCCAGCTCCAAAATAAAAAATTTAAAATGTTTCTTTCCATTTAGCCCTTGCAGTCACTGTGTAAAGTAAATGAAGGAAAGGCGAGGGCCCAAGCAGTATTTCTATAAAATGGGAATGATAATATAAGCATCTTTCTGAGCTGTAAAAATTAAATAAGATTCTGTATACATAAAGCACTTGGCATGATACATAATCTATTTGAGGTAAGCATTTAGCAACAAAAAGTCACATTAATAGTGATAATTTAGTTACTTAGATATTAATATTTAAATTCAAGTTTTTGTGACCAAAAAGTCTTACTTCTTCCTTTGTCCTTTGTGAAAATTTTATCTGTGTATCCATCCCTTTATTTATTTATTTACTGACTTACTTCTCTCTCTCTCTCTCCTTTCCTATTTAAGGGAAGCTTGCTAGAGCTTGCTATGCTAGTCTTGAACTCACAGAGATCTTCCTGCCTCTGCCTCCCCAGTGCTGGGTTTGAAGGTGTGCACCACCACACCTGTCCAGTTATTATTCCTTTAAAGGTTTTTCTGGTTCCGCATATGCATTATGTTCCTGGAGCTTTTTACAATGTCCCTTTGCACCCCCATCCCAACTGTGTTTTACTTTGAGAAGTATCTTCCCATTTGCCTATTCTCTCCCCTCTGCTCCTTTCCCTTTCCTCCTCCTCTTTTCTCTTCTTTTCCCCCTTTCTTTTCCTTTCTCTTTTTGTTATTTTCATTCTTAGAAAAGTTCAGTTAGAGAGCTGAGGTTGTAGCTCAGTTGGCAGATTACTTCCTACAAGGCTGGAAGTGGAGAAGAGCTCACTCCACACAGTTGACTCTGAGACCTGTCTCCTTAGGAACAGCAGCCCCTTTACCACACACAGTATGATGCTAGCCTGGGATTACAGGTGTGGGTGCTAGTGTTTTCTCCTCCCTCATTGACTTTGAAGCAAGTGAATTCATTTTGCCAAATATTTGTTCTAAGGTGATAATAAAGATACCTAGTTTATTTCAATCTTAATAGTGATGTTATTTAATATCTGACGTTAAAGTATATTTTCCTGTGGTTGGAATACTGAGATAAAACAACACCATTTTGGAGGGTGGGGGTTGTTGTTGGGTTTTTTTTGTTGTTGTTGTTTTGGTTTTTTGAGACAGGGTTTCTCTGTTGTAACTCTGGCTGTCCTGGAACTCACTCTGTAGACCAGACTGGCCTGGAATTCACAGAGATCCATCTGCCTCTGCCTCCTGAGTGCTGGGATTAAAGGCATGCACCACCACCACCTGGCTTAGGCAACACCATTGTTAAGAAATTCAATTAATTTAGGCAGATGTGTTACTTGATCACATGCATATGGAATAAGATGTGGGCCTTAGTCCTTGGGACACAAAAGCCATGTTCATGAATCAGTGTGATGGTAACAGGAAGGAGATGCTCCCGGGAGAGTTTGTAGATTGAGAGAAGAGTAGAGAATAAAGACGGCCTGAGTGAGAAACAATCCATGTTGGGTTTTTTTTTTTTTTTTTTTTTTATGGCTAGTAAATAATATTCAGCTTAATTTGTTTTTCATTTTCTAGAGGTCCGCATTGCTGCTGTAGAGGCTCTTTGTATGCTGGCCCAGTCTTCACCCTCTTTTGCTGAAAAGTGCCTTGATTTTCTAGTTGACATGTTTAATGATGAAATTGAGGAAGTGCGTCTACAGTCTATACATACCATGAGAAAGATTTCTAATAATATCACCCTACGAGAAGATCAGCTTGATACTGTCCTGGCTGTGTTAGAGGTTAGTGCTTCTACTTGGTCATTCATTTCTTCATCAGATACCTATGAGGCCGTCCCCCTTTAAAACCAGGTGTTGGGTTGGAAACTGGTCAGTGCATCAGGCAGCACAGTTCTGCCTTCTTACTGTATTCCTCCTCAAAGTGGAGCTAGATATTCTCAGGAAATTTGAATAAGCTTGCATTGCTATGACCAGGGAAGGGGATAAAACAGAATATCTACCTTAAGACAAATAAAAGATGTTTATGAGGACACTTTAAGGAAGAAGAAGATGTAAGGAGGCATTAATTTCTAAGGAGGAAGTAGTATCATTGACTAGACAGAGGGAAAACAAACAGCATGCATGGTTTCTAAAGATCCAAAGGTCAGAAAGTATAAGACCCCCAGGATTCAAAGGTGTCTGCCTCTGTGGTAGCAATTGAAGACATGAGCGAGGGCAGGGAAGTACCTGTAGATAAGGCAGGGGCACAGCGAAAAGTTCTTCTCAGCCTTTGCTTTTATCCATTTAGCTGCTGCAGCAGGAAGGGAGTCTTAGAGATCAATTCTGTCAATCCTATAGTATTACAAAGGAAAAGTAATTGGTCTGAGGTCACATAGTGTTTGCTTTGGGTTATACAGAGACTTACTTCCCAGGCTGTAGAACTTCTGTGCTTCAGCCCCTCACCCCCACACACATGAAAGGTAGAGCAAATTTGATACCTCACTATTAGCATAATTCAGATTCTTGCTGCATTCTTTAATGACTTGTTTATTTTTATTTAATGTGCGTTGGTGTTTTGCCTGCATGTATGTGTGAGAGCATCAGATCCCCTGCAACCAGAGTTACTTTACAGACAGTTGTGTGTTGTCATGTAGGTGCTGGGAATTAAATCTAGGTCCTTTGAAAGAGCAGCCAGTGTTCTTAACCACTAAGCCATCTGTACTCCCTCCGGCTGCATTCTCTATAAAAACAGAGTGCTTTTTAAAAGGTCCCTATCATTCTCCCATTTCCATAGTACTTTTAAAGTTTTTTTTTCTGAATTCACATCTTTATTTGTAATTCTAAGAAGGCAATTTATGGTGTGTGTATTGTTTGTCATATGTGGTCTCTGTCTGGTCTCTGTCCTTTTTAGTTTTTTGTTTTGTTTTGTTTGAGACAATGCCTCACTCTATTGCCCAGACTGGTTAAAATTCACTGTATCCTAGGGTGGCCTTGAACTCAAAGCCATCCTTCTTCCTCTGCCTCCTCAGTGATGGGCTTACAGATGAGAGCCATCTTGCTTGGCTTTTTAGTTTTTTTATTGTCATTCCCCACCTTGAGTTTCACACTGTAGTCACTTCTGTGTCTTCATGCTTTTCCTTCCTTCACTGTAGTTTTCCCTTCTGCCTACAAAACTGCCGGTGACTCCTCAGTGGGAGTCAGTCAGTCTCTGCAGTGTGTAAGCTCCGTGACTCACAGTTTTCCAAGCATTTAGACAGGAACATTTACTGAGTTACTGTTCTTTGCTCTGACCTTTAGCTAGCTAATCCTTCTAGCTGGAATTTATTTTTTGGGGGAGCTATGCTGTCCTAACTAGAGATACTAACTAGACACTGTCCTAACTAGAGAAATTGGTTAATTCATCAAGAACTGTCAAAGATTGGAATATTGTTGTGTCAAAACAGATACCCATTCTCACTGAGCATAATTATAGTCTCAAGAGAGGTAAACAGTTCCAGATGGTGACAGATCTTGTACAGAAGATGCACAGTCTAGACGTGTGGGAGATTTTACATCATTTGGTTAGCAAAGCATCTGAGGAGATGATACTTAGGACAGAGCAGCCATTCCTGTGAAGACTAGGCAAAGAACTGCTTCTAGAAAGCTAAGATACAGCAGATTAAAATTTCAGTTTGAGTGGAACTTTGTGAGTAGAGAAGTAGGTAGGCAGGGCAAGTGAATCTTATTCTAAGCATTTTGGAAAATTGTTGAAGGATTCTGTTGAGAGAAGTTGACATATACAGACTTGCTGCCTCTCAGCATTTCTCATTCTTGAAATTTATGTCAGATACATTGTTACAGTCTGTCAATCATCTGATGCATATTAAATACCAGTACCATGTGTCTCTTTATTTTTCTTCTCTTATCATGTCTAGAAGGTTTGTCTGTTTTATCTCCCTGATGAAGTCATTGATTCTGTAAATAGCCACTACGTGATGCCTTTTACTGTGTTTTTTTCAGGCTCAGCCTAGTGACTTAGTCATAGTGAATGCTTAGCAAATCTGCACAAGTTAGCCACATAACTGGCAATTATATAGTTCTCAGGAAACACATACATTAAAATTGTTTTCTTACTAGTTTGAACATTGTTTCACCAGGACGTCAGTACAGCTTTCTGCTGTCAGCAATGGAGATTCGTTCATATAGGAAGCATTATCTTATGGTT